>OY740788.1:15338152-15938152 GCA_963514005.1 Raja brachyura
AGAGGGGGACGAGAGAGGGGGACGAGAGAGGGGGACGAGAGAGGGGGACGAGAGAGGGGGACGAGAGAGGGGGACGAGAGAGGGGGACGAGAGAGGGGGACGAGAGAGGTGGGGGGAGAGAGAGAGGTGGGGGGAGAGAGAGAGGTGGGGGGAGAGAGAGAGGTGGGGGGAGAGAGAGAGGTGGGGGGAGAGAGAGAGGTGGGGGGGAGAGAGAGGTGGGGGGGGAGAGAGAGAGGTGGGGGGGAGAGAGAGAGAGAGAGGTGGGGGGGAGAGAGAGAGAGGTGGGGGGGAGAGAGAGAGAGGTGGGGGGGAGAGAGAGAGAGGTGGGGGGGAGAGAGAGAGAGGTGGGGGGGGGGAGAGAGAGCGATGGGGAGAGAGAGCGATGGGGGAGAGAGAGCGATGGGGGAGAGAGAGCGATGGGGGAGAGAGAGCGATGGGGGGGAGAGAGAGAGATGGGGGAGAGAGAGAGATAGGGAGAGAGAGAGATAGGGAGAGAGAAAGAGAAAGAGAAAGAGAGAGGGGGGGAGAGAGAGGGAGGGTCGCAAGGTTTTGTTCAAAGCTCGCTTACCCGCTCGTAAGGATTTTTTCAAAGGACTTCGGAGCGGCGCCACTGGCAGCGCGTTCGGTTTGCAGCGAGTGGGAGGGGCGTGACTTCACTCGCTGCGCCGGGGGCTTGGTTTCCCAGAGGGAGTAATGGCCGTGAGGGTCATGTTCTACCATCGGGCGGGGGAGACGGAGAGGATTCAGAAGCAAACCGGTGGCCTCCGGTGACCGGCTGTGATCTCCGGATCTGCAGAACGCTCGTTCTTTCTGCGCATTTTGGAGAACCGGGGGGGGTAAACGTATCTCGTTGAAAACTGCGCATGCACGTTGACAGCAGCTGCATTCATCCAGAGCGGTGGGGGGGGGGGGGGGGGGAGGCCCACAATTGAGCTTTTTGAAAAAATGTCAGTTTGGTGATAAATGTTAGTAAATATCTTGGGAAATAATTGACCAAATTTATAGAGGAGTGGATTTTTGAAATCATAAGGAAAATTTCTACCAGAAGATGTAAACATTTCACTGTTATTGTAACGTCAGCAGCTGGGCAGCAGTCAGATTTTAAAAAAAGATCAGATTGGTCAACAATTTTAATAAAAATGTCGGGAAAATAATGTACCAAATGTACAGAGGAGTGGATTTCTAAAATCTGAAATACTGAAATATGTAAATATGTCCCCGTTCCGGCATCTAGTTTCCGAGGAGATACATTTCAAAAGCAATATGACACACACCCACACACGAGTTTTTAAAAGTATATAGAAACATAGAAAAATAGGTGCAGGAGTAGGCCATTTGGTCCTTCGAGCCTGCACCGCCATTCAATATGATCATGGCTGATCATCCAACTCAGTATCCCGTACCTGCCTTCTCTCCATACCCCCTTATCCATTTAGCCACAAGAGCCACATCCAACTCCCTCTTGAATATAGCCAATGAATTGGCCTCAACGACCTTCTGTGGCAGAGAATTCCAGAGACTCACCACTCTCTGTGTAAAGAATGTTTTCCTGATCTCTGTCCTAAAGGAATTCCCCCTTATCCTTAGACTGTGACCCCTTGTTCTGGACTCCCCCAACATCGGGAACAATCTTCCTGCATCTAGCCTGTCCCAACTCCTTAAGAATTTTGTAAGTTTCTATAAGATCCCCCCTCAATCTTCTAAATTCCAGCGAGTACAAGCCGAGTCTATCCATTCTTTCTTCATATGAAAGTCCCGACATCCCAGGAATCAGTCTGGTGAACCTTCTCTGTACCCCCTCTATGGCAAGAATGTCTTTCCTCAGATTTGGAGACCAAAACTGTACGCAATACTCCAGGTGTGGTCTCACCAAAACCCTGTACAACTGCAGTAGAACCTCCCTGCTCCTATACTCAAATCCTTTCGCTATGAATGCTACCATACCATTTGCTTTCTTCACTGCCTGCTGCACCTGCATGCCTACTTTCAATGACTGGTGTACCATGACACCCAGGTCTCGTTGCATCTCCCCTTTTCGTAATCTGCCACCATTCAGATAATAGTCTACCCTCATGTTTTTGCCACCAAAGTGGGTAACCTCACATTTATCCACATTATACTGCATCTGCCATGCATCTGCCCTTTCACTCAGCCTATCCAAATCACCCTGCAGCCCCCTAGTATCCTCCTCACACCAACTATACCCCCCAGCTTGGTGTCATCTGCAAATTTGGAGATGTTGCATTCCATTCCCTCGTCCAAATCATTAATGTATATTGTAAATAGCTGGGGTCCCAGCACTGAGCCTTGCGGTACCCCACTACTCATTGCCTGCCATTCTGAAAATAGATAGAAGATATGATATGATTTATGATATGATATGATAGTACCTCCAATACGACATACTCTGTTCACATTTCAAATCATTTTGTCAACAATGCTGTTACCAATATTTGCATCAACAGTGATAAATATGATTAGGTCACTCTGGCCTACGCCATTAACGATAGTGATATGACAATACACCTCAGTCAATGGTGCAGCACCTCACCAGTGCTTGGTCATGATTTGCGAGGAAGTTTAAACCACCTCTGGTGTCTTGATTAGAGGGCACACATTTGAATTATAGAAAACCAGGAATTCATCCAAAACTGCTCTGTTTTAAAATGGTCAGATGTCTTTGATGGCAAACTTCCATAAATTCAATTGAAACTGGAAAGGTACGACTTACCTTCATATATTAACTATGTACATTCTCACACGTGAAAATATTCAGTGATGATATCTGTAGTTAAAATCTATTCCTTTCATTGGATTTTAAAGTAGACAACCACATTCATATCTGATTTTCATACTATGTTACTCTTCACATCCACTTAATAACAAGTGCCTTATCTTAAGCCACCACATAACAAAATTATGAGATTTATTGAGACCTTGCATATTGACAGACTTACCTGATGTGGGAGACTTGCAGCGGTCATCCAGAACTGTAGAACTCTCATTGATATCACAGAGACCTAGCAAAAAAAAAAAAAATCAGCTTGTTATTATTTGATAATCTTGATGATGGACAGCTTATCTTTATACATTACTGATATCTGGTGTCTTTAATGTACAAACAAATTCCAAAGTGCTTTCAAGAGATGCAGCTGCACAAAAATGAACAGAAACCAATAACAGAATATTGAAGCTGAAGTTACCAAAGGTTCCATACCATACTCTCCCAATCCCCTTCCCAGTTCTCCCACTCGTCTTATTGTCTCCGCCTACATTCTATCTTTGTCCCGCCCCCTCCCCTGACATCAGTCTGAAGAAGGGTCGTGACCCGAAAAGTCGCCCATTTTCTCCAGAGATGCTGCCTCACCCGCTGAGTTACTCCAGCATTTTGTGTCTACCTTCGATATAAACCTGCAGCTGCAGTTCTTTCTTACCATAGGAAGTATTTGGGACAGAACTTTGTTGGGAATTAATGGAGTACCTGTAGTATGGGAATTAATGGAGTACCTGTCGATCATCACGCCAACATTTATGAAAACATCGTTTTGAGGTGGACGTGTCCAGAGAAGAATGAAGAAGGAAGTCTTTTCGAATGAACTCCCCCATTCAAACCCATTATTTCAGAGCACTCACTTGAACAAATCAAACCTAGTTATATTTTCTTCAAAGTTTCTTATAGTGGTTAAGTCTTCTATTGAAGCAATCGCTCCAGAACGATAAAGTTTCTGGAAAATATACAGGTGACAAATGAGATCATATAGCATGCATGAACACCACTTAATGGGCAGGAAACTGTGGGAGAGATGAGATCACTACATGACGCATGAAACTCTGAAACATAAATAATTATCAATGGATGGAAGTTTTACTTCCTGGTCAAATATTCATTCCATTGTATAACTTAATTGTATATAATTAATTAAATGGAGCAAGACTACAAAATATGTACAAAGGGAATTGGAAGTCCTAGTGCAGAAAGATTAAAAGTCCTGTATCTATAATTGGGAAGGATAATGGAATATTGCAGATTTACACAAAATGCGGCAGTAACTTAGTGGGTCAGGCAGCATCTCTGGAAAAATGAAATAGGTGACATTTCGGGTCGAGACCCTTCATCAGAACACTGTGCTGGTTTCACTGCAAGTGTTGTGCAAAATCAAAGCAACTAAGTTAAAGGATACAGATACAATAAGGATGTAAAATATAAAGAAATGTTGAGCCTATACTTATCAGAATAAAGAATGACAGGTGATCTTAGTGAAACATAAAATTCTGAAGGGCAGGGCCGAAAGAATTTTTCTTCTCAGAGGATAACAAATCTTTTCTATTCCAAAGGGCTGAGGTGATATTTTTGAATATCTTCAAGAATTGATGGACATCTAAATTTCAAGGAATCAAAAGGAATGAGGAGAAAATAGGAAAGTAGTGTTCTTTGGATCAGCCGTGACTTCATTAAATGGTTTAAGGAGCTGAAGTGGACTAATACTGTTCCAATTTTGCATTTTCTAACATTATCAGAGTTTGTAATGAAGACAGACAGGGATAATGTTTAATTAAAGTTATTTCTTTTCTAACATTTTCCTTTCCTATACCTGGATCAAAAAGCATAATGTATCAATTCATGTTTAAGAAGGAACTGCAGATGCTGGAAAATCGAATGTAGACAAAAATGCTGGAGAAATTCAGCGGGTGAGGCAGCAACTATGGAGTGAAGGAAATAGGCAACATTTCAGGTCATAACCCTTCTTCAGACTGATTTGAGGGTGTGGGGACGGGAAGAAGAAAGGAAGAAGCGGGGACAGTGGGCTGAGGGAGAGCTGAGAAGGGGAGGAGAAAGCAGGGACTACATGAAATTGGAGAAGTCAATGTTCATAACGCTGGGTTAAACTGTCCAAGCAAAATATGAGGTGCTGCTTCTCCAATTTACAGTGGTCCTCATTCTGGCCATGGAGGAGGCCCAGGGCAGAAAGGTTGGATTCGGAATGGGAGGGGGAGTTGAAGTGCTGAGCCACCAGGAGATCAGATAGGTTATTGCGAACCGAGCGGAGGTGTTGGCCGAAGCCATCGCCAAGCCTACGCTTGGTCTCACCGATGTAGAGCAGCTGACACCTAGAGCAGCGGATGCAATAGATGAGATTGGAGAAGGTGCAGGTGAACCTCTGCCGTACATGGAATGATTGCCTGGGTCCTTGAATGGTGTCAAGCGGGGAGGTAAAGCGACAAGTGTAGCATTTCCTGCGGTTGCAAGGGAAAGTGCCAGGAGAGGGGGTGGTTTGGGTGGGAAGGTACGAATTGACCAGGGAGTTACGGAGGGAACTGTCTCTGCGGAAAGCAGACAGAGGAGGAGATGGGAAGATGTGGCCAGTGGTGGGATCCCATTGGAGGTGGCGAAAATGTCGGAGGATTACTTGTTGTATGTGACGGCTGGTAGGGTGGAAGGTGAGGACAGGGGGGGGACTCTGCCCTTGTTACGAGTGGGGGGTGGGGAGTGAGAGCAGAGTCACAGGGTGTAGACGAGACCCTGGCGAGAGCCTCATGTATTTTAGAAGAGGGGATCCCACGTTCCCTGAAGAATGAGGACATCTCCGATGCCCTGGTGTGGAACACCTCATCCTGGGTGCAAATGCGGCGTAGACGGAGGAATTGGGTGTAGGGGATGGAAGCAGGGTCCATTTCACCACTAACCTCCATCCGGCACTCAAATACACCTGGACCATTTTCGACATTTCCCTACCATTTCTAGACCTCACTATCTCCATCGCAGGTGATAGACTACTGACCGACATCTACCATAAACCCACTGACTCCCATGGCTGTGTGGACAGCACTTCTTCCCACCCAGCTTCCTGTGAGGACTCCATCCCTGACTACAATTCAAGTATTCAAAAAACATGTAAGGCAGATATTGTAACTGGAATTAGCAGCTATTTGATGTTAAGTAGCTCAATGAGCGCCTTGACAATTGCTCTTCCCTGCTGTTCTTTTCCATTATGAATAGAATTGAAAATTCAGCATTTACCAGAACAAATAGCCAAACTAATATGGCCATTATATAGTTAATCAGTAATTTGAAAGTACACATATTTCAGAGATAGATGCAAGCAATGCTTCTGGTTGAGGTTGAGATTTTTCTATAAAATAGAAGCATCTTTTAAAATATAATAGTTTATTTCCAAATTTATTTCATTAAATTTCAATTTTTGCTTATATAATAAAAATGGTGTCATATACTTCTCACTCAAGTTTCAAGTTGCAAAAGTCTATCTATCTCACCTATCAGTTGCCATCAATTACCATCAAGTTCGAAAAATGAGCATTGCATGTAATTTATTAGCAATAGTAAATTAGATACTGGAAGCTGACTATTGTAATCATTAGAGCAAATCATAGTGAAGGGAAAAGGCAAACTAGGAGGTTGAAGAAAATCAAAAACATGCAAATGCCGAAAATCTGAAATCATAACAGAAAATGCTGGAAATATAACAGGTCATGAGGCATCCATAGAAAAAGTGTTTGACCTGAAACACTGACTTTTTTCTTTCTTTTCAATGATGCTGGCTGACTGGTTTAGTGTTTCCAACATTTTCTGCTATTAAATCACAACATTTTGATAAGACAAAGTAACATAATGGGGTCAAATATAATCATCCTCAAAAGTTACCCAGAAGGGAATACAATGCATATATTCTGCTACTGCTCATTCAAATAATTTCCATGTCCAGTCAGTTTAATGTCTTCATTTTAATGGACTCTTCAGCATGGGGCCAATAACCGGGGTCCTTCGCACCAATTAAATCTATCCTAAACTGCTAAAGGGCAAGGCACATCTTGGCTGGAGGTGCTGGCAGTCAAGCAGTAAATGAAGATGACGAGGGAAATCGCACAACATGGGGGAAAAAGTGGGATCCAAGGTTTTTAAGATGCTGCACGGAAGACTTTGAGGTGCAATGTAAACAAAACGCCCTGTATTCATTCACAAGAGGTCAGAATACACTGCTGACCAGTACTTGAACGGAAATGGGTTCAGATACCCAAGATGACGACCAAATCCCAAAAGGTTGTACATCTTTAGATCTGCCCCAAATATGTAGCATTACAAGGAGTTTAATTACACTATTAATGGTTAAGATTAGTTAATGGGGCTCAACAGGAATATTCATATCATACCACGGGGGGTGATTCTGACTGCTGATCCTGCCAAAACTTTCACCAAGTAAGGCAACATCCTTGTTTTCGTAAATGAAAGCATCCATGATTTTGGTAAATGGCCACATGGTTCCCAGGAACTGCTCCAGTACGTTGACCATGCAAGCCAACTGGACTTTGAACTTTGAATAATAGTGTCAAAAATGGCCTCCCTCGAATGTGTAATATATACAAAATGAATTTTGCTGTGCAGTTGCACATGTGACAAATAAAGCACTATTGACTATTGATTAATGAAATGATTTTCAAAACCATAACCTACCAAGAGCACATTAATTTCAACCAGTGCTTAATTCACAACATTCATGTCGCTCATCATCCAACGATCTCCATCCATCAGGGTTCATACCCAACTGTCACTGACATTTACACGGTTTTAGTAAATCTGAGTTTGCTAATCAACCACAACTGTCACTAAAATTCTACACTGCACAACACTTAATGAACATTTTATTTTTCTGTAGGGTCAGTTGGCACTAAAACTGGAAATATCAGGAGTTAATTGGGAGGGGAAAGGTATGCCTGCATACTCCAAACCCCATGGAAGAACGTGTTCTGGTTAATGATTGGAACAGTCTTTGTTGAGCCTATACCAGCTGAATCAATTAATAACAACACTCACATCTAATCTTCCTCCTTATCTGCTTTATTGACTCCTGAAAATATTAACACTCACTTTACATATCACCAGACCCCATCCCTCCAATAGCCTCACCACAATCTACACTCGTGTTTTGCTTCTGCAAGAATCTTGAGAAGCATGACATGGTTTTACAATGGGTGAACAAAAGGACATTCAAAGGAGGAAGACAAAGTTAATTTTACAAATGCATTCATAGTTTGGATATAGACACCCGAGGCAATTTTAAGCATCCAGGCAGGGTGTGCCCAGAAGAAACCAGGCACTTGATCTGTAGCCAGGGCAGGGACAAGGATCGTGTAGGTAGTATAGATTTAGACGGCAAACTCAGATGCAGGTTGTGCTGCATCAGGTTCAGTTGAGGGCATGTTACAGATGGAAAGCAATTTGTAGGCACAATGAAACACCTGATGCATTGGAAAACCTGCCAAAGGTCCTGAAATCAACGTTAAGGGCCACAAAGGGATCAGGTGCCAGCATAGAGTTTAAGGGATTAGAGCCCTTCCTTTAGGGTTAGAACCCATCCTTTGGGGTGTGGGTGTTGGTCAACTCCATCAACACAATGGCAAGACTAACCAATGCATTCGGAAGCCAATGTAATTATTCTCACTGCATTAACAAGCAGCAGCCATTCAATAGACAATAGACAATAGGTGCAGGAGTAGGCCATTCGGCTCTTCGAGCCAGCACCGCCACTCAATGTGATCATGGCTGATCATCCCCAATCAGTACCCCTTTCCTGCCTTCTCCCCATATCCCCTGACTCTGCTATTTTTAAGAGCCCTATCTAGCTCTCTCTTGAAAGCATCCAGATAACCTGCCTCCACCGCCCTCTGAGGCAGAGAGTTCCACAGACTCACAACTCTCTGTGAGAAAAAGTGTTTCCTCGTCTCCGTTCTAAATGGCTTACTCCTTATTCTTAAACTGTGGCCCCTGGTTCTGGACTCCCTCAACATCGGGAACGTGTTTCCTGGCTCTAGCGTGTCCAAATCCTTAACAATCTTATATGTTTAAATGAGATCCCTTCTCATCCTTCTAAACTCCAGAGTGTACAAGCCCAGCTGCTCCATTCTCTCAGCATATGACAGTCCCGCCATCCTGAGAATTAACCTTGTAAACCTACGCTGCACTCCCTCAATAACAAGAATGTCCTTCCTCAAATGAGGGGACCAAAATTGCACACAATACTCCAGGTGTGGTCTCGCTAGGGCTCTGTACAACCGCTATTTGCTCCTATATTCGATTCCTCTTGTTATAAAGGCCAACATGCCATTCGCTTTCTTCACTGCCTGCTGTACCTGCCTCCTTACTTTCATAGACTGATGAACAAGGACCCCCAGATCCCGTTGTACTTCCCCTTTTCCCAACTTGACACCATTTAGATAGTAATCTTCCTGTTTTTGTGACCAAAGTGGATAACCTCACATTGATCCGCATTAAACTTCATCTGCCATGAATCTGCCCGCTCCCCCAACCTGTCAAGTCAACCTACATTCTCATACCATCCTCCTCACAGTTCACACTGCCACCTAGCTTTGTGTCATCTGCAAATTTGCTAATGTTACTTTGAATCCCTTCATCCAAATCATTGATGTACATTGTGAACAGCTGTGGTCCAAGCACCGAACCTTGCGGTACCGCACTAGTCACTGCCTGCCATTCTGAAAGGGACCCGTTAATCCCTACTCCTTGTTTCCTGTCTGCCAACAAATTCTCTATCCATGTCAGCACTCTACCCCCATACCATGTGCCCTAATTTTGCCCACTAATCTCCTATATGGGACCTTATCAAATGCTTTCTGAAAGTCCAGGTACACTACATCCACTGACTCTCCCTTATCCATTTTCCCAGTTACATCTTCAAAAAATTCCAGAAGATTAGTTAAACATGATTTCCCCTTCGTAAATCCATGCTGACTCGGGTCCTGTTAATGCTAGACAAATGTGTCACTATTTCATCTTTTATAATCGACTCCAGCATCTTCCCCACCACCGATGTCAGGCTAACTGGTCTATAATTCCATGTTTTCTCTCTCCCGCCTTTCTTAAAAAGTGGGATAACATTAGCTACCTTCCAATCCACAGGAACTGATCCTGAGTCTATAGAACATTGGAAGTTTATCACCACGGTTTCTAGAGCCACTTCCTTAATAACCATGGGATGCAGACCATCAGGCCCTGGGGATTTATCAGCCTTCAGTCCCATCAGTCTATCCAGCACCATTTCCTGCCTAATGTGGATTTACTTCAGTTCCTCCGTCACGCCAGATCATCTGGCCACTTCTATATCAGGAAGATTGTTTGTGTCTTCCTTAGTGAAGACAGATCCAAAGTACCTGTTCAACTCATCTGCCATTTCCTTGTTCCCCATAATAAATTCACCTTTTTTGGTCTTCAAGGGTCCAACTTTGGTCTTAACTAATTTTTTCCTCTTCACATACCGAAAGAAGCTTTTACTTTACTGCTTTATATTCTTGGCTAGCTTACCTTTGTACCTGTTAAAGAAGGAACTGCAGATGCTGGAGAATCGAGGGTTACACAAAAAGCTGGAGAAACTCAGCGGGTGCAGCAGCATCTAAGGAGCGAAGGAGATAGGCGACGTTTCGGGTCGAGACCCTTCTTCAGACTGAAGAAGGGTCTCGACCTGAAACATCGCCTATCTCCTTCGCTCCTTAGATGCTGCTGCACCCGCTGAGTTTCTCCAGCTTTTTGTGTGACCCTTACGTTTGTACCTCATCCTTTCTCCCCGTATTGTCCTTTTGGTTATCTTCTGTTGTTCATTATACATTACCCAATCCTCTTGCTTCCCACTCATCTTTGCTACGTTGCACTTTTTATACTGTACTCTTATATTTTTATACTGTCCCTGACATCCCTTGTCAGCCATGGTCACCTTTCTCCCCTTGGAATCTTTCTTCCTCCTTGGAATGAACTGATCCTGCACCTTCTGTATTATTCCTAGAAATACCTACCATTTTTGTTCCACTGTCATCCCTGCTAGTGTATCTTTCCAGTCAACTTTGGCCAGCTCCTCCCTCATGGCCCCATAGTCCCTTTTATTCAACTGTAACACTGACACCTCCGATCTACCCTTCTACCTCTCCAATTGTAGATTAAACCTGACCACGTTATGGTCACAACTTCCTAATGGCTCATTAACCTCGAGGTCCTTTATCAAATCCGGTTCATTACATAACACTAAATCCAGAATTGCCGTCTCCCTGGTAGGCTCCAATACAAGCTGTTCTATGAATCCATCATGAAGGCACTCTACAAAGTCCCTTTCTTGGGGTCCAGTACCAACCTGATTTTCCCAGTCTACCTGCACATTGAAATCTCCCATAGCAACCACAGCATTACTTTTGCTACACGCCAATTTTAACTCCTGATTCAACTTGCGCCCTGTGTCCAGGCTACTGTTTGGGGGCCTGTAGATTAGTCCCATTAGGGTCTTTTTACCCTTACAATTCCTTAGTTCTATCCATACTGACCTCACATCTCCTGTTTCAATGTCACCCCTTGCAAGGGACTGAATTTCATTCTTCACCAACAGAGCAATCCCACCCCCTCTGCCCACCCATCTGTCTTTTCGATAGGAGGTATACCCTTGAATATTCAGTTCCCAGCCCTGGCTCTCTTGCAGCCATGTCTCAGTAATTCCCACAACATTCCAACTGAGGCTCAAGCTCGTCCACTTTATTCCTTATACTTTGCGCATTCATACACAGCACTTTAACCACCGTATTCACTTCCCCCCTCGCACCACTCGCAATTGGCCCTGACCTTACTCTGTTGTCCTTTCTCGAGCTTTCCTTCCCATTAATTCGAGAATCTTTTGTAATTTTTCCTGTAGCTACTTCCCCTTCAACTCCATCTTTACACTCCCAATTTGTCAATCCCTCCCCCCCACTATTTAGTTTAAACCCACACGTGTAGCCCTCGCAAACCTGCCTGCCAGAATGTCGGTCCCCCTCCAGTTAAGGTGTAACCTGTCCTTTTTGTACAGGTCACCCCTACCCCAGAAGAGATCCCAGTGACCTATAAATCTAAATCCTTGCGCCCTGCTCCAGCCCCTCAGCCCATTCAGATCCCCTATCCCCCTGTTCCTATCCTCACTAACACGAGGTACTGGAAGCAATCCAGCGATAACCACCCTAGAAGTCCGACATTTCAGTCTTCTTCCCAACTCTCTGAACTCATGTTGGAGAACCTCCTTCCTCTTCTTCCCAATGTCGTTTGTGCCTATGTGCACAACTACTGCCGGCTGTTCACCTTCTCTCTCGAGGATGTTCTGAAATCAGCTCTCGACATCCTCACATCTTGTCTGCCGCCACAGAATCTCCTGTCCGCTTCTTGGACAATGGAGTCACCCACCACTAGGGCTCTGCCCGATGTCGGTCTCGCCAGTCGAGTCCGATATCCAGGATTGGAGCCACCTGCGTGTCCGCCGCTCTGACTGGAAACATCGTCTCCCCGGACAATTCCCAAGAGGGCATACCTGTTTTCATTAGGCACAGCCACCTGGGTCTTCTGCACTCAACGATTTTCACCCTTTCTCTCCGTCACACACCTTGGTTCTTCCCGTATCCTCGGTGTGAGTACCTCACTGTAGGCCCTGTCCAGGAAACTCTTCCCAGGTAGGCCATTTTTATACATTTTGGTTTCACCATGTAGAAATTACAGCAGTGTTTATACATAGTACCCCCATTTCAGGGCACCATCATGTTTGGGACACATGGCTTCATAGGTGTTTGTAATTGCTCAGGTGTGTTTAATTGCCTCCTTAGTGCAGGTATAAGAGAGCTCTCAGCACCTAGTCTTTCCTCCAGTCTTTTCATCACCTTTGGTAACTTTTATTGCTGTTTAACAACATGACGTCCAAAGTCAAAGAAGCTATTGTGAGACTGAGAAACAAGAATAAAACTGTTAGAGACATCATCCTAACATTAGGCTTACCAAATGTTTGGAACATCATTGAGAAGAATAAGAGCACTGGTGAGCTTACTAATCGCAAAGGGACTGGCAGGCCAAGCAAGACCTCCACAGCTGATGACAGAATAATTCTCTCTATCACAAAGAAAAATCTCCAAACACCTGTCCGACAGATCAGAAACACTCTTCAGGAGTCAGGTGTTGATTTGTCAATGACCACTGTCCGCAGAAGACTTCATGAACAGAAATACAGAGGCGACACTGCTAAAAATGCAAACCACTGATTAGCAGAAGAAAATAAGATGGCTAGGTTACAGTTTGCCAAGAAGTACTGAAAATAACCACAGTTCTGGAAAAAGATCTTGTGGACATATGAGACGAAGATTAACATATCGGAGAGATGGCAAGAGCAAAGTATGGAGGAGAGAAGGAACTGTCCAAGACTCAAAGCATACCATCTCATCTGTGAAACACAGTGGTGGTGGTGTTATGGCCTGGGCACCACGTATGGCTGCTGAAGGTACAGACTCACTTATCTTCATTGATGATACAACTGCTGTTGGTAGTAGCATAATTAATTCTGAACTGTATAGATACATCCTATCTGCTCAAGTTCAAACAAATGCCTCAAAACTCATTGGCCGGCGGTTCATTCTACAGCAAGACAATGATTCCAAACATACTGTAAAGCAACAAAGGAGTTTTTCAAAGCTAAAAAATGGTAAATTCTTTGGTCCGATTTGAACCCAATTATATGCTGAAGAGCACACTGAAGACCCTAAAACAAGCATAAGCTAAAGATGGCTGCAATACAGGCCTGGCAGAGTATCACCACAGAAGACACCCAGCAACTGGTTATGTCCATGAATCGCAGACTTCAAGCAGTCATTGCATTGAAAGGATATGCTACAAAATACTAAACATAACTACTTTCATTTACATGACTTTGCTATGTCCCAAACATCATGGTGCCCTGAAATGGGGGTACTATGTATAAACACTGCTGTAATTTCTACACGGTGAAACCAAAATGTATAAAAATGGCCATTATTAAAATCTGACAATGTGCACTTCAACCACATGTGATTTTTTTCTATTACAAATCTCAAATTTTGGAGTACCGAGGCAAATAAATAAATGGTGGGTCTTTGTCCCAAACATTATGGAGGACACTGTAACTTGTCCCTTCAAATACCATCACTAGGGTGGGATTTCTGCGGCTGATTCTTTGAGGGAATCAGCTGACTGCAATGAAGAAGTCCAAATTAAAGAATGCTAGTATCCAAATAGCATTGCATGCTAATCAATTTCATGATCTCTCTGATCTGCATAGTTTCACCAGATATCCACTATTGAACGCATTGAAGTGACGTTGGGTGACATGTACCCTACAAATGTATGCACATGGATGCCTTTCAAGGAACTTTAAGGACACTCAGCATCCCCAAAATGGACCGCATTCTTCATTTTGAATAGTTTCTGGGATGGACTTCCTCTGGAATACCACCTTTCTTTAAACTATGAGTAGAGAATGGGTTCTAACCAGCGAAAGGCACATTTAGAATTCATACAAAACTCTTCATTAAAAAAGCAATAAGTGCATGATCATCAGATAGTGAATAATGGCTATAATAATGGAAATCGGATAAGGAAATCCTTAGTGGGGAAAGGGGAATTAGCTGTTGCGTATTTCTGACTGGATGTCAAAATTGACCAAGAGAGTGTGAAAGTCATGCTGGCAATGTTAAGAAATTGAAGTTCTAACTGTTTTCGATTTGGTGTCGGGTTCAACTCCTATGGAAACAAAGCAACATCATGAATTATGGGGCTTTTGCTTCTTTGTCGGGAAACGCGATCTGACAATGCATAGTTGCCACTATGAACTGTGGTAATTTTTTTATATACTATCTCCGATAATAGTCTAATGACTTGATTGATTGAAAGATACAGCATGGAAACAAGCTCTTCGTCCCACCAAGTACAACACCAACCATCGATCACCTTTTGACAATAGTTCTATGCCATCCCACTTTTTGCGTCTATTCTCTGCACTCTAGGGCCAATTTCCAAAAAAACCCAAAAAAACAAATAGCACATCTTTGCAGGGAGAACATTCAAACTCGACACAGACAACACCCAAGAACAGAATCAAATCCAGGTCTCTGGCGCTATGAGACAGCAGCTGTACCAGCTGCTCCACTGTGTTGCCACTGAGTTAAGGGTGAACACAATACTGGGTAAAGACCAATTTGTTTATTCTTCTTTCTGTGGGTTACTATGGATTCATAGGATGATAGTCTATTTGGTTGATTATAATATCAACAAACCTGAATAAAATGTTAGGACAGAAAATATTGATTACCAGCTGGCAGGTCGAAAGAGAGCAACTGGCTAACTGCAGTGTATATGCAGCTGGTATGTGGGGTCGTCAATCATAAGGCATAGGCCAGGTGCAATGTGACCCAGTCTGTTATCTGTGTCTTCTGGAAAGTGAAAATTTCCCAGCCAAACATTAGCAGGCCATCTCAAATACTACTAACTACAAATGCCCTCTTTTGGACCAAAGACCGAAAAAAAGACTTTTAAATGCCTCCAGGTGTTATGCAACCAATGCAGACAATATATTCTTAACAGATCATCCTACATGTTATAATAAAGGGCTTTGCAGTATGCACTAATTTCAATGGCATTTGCTATTTATAGTAATAACAGAAAGCAAATAGCAAGACAGAAATGTGTTTCATCATAACTTACTTAGATATGAAGAACGAAGTCTTTTCACAGACACAGAATACAAACTAGAAAGACCACACATGCAAGAAGTCACCGTCAGCATGCCTTAGGATGCAATGGAAAAAGAGCACAACACCAAAATAGTCTTTTGGCTGTAATAACCTGCAGAACAAAACTTAGAACACAGCAGAAGATAATTCAATCTGTACAAGGATAGGAACATAAAATCAACTCGGAGTTATTTGTCATAACCTTTTTGTGACCTCAACACCACACTCATGATGTGCAAGAAAATTATATGTTATGGAAACAGAGCATATGATATGGATACACAAACATGCTGATATTTGGAGGACTGCAAGGCCATAAATTTTGTTAATCGATTTGTATTCTATCCATCCAACTGATGGGTACTCAGAATGTTACTGTATAATTTAACTTATGGAATTACCGAAGGTGAAAATCAGTATAAAGTGAAATTAATAACAATGTGCTGCAGATTTCATTGTTACAAAATGGCCATTCAAAAGTGACCTCTTCTAATACCCATTTATGTTAGCAGTACCACGAGTCATTTAATGGAAGAGGAAAATTAGGCTGTGAAGTTAGAAACCAGTACATACTAAAATATGCAATGTTAATTAAACAAGAGGTTCCTACTGATGTCCGTTAAATGGCTTCAGATATTCTAGTTGTTGTACTTTTGTTTTCGGAGAAGCAAATGCAAGCTTACATCTCTGCTCCCCTTTCCCATTCCCGACTGCCCTTGCCATGATTTTTAGAGCTTCTTTCTTGAAGGGCAGAGAGGGAAGTGATAATGGAGCTTCTTGTACCAACTTCCAGCCCTCATATTACCGGTCATCTAAAATTTATAAGTGGTGTTACTGTGACAAGCACTAATACCTCAGTAACAGCATGCAGCTCTTAATGGGGATGATAGTACATGAGCTCAGCACTTACCTACCACACAAGGCTTTTAATGAACCAATTGTATGTAAAGACCAGCATTAAAAAAACTTTCACTGGAAAGGTATCAGCAATTAGCTGTTTATTCCTAAACAGATGTCAAGTAGATAGCTTTATTGATGGTATAGGAGAAATGCATTGTGTTAATCAAGTAACTATATAAACATATAAAGATAAATTGGTGACTATATTAAGAAAGTAATGCAAGATTCAAAGGATAGCGCATAATTCAATAGGCAAATAAGGAATAGCACAGAGCACAATAAAAGCTTGGCTGGTAAAGCTGCATGTTCATACAAGGCGATGGTGAAGCAGATCTGTCAACATGCCTGGATGACTAGATTATTTTTACCTACTAAAGACTAAGGTAAAGGCAACTGTAGTTGAGATTTTATTAAATTTCAAACTAATTTGATATTAAATGCAAAGTTATCCCAAACAAATTTAACACTGATCAATAAAGTTCATTGGTATTTATTCTGCTTCTGCAATTTAACAAGGTAGTAATAAAGATAAATTTATAAAAGTGACCTTTGAACTTGAGTTGTTTACATTTCTAATTACTACATTACTAATTTAGCTAACTTTCAAAAATACTTTAATAATTAAATTAACCCCTCCATATTGAATGGTTAGTGGATTATGATCAGAACAAATGAGCTCAAAACTATATTTGGCATCAAGACATTTCCTTCATAACATTCCTAAAACAATAAGAAAACAAACGGAAATCATTCACGATAATTAAACCCATCTCAATCATCAAATGCCACAACACCGTTTAATAACTGGACCTTTTCCAATCTCCCAACACCCATTCTTGAATGAGTTTATCATCAATCTCAATTTAAATCTATTCAATCTCTTACACAACCTTTGTACCTAGAATTCCTTCCTGGCATCTGCACTAAACAGTCTATACTAGTGTAAATCTGTGAACCCTTGCTCCAATATCTTGGCCTACAATAAAATGTGTTTCAGACGTACTTTACCTTTCCTATTTTAAATATTGCTCCCTGGGTTCAGTTCCCTCAATCCTTCAAACTCCAAGGCTATGATTTAGTTTTGCATGGTTTCTCTGTAATCTCCGTCAGGGCGACTCAAACTGAATGTGGGTAATCACATGCATGATACTGTAGGGCTTGGTCTCCACTAACATAATCAAGTGAAACAATTTGTCATTTTATAAATTACACTTATTGCTGCTCTAGTGTATTCACCTACAATGAAGTATTCATCTGCAGCAAGTTTCATTTCACTTTGCACTGCAACGTTAGTTACATCTATTGGCCCGGAACTCGTGGTAGTAATGTTGGAAAAACAGGTTTCATTATTCTGTGAACCAAACAGTATCATAGGAATTTCCCTACGTAGTTTAATGTGTAAATCTTCAAGTTGTTGCCAATTATTTAGCATCATCTGTACAATACATTTTTCTTTTGTAGCCCTCTACTATAATTTGGATTGATGCCAAATATAAAATCCCACAAAACGCTACACTCTGTTGGAGCAGTTTTCAAAAAAGACAGGTTTTCCATAAATGCTAGATAGCAAACCATATGGACATTTGTAATCATATTTTATTTTAAAATGTCAAACACCAGGGGTGCTGCACGATTGGCAGTCCCGCCAACAGTCTGTCTGTTTTTTCGTCTCTTTAATTTTTTTTAGTATGTTAAAAGTTCTCCGGTTTGTTTTATGTGGGGAGACGGGGAAGGGGCCGAGGGGCTACGGGAGTCAAGATTGTCCTGTCAACAGTGGTCTCGAGGCCCCTGACCACGGGAGAGCAGAGATGGGAAGAGATTTAATCATTTTTTCGCCTTCCATCACACTGAGGAATGTGGAGGATGTTTATGTTAAAATGTACTTTGTGTGTTCCGTTGCCTTTTATTTGTATGACTGACTTGGCAAATGAAATTCCTCGTATGTTGCAAAACATACTAGGCTAATAAAGTATTATTTTGATTGTGATTATGATTTATTTTACGATAGCTTTTTTCTTAATCATAGTGAAGTAAAAAATGTTACTGCAGGCTGAAACTCACTTGTCCAGCACTTTTGGAATTTCGCCAGTGCCAGACGACAGAAAATCCAGATCACAAAATTTCAACCTGATCATTTTTCAATGAGCAACAGAAAATGTATTTCTAAGTATAGATACATCCCCGGGTTATGTAAGGTTTCTGAGAGTTGTCCGTCACCCGAAGTTTACCTTAATCAAATGTGGCGGAATATATATATTTTTTAAACTTACCCTTCCTGTTGCGTCCTAACTCTATGCCTGAAAACCCTATTGAAATCAATGTGGTCTCACATCTTGTGCATGTCTGAATTGGCATAAGATCACAACCTGGTTCTCAGATGTATGCCGGGAAATCTCATCAAGTTCAGCCCCACTAATGAATTCCATTGCTTTAGTCCATAAATTTCACAATGTCACACTCTGTCAAATGTTATATTTACGTCAGGTGAAGCCATTCTCATCTAATCTCTAGAATTCAGCTCTTTGGGCCATGTTCGCAACAATGCGGTGACAAGCTTTTAGTCTTTTAGTGAAACTTAAATTGAGCAATGGTGTGCAAGTTAATGATGAACTGTTTGATGGTATTGCTAGAGGGATTTTTCAGCACTCTGCCAATGATTGAGGTCAAACTGACTGTGGTAATCACAATGCCCTCCATAATGTTTGGGACATAGACGCATCGTTTATTTATTTGTCTCTGTACACCACAACTAGATTTGTAATTGAAAAAAAAATACATGTGGTTAAAGTGCACATTGTCCGATTTTATAAAAGGCCATTTTCATACATTTTGGTTTCACCATGTTAAAATTACAGCTGTGTTTATACATACTCCCCCCATTACAGGGCACCATAATGTTTGGGACACATGTCTTCACAGGTCTTTTTAAATGTTCAGGTGTGTTTAATTGCCTCCTTAATGCAGGTATAAGAGAGCTCTCAACACCTAGTCTTTCCTCCAGTCTTTCCATCACAGGCAGGCCAAGGAAGACCTCCACAGCTGATGACAGAAGAATTCTCTCTATAATAAAGAAAAATCACCAAACACCTGTCCGACAGATCAGAAACAATCTTCGGGAGTCAGGTGTAGATTTGTCAATGACCACTGTCCGCAGAAGACTTCATGAACAAAATACAGAGGCTACACTGCAAGATGCACTGGTTAGCCTAAAGAATGCCTCAAAACTTATTGGCCGGCGGTTCATTCTACAGCAAGACAATGACTCCAAACATACTGCTAAAGCAACAAAGGATTTTATCAAAGCTAAAGAATTGTCAATTCTTGAGTGGCCAAGTCAATCACCCGATCTGAACCCAATTGAGCATGCCTTTTATATGCTGAAGAGTAAACTGAAGGGGACTAGCCCCCAAAATAAGCATAAGCTAAAGATGGCTGCAATACAGGCCTGGCAGAGCATCATCAGAGAAGGCACCTAGCAACTGGTGATGTCCATGAATCGCAGACTTCAAGAAGTCATTGAATGCAAAGAATATGCAACAAAATACTAAACATGATTACTTTCATTTACATGACATTGCTGTGTCCCAAACATTATGGTGCCCTGAAATTGGGGGGGGGGGGGGAAAGAGACGGGGACACACACACACTCTATGGATATACACTGCTGTAATTTCTACATGGTGAAACCAAAATGTATAAAAATGGCCTTTATTTAAATCTGACAATGTGCACTTTAACCACATGTGCTTTTTTCTATTACAAATCCCAAATTGTGGAGTAGAGGCAAATAAATAAATGATGGGTCTTTGACCCAAACATTATGGAGGGCACTGTAGTTGAATTGGGTTTGTCCTACTTTTTGTGAACATAACAGACCTAAACAATTTTCCCTATTGCCAGATAAGTTCCAGTATGATAACTATACTAGAGCAGCTCAATGTGCTGGCTACTCACTGACTGAACACCAGGCTGTTCCTCTCAAGTGCCACCTAGCATCAAAACAATAGAAACAGTTTTTTTTTTAATCAGAGATTGCTATATCTTTGTGGGAAGCTCTCAATGAGGCCAGTCGTGAACAATGTTGATTAGCTGCTGATATCCGGAATGTACTACCTTCTTCCTTGAGTAATTATTCTCTATCATGCCAGTTTTCAATTATTTTATGATCTCCGAAGCCTGTACATTTCTACCAGGCAGATAAATCATTATGCCTAGTTTTTCCCCCTTTTTGCTTGTAATATCAATTTCACCTGCTATTCATTTGGGCAATTGCATTTGCTTTTCTTTGATCAGAAGATTTTGACAACTTATCTACAATTTACAGTGTTCAACTTTAAAAAAAAAACTGCATTTAGCAAAATGATCTCAGAATTCACCGGCCATTCAGTCCATAAAGGCTATTATGATGCGATATCATAATCTTAACAACACCAGCATAAACGGTCAAGCACTTTGTTCTGTCATGTGCCCATCACCCATCCTTTTGTCTCTTCCGGTCAATTCCTTGCTCATTGATTTTACATTTTTTAATCTTTCCATGAGGAACTTTTAATGTACCATGTACATGGCAGCTTGCTTGACCCTATTTCTAAGGATTAATATCTAAGGACTAAAGAAGCAATTCACTGAACAGACTGATGATGTTCCTTTTTGAAAGAAAACCTTCCTCTCACAGCAGAGGCAACAATTGTCCAGCACTTCACATTGCCTTGCAATAGCTGGCTATGAACTACACTGCTATCTAATTAATACTTTCATATCAGATTACATCTTCTGCATACTGTGCCTATATCCACTGTACATCAAGTCAAATTCACCTCCTGCAGGTATTAGGGAAATAAAACCATCAGTGCTTACCTCCTGAGGCCTGTCGGGTTTTGCGGGGGGACTTTGGTTGCCTCTGATAGGGATCATTCGAACCATAGAGTTCAATTGTGCCCAGGTTTAAAAGTATAGTCTTCTGAATGTAATCAACCATTGCAATACCATTACAGTTCCCAAACACCAAACTAAAAAGGAAAAAAAAGAGTATTATTAAACAATATTTTTAATCTAATACATTTTAAACACTGAAATCTGCATCCCGCCCTGCAAATTCAGCAGTTTTGTGAATGTGTATTATATCCCATATACTAAACTAGAAAGGACAAATAAATATATTCCAGAGAAAAATCACACTTCATGGAAACAGCCGAGGACCAGGTATGATGAACAATCCTGACCAGGAATTAATCTGATTTGAAACCAACCATTGTAACTGCCATCATCTGCACAAATAAGAAAAATTGGTATGCAGAAAAAAGGTTAATACACGTGATTTAGAACAGAAAATCTTATCAACATTGTAATGATTCATATTTTTAATATCTAGAATGCTGCAGGTTAGACTGTGGGGAAAATTAATGTTTTGCTCATTGTAGACACTGGTACTCACAGTCCATATGATGAATTAACTGCAAGGCTGGTTATCTGTTGTGGAGGCTCACCATTAACCCAAACTAGCTGAATGACTACTTCAGCTTGGTAGCCTGCCGCTTGTTTTAATGGAGTACTTCTAATTCTGGTGAAGGAAACATATGCACTTAATTAAAATATAACCTTTCACGATTGCACAAAATACATACAAACACATAAATATCTTACAATATTCAGAATTCTTCAGTGATTTAGTTCGATATCAAAGGCACAATCTTCAAAGTTCAGCAACTAATAAAATGGTGGGACCTAATTTTATTCAATCTTTTTTATTTTCTTCTAAAGGCGTGATTCCTCACTTGCCTGTACATTTATTGGCATAAATCAGTCTCTGGTATTTTCCAGAAGGAGTGTGCGCTGTCTGCAAAAAGGGTTGGTGTGAGATCTTAAATCTGAACCCGAGAACATCCATCCCAATTCAAAGAAAACTTACTGCGTGCAATCATTGTTTTCATTCAGATTGAAAAGAAGATATCTTTTCATCCCTCCTTTATGCTTCCACCAAATACTTCAAATCCATGCCTCTATTTTTTCACAATCCTGTAAGAACCTTCTAGGCCCCTCACTTAAGCTTTTCTTTCTCCTCGTCTACTCCGCAGAAAAATTACCTCAGCCTATTCAAATTTTCTTCGGAGCCTAAATAGTCCTGTTCAAGCAATATTTACTGAATGTACTCTTTACCCTCTCCAGTGCAATTATGTTTCTCCTGCAATGTGATGACCAGAACTGTGTTGCGTATTCAAGCTACAGACTGATTTGTGTTAGCCTTGCATAAATTCCCTGATATTATATCCTACATCTCAGTTGGTAAAACATCTAATTGATCTGTCCCAATGAATTTTAGGGAATAAGTCTATCGTTTCTGCTATACCTCTCAGTAACCTCCCATTTATTACATATTCTCTTGCCTTTCTGCACCTCCCCAAATGCATTCCCTGAGACTCACTGGAATTAATTTCATTTGACACTTTTCACACCAAATGACCAGATTATCTACACTTTCTAGTCTTGCAAGTTCCTCCTAATCAACTACACAGCCAAATATATTGCCTGTAAATGTCTTTGTCATGCCTTCTATATTTAAATCTGAATCATTAATATATATTATATAAAGCAAGGAACAGAGTACTGGAGCCCCATGGAACCCCAATGGAAGTAGCCACAACAAAACCCATTCCCCAAAACCTATTGCTTCTAACTGTTGAGACAACTTTGAATCTCAATTTACCAATCTCTGTGGATTCCATGGACTTCTACTTCTTTGACCAGCCTGACATATCTGAAGAAGTGTACCTACTCAAAACATCGCCTATCCACGTTCTACAGATTGGCTGGAAGACCCGCTGAGTTACTCCAGCACTTTGTCTCTTCTTTTGTAAACCGGCATCTGCAGTTCCTTGTGTCTACATTTTATTACCATGTTCTTTGCCAGAAGCTCTGTTACAATCTATGGGGACAATCCTCTTGTTATCAACTAAAAATAAAATCAACCAAGTTTGCTAGGCATGAACGTATGTTAAATTTGACTCTACTAAATGAATCTGTACCCTTCTAAATGTAGGGCCTAACAGACCCTATGCTATCCTTAAATTTTCTCTCCAGAACATTAAAAAAAAAAAAAAAATCCAGTATTTTTTTCAATACCCCCCTTGCTGTACTGATTTCCCCATTTAATTTCACCCCTATACCTTTTACATTATTCTAGATCTCAGCAGTACTAATCCCCTAAGAAACACCTACCATTTGCCAGGCTTTGTCCTACACCTCCTCTCCAAGCCTACTCAATATCCCCCCCCCCCCCACCACAATCAGTCTGAAGAAGGATTATGACTCGATACATCACTTATCCATGTTCTTCGCAGATGCTGCCTGGCCACTAAGTTATTTCAGCAATGTGCGTCGTTTTTGGAAACCAACATCTTCAGTTCCTTGCATTTAAGCTCTTGGTGGCTGACAAAAGGTTCCTTTTTAACACCCCCCCCCCCCCCCCAATCGCTTCATGTATTCCATTCTATATGATTCAGGAGATACAAATTTGCAATCCCACCCTTTTGGGTAAAATGTTTACAATGAACTTCTAGAGTATCCTCCTTTCGAGCTCCATTGCTCGGTCTGAGTGATTGAACATCCGTTTCAAGTTTAATTTTCTAAACTGAGTTTAAAACTTAGTTTTATCATGTGTCAAAGATGTGCCCTCAAATATTTTTTTCTCCATTGGACTATTTGGACCTATGGCACACATCCAGTATCATTGCCATCGCTTCATTTAAGACACAAAAAATATTTTTTGACAAAACTTCTAACGTATCTTCCCTTTGCACAGCTGCAATTGATTCTTTAACCCTTATTACCAGATCCTTTCATTTTATTTTTTCTCCGCATTCCACTATGTAAACAGTGATCAGGAATGGTAATATATGTTCCTGGCCCTCATCAAGCCCCTTCAGTGGAAGCAAATATATCATTCTTCCAAGTGTTTCTTTCGCCCTGAACACGTCCTCGTAATTTGTAATGCATCATTAAATTTAACCAGCCTCCCTTTTTGCAATTTCTAAGCTTTGTTTTTTTCAAACTGTCATTAGTGTTCTGTTTGCATGTCAACTGCTTTTCACCCGTCTTAATGTATGTGCAACTTTCTGACTAATGGCCAAGATCATTTAAACCGACCCAAAATCACCAGCAGACCTACCCTATGAGAATATTAGTCCTAGTCCTGAGACGTCATTCATCTGGCCAGGAGGCATCTTAACCTCCCCGGAAGCAATATTAACACTCCAAACAGTGAGGCCTCCCTCCCACGCCATCTCTTCAGCCAGACATTCAGCTGCACTATCTAGTCATTCTGTGGCATGTGGCACCATGAGTAATCTGGACATTACCACCTATTATATTTTGCTTCTTAATCTCTTTTCCAATTACTTAAAATCTATCTGCAAAAGTTTGCCTCTACTTTGATCTATGATATTGACACAGAGAAGAGCTGAGATCTATGGAGGCTTAGTCCTCTACTCCAAATAATCTGCCATCTTTGAGTGTTATCCGGATCTGG
The DNA here is from genome assembly GCA_963514005.1 of Raja brachyura. The sequence continues at coordinate 15,363,138 of OY740788.1, forward strand.
CACTAGGAAAACAACACCTTACAATCATGCCCAAGACTGCTTCCCTATCACATACACGCTCCTGATTTCAGTAGCACTGTACAATAAATAGTAGCAAGGCAGTCATGACAACAGAATTCTGGTGGGGCTAAAGGGCCAGATTCAGTAGCAAGGCAGTCTTTTTGACTCAGAGATGATTTTAGTGTCCACTCATCAAGATACAACTTTGAACCACAAAAATGTGCATGGAAAGCAGAAGTAAAATTATCTGCATGCAGGTGGAAAGGTAATAGAAGTTAATGATGTGACTATTATTTTGTAACCCGTACCCCACCCATGTAAGATGATGATACTTTATTGTCACTTGTACCTAGGTACAGGGAAATTATTTTGTTTTTGCGTACAAAGAACTCTCCTGCTGAGCCCCCCTTAATGAGACGGAGATATTTTACAACTAACTTAATGCATGATATTTAACATTTCTCATAACACAGGAGACCATTCACCGGAATAAATCTATGCCAGTTTAGAGAATAATCCCAATCTCCCAATTATTTCTCAGTAACCCGTTCTTTCTTACATACTTATCAACTCTGCCTCCTCCACCCCCGCCATTCACTTCTCTTCCCAGCACTCACCTACACTCAGGAAATGTTATAGTACTCAATTAACTGGCTAACCAGTACAGATTCATGACATGGAATGAAGCCAAAGCACCTGGGGGAAATCCACATAATTTGAGGGATAACTGTCAAACTCCATGCAAACAACGTCCAAGGTCAGGATCGTACCTGGGTTGCTGGAGCTATGAGGCAGCAGCCCGAACTACTGTGCCACCAATTTACAATGAGTACCCTTTCTATTGAATATATATTATCAAAGTAAATATATTCATCACATAGGCTCCCTTTCTCTCATTTAATCTACGACAGAGGTAGTATTTTTCATAAGTGAGTAAATTAAAGATGGGTTGAATTTCATTTAAAGAGAAACATCACAGCCTCAATTGGAATCCATGGAGGGTTGCACTGTTGGGGACGATGCCCTTGAGCTGAGATGATGAACTGAGGACTCAAAGCTTTGAAGAATTGCAAAAGATCTGTTGGCAATACTTAGAAGAGAAGCAGAATATTTTTCCATGTTATTCCTCAAACAGATTATGTCACTATTGCTGACCACAATTCTCTCACTCTCAAAGCTGTCTCCAAATCAGCTATTCCTTTTCTTTCATAACAAAATCGACTACACTTGGAATGTAATGGAATATTTTATTGTCACATATGACTAGGCCAGTGAAATTCTTTGCTTGCATAACCAATGTATACAAATAACTCCAAGTACTCCCGAAGTACTTCACAGACTGCAGTAATTGTTATTGATGAGGTCCTGCTGGACCATACATAAATTCAATTCCTCCTTTTTATAAAAATACTAATGAATAAAGTTGACTCTAATGATTGATCAATACTCACTTTAGACAGGGCACATTATCACGGAGGCCATCTGAAGACGTGCTGCTTGTGGAAGGGTGAGACTGAGAGTTTGCAGTCTGAGAATTTGACCCCTGGCATGAAATTCCTACTGTTGATATTTGATCAGTCTCCGGTGACTCAAGATCATTTATTTCATAATGCAATCGTATTTCAAGCATCTGAACAGCAGGAAACACAGAAAAAGAAGAGATCCTGCTGAACTTTGGTCAAGCAATGTGATAATGATTCACATTATTAGACTACACAGTTCTACATTAAAGAGGTATGAAAGGAAAAAAACATTTGAATCGTATCAATGGGAGCGCAACAATCTTTCTTTTGACTCCATCTCTATGAAAGATGACTTTACTCTCCCATTGTAGATGCCCTTCACGGAGCATGGCTTTACTCTGTTCTGCAGCGTTCTCAGAATGAGATTTTAAATGGTTTGATGAACATTGATACAGCTTGGGTGCTCACAATCTAAACTCAGCAAGCTTCATTGCTTAAATTCTTAAATTTGCAGCAGCTGCTCATCACCTGACAGAGAATTACCACAACAGTTTAGGGCCCCATTAAAGCATCAAGGTAACCATGTATTTCACCTGTGTTCTATAAACCTTTTTCTGACAGCCTGTTATCAACATACATTGGTGCAATTTTCAATGTCATTTGGAAGGTTTCAAAATGGAGAGATTTGATAGAGTAATAGGAATCTGAGGGGTAATTATTTCACACAAGCGGTGGTGAGGGTATGGAACAAGCTGCCAGAGGAGGTAGTTGAGGCAGGGACTATGCCAACATTTAAGAAACAATTAGACAGGTATATGGATAGGACAGGTTTGGAGGGATATGGGCCAAATTCGGGCAGGTGGGACTAGTGCAGCTGGGCCGAAGGGCCTGTATCTGTGCTGTATTACTCTGCGACCGAGTAAATACACAGACACTGTTTCTGTAACAGAGAACATATTAGCAAGATAACAGGCAAAATATATGAGGTAAGATACGAGGAGAGCCTTAATTAGGCAGAGATTATAATGATCTAGAATGTACTCTCTCAAAGGGCAAGGGAAGCATATTTGAAAGTAACCATCAAAAGATAATTGGATATACACTTGTGAATGTAAGAAAATAAATGGGGACAGAGTGGGACTCATTTCAGTTGTTTCAAAGAGCTGAGAAAGACACATTCCTATAGTGTATAATTTAATGATATATTTCAAAACTTCATTACCACGATTCTGACAAGTTACATATGTTCATGTGTCCATTATAAATATTAACAACAATCACAGTATATATGCAAGTTTATTAATTGATGTCACACCTGGATAACTTCTGTTGTCACTTCCTGTTTGCTGAATTTGTAAACAATTACGTGGGCCGATACTCCTGCCACACAAAGCATTCGGCTTTCAGGACACCATGAGATTATCTGGATGGCATAAGGATCTTCATCCACTATATCTGTATATGGCTTTTCCTCCTTATTTCGAGATTTTTCAAATACTTTGGATGTCTTCATCTTATACAAAACTTGTAACGTTACTATCAAGAAAAGTGTGGAGAATAAGGAAATTAAATTAAAACATGATAGGTTTGTCCCAAATTTAATATAAATAGATTACGTATAAATCTCTTGCTCTCTGAAAAACTGTAATATACCGGGTTCCAGATAACGCCACCATTTCATAGCTAATTAGTACCAAACAACCAATAGCTGCTCACAAAAGACAAATGCTTATATTATTCCCCCTTGGCCATATTTCATGGCTATTAATGAAAACAAAAGGGAGTATCATGGAGTTTTCCATGAAACTGTGGAGCTACGAGAAGTGCGAAAGATTTAAAAAGCAGCCGCTAAGATAAGAATTAGTTGATTTCCCCAGTAAAAGGGAGCGGCTTTAATGGAGTGGCAATTGTAAGAACGGCTGTGTGCGAGTTCCAAGTTCTTGCAGAGTAATAGCGCTGAGGCCTTGGGTTCAGCAAAAAGGGGGAGCTGAGGTATAAAAAAGAACAGGCATGGTCTTTTAACTTTACTCTTCAGACTTAGTGTAGTCAGGATGGTAGTTAGGGCAGTGGTATGTTCCTACAGCAGGTTGTGTAACAGAGCATTAAAACGGGCCCTTCTGCCCACTGAGTCCGCACCGATCTTCCGTTCATACTAGTTCTATTTTACCCCATATTCTCGTCTACTCCCTCGACTGTAGGGAGTAATTTGCAGAGGCCAATTAACTTACAAACCCACAGGTCTTTGAAATGAGGGTGGAAACCCATGCAGTCCCAAGGAGAACATGCAACCCCAATACAGACAGCACCTGAGGTCAAGCTCAAACCTGGGTCTCTGACACTGTGAGGCAACAGCACCACTGTGCCGTCCAAGTGGGTGACCACCAGGAAAGGTATAGTGGATTAAATAGATAGTGTAGGGTTCCTTTGTGGTCATTCCCTCCAACAGATGGGGGTGGAGAGATGATTTTTCAGAGGGCAGCAGCAGCAGCAGCAGGTATGGTGTGTTGCCTCCTTGGTGCCAGGGTCAAAGATGTTTCTGAGCAGTTGCAAAACATTTGTAAGAGGGAGGGTGAGCCACGTTTACTGTGCACATTGGTACCAATGACATAGCTGGAAAAAGGAAGGAGGTGAATGAATACATGGTGTTGTGAAAGAGGTTAAAAAGCAAGACCTCAGGTAGTAATGTTCAGATGGTGCTTGTAAAAGCAGAAATGAAAAGATGTCCGATGCATGTATAGATGATGAGCTGCTTCAGGGGGGCAGCGATTCAGGTTTTTGGAGCGAGCTAATTAGATATATAATTGATCATATCAGGAAGCAGAGGGTGATGGTGGAAGGCTGTTTTTTTTTGCGCTGGAGGTCTGTGATTAGTGGTGTGTCACAGAGATCTGTGCTTGACCAACTGTTGTTTAATAATTTTGATGAGAATGTACTTGTTTGCAAATTACACCAAAATTGATGGTATTGTGGACGGTGAAGGTGATTATCAATAAATACACAGGGATCTTAATCTTAACCCAAGGTAAGTGGGTCAAGGAATGGCAGTGGAGTCAATTCAGGTTAGTACGAGGTGTGGCATTTGGAAAGTCAAACCAGGGTAGAACTTTCACAGTAAATGGTAGAACCCTGTGAATGTTGTAGAACAGAGTGATCCAGGATTACAAGTACATGGTTCCCTGACAGTGGCATTACCAGTAATCAGGAAGATGGCTTTTGACACATGGGCCTTCATCAGTCAGGGCACTGAGTTCAGGACTTTGCAATTGTACCAGAAACCAACATACTATTATAGTGATGGTTAAATCCAATTCATGGCATAAAGTGCTATTCTGTTACCTTCCAAAAGGCAGGAAAGACAGCGAAACAAATAGCAGTTTATATACTGAAATTATCACTTTACACTTAAGAGTTTTAATTAAACCATGGGCGAGAATAGCTCCATTGGATTTAAGCGATGACTCACTTGCAACATTAATTTGAGGCACATAATTAAAAGATAACTAAAGTTAAAAGCCTACAGCAACCTAATCCATTTTTCTCGTGTTCTTTCTTGGTCTTACACTTTTATGGTGCAATGAAGCAAACAGCTTTAATTATTATTTTTTCCTTCAAGTTTCAAATCAGATAGAACATAGAACGGTGCAGCACAGGAATAGACCATTTGACCCACCACATCTGTGCCAACCAAAACAGAATCTGCAGAGAATCTGTCTCCTGTGTGCAATTGAAACAATAAAATAAATTGAATTGGAAGTGTTGGGCAGGTGTTGAGGTCCAAACATCTAGCTAAATCTCAAACTTTGGAGACATATTGAATCTCTAATTAAAATTTTAAGTAAGTCATTATCAAACACAAGGAAAAATCCAACAAATAAATGTAATCATGCTATTGTCAATAATGGAAATTCTATCTATTTACAACTGCCTCGCCAGCAATCTGTCACGTCCCTTCTCTATCTTTATTATTTTGAGTATGTTTTAAAGGTGTGTTTCAATGTTTCTAAGTTAGTTTATGTGGGGGAGGGGGAAAATAGGGGGAAACTTTTTTTTCACATACTAAGACAGAGATGTGATTTTCTCAGTGTCTCATCTCCGCTGCCCCCCCCCCCCGCAGCCTAACAACTGGATTGGTGTGGCCTTTCCTGGAGACCAGCCTAAAAGGAGCTTCAAGCCGCAGGTGCGGTGCAGACTTTAACATTGCAGAGCTATGATCCTTTGCTGAGGATCGCCAGAAGTGCTCAGACTACGGGGCCTGTGGACTTTAACACTGTGAAGCCTGCGGTCTCCGGTAAGAAACGGCCAACTCGGGAACTCCTTGCCATGGAGTGTTCCAATCCGTCCCAACGTCGGAGTTTCGATCTCCCGACGTGTCGACTTTGGACATCAGACTGTCTGTAGTGGCGAACTACGGAGGGTTCAAAAGCCTAGACCACGGATGAACAAAGGAGGAAGATGACTGAACTTTATTGCCTGCCACCACAGTGAGGAATGTGGATTCCACTATGGTGGATGTTTATGTAACATTTATTTTATGTGTGTATTGTGTTCTTGTCATTTAGTATGGCTGTATGGTAACTCAAATTTCACTGTACATTAATTGGTTAAGTGATAATAAAGGTAAACTTGAACTTGAAGAGCAGTCAGCCGATTGAGTTGTGCTAGCTTTGAGCAATACAATTGACCCTTTTCCCCCCACTACTTAATTTCCGGTAACCCCTTCACTCGCATGCCCATCTTACCCATTGCGATTCTCCTGCACTATTACAGTAACCAATTAACCTACTATACAAACCAGCATGTTTTAAGGATATGGGAAGAAACTGAAATGCTAAAGAGAAACCCACACACTTATAGGGAGATAGATAGCACTTGAGGTCACGATTGAATCTGTTGAAGTGCTGTTGCCATAATATGAGAAAGTTAAATTACCTAAGAAAAATAACCAGCAATGCAATTTGAATAATTTAGTTATGTTATAAATAAATTGTGGTCTGGAAAATCCATAATCCAACTGCAATCTGCACAATTAATTTAACTCCGAAGACAATCCCGACTTGCTCACGTACCACCTCTAACTAATGAAATGCTATCATATCAACCTCTGATGTTCATAATAGAAAATAAACGCAGTAATGACTTTTGAAGATTTTAATTACATGCCTGTCAATTAAAGAAACTTACTTGCTGAAGCATCCCAGAACTTCAGTGATCCATCTGCATGCCTAAATGAGGAGGGGGTGGGGAAGGGGAGAGAAACAGGGTTTAGTATTTTGATCACCTGCATTATCGCTGAAGGTTTTCATCCAAGTAAGAGGATGGAAGGCATGCTGCCTTTATTTATCAAAACTCATCATAAAATCCTGTCAACCTATTTGTTGCAGATAAACCTGGCTCCACAAGTTGTTGTTATTATGTGAAAAAAAACCCAGAAAAAATAAGCCTAATTTGAAATGAATGTTTGGAAACTAAGGAATGAAAGCCGTGCTATTTGACCTGTTAGGTCTTTGTCTCATTTATTCTTAAAATGACTACATTTATTGCTGTTTTCAATTTCTCTGAAGTGACATCAATGATCCCAACACAAGCTCTGATAATGCTCCCACAATACTAGCAGGTCACCAATTTTAGGTTATTGTCATCCATAACATGGAGGTGATTGCACCAGGAACAAATGCCAGAGATGCTGGGCGAACAAAAGAAGTCAAACAGGGGTATTGGTCAAAGACTCAATCTTCGATGATACACACCAAGGATAAAATTTGTTAACTGGCATGATCTAGTTAGAAAGAATTATTGGGATGACGTTGAAACTATGACAGTCCTACTTTCTTTCTCTCCCTTTGTCTGCTACCCACTAAATTCATTCAATTATCTCAAAATGTTAAACTAAGCACCTTGCTTGGAAAGTTACTGCATAATTAGGTCATAAGTGATAGGAGTAGAATTAGGCTATTTGGCCCATCGTCTACTCCACCAATCATGGCTGATCTATCTCTCGCTCCTCACCCCATATCTCTCCCTCTTAACCCCAATTCAGCTAAATGAAGTAAATAAATCTACCACGCACTGCCTTTGAATTTTGAAACCATTTCTTTAGTCCATCATTATACCAACCAATGTTCTGTTGATTTTCTGCCTACACTTGGAATCAAATTAAATTTCCAAAATCTAATTTTCTTCAATAGGAAGGCTAACTTCATTAACAGTTTTTAGTTACTTACATCCCCACGAGTAAAATTATTAAGGCACCCTATTGTTTTTATATACTCGCTTATGGAATCAATAACAAAAGATGTAAACTTCAAACCTGCTATTGCCAATTATTATTAATATTTTTAATTCATGCCCAATGATTGACATTCATTCTCTTTCAACTTCATTTGACAGATGACAGCTCACCATGGAATAAGCCCACTTCTTAAGTGACAAAAGACACGGATAATTCACAACATGAAAGAATGTCATTCATCCTGTGACTGTTTGCAGAAAGTTTCCTGACTGGATGCATCATGGCCTGGAACAGCAATTCCAATGCATATGAACACAAGAGGCTGCAGAGTGGTGGACTCAGCCCAGCCCTTCAACGGAACAGCCCTCCACACCATTGAAAGCAGCTGCATGAGTTTTTGCCTCAAGGAGGCAGCATCCATCATCAAGGATTCCCACCATCTCAGAAGCTAAAGTATATCTGCCTTATTTAAGTCTGAGGTTATTTAACACTGGATTCTGTTTGGATCTGCTTTTACACACCCAGTCGTAAACAAAATGTCAATGTCATTGTTTGAAGGGAGAAATGAAAGTCTGGACCAACCTGTTAATCAATCATAAGATGATCAGTCTGAGGAAGGGTCTTGACCCGAAACGTCGCCCATCTCCTTCGCTCCTTAGATACTGCTGCACCCGCTGAGTTTCTACAGCTTTTTGTGTAACCCTCTGCCTTATTTAATGTTGGCGAATCCTGATACACTTTGAGATATCTGACATGATATCCTCTTCTTCCACAGCAAATATTTCAAAAAGATTGCATTCATCATTTTGATATCCTGTGCTCAATTTCAGTCACTTTTAATTGTTTGGTGAACTTTTAAAAACTGTCCTAATTCACAGTATTTATGGCAGCCACTATACATTGCTAGAGTTTCACTTTCAGCTTTGTCAGCTCTCAAATCCTGTGAAACTCATGACTTTTGTTTTTAAAAATCAAATCTGTACATATTAAGTTCTTTTTTTGATCATCTTATGATTTATTGATTAACAGGTTGGTCCAGACTTTCATTTCTCCCTTCAAACAATGACATTGACATTTTGTTTATGACTGGGTGTGAAAAAGCAGATCCAAACAGAATCCAGAAGATCACACCTTTTACCAATCTTAATCATGTAAAGATGGCAAGGAGATAAACATTAAAGCATTTACAGACTGGTATCTTCGATTCGCTTACAGACAATAGACAATAGGTGCAGGAGTAGGCCATTCGACCCTTCGTGCCAGCACCGCCATTCAATATGATTATGGCTGATCATCCACAATCAGTACCCCGTTCCTGCCTTCTCGCCATATCCCTTGACTCCGCCATCTTTAAGAGCTCTATCTAACTTCCTTGAAAGCATTCAGAGAATTGGCCTCCACTGCCTTCTGAGACGGCGAATTCCAGAGTTTCACAACTCTCTGGGTGAAAAAGTTTTTCCTCATCTCCGTTCTAAATGGCCTACAACCTAATTCATAAACTGTGGCCCTTGGTTCTGGATTCCCCCAACATCAGGAACATATTTCCTGCCTCTAGCGTGTCCAATCCCTTAATAATCTTATATGTTTCAATAAGATAGCCTCTCATCCTTCTAAATTCCAGAGTATGCAAGCCAAGCCGCTTCATTCTATCAACATATGACAGTCCCACCATCCCTGGAATTAACTTTGTGAATTTACGCTGCACTCCCTCAATAGCCTTCCTCAATGTCCTTCCTCAAATTTGTAGACCAAAACTGCACACAATACTCCAGGTATGGCCTCACTAGAGCCCTGTACAACTGCAGAAGGACCTCTTTGCTTCTACACTCAACTCCTCTTGTTATGAAGGCCAACAGCTTTCTTCACTGCCTGCTGTACCTTCATGCTTACTTTCAGTGACTGATGAACAAGGACCCCCAGATCTCTTTGTACTTCCTCTTCCTATTTTTGCCACTAAAGTGGATAACCTCACATTTATCCACATTAAACTGTATCTGCCATGCATCTGCCCACTCACCCAACCTGTCCAAGTCACCCTGCATCTTCATAGCATTCTCCTCACACTTCCACCCAGCTTTGTGTCATCTGCAAATTTGCTAATGTTACTTTTAATCTCTTCATCTAAATCATTAATGTATAGTATAAATAGCTGTGGTCCAGCACAGAGCCTTGCGGTACCCCACCAGTCACTGCCTGCCATTTTGAAAGGGATCCGTTAATCCCTACTCTTTTTTTTCCTGTCTGCCAACCAATTTTCTATCCATGTCAGTACCCTACCCCCAATACCATGTGCTCTAATTTTGCCCAATAATCGCCTATGTAGGACCTAATCAAATGCTTTCTGCAAGTCCAGGTACACTACTTCCACTGGCTCTCCCTTGTCCATTATCCTCATTACTTCCTCAAAAAAATTCCAGAAGACTAGTCAAGCATGATTTCCTCTTCGTAAATCGTGCCGCTATTTCATCTTTTATAATTGACTCCAGCATCTTCCAAGTCAAGTCAAGTCAAAAGTTTATTGTCATGTGTCCCTGACAGGCCAATGAAATTCTTTCTTTGTATAGCACAACAGAACATAGTAGGCATTGATTACAATTATATACGTAAATACACACATGAATGAATAAATTGATAAAGTGCAAATAACAGATGGAGGGGTAATAATGTTCAGAGTTTTGTCCGAGCCAAGTTTAATAGCCTGATGGCTGTGGGGAAGTAGCTATTCCTCGTTGCTACTTGAGTCGTTGCAGTCCTCAGGCTCCTGTACCTTCTACCCGAAGGTAGCAGGGAGATGAGTGTGTGGCCAGGGTGGTGTGGGTCCTTGATGATGCTGCCAGCCTTTTTGAGGCAGCGACTTTCCCCACCACCGATGTCAGGCTAACTGGTCTATAATTCCCTGTTTTCTCTCTCCCGCCTGTCTTAAAACGTGAGATAACATTAGCTACCCTCCAATCCACAGGAACTGATCATGAATCTATAGAACATTGGAAAATGATCACCAATGCGTCCACAATTTCTGGAGCCACTTCCTTAAGTACCCTGGGATGCAGACCATCAGGCCCTGGGGATGTATCAACCTTCAGTCCCAGCAGTCTACCCAAAACCATTTCCTGCCTGATGTCAATTTCTGTCAGTTCCTCCGTCATCCTCGGCTCTCTGGCCACCAGTACATCTGGGAGATTGTTTGTATCTTCCTTATTTCTCATTACCCAATCTAAATGCCCTGCCTCTGTTATTTATGAGAACATTTCTGTTCCAGCATTTTGTGGGCTGGTAACTTCCGTGGTTTGGCAAGTTTTGAATGGCTATGTAGGATCTTGTATTAGCAATATTTTTCTGTATTAGCAAAATTTGATCAGAATGGAATTCATGTAAATTGAAGCATGAAATGTATAAGGAGTGTTGAATTATTTTATGAGGGCCAGCGATGTACGGACTGCCAGTTCACAGTGCATGCTAACTTAAGGGATGTGCAGAGTGAACTGGTAAACCTAGGGTAAACACAAAATGCCGGAGTAACTCAGCGGGTCAGGCAGCATCTCTGGAGAAAAGGAACAGGTGATTTTTCAGGTCGAGACTGTTCTTCAGACCTGACCCGAAACATCACCTATTGTTTTTCTCCAGAGATGCTGCCTGACCAGCTGAGTTATTCCAACATTTTTTGTCTATCATCAGTGCAAACGAGCATCTGCAGTTCCTTCCTACACATTTGGTAAAGCTAGGAGCTAGGCATAGATGTTAACACAAGGCATTCTTGGGGCAATTTCTGTGGTCCAACACCAGTCAGGTCCCAAGAGTAGACACAAAATGCTGGAGTAACTCAGCAGGTCAGGCAGCATGTCTGGAGAGAAGGAATGGGAGGCGTTTCAGGTCGAGACCCTTCTTCAGACCGATGTCAGGGGAGGGGGCGGGACAAAGATAGAATATAATCGGAGATACTACGGCCCAAGAGTGCTGGACTGAGAATTCCATCCAGTTCCACTAACTTTCTTAGAAACAAGAAACTCACTATCTTTCAGAAATGAATGAGTATGCTTTCTTTCACACATTAAAAACCTGCTGGCTTGGCTCCATACATTTAAAATCTACCAATTTACAGGATATTACAGGACACATAAATAATTAAACTGACTCAAATCTACTTTTATTTCACAATTCTAACAATAAAGACCACCCACAAGCGCCGGTTTTCTTTTCAAAGCACATGACACACTTTGTACTCAAAACGGAATAGTATCCAACATAATGAATATAAGATAAAAGAAAATTGAATACTAATAAAAGTCTGAATGTTGCCTACTTACCCTGTAATAATTATCTCTGGGTAGCTCTGGGTACCCAAACCCCAATTACCTCCATTGATAGGCCATTCCTAGAAGATATAATGAATATAAACGTAGGCAGCATAATAAATTCCTTGTTGAAAACGAGACGCTCATCACACACTATAAACACGTCCAATCATCTAGGGCAGTTCGATTGGACAAAATAGCTATACTCCTCACCAGGATCTTCAGGAAGGTTCATGTTTCCAATTCACTTTCTATCTCGAAGTAGTAAACAACGACTACAGCAGAAAATACGACAGGAGGAACATAGTCCTCGAGCTCTCGGTCACGAAGTTAAGTCACATTGAACATAGCTAAGACTGAAACAGAACGGTGGAAGGTTGTACTCATGAGGTCATATAGCCTATTTGATAAAGTGCTGTAATGCAGATTTACACAAAAAATATACTGGAAGCATACATGCATTCACTATAGAAATGCAATAAGATGCTTGTTCCTCTTGATACCTTCTTTATGTGCATCAGTAACAATTTAATCATTTTGCAAATACCACTTCAAATTGATGATTAGTAAACACCAATTTAGGAATAAACCACTGAAGTACTGTAAGAGGAGAAGTTTGCATACAAATATACTACAAATTAGACTGAAGCCATTTTAGAAATTCATAGGTGGTCTCGTCACAAAACTGGCAGAAGTACAGAAAACTTAGAGAAACATTACTCTTACAATGGTGCGATATATACAGAGCTGCCAAGCTTTGTCAGAGCATTTCAGTATTCCAATACCTGAAAATCAGTATTTTGCCAAGGAAATAAATATTTTTACGCAGTGCCATTTTGCTGAAAAACAAGTGTTGCTTTTTATGTGCGGTTCTACCCATGTAAAGGCCCTGTCCCACTTTCCCGAGTTACTCACGAACTCTCCCGCGTTTTCGCCTTGATTCGAACTCGGAGAATTACGGTAATAGCCGTTTGTAGGTACTCAGGGCTATTTTTTTAACTCGTGGCCATTTTTCAACATGTTGAAAAAACGTCCCAACTTACTTGATGCCCCGAGTTTCTACAGCTGGCATTACTAACTGTTACGAAACATTTACAGACTCCTACGGGCTCGCTAACGACATTACCCAACATTCCCCGAGTTCGAATCAAGGGGAAAACTCGGGAGAGTTTGTGAGTAACTCAGGAAAGTGGGCCAGGGCCTTAAGAGTACAAGAATGCATAACTTTGCTACCAATTGACATGTCTTCTAAGCACCTTACTTGGCAGTGCATCAATTGCCATCTCTTTGTATACTGCTATTTGAATGGCTGCATCCTGTTTTTAGCACCAGATGATGATGTAGAGACCATTTTCAAAGCCTCCTGCTCCCTCCCTCCTTCCTCTCTTTCCCTTCCTCTCCCTCCCAGCCTCTCTCCCTCTCCCCCTCCATCTCTCTCTCTCTCTCTCTCTCTCTCCCTCCCTTTCCCTCCCACCCTCCCTCTCTCCTTCATTTTTTTCTCCCTCCCTCTCTTATTCCCTCCCTTCCACTCCCTCTCTCCTTCTCCCTCTCCCCCTCGCCTAACAGTCTGTGACCCATAGCGCTGTGGCCATAGCGCTTTGTGTAAAGCCCATAGCGCTATGTGTAAAGCGCTCCAGCTGGGAGCGCTATTTTTAGAACCCATAGCGCTGTTCATTCAAATTCCCATGCGTTAAACTAACAACGCTGTTTAAACCTGAAGCAGGACAGGCAGATCAAAGCTTACAAAAATAATCATCCAGATCTTGAAATTTAAAATATTAATTGATTTAATCTGCTATAATTTTTAGAGTTACAGTATGACTTTTTATATCCTTGCATTTTTTAAGCAGCAATATGAAACAGGAAGTCGGGCCGATTTTTAAAAACTCCGTATTTTACAAAGCAAATCCTTACATCCGTATTCTGATCGTATTTCCGTACAAAATACAGAAAATCCGTACTGCTTGGCAGCTCTGTATATATGGTATACTCTAAATACCAAGAAAATTTTAGACAAACATTAAAAGTGATTTAAAATACAAGGGAAGAGCATGGTTGAACAAAGTATGATGCTTTTAGATTTAAAATGAAAGAAATTTAGAAATAAAAGACAAATTAGAAACCTTTTTACTGTATCCTTGCCGCTTCTGCTTTGCCCCTACAGAATAAAGTGCAGGAATTAGGTCAACAGGGCAGTCAGCAAAATATTCGCAGCAGGTGACAGGCGATTCGTGTATGTCCAAAGGGTAAGGGTTCTCAAATATAGGATAACTGGAAGACAAAAATATCAACATGCATTAACCAACAGTGGCGAGTTTTTCATTCAAAATAAATGCTAAAGTTACTTTGCCCAAATAATGCGGCGCCATTAATTATAATTAAAACTTTTCATTTCAGTTTATTTCAAATATTGAACTGTGTGAAAAGTGAATGTTGCAAACACTTAGTTATGATGATATTTTGCTTATGGATTGCCCAGATTGAGGTTTTTCATGCCTTTCACTCATTAACGGTTGAACAAAATACTTGTTGTAACATTTCTAACACTTTATACTGAGGCTCACGAGGACTGTCAACACTTATCACATTGATTGGCTGCCAACTTAAAATATCCAGGTCTTAACTGAAGAATAGGGAGAAAATTAAATCCATATTGCTGCACGAAATATGGTACCAAATCTATCATGCCAAGGCAATTCCCCCCCCCCCCATCATAAACACATAGAAGTGTTTCATAAATGTCAGTACTATACAATCAAGGCCCCTTATTCTAGACTCCTTACCAGTGAACTTTAACATTAAATTCCACTTATCACCTCCAGCCTTGGTTACCATCTCCAAGCTTCTCTCCCACATCTGACATTACTCTCTCCACCTGAATCCACCTATTATTTACCAGTTCTTGCCCCACCCCTTCCCCCACCTTATTTTGGTAACTATCTCCCCTCTACTCCATCAGTCTGAAGAAGGGTCCCATTCAGAATGTTCTCCATAAGTCCCATTTCCCTCCAAATCTCCATGAACCTTTGCTTAATTTTAATAGAAAACAATTCTAGGTTGTATAATAAATCACTGTACTTCAGTATGTAAATAAATCTTGAGGTACTTTAATTTTCACAGGTGTGATTAATCCTAGCCATCCTCTAACCAGATCCTGTATTTCTAACCCTTTGCACTCGTCTTCTTGACAGTTTTTCAGAAAAATCAACACTTTACTAGTGTCTCGAACCCCCTAGTACCTTTGATCCGCTACGGATTTTAGCTTTTTCCCCCCCATTTAGAAATTGTTTTTTCTTTTTATAGGCAAATGTGAAACTTTTGATCTAAATGAAATTTTTTTGCTCATTTTGCTCCTTCAATTTATTAATTTATTTAGTAAAAACTGCTTCCAGCTGTATTGCTACAAATTTGTATTTAAAAAAAAAAAAATGAAATGCCAAATAGTTGAATTCCAATTTTATGGACTGGAGAGAAATGATCATGACAGCAAAAGTCGACACCAAATGAAATCTTACCCATTTTGTCCAAGATCTACGACTACCAAGTCCTTTTCCAGAAGGACAACAACTGCAAATGGATCCTGAAAATCTGCAGTAAAAATGAAAAACAAATCAAACAGATCAGAAACATACAATGTGACTGGTGAACCAATTTCTAGAAATTGGGCATTAATCAACTCTTAGAAGTTAAAAACTAGACCAGCGCATTTTTACTATTTTAATTATTGTACTGCTCTATTTTAAATTATCAATTATATTTTTTAAAAATTGCTAAAGTTTGAAAAATAAATTTAATTTATTAAACTATGCAGTCCGGCCCTTAATCAGTTTAAGCAGTTTACAGGACGATGATGTAGACACCAAAAGAAGAAAGGAACAAAGTTAGAGATTGCTTCTGACAACAATTTAGACAAAGTATTGATTCTTCCATCAAATAAACAATTTGGCAATTTTTTAAAATTGTACATTATTTTAATAATATGTCTAATTTTAAATTTATATGGCATATATTTTAGCTTCTTAAATTAGATAAGCCACAACATTGGTATATTACTTTTGCTATATTACAATTGGTCACAAAAGCAAAATAGAGGGGGGCAGGGGGTATATTGATGGCAGAAAATTGTTGATATATGTAGCTTAATTTTTAATTGGTATGCGTACCAGCATCTTTTTGTCCAAACAATAAAAGGCACTGTCCATGAGAACAACGGTATGAGCACCAGCATTTTCATTCATATATTTTATTATACTGAATTAAATACTATTTTCATGGAAGTCATCATCTTTCTCACATTAAGTAGTCTATGAATTAGCTGATTTGGATCATGTTGGGACTGAGAGAGCTAAAAAGGGTTATGGAGTCCAGCCAATAGGCCAGTCCAGTTATTTTCTCTGTGTGCAGTAAGAGCTTGAACCTGGTAGGATTAAAATAAAAGGTAAGTGGTGAAATGGTCTTAAGTTCACTACTAAGGGACAGTAATACAAAAACCCTATTGATCCGAGTGCAGTGTACGCTAAGCACCATACTCGTTTATCAGTAAATTCAGGAAAGCATATTTAAAAGAGTAACCACATGCAATATAGCAGTCGAATGGTTTCTGCATTATGTACTTTAAGAATGTGGCCACCAAATAGGCAGTGGTGGATAGTTCAAACCAAAGTAAAATGGAAGAAGTGAACGTAAATCCATAGATATGGTAATAAAGGGTGAACATTTGCAGTGGATAGATATTCATAGAATAGTGTAGTATAGGATAAGCATATGAAAGGAATCAAACAATACTGCAGCAACCTGAAGCAAGGAATAAACCAGAGTCTAGATTGTACCTTAATTCCTGATTTTCTGAGCTCAAAAGCAACCCTGTGGTTGATACTTTTATTTTAGCATTCGTAGAATCATTCACGAACTGCCAATCCTGCATACAGCTAGAATGCATGGACAGTGGAAATTTGATCTTTACTCGAACAAAACAAACATGTAATCGTCTGCCTGGTTCTCTGACATTGTGCCACATCTATTTAATTGTTTTCTTTCAGTTAACCTGTGAACTCGCTGTTTCATAAAGAAAGACGTTTCCAATACTTACACAGCTTCAGGAACACTAAGTAAATGATTACATTGAATGGAGATTGATTTTTTCATTACAGCCTCCACAGAAAGCGTATGCTTATGTGTTAAAGAAGGAACTGCTTACGTTATGATGTTTAACATGAAGTCTCCCTGCCTGACTACATCTTCTGTCACTTCACCACACCAAGATCTCAACACAATGCCCTACTCCTTTGCTCATTTTCTAAATGGGGAGACAATCCAGACTATTTTATAAATGGGGAGAGAATCCAGAAATCAGAGGTACAAAGGGACTTGGGAGTGTTGGTTCAGGATTCCCAAAATGTTAATTTGCAAGTCGAATTGATAGCAAAGAAGGCAAATGCAATGCAAGCATTTATTTCAAGAGGGCGAGAACACAAAAACAGAGACGTAATGCTTAGGCTCTATAAGGCACTGGTCAGGCCGCATTTGAAGTATTGTGAGCAATTTTGGGCACCATATCTGAGGAAGGATATGCTGGCCCTGGAGAAGATCCAAAGGAGGTTTACAAGAATGATCGCAGGAATGTGTGTGTTAAATTATGATTAGCATTTGACAGCACTGGACCTGTACTCTCTGGAATTTAGAAGAATGAGGGGGGAACTCATTGAAATGTACTGAATAGTGAAAGGCTTGGATAGAGTGGATGTGGAGAGGATATTTCCACTGGTGGGAGAGTCTAGGACCAGAGGTCATAGCCTCAGAATTAAAGGACGTTCCTCTTGAAAGGAGAAGGAATTTCTTTAGTCAGAGGGTGGTGAATCTGTGGAATTCTTTGCCACAGAATGCTGTGGAGGCCAAGCAGAAAACATAGAAACATAGAAACATAGAAAATAGGTGCAGGAGTAGGCCATTCGGCCCTTCGAGCCTGCACCGCCATTCAATGTGATCATGGCTGATCATCCAACTCAGTATCCCGTACCTGCCTTCTCTCCATACCCCCTGATCCCTTTAGCCACAAGTGCCACATCTAACGCCCTCTTAAATATAGCCAATGAACTGGCCTCAACTACCTTCTGTGGCAGAGAATTCCAGAGACTCACCACTCTCTGTGTAAAGAATGTTTTCCTCATTTCGGTCCTAAAGGAATTCCCCCTTATCCTTAGACTGTGACCCCTTGTTCTGGACTCCCCCAACATCGGGAACAATCTTCCAGCATCTAGCTTGTCCAACCCCTTAAGAATTTTGTAGGTTTCTATAAGATCCCCCCTCAATCTTCTAAATTCCATCGAGTACAAACCGAGTCTATCCAATCTTTCCTCATATGAAAGTCCTGACATCCCAGGAATCAGTCTGGTGAATCTTCTCTGTACCCCCTCTATGGCAAGGATGTCTTTCCTCAGATTTGGAGACCAAAACTGTACGCAGTACTCCAGGTGTGGCCTCACCAAAACCCTGTACAACTGCAGTAGAACCTCCCTGCTCCTATACTCAAATCCTTTCGCTATGAATGCTAACATACCATTTGCTTTCTTCACTGCCTGCTGCACCTGCATGCCTACTTTCAATGACTGGTGTACCATGACACCCAGGTCTCGTTGCATCTCCCCCTTACCTAATCTGCCACCATTCAGATAATAGTCTACCCTCATGTTTTTGCCAACAAAGTGGATAACCTCACATTTATCCACATTGTACTGCATCTGCCATGCATCTGCCCATTCACTCAGCCTATCCAAATCACCCTGCAGCCTCCAAGCATCCTCCTCACACCTAACTATACCCCCCAGCTTGGTATCATCTGCAAATTTGGAGATGTTGCATTGAATTCCCTCGTCCAAATCATTAATATATATTGTAAATAGCTGGGGTCCCAGCACTGAGCCTTGCGGCACCCCACTAGTCACTGCCTGCCATTCTGAAAAGGACCCGTTTACTCCTACCCTTTGCCTCCTGTCTGCTAGCCAGTTCTCTATCCACATCAATACTGAACCCCCAATACCGTGTGCTTTAAGTTTGTATGCTAATCTCTTATGCGGGACCTTGTCGAAAGCCTTCTGAAAGTCTAGATATAACACATCCACTGGTTCTCCCTTATCCACTCTACTAGTTACATCCTCGAAAAATTCTAGCAGATTTGTCAGACATGATTTACCTTTCGTAAATCCATGCTGACTTTGTCCAATGATTTCACCACTTTCCAAATGCGCTGCTATCCCATCTTTAATAACTGACTCTAGCAGTTTCCCCACTACCGATGTTAGACTAACTGGTCTGTAATTCCCCGCTTTCTCTCTCCCTCCTTTTTTAAAAAGTGGGGTTACATTAGCTACCCTCCAATCCTCAGGAACTACTCCAGAATCTAAGGAATTTTGAAAAATTATCACTAATGCATCCACTATTTCTGTGGCTACCTCCTTGAGTACTCTGGGATGCAGACTATCTGGCCCTGGGGATTTATCGGCCTTCAATCCGTTCAATTTACCCAACACCACCTCCCGGCTAACCTGGATTTCACTCAGTTCCTCCATCTTATTTGACCCCCGTTCCACTGCTATTTCCGGCAGATTATTTATGTCTTCCTTAGTGAAGACAGAACCAAAGTAGTTATTCAATTGGTCTGCCATGTCCTTGTTCCCCATGATCAATTCACCTGTTTCTGACTGCAAGGGACCAACATTTGTTTTAACTAGTCTCTTTCTCTTTACATATCTATAAAAACTTTTGCAGTCAGTTTTTATGTTCCCTGCCAGTTTCCTTTCATAATCTATTTTCCCTTTCCTAATTAAGCCCTTTGTCCTCCTCTGCTGGATTCTGAAGTAAATAGATTCTTGATTAGTACGGATGTCAGGGGTTATGGGGAGAAGGCAGGAGAATGGGGTCAGGTGGGAGAGATATATTAGCCATGATTGAATAATGGAGTAGATGTGATGGGCTGAATGATCTAATTCAGATCCTATTACTTATGACCTCATCTGACATTTTCGCTGCCTTTGAACATTTCATCTTGTTTTGTCCTCATTTTAAATTCTCATCTGTCACACTCTTAAATATCATGCCAACTTTCTCTGTGCTGCCTGCTTACCCTCTTCAACAAAGACAACAAGTTGAGACTGAAACTATCCAATTGTCTTTATCGTTTAGGAAATAACCGTCTTTATTGTTTTTATTGTTTTCTACTCTTGGTTCAATTAATCTGGTTGTTATTTTTTCTGATTTCTCTCCACCCAAGCCCTGAATTTGCTCTTTCTCTGTTTCTCTTCCTACATCCCTTACTAGGGCCATCCCAGTCATGAACACATATTCTATTCCCCTGACCTTGAACGTGGAGACAGACGTCTAGGTTGACAAAACTGAAGTCGCAAATGCCATCCTTCGGATCAGATGTTAAACTGAGGGGCCATCTATCTGTTCCCTCATGTTGAAAGGAGTAGTAGTTATCAGTGGAGTCTTGGCCAATATTTATTCCTCTTTCAATACTACCACAAACTTATCTGGTCATTATTAAACAACTGCTCGTGTGAACATGCTGTGCACAATTGCTATATTACAATACTGATTATATTACAAAATTATTGCATTGGCAAATTGCACTTTGGAACCTCCAAATATTATGAATGGCATAATGTAAATTCAATCCTGTCCATTTTGAATGACCAATTTCCCTTCCCTGCATTCACATCAGCCATTACTGTCAACAACTCCTCCTGGTCAGTTCTTTACCCCACCCCTTTAAATCTGCACTCATAGCTCCTCCGTTCAAATAAGAACATCCTGTCACTGCGAACTAAAGGCCCGTCTCCAATCTCCTTGCCTTTTAATTCCAGATCTCCCCGCTCATTTTGCTGAGAACTCTAGTCTGAATCGTCCAATCTGGTTTCTCCCTGTTGCACTAGTAAACAACAAATCACTCCATTCTTGTCCAAATCAAATAATATTGTGGTAACATAACATATAACATATAACAATTACAGCACGGAAACAGGCCATCTCGGCCCTTCAAGTCCGTGCCGAACAACTTTTTTCCCTTAGTCCCACCTGCCTGCACTCATACCATAACCCTCCATACCCTTCTCATCCATATGCCTATCCAATTTATTTTTAAATGATACCAACGAACCTGCCGCCACCACTTCCACTGGAAGCTCATTCCACACCGCTACCACTCTCTGAGTAAAGAAGTTCCCCCTCATGTTACCCCTAAACCTCTGTCCCTTAATTCTAAAGTCATGTCCTCTTGTTTGAATCTTCCCTATTCTCAAAGGGAAAAGCTTGTCCACATCAACTCTGTCTATCCCTCTCATCATTTTAAAGACCTCTATCAAGTCCCCCCTTAACCTTCTGCGCTCCAGAGAATAAAGACCTAACTTACTCAACCTCTCTCTGTAACTTAGCTGTTGAAACCCAGGCAACATTCTAGTAAATCACCTCTGTACCCTCTCTATTTTGTTGACATCCTTCCTATAATTGGGCGACCTAATCAATAGTCTTTGCCTTGACAACTTGTCTACAGCCTCTGATATGGCACCACACCGCTCTGGAATGTTTCTCTAATTTTGTGATGCTATTCAGTGGATGGGACTGCAGGGCCTGCACCCACCCCCCCCCCCCCCCCCCCCCCCGACCTTGTCTACGCCATCACGTAGGGTAATGAGCGTATCAAACATTAGTTGTTGTTTCTCTTTCTACAGTTATATCTGTCGACCCCACAAAGATCAAACCTCAACTGATTCCTGTTTCTCTTCCCTTTGCACTTCCTGGGTGATACCTTCTGCTAAAATTAGATTCCACATAAGAGTGGATGATACCCAGTTCAACCTCACCGTCACCAGTCTCTCTAAAAACAAAAATCATCTGAAATTCAGAGGCCAATAAACAGAAACCCCCTGCTTGGCAGCTGTCAGGCTGCATTGGACTGTTCTCAAATGTACTGTCATATCTAACCCCCAAGGAGAGCTTCAGATCAAACAATTGGAATGATTCATACTCCCGGCTGAGGACGTCAGTAAATTATTAATATTGGTTAATAAAAAATGAACTAGTGGAGGAACTTGGTGGGTCAGGTAGCATACATGGAGAGATATGAATAGATGATGTTTCGGATGGGGACCCTTCTTTGTACTGATGGAGGATATAGTTGGTAGAAAGAAATGAAAGGAAGGGGTAGGGCAAGAGCTGGTAAGTGGTAGGTGGACGAGGATTGACACATGCTTGTGGTAGCAAGGCTGGGTGATAAGGTGGATTGAAGAGCAGGAGAGCCATAGGAATCTCAGGAAAGCAGTGAAAGAGGGTTTTGCAGAACTCCCGGAGAGGAGATCTTCTAACATAGGATAATTGGCTGCTGGAGCTTCAGATAACCGTAGGTCCTTCGTTGAAAAAAACCCATTTAGTCATTGATAGGAAATCAAAATGTAAACACTGTGCATCTATGACTGGGGGCGATGACCCCACTGCTAAGTCTACAGGCTACACCAGTTTACAGTGAAACACCAGTTCTCCAAAGATCTTCCTTGGTCATGCATCAGGGCTATTAAAGCCATCAAACATGGTATAGATTCCAATCAGCCCATCAAAAGCCATGGTTGCTTTGAAAAAAAGTAACCATGCAGTAAAACAGCAATGCCGATTTAAATCTTGCTCTCAATTTTATCATTGTTGATATTTCTACTATAACACAATTACTGCACTGCTACTGGTAGTTTAATAACACTTTTTCATTAGCTCATTTGCTCACATTTAAAAAAAGAGAGCGGTTGAAATGTATTTGCAGCTGAAGTAAGCAATGTCAAGCACGGCTTCCAGGTTTTATTAAATCAGCCACGACTCAATTGGGAAGCTCTCATAACAGAGTCTGAGTTAAGAGTTCAAATCACACTCTAGAGGCTTGTATACATATTCCAAGCTGAGCTTCCAGTGCAGTATGGAGGGAGAATCACAATCACAAAGGTTCAATTTTTTAGATGAAATGTTAAACCGAGACCTCATCTTTTCTCCCTGGTCACACTATGGAGGAAGGATGTGATTAGCACTGGAGAGGATACAAGTGCTTCGGCAGGATATTGCTAAGTATAGTGTGTTTCAGTTAGGAGAAAATATTATTTTCCTTGGAGCAGAGATGGCTGGAGTTCCTTATAAAAATTTACGAAATTACAAGGGGTAATGATAAAGGTAATTACAGGAAACGATGTCTGAGGGGCATAGGGGTCTTACTCCAGAAGGTGCAGGCTAACGGGTGTGACATTTAGAAAATATATTTTAAAAAACTGTTTTCATCCAGAGATACTACTATGCACTGTCTGAAAGGATGATGGAGGCAAATAATCTCAATATCTAAGAAACACGAAGGTGAGCAGGTGAATTGCCAAAGTGTAGAAGGCTATGGACCAAGTACTGTAAATAGGATTGATCAGAATATGTTAGGACTTGTTTCTGTGGAGTATTACAATGTGAATTAACCTTACTAAAGGAAAGAATATGGGAGTTCTGCATTCTGACCTGACCTGGCCAATTTTTATCCCACAACCATAGAGTCATATAGTGTAGAAACAGATCCCTTGGCCCAACTTGCTCATCTCTACACTTTTAAAACTCTGATCTTGGATGTGTGTGTTTTTATTGTGTGTGTGTTTTTTTTTTTTTTTGTGTGTGTGTGTGTGTGTGTGTGTGTGTGTGTGTGTGTGTGTGTGTGTGTGTGTGTGTGTGTGTGTGTGTGTGTGTGTGTGTGTGTGTGTTTAGTGTGTGTGTGTTTTTAGTGTGTGTGTTTTTAGAGTGTGTGTTTTTAGAGTGTGTGTGTGTGTTTTTAGTGTGTGTGTGTTTTTAGAGTGTTTGTTTTTAGTGTGTGTGTGTGTTTTTAGTGTGTGTGTGTGTGTGTTTTTAGTGTGTGTGTGTGTGTGTTTTTAGTGTGTGTGTGTGTGTGTTTTTAGTGTGTGTGTGTTTTTAGTGTGTGTGTGTTTTTAGTGTGTGTGTGTGTGTGTGTGTGTGTGTGTGTGTGTGTGTGTGTGTGTGTGTGTGTGTGTGTGTGTGTGTGTGTGTGTGTGTGTGTGTGTTTGTTTCCCATCTCCTCCAAAACACGATGCACTAACGGTGAAATGTTTACATATTCCGATAGAGATTTACGCCATGATGTAAAAAGTCGCCTTATCTGAAAATTGGATTCATTTTTTCTTGAGTTATGTATTAAAATTGTTCACAAATCTGAAATCTTTTTTAAAATTAACGACCTGATGACCTCACAATGGCTCTGCTCCTCGCGGCCCGCTATGTTTTCAACGCGCAGCCTGCTGGGTACTGTTTTCTACGCACTGCGAGTTGCGCCACTCCCCCCCCCAACTCGCAGTCATTTGGTCGCCGCAGCTCCCTGCCCGCGCACCCCCCCCCCCCCCAATAGCGCTCCTGAGTGGTCCAGAGCGCTCCCGAGGCCCACCGCCCACTCGCAGTCAGCCCACCCGCTCGGTGTCCGCGCCGCCCGGTCGCTGAGTTCAAGTCCGCCCTCTCACTCTCTCCCCCCCTCCTCTCCCCCTCTCTCTAACCTCACTCCCCTTCTCCCTGGTTGTAGAAAACTTTGGGATATCCTGAGATTTTGAAAGGCATGGCAGAAATAGGAGAATGATCCGGGCGATGATTAGATTAATATATGATGAGTGTTTGACGGCATTGGGCCTACACTCACTGGAGTTTAGAAGGTTGAGGGGGGGACCTCATTACCGAATAGTGAAAGGCCCGAATAGGTACCTATAGAAAGGAGATGAGGAAGAATTTCTTTTGTCTTTAGAGGGTGTTGAATTTCTGGAATTCATTGGCACAGACAGCTGTGGAGGCCATCGGAGACTGACAGATTCTTGATTAGTAAGGCTGTCAAGGATTATGGGAAGAAGGCATTAAGAGGGAAAGGTAGAAAAACCATGATTGAATGGCAGCGTAGACTTGATGTGCAGAATTCTGTCAAGCATGGTCTTCTACCTGCAGTATCAAAGGCCTAATTCTGTTCCTATGACTTCTGAATTTATGAAATACATGTCCTTTACTCTATATGTGAATAACTTACAAGAGAGTTTTTCTCACTAGAGTCAGCTGCTGCATGCAAATTCTTATGCAATTTTTTAATGAAAAACAAATACACTTTTGAATGTTTTTTACTGGTGTGAACTTCAGAACCTGGCAGTACAGAATACAAAGCTGTCACATTTGATGCAAACCAGGTTACAAAGCAAACTTACCACTTGGATATGGTGTTTCACAAAGGGTGAGAAAGTCAACAATTGGATAGTCCATTTCAAGTACTGCAGTGCTTTTCCCGTGCATCACTGTCAAGCATGGTCTTCTACCTACAGTATCATAGGACAGTCCCCCTGAAAAAATGATGAAAGGATCTCTGGAAACAATAAATATAAATATTAGTTGGAATTATGTAAATGTTTATGATCTGATTATGCTATAGTAGGGCTAAAAAATTACATTCCAAAATAATATTCCATTTCTATAAGCACGTCACAACTGCTGGAAGATCATCTTTCAAACCATACTACATAGGAGTCAAATATAGAACTCACACTTGGAATATAACAATGTAATATCCCAAGGTCGACACAAAATGCTGTAGCAACTCAGCAGGACGGGCAGCATTTCTGGAGAGAAGGAATGGGTGATGTTTTGTGTCTTTAGTCTGAGTTACTCCAGCATTTTGTTTTATACCTTCGAATTAAACCAGCATCTGCAGTTCCTTCCTGCACAATGTAATATCCCATATATAAGATTAGCTTTTGATATAAAAATGTTAACAAGTAAAAAAACCCTCGGCCGACTTGGGGTTGCTGATCGGCAGACTTGGGGTTGCTGATCGGCCGACTTGGGATTGCTGAACATCCCGCGGTCTACGCATAAGCTCAGGGGCGACCGCACCTTTGCGGCTGCAGCTCCTAGACTGTGGAACAGCATCTCTCTTCCCATCAGAACTGCCCCCTCCATCGACTGCTTTAAGTTGAGACTAAAAACTCATCTCTCCTCCCAAGCCTTCCTTGACGTCCTCTGAGCGAGGGCTATATGTATGTAGTGATGTTTGTATTTAATCTATGAACCACTGTTGTTTGTTATACTATTCTTATACCAATGTAAAGCACTTTGGGCAATGAGAGTTGTTTTTTAAATGTGCTATATCAATAAAAGTGACTTGACTTGACTTGACTCTTAATTATGTTCCAAAATATAATTATTGGCTTTCATGAGTGACTGGAAGGAAACGGATGCTTACCATTTTTTAGAAAGTGTAATTTAGCTGTACCTTATGTGTACACAGAGTAATCTGTCATAAGAGAACAAATATTGGCGTTCTTAAAACAAAGGTTCAATGTGCAACACATTCTGTGTTGGTGTGAGCCCAGTCAGACAGCAGACCAGAAGTCAGTGAAAATATACTTCCCGGTCACCCATCCAGCATCACATTCAACATCAAAAAGATCTGGTGACTGTATAAAGGAGTGCTAACAGTGGAAGATATTTAAACAGTGTGCACAAGCTATCTCAGAAAAATGAATATTTAAAATGGTAAGTTGAGAGGCATATGTTCTGATATATTAAATACTCTTAAGGTGTGAAATCAAACCATATCATTAGTTTGGAGTATTCTGGTGTGCATGGAACAACTAAAAATAATAGCAGTCAACAGTTTGCACACAGACTGGTTGAATCCATTATATTTTTGTCCTCAAACACAAAGGATGTCTGAAATCCAAGTGAGAGTGGGGTTGGAAGAAGATACAAGGAATTGCAGATGCTAGAATTACCAAAAAAACAAAATATTGGAGTAACTCAGTGGGTCTGGCAGCATTTCTGGATAACATGGATAGGTGACGTTTCGGGTCAGACTGAGGAAGCCTTTCCATGTTCTCCACAGATGACCAACCTGCTGAGTTACTCCAGCACTATCTCTTTTTTGGGAAGTGGAAGTGGTGGGAAGAATGGAAGAAATGAAACCCAAGAGGAAATAAGAGAGGGGAAAGGGGAAAACAGCAGAAATAAGTTAAAGACAAAGTTGGGAAACAGAGTAGGTAAGTGGAAATAGTTCTATTTTAAGCTATAAGAAGATAGAAACATAGAAAAATAGGTGCAGGAGTAGGCCATTCGGCCTTTTGAGCCAGCACCGCCATTCAATATGATCATGGCTGATCGTTCACACTGTACTGTGAACCTACACAGCCTTCCCTCAATAGCAATAACGTCCTTCCTTAAATTAGGAGACCAAAATTGCACACAATACTCCAGGTGCGGTCTCACTAGGGTCTTGTACAACTGCAGTTGGACCTCCTTGCACCTCGACTCACATCCTCTTGCAATGAAGGCCACCATGACATTAGCTTTCTTCACTGCCTGCTGTACCTGCATGCTTACTTTCAGTGACTGATGTACAAGCACACCCAGGTCTCGTTGCACCTCCCCTTTCCCCAATCTGACACCATTCAGATAATAATCTGCCATCCTGTTCTTGCCACCAAAGTGGATAATCTCAGATTTATCCACATTGTACTACATCTGCCATGCATCTGCCCACTCACCCAACCTATCCGAGATGGCTCGCTTTTACCCTTATTAACTAATATAGTGAAACACAATGGGCTAAAATCATTGTGCTGAGCTATAATCCACTTTACTGGGGAATTCATGTTAAATATTCAGGCCGATAAATTGTACTTCTGTACAATGGAGTCGATGTCCTGATCAAATGAATTTAATTTATAATTGCTTATTCCTAATTTTGAAAAAAAGTTAGCGAGTCCTAGCCACCTCCCATCCCTTTCATTAAATGGTACATTTACAGCACGAGTTCACACTGCGTCAACTACCCGTAATTCAAAGAGCTCACAGCGATAACATGTTGGAGCAGAATACTAAGTGCTGGCATAAATTAGATTAGACAACATAAAATACTGATGAATTTGATGCTGTCAGCAGATACTGTCTCCCTGGCGTGCTGATGGCCTTCAAAAGGCAACATTTGGCCTGTTAAGTGAGACTAGGCAAAATTTGGCCTGTTGGTTTCCCACCTCTCCCTTGAAAAGGTTCTTCTGTATATGTTAGATTTCCTTCAGCTACCAATGGTCAACATGAACACACATCTTGATTGAGGGGGTACCCAAGGCAGAATGTGTGGTAAGGGAGACAGAACACTGCCATGTCAACTTGTGCATTCCAGGCAGTTCTCAGAAAGCTATGACCAGGCAAAACAAAATTGTGTCTCCTTTGCAGGTGTAATCAGCTAAAATATGATATCTGTAACAACTGGAGATATTGCAATGAGTGCCTGGTAACTTTTGTCAGAAGGCAGCTTTCAAGGAACACTTTAAAAGAGGCAAAGAGATAGATAGATTCACCTTAAAATCATCCGGTCCTATTTCATCTAAACCAGAGGATCCTTCCTTTTCTTTTTCACTGAAGTACTATACATCCCCATATTCCAGCTCAATCTACATTTCCATTAGTTCACCCTATGCTAGCAAGTTCCACATTCTAACCATTCACTGGATTATTTATTTTATTTCTCAATTCCTTATTTTGAGATAGCAACTATAGTCCTGCTTCAGAATCACTAGAACAAGTTCCTAGACACTACTTACAAGGTCACTGCTCAAACAGACACTGATAGAGTTCCACAAGGTTGTTTCCTTGGTCTTGTTTCCACTGTCCATAATTAAAGAGAATTAGTTCACGATTGAGAACTTCATCAATCGATTCAAGGTGGGCAACTTAATGTCAAATTGCTCAAGAAGTTATGATAATTTGTTGTAACTCAGCATGTGACAATCTGTTTAATATACATTAAGCACCATCCCAATTGCTGCTGCTTTGTCATAATTCTTGCCAAGGGCACCACAAGCTGAGATTTACAGCCAAACATGCAGCCACGCTCATTCAGACTTCTAACAAAACTTCATATCAGGAGAATAGACTTGACTACGAATCAGTGCTGTACAGATTCAGCAGATTGATTGTTAGGGTGAAGATTAGACTGGTCTTCATTGGAATTTTATAAAATGAGAACTTCTCATTGAGACATAGAGGCTTTTGAGGAGGATTGACATAGTAGATACTGCAAGGCAGATTCCTCCAGATAGAATGTATAAAACCAAGGTCATAAAATTAGGATAAGGGGTCAGCCATTTGGAACTAAAACAAGAGGAAATGTCATCACACGAGTTTGTGCAACTTTGGAATTTAGAAAGCTGTTAATGCTCAGTCATTTAGTATATTTTGGGAAAATCCGATAGGTCTGTGGACATGAAAGGAATCAGGGGTTTTGGGGACAAGCAGAAAAACAGAAAGGAAGAGCTTTGACCTTACTGAATGGCATTCCACTCAAGAGACCACATTGCCTACTCTTGTCTCTACTACTTACATTCTTGTGTTAATACTGGCCATCTTGCATAAACTGTCCTCCAAAACTCTCAATGTGGCCATTCCATTGTCTTTTTTGATGACCCCACTATCTCCTCCAGCTCATGTCACTAATTTCAACTTGCTCAGAAATATACCAATACTAAATTGTTGGGATTAAATTTTTAACATGCCCATCCATATGGAATCACCTTTCAGTCTGCTCATACCCATCTGTTGCAGATACATGGGTTACACAAAAAGCTGGAGAAACTCAGCGGGTGCAGCAGCATCTAAGGAGCGAAGGAGATAGGCGACGTTTCGGGTGGGGTCAATTATATTAACCCGCCCCTCCCTACGCCCACCACACCAAACAACTAAATTTCCAGTTATATGAACAATGGGCCAGCAGGAACTCCGACGGCATGGCGAAGAGACCCCGTTCAAAATGTCTCTGATGGCTTTAACAACCAGCAAAACCCCAACCCCAGCTATAGAAATTGTGTGGCGTTTGTTAAATGACATTCATGGAATTGAAATATACTTTTTGAAAGCAACATAAAACATGAATTATTAACGCTAAAGTGAAGTAAAATAACTTTATAAACTTGCTCTTTCTTTGTCCCTTTTCACAAAGCCCTGCAATCTCTTGGAGTCTTGGATCCTGCACCAGTTTTGACAGCTAACATATATAAATCTGAAACATAACCATTCAACCCATTAGTTGTGGTATATTATTGCATTTCTCTTCCATACGCTTTCCATTATCCATCTGATAATGATCATCTTTCGCATGGCAGAGAAGAGTCTCAATCTGCTGTCAGGTGCACCTTTTGACAGTCTTATTTTTGACAATCTCAGAGGACTACCTCGTTTCTATCTTCTTAGTTTTCTGACAATGCTTTTTTCCTCATGCCTAAATCCCTAACATTCCCAAATTATATTTTTCTACAGCCCGTTTTTTTAAAAATCCTAAAATTTCCAAGAGTTGGAACCTGGTCAAAATTTAAGAGAATTCTTTTCATTTTGAGAATTCATCATTAATAATGTGAAATGATACCCAAAACAGATTAACAAAAACTGATTGTGCACCAATGCAAAAACAAAACAGCACAGATGCTGGAAATCTGAAAATGAAAACACAATAAACACTCAAGATGATCATGGAATATTTTTATAAAACCAAGACAGATTACATATCGCGGGTTAATAATTTTTATCAATTCTAAAAATAGGACAATTAACAAAATTGCCCGACCTTTCACTCTCCATACAATATGCTTGCCTGGTGAGTATTTCTGGCTTTTATTATAATTCATGCAACAATTTGTTCCCAACCTTTTTCCTCGTCACCATCCACAACTCATCTTTTTGATGATGAATCATTGCTGATAAAAGAGCTGTATATTTGTCCTCACGAGATTAACAAAATCCCTAAATCCAACACAAGACCCATGCATGTGCTTAATTTAAATAACTTGCAATATTTGCACAATTTGTAATGATTTAGACACATTAGTCATCACACCCACAAATTATCACCAACTGCTAATTCAATTTGAAGAATATGTCAATCATACTGGTTCTCAAGACCAATCCCACAATGTGGCATTTACCATTTATCCATCAGCAACTTCAGCCAAACAGAATACTAAAAAGAGGAATGTACGACTTTGCAATAGCATCAGAAAGAACACCCCACAGTGTTGCAAATTTGTTGCCAATTTCCTCAGCAAATATAGCCAGAATTTGCATGCAAAATGTCATTTCAGGCAGAGTCAATCACATCATCCATATAGACTAAAGAACTGCAGATGCTGTTTTACAAAAAAAGACACAAAGAGCTGGAGTAACACAGCAGGTCAGATAACATATTTGGAGGACATCCATATGTTCATAGCACAAAAAAGGAACACCAATCCACTAATCCTACACTAGTTTTAGCTAACCCTGCAACAATGAAGCACTTTTATTTAACTGTATACGAACCAGCCAAAAAGCTCTCACCTCCTCCGGCATAGACTAAATTGCACACCCTCTTAAATTAATCTCTGGTTGATTTGACTTCTTATTAAGATGACATTTAGGCTTTACATGCACCCCGTGCTCTCTTCTTCTGTATGTAAAACAGGGGTCGGCAACGTCCATCCCCGGGCTGAATGCGGCCCGTAACCCGTAATCATCTGACCTGCAGAATTCCGTCATCTCCGGTACCTCCCGGGCCTGAGGCCGCGGCACCCAAGCGCGGTGACGCAAGGCGGCATGCGCTGGCGGAATCGCCGAGCTCTGGCTGTACCGCATCCTGTGCAAAGCCGCTGGCACTGCCGCGCACCTTCCATGTCTGAGCTTCACTGTTGGGATCGGGGTTGTCAACAGGCCGGGGGCGAGTGAGTGTAAGTATTTGAGCCACAGCCTTCAGGACAGTGCCAAGGCAATGGTCCGCAGGTACGCCATGCTCGTGAGCGCCCGTAACTAGGGGCTAGTGCTCCGGGTGGCGTCCTCGAAGGGGCGGGATCTATGCGAACACGTGATTTGATGCCTGCCATCCGGGGCGGGATCCATGTGTACACGTGATAGATGTGGCCCACCATCTGCTCACAGACATGCATCCTGGCCCCTATGCAGAACAAGGTTGCTGACCCCTGATGTAAATGGATGGCAATGAGAAAAATGTGGGGCAAATAGTTACTGGTCCTTCAGACCTGTTCTGACATAGAGTCCAGGACCTAAAACATTAACTGCTTCTCCTTCCATGGATGCTGCCTACCCTCCTGATTATTTGCAACATTTAATTACATTGCAGATTTGCTGCATCTGCAGCTTTTCCCTTTATTTCAAGTTACTATTTGTCAGTTAACCAGTTTACACAAATTAATGTACTATTTTGCATTAAACTTTTGCCATGCATCTTTGGCAAGAGCATTTCCAAAGACAAGAAACAATTGGTGTTGGTTGTATTTGTTATTGTTGAATGGGTTGCTGACAATGCTCAGAAAACAGTCAGGGAAATAGATAGGAGATCTTTGCCACTTGCAATAACTCAAAGTATTGATAGAATGAAGAGGAACATTAACACATACCCAGATTTACATGTTCTATATTCCACTTTCAGGATGGGTTTGCAGGACTCTGGCTTCTTTCCATCTTTTGGCTGCTTTGCTGAAAGCAAAGTTTTAATTAAATGGAGAGTTGATTAGTTCAGTCTGCTCCCCAAAATTGACATGCACAAGGAAAACACATTGCTCAAGAACGTGCAGAACAAAATGTCATACAAGAGTGTAATTAATGCAAAGGAGTACTTGGTAACTGTTCTTTGCTAAGAAATAATGTACTCCAAGAAGCTACCCATTTTTTTGTGCAAAAACCTCAAAGAACTATCTTTAAACAGAGATTAGCAAATGGAAACTGAACAAATCTCATCTAATCCATTAGAAAACAAAAGGAATCAGCTCATTCCATTCATGTGCATCCAGATAGCTAAATCCTTTTGAAGCCATCTGCCAAATAGCATGAATGCTTTTACAGGGCCCGGCCATACACTGCAGTCAAGGAATTGACATTCATAGAAGGGTAGAGAACAGGAACAATCCCTTTGGCCCACGATATCTGCGCCGAACATTATGCCAAATTAAACTGACCCCTTCCGTCTACAGTTGATTCTCGTCCTTCCATTCCCTGCATACTCACGTCTCTCTAAAAGCTTGAAAAACATCACTATCTGCATCCACCACTACCGCCCATGGCAGCAAGTTCCAGGCACCCACTATTCATTCTGTAAACAAGCTTACCCCATTGGATCCAAAAGCTATGCATTCTCGTCTTTGGTATTTCCACCCTAGGAAAAAGGTTCAGACTGGTTCCCTACAGCTTTCGACACTGAAGAAAAAACAATCCAAGTTTGTCCAAGCTTTCATATAGCTAATACCCTCTAATCCAGGTAAACTTCTTCTGCACCCGCTCTAAAGTCTCCGCCCCTTCCTGTAATGGAGCAACCAGAACCTCATGCAAAACGCTAAAAGTGGCCGAACAAAACTTATATAAAGCTGCAACATGGCTTTCTGACTCAATGCCTGTCCAATGAAAATAAGCATATCATAAGCCTCCTTTACCACTATCAATTTGTGTTGCCACTTTCAGGGAGCTATGGATTTCCCCCTCAAGATTCATCTGTACATGTTGTTAATTAACTCTGTACGTTCCTCTTACATTTAACCTTTCAAAACGCAACACCTCAAGCTCGGATTGATCATCATTTACTATTTCTCTGCCCATAAGTGATTTCTATTCCCCCTGTATCCTTTGACAACCTTCCACATTAAGCGCAATTCCACCAATTTTGGTGTTGACTGCAAACTTCACCAAGTAATTTTTACAAAACAGCTAGTATTTACTCTTGAAAAACAAGAACAATGTACCCATCTAGATTACTATTTAGGTAAACACGTTACGGAAAGTTACAGACATAATAAATTGGAAACTATTACAAGGCTGAGCATGAAAAAGCAAGTAGCAGTTAATCAGTACATTAACAGCTAAAAAACTTCACCGATAGCCGAGTTGAAGCATCTCTGCCTTTGTAATAAGGACTGACTTTTAACCTTCATGGAGATTTTAAGGAAATCTCTCTTAAAAATGGAAATTCCAGAAAAAATCTTTGAATGAATCAAATAACACACAACAGGCACTTACCGTGTGGTGTAATAATCTGTGCAGGTTTAATAGGAGATCTTACATTCCAGACAGTAAGGCTGCCATCTGAATGGCTACAAACAAATTGTTTTCCTTCATGATGCCAAGCCACGGAATGGATAGCCTGCTCAAAAGACATTTGTACTAGCTCAATTTATTGCAATAGAATTAGTGTGGAAGAATCGTGAGAATCACAACTAGCATTGAAAAAGCAATAATAACAACTAAATATGCAATGAATAATGCTGAACACCAAAACTAAAACTGATGCTTAGGCTGCAACTTGAACGGCCAGGAGCGGAAAAGACTGCAAAAAATGGTGAACACTGCCCAGTCAATCAACGGCTCTGATCTCCCCACCATCAAAGGCATTTATTTGGAGTCACTGCCACAAAACGGCAGCCAGCAACATCAGAGACCCACACCATCCTGGCCACACACTCATTTTACGGGAAGAAGGTACAGGAGCCTGAAAACTGTAATGTTCAGGTTCAGAAACAGCTTCTTCCCTACAGCCATCAGGCTATTAAATACAACCTCAAATAAGCTCTGCATTACAATAAACTATGTGGATGTGTATACATGTTTGTGTGTGTGCGCGTACATGTATGTGTATATATACACACATTGAACTTTTATGTTCTCTCTCGTTTATCATATTGTTTACAGTGTACTATGTTTTCATATTTTGTTGTGCTGCAGCAAGTAAGAATTTCATTGTTCTAACTGGGAGATACAGTGCTCTCCATAATGCTTGGGCCAAAGACACATCATTTATTTATTTGCCTCTGTATTCCACAATTTGAGATTTGTAATAGAAAAAATCACATGTGGTTAAAGTGTACATTGTCAATTTTTAATAAAGGCCATTTTTATACATTTTGGTTCCACCATGTAGAAATTACAGCTGTGTTTATACATAGTTGCCCCATTTCACGGCACCATAATGTTGGGGACACATGGCTTCACAGGTGTTTTTAATTGCTCAGGTGTGTTTAATTGCCTCCTTAAGGTATAAGAGAGCTCTCAGCACCTAGTCTTTCCTCCAGTCTTTCCATCACCTTTGGAAACTTTTATTGCGGTTTATCAACGTGAGGACCAAAGTTGTGCCAATGAAAGTCAAAGAAGCCATTATGAGGCTGAGAAACAAGAATACAACTGTTAGAGACATCAGCCAAACCTTAAAAGAGTTAGAGACATCAGCCAAACCTTAGAAAAACCACAGTTCTGCAAAAAGATCTTGTGGACTGATGAGACTTAGATTAACTTATATCAGAGTGATGGCAAGAGCAAAGTATGGAGGAGAGAAGCATATCACCTCATCTGTGAAACACGGTGGTGGGGGTGTTATGGACTGGGCATGTATGGCTGCGGAAGGTACAGACTCACTTATCTTAATTGATGATACAACTGCTGATGGTAGTAGCGTAATGAATTCTGAAGTGTATAGAAACATCCTATCTGCCCAAGTTCAAACAAATGCCTCAAAACTCATTGGCCGGCGGTTCATTCTACAGCAAAACTATGATTCAAAACATACTGCTAAAGCAACAAAGAGGGTTTTCAAAGCTAAAACATGGTCAATTCTTTAGTGGCCAAGTCTATCACCCAATCTCAGCTCAATTAAGCTTGCCTTTTATATGCTGAAGATGAAACTGAAGAGGACTAGCCCCTAAAACAAGCATAAGCTAAAGGTGGCTGCAATACAGACCTGGCAGAGCATCATTAGTGAAGACACCCAGCAATTTTTGATGTCCATGAATCGCAGACTTCAAGCAGTCATTGCATGCAAAGGATGTGCAACAGAATACTAAACATGATTACTTTCATTTACATGACATTGCTGTATCCCAAACATTACAGTGCCCTGAAATGGGGGGGGGGGGGGGGGGGGGGGAGAGAGGGGGGACTATGTATAAACACTGCTGTAATTTCTACATGGTGAAACCAAAATGTATAAAAATGGCCTTTATTAAAATCTGACAATGTGCACTTTAACCACATGTAATTTTTTATATTACAAATGTCAAATTGTGGCATACAGAGGCAAATAAATAAAAGATGGGTCTTTGACCCAAACATTATGGAGGGCACTGTATGTCAACAAAACACTCTTGACTCTTGGTAAGACTAATTGAGCAGCATATGACAATTGACAGAATCACAATTAATATATGGGACCACACAACCCTGAAGAAGGGTCTTAAACTCAAAACATCACCCATCAATGTCTCTCCAGATCTGCTGCCTGACCCGAGTTATTCCAGTGCTTTGTGCCCTTTTTTTTTTTTAACCTTGCAACGTATCGTAGAATCAACTTTAGATCATCTGCCCCAACATAACCTTCCATGGCCATGGCTAGAGTAGGAATTAACAGGTCCTTTTCAAAACTAAATCATTTACATATATTGTAAACAACTGGGGTCCCAGCATCGAGCCTTGCGACTCCCCACTAGTCACTGCCTGCCATTCTGAAAAGGACACGTTAATTCCTACACTTTGCTTCCTATCTGCAAACCAGTTTGATCCATGTCAATACCCTACTCCCAATACCATGTGCTCTAATTTTGCACACTAATCTCGTGTGGGACCTTGTCAAAGGCTTTTTGAAAGTCCAGATACACCACATCCATTGGCTCTCCCTTATCCATTCTACTTGTTACATCCTCAAAAAATTCCAAAAGATTAGTCCCTTCATAAATCCATGCTGACTTTGACTGATCACTGCTTTTCAAATGCGCTGCTATAACATCTTTAATAATATACTCCAGCAACTTCCCCACTACCAATGTAAGGCTAAATGGTCTATAATTCCCTGTTTTCTTTCTCCTTCCTTTTTTTTTTAAATCTTGGCAATCCTAGAAGCAGATCAAAATGTATTACTTTAATAATTGACATGGAAATAGGGCACATGTACCCTCTCTAGAAGAATTACCCAGAAAAATTCTCACATTGATTTTTTTTAAATAACTGAAATAATAACATCATTCAAACGAAACAAAAATCCCCAAACTGAATCTGAAATGCAAATTGCAAAAATCAACCTTATTCTTTTCAGCAATTTTGGGCTGGTTTGAATGATAAACTAAATGTACTCAATATACCATTGTAGACACCAATGTGTACAACTAAACTAATAAAGATGCATCAAATATTTTGCTGTTTTCAATAGGTATATCGGAGCAGTGTATGTGAAAAACTGAAAATACTGTTTTTCTGCCTTAAAATTGGTTGTAGGTTTTCTTAGGTCAGAACCAGTACTTAAATCCTAATTCTTGGTAATTCTGCACATCACCAGAAGAGATGAAGTAAGAGAATAGAGGGCACGAGAAGAGATCAGGATAGAGAAGGCAAAGTCCAGGAAGGAACATAGGTATGATGAAGTGTACAGAGGAGGTAAGACACAGCTTACTCCCCCACTACAACAATCAGCCCGAAGAAAGGACCCGACCGAAATGTCACAAGGTAAGAGACAGATTGGGATCAGAGGCATAAAGAGATACAGCACAGAAACAGACCTATTGGCCCACAAGGATTACTTACACAAATTCAGCATTAATCCCAGTTTTTTTATTCTATTATTCTCAAATTCTAGCACTCGCCTACATTTTAGGGACAATGTACAATTAACCTACACACCTTTGGGAAGTGTGAAGAAACTGCATAACTCAAGAGTAAACCCATGCAGTCACAATGGGAACATGCAAATTCAACATAGACAACACCCCAGATCAGAATCGACCTCTGGAGCCGTGAGGCAGCAGCTCTGCTTGCTGCACCTCTGCGTCACTTGATAAGACCTGCTGCCATCTTGTACAGGCCCATCCATACCCTTAGCAGTCAGCAATGACCAAAAATGAAAGATGCCAATAATACGAAAAGAAAACTATTTCCAATGTCAGCGAGTGGTACATAAAGGTGGAGAAGCAAGAGCAGGCAAATTGAGAGGAACTGCAGAGCATGGGCTGCTGAAACTGAGCAACTGTGAGAGATTAGAACAGGTTAAGGAATTGGATGAGAAATTGATTAAAATGCAAAGTCTTTTTCATGCTCTCAAGATGGAATATATATGACCAGAAAATGGAAATTCTGCTTAGCAGTGCAGAGAATAAGTTTGAGAAAAATATTACTTGCAAAGTTAATTACAAATATTAAAAGTAACCAAAATGAGATCTTGTTTGTTCTCACCCGGACCTGACTATGCAAATTAAATTTTGGCTAGATTATATACAAAGAAAGGCCAAATTCCTTTGAAAGTGTGTTGAGTTAAATATATGCATTCAACCTCTATAAATTATAATAAATTATAAATGAATGTTAGAATACATGTTAGCCATTTAATATTGGAACCTGACCATGGCACAATGTATCAGGTTTGGGTCAGAGGATATTACAGGTATTTGCGATGATAGAGACACAAAAAACAGGGTAAATCAGCGGGTCAGACAGCATCTCTGGGGGGGAAAAAAAAAAAGAGTAGGTGACATTTCGGGTCAAGTCCCTTCTTCAGACCATTTGGGTCGTATTCGGATGGAACATGGCTGGGTCAGGTCTTGGTTTTAAATACAAATAGATCATTTTACCCCAGAGCGAGGACTTGGAGAAAGTGACTACTTCAAAGCAAATACTTTCAAAAATATATTGCACAGGGTTCACATAATGGTGAAATACGTGACAAAATTGCTAATGGAAAAGAAATAGGAAAACCTTATTAAAATGCTGAAAACTGTCCCTGGAATATCTTAAACAATGTTAAATAAATACCATTAAAAAGACTTATGAGCCTGTTCCACTTAGGCAAATTTTCAGGCGACTGGAACGGCGACTGTCAGAGTGGAACACATACACACACATATAGCTTCCTTCACCAGCCCGTTATGCAGGCGGGGGACAGGGCAAGCGGGGGGCAAGCTGTCTGAGTGAAATTCACACGATACAAAGCCAATGTGATACAGACACACACCGTGATGAACTGGAAAGTTGTCGCTGTAATTAAGACAGTGAAGGCACAGTGTACGGGAAGGGTCATGCAAGTCCTTTAAAAGAGAGGGGGAGAAGGAGTGGAGACAACTTTTAAGAAGCCAGAGATACACAACTGTGAAGCTCGGTGGACATTAACATTACCGGTCAATTATCCTTGGTTCTGAAAACTACTGCTTATGATTTTTTTTCCAAATGAGCCAATGAAATTCACCAGTCAGCACCGGCTACAACCAACGAGAGCTTACGACAAGCTTCGACATTCTGGCAACCCACTACCACTGCACCTACGGCACGAGAATTCTCGCTTCTCTCCATGGTGGCTTCATTCTGGTTGAAAAATTTGCGGCGACCAGAATGAAGCCGCGACTATTTCCCAGAATGCGGGAACTCCTCACGACCCAGAGACTACCCGGAAACCACCCGCGACCATGAAGGCAACTACCCGGCAACCACCCGCCACCATGTGGCAACCGCATAGTCTCCTACAGTCGCCTCAAAAGTCGCCTAAGTGGGACAGGCCCATAAGAAACCTTACAGGTGCCAGGACGTGCTGATTTTTATTGGAAATCCTGAACACTAGTAATCACCTTCCAAAATCTATTTGATCTCTGTACATGAAACAACAACTAGTATGCCCAATAGCATTTCTGTATTTCTACCTTGTACCAACTCTATCTCAATATTAAAGCATTGTAAACCATGCTGATTTGTCTAAGTAGTTCAAAAGGTGAATAGGTTAGCAACATCCTATCCTGAAAAAGTTAATTTCTCTCACAAGGAAGATGTGATATCTTTTGAATTTTTCCACTGTCAGTCATTAAAGGACTTGCATTTCAGGGATTCAACATGGTTTCTGCATCTTTTTTCAACCTTCCCTGATTTTTTCCAACAATGCCAAGTTGAAATTTAAAGAAAGGATTGTAATTGTGGGTGTCATCCTTTCAATAGGTTTGAACTGTAGAGTGGCGATTTAAAATGTCTGCTGTCACTGTAAATTTTGTGCTTTCAGGCGAAGAAGTGGTGGCAACAAAAGATATCTGTGCACTTGTCTGAGAGGACAATACATGTAAACTGCTGTCACAGAAATGGTAAATTAGATAGACCATTTGCAGAGGTCTCAAACAGACAGAGACAAGTATGGTTTTCTGACTTACTCATGCGGAGGAAATTTAAACTCCTTACAAATACTGAACAAGACTGCAAGGAAAATTACAATGCTGTTCATCAGTTATTCAATTCATGTGACTACATTAACATTTTATCACAAGCAAAAGTTTACCTCGTCGTAGCTGTATCTGTACTCTCCCTTTTTTGATTTGAGGTCCCATAACACCAAAGTTCCAGATTCAAAACCAATTAAAAGCTGCAGAGACAGAAAGAAAGGTCACCAGATTAATCAACTCAAAAACAAATAAAATCCCACCTCCAGTTTCCCATCGTCAAACCATAATCACCAAAGTGGGTGGTATTTTAGATAGTGAAGGTGGTTGTCAAAAACTGCAGTGGGATCTTGATCAATTGGGCAGTTAGGCTGAGGGATAGCTAATGGAATTTAGTATAGAGAAATGTACTTTTGCATTTTTGGAAGATTAAAATGGACAGGATCTACACAGCGAGTGTTGTACAGCAGAGGGATCTAGGTGTGCAGCTACATAGTTTGTTGAAAATGGCACCAGATGTAGATAGGGTGGTCAAAAAAGATATTGGCACATTGATCTTCATCAGAGTATTGAGCATAGAAGTTGGGAGGTCAAGTTGCAATTATACAAGATGTTGGTGAGGTTGCATTTTGAGTATTAGGTTCACTTCTGGACATCATGTTATAGGTGTTGTCAAGTTGGAAATGGTGCAGATTTACGAGGATGTTGTCAGGACTTGAGGGCCTGAGTTATAGGGAGAGGTTAAACAGGCTAAGACTATTCCTTGGAGCGCAGGACGACGAAGGGTGATCGTGTAGAAGTATACAAAATCATGAGGGAAATATAGATTAGATAAACGCACAGAGTTTCTTGCCCAGAGTAAGGCCAAGAAGGGTCTCAACCCGAAAAGTCACCTATTCCCTTTCTCCAGAGATACTCTGACTCACTGAGTTTCTCCAGCTATTTGTGTCTATCTTGGGGAATCAGGAACCAGGCGACATTGGTTAAGGTAAGGGGGAAAGAGTTAATAGGGACTGGAGTGGGTGGTGTGTGGATGGAACAAGTTGCTGGAGGAGGTAGTTGAAGCAGGTAGTATTGCAACGTTTAAGAAATATTTGGACAGGCACACGGATAGGTCTAGAGGGATATGGGCCAAACGCAGGCAGGTGGGACATATTGGTCGCAATTTGGGCTGAAGGTCCTGGTTCCACTCTGTTTGACTCAATGACATATACAAGTTCTGATCTCTGACTCCCTCAGCAGAAGCGAGTGAAATGCTATATTTGCCCTTCTTTCTCCTAGGTTCAACAAGTTCCATGATCCTGTTACCACTTATTACCTTTCTGTAATACAAAGTTTCCAAATTACAGGTGGCTGGATACTCAGCAAGGATAGGTTGAGCCTTTTTAGCCAGGTTCAAAGCCACGATGGATGGTGGACTGGGACTGTCAAGTTTCAGTTGTTGTGCTAAACTGGCAAATCTTGTTCAGATAAATTATGGACTATGAGCACACAAACAATTTGGAAAATAATAAAACATAAACATGTATAGCTTGAATGATAAATATGTTGAACACCAGGTGGAAATCAGTGAAACTAAATTCAGCAATAAGACAAGAAATGCAAGCATGATCTGCAAAGGATAAGAGACCAAGTTATCCTAAATTTACATAGTCCAAGTGGAAATAGGAATCAGGAGCACTCAGCTAAATAAGAATAGGTTTTAGTACATTAAAGGCTTTATTGTAATTGGGCTTTATCTAAAGTTGTTTATCTGGATAAAGTTCATAATTCAGTAGTTAAGCACATGTGGATGAGTCACAACTTAAAAGAATGGTAGTAACTAGCAAAACAAAAATTCATGCATATCCAAATGTACAATATATATTTTAATATGTTTAACTGCAAATTCCACACATAAATGTTTCATCCAAGGAAGAATACATGTTATAGACGCAGGCAATCTCTACTAAGGTCATTCAAGTTATGGACCCTGACAGAATTCACAAATCACCACCAATAATTTGGGATATGGAACAAAATTATCCCTTGATTAGTACAGGTGTCAGAGGTTATGTAGAGAACAAAGGAGAATGGGGTTAGGAGGGAGAGGTAGATATGCCATGATTGAATGGCAGAGTGGATGGGCCGAATAGCCTAATTCTACTCCTATTCCTTATGACGTTATGAC
Source organism: Raja brachyura (assembly GCA_963514005.1). Next base: position 15,405,521 of record OY740788.1, read on the forward strand.
CTAACAGAACACATGGTAAAAAGTAAATAAACAATCAAAATTGATCCTTTTGTCAACTCACATTTCTTGATGCATGCAGAGGACACTGCTTTGCATTACAAAAAAAAGTGTTTCAGACTGTTAACATTTGCCTCAATATTGAAATGTCCAATTGTCCAGCTTCCACAAACTTAACAGCTGGTTGCAAATATTGTTTGGTATTAAAAAAAAGTTGTTTCTCTTTTTGCTTGAATAGCTCCACTATAATTAGATAATTTCTATGGTTTCTCGATTCACCCAATTAGAGAATGACAATAAAGGATGACCATCAGCTATATAAATAAAGTGCTTCATTTGTTGTAAAGTGCTTTGGAACATTAAGTCATAAAATATATCGCAGGAAAGCAAGATCATTTCTTACATTGAACTCAACCCATCATTGTTACCATGAATAGGATCAACATAACTGTCTTCCCTAATTTAGTACCATTTGCAAATGTGGATGTACGAATTACTAATCCTTCGAAGTCAGCAATTTACCCAATGTAATGTGGAGGCACTGTTGCAAATCACAAGGGAATGCCAGATTTCAAGGAACCAATCAGAGCATGCATTTACACCCACTTTGTCTCTTAACTCTCAATTTTATAATTGTGTGTGGGAGTACTCTCTGTAGTGTAGCCATTGACTGTCATCTTACAGTCTACCAAATCCACAATTAAAAATCTTGTCCTTTCCTTTCTTAAAAATAATTCCTGGTCAAAAACTAGAAACCAAGTACTCTCTTAATTATAACTGTAAACAGAAATCAGGAATCAGTTTATGGACACAAAATGCCATAGTAACTGAGCAGGACAGGCAGCATCTCTGCATAGAAGGAATGGGTGGCGTTTTGTGTCAGCAGTTGTGAGACAGCATTTTGTGTCTGGCTTCGGTGTAAACCAGCATCTGCAGTTCCTTCCTACACATCAGGAATCATTTTCACACTAAACATAGTCTAATACATTATTCCATAACTTTGCAGACGCACTCAACCTTGAAGATTCCCAAATGGGAAAAAAACTCCAGAATTGGCTCAGGCCCATCCTTTTTCTCCAGATGCTGCCTGATCCGCTGCTTTACAGCAGCATTTTGTGTCTTTTTTTAAAAATTGATTACCTCCCCACCCAGTCATATCAGATTAATTCAGTCATGGCCATCTGAAAACATAATCTACAAACACTACGATCTAAAACAGGCTGCCAGAAAAAGGTGATAAAGCAGTCTGAAGAAGGATCCCGACCCAAACGTCACATCCCTTTCCGTTAGATGCTGCCTGACCCTCTGAGTTACTCTAGCACTTTACATCTATCAGTGGAATAGTAAAAATCAGTCTGAAGAAATGTCTCGACCCGAAACGTCACCCATTCCTTCTCTCCAGAGATGCTGCCTGTCCCCCTGAGTTACTCCAGCATTTTGTGTCTACCTTCAATTTAAACCAGCATCTGCAGTTCTTTCCTACACAGTGGAATAGTAAACATGTCTCATTAAACATGTGTCTCACTTCAGAGGAGATACAGAATTATAGGCCCAGCAAGATCAGCTAATCTCAACACCAGCTCAGGTTTACCTCAGAAAAAGGCATGTCTTTACAGTGTCTTTAATATTCTCAAATTGCACCATCTCATAAAGCAAAGAACAAAGTATGATGGAACTGCCATATTAGAATCAATTCTAGACCCAGAATACAAGACTTTGAAACTGCGTGTGTCACTTTAGGAAGAGCTATCCAATTTTATTCTACAGCATTTTCACCCCATAATCCTGCCATTTGTCTTTTTCAAATATCTATATTTGTATTTTGAAAGCAACTGTGCAAAGATTTCAATCACACTTGCAAGCTGCATTTTCCTTTTCCTTCCAATGTTTTGCTTATTTTAAATCTTGAGCATCTGCTTGATAATCCCTACTAAAGAAAGTTTTTAATTGGTTCATCAGAACCCCTCAATTTTAAACATCTCCCCAATCTTATCTGCTCCAAGAAAAACAATCCCCTTCTAAATTCTTTCCACATTACTATTGTTGCTATCAGCTGGGAAGTTCCTCTATGTCCTCACCAAGGTGCTGACATATTTTATGACACCTGCAATCATGCATAATGCCCAACCAAGGTCTAACCAGAGATGGGTAATAAGTTATTATGACTCCTTAGCCTTTGCATTTCCTGCCCCATCTGGTGCCACAAATCTTTCTTATGCTTTCTTACCTGCCTTAAAAGCTTGTCCTGCAATGTTTAAAGAATACTAGGCCATTGGGTCCGTTCCCCAAGGCAATATTCCACCACTGACCCATAGCTCCCAACCGTGCAGCTGCGGTTGACGGGTTCCCGTTGGGACGCCAGAGATCCCCATTGTGACGCGAGTCACGGAAATCCTATCCCAACTGCACAGGCGCGGCCGGCAAGTGGGAGCGGACTGTGACATTTTAAAAGTTCAAAATGGCAATAACAAGTAAAATATAAGATCAATGTGAATGCATCTCACTCTCCCTCTTCAGTCCCCTATTCCTCTCCTCCATTATCCTCCCTCTCCTCACCGTCCACCAACCCTCCTCTGCTTCCTCCCCTCGCCCCCTCCCTCCCCCCTCCCTCGCCATCCCTCTTCCTACTGCTATCCTCCTCCATTCCCCCTCATCCCCCAGCACTTCCTCCCTCTCTTCACATTCCCTCTCCTCCTCCACTCCCCCCTCACCTCCCCTTCCTTCTCCTTTACCCAACCCTCAGTCACACCCTCCCTCCCTAACCCCTCTCCTCTCCATACCCCCCTCCTATTCCTCTGCTCCGCCACTCAACTCCCCCTATCCCACCAACCCACTCTCCTTCCTCACCTCTCCCACTGCCTTCCTCTCCCTCCATCCCCCACTCCCTACCCTCCCCACTATCCCCCCTCCTCCCCCACTCTCCCTCCTCACCTCCCACACTCCTCTCCCTCTGTCCCCCTGCCCCCCCACTTCCCATCTCTCCCCTCCTCTCCCTCAATCCCCCCTTCTCACCTCCCCCCCATGTTCTCCACTCCCTCCCTACCCTCCCCCCATGTTCTCCACTCCCTCCCTACCCTCCCCCCCTCTCCTATCCCTCTATCCCCTGCTGCCCCACTTGTCACCTCCCCCCAATCAAGATTAAAAAAATAAAAAATTCTCAATAAAAATCGCGTTTTTCTTTAAAATAACCTAAACACAATATTAGCTGTTCATGAAAAATGGAAGAATTTGATTAAAACTTAGTTTTTTTGAAAAATCGTGATTTTTCATGTAAATGAGATTCGGGATCCCATTGTGACGTCATTGTAACGCGGCTGACAGGCAGGGCAAGTGGAAAAGTGGTTTGATAAGTGATTTCTGTGAAGTTTAAAACGTCAATAACTTGTAAAATATACCATCAATCTGAACAAAACTCGTTTCATTTACATCACAGGACAATGGTGAGTAAGGTGGGCCCAAAGATTGTCGCTATCATGTACAGTTTTGGTGGGGTTTTGGGATTCCATCCATATATGCATATCACAAACAAGATGAGAGTTTTAGTGATGGGCCCCGTTCCCCTAATGCAATATTCAACCACTCACCTGTTCCACCAATGCAACCAATTTCCACCACTCACCCATAGTCCCCAACTGCGCAGGCACAGCTCAATTCCCCTCATCCCCCAACAATCCCTCCCTATCCTTTCCCCTACCCTCAGTCACTCCCTCCATAACCCCTCAACACTCCCTACCCACCTCCGCTACATCCATCGCCCTGCTCCCCCACTCCTCACCTCGCCCCAATCTCATTCCTACACGGAACACAATGCTTAAATAACATTTCTCCTCCTCCCCTTCCCCACTCCCTCCCTCAACTCTCCCTCCTCTGCTTTCCCCCCTCAGTTGGTGCTCTCCACTAGGAGGGGGTAGAATAGGGGAGAGCTGGGGGGGAGACACAGATTTGGCACTCACCCCCATCCCACCTCCCCACAAGGAAAATTCTGGATTTTCTTTTGGAAATGAAACCTCTCCCCTATTCCACCACCCCACAATGAAAACTGCTATTTTTTTGTAAATGAATCAACCCCCCAAGAATTTGATTAAATCTCACTCTCTCCCTCCCTCCATAATCCCTCCTCCCTCCCTACCACCCTTGAGGTGGAAGCTGCTGATCCCGTTGCGATGTAATTGTGGGCTGGAACACTGCTCACGGGCAGTTTATGTAAATGAGATCCCATTGTGATATCATTGTCGTGTGGAACACTGATCACGGGCAATATATGTAAATTAGATCCCATTGTAACGTCATACCTGTAACTGCCACTGCAGTGTTCAGGTGATTCTTTCAAACACTAGGTTTTGTAAAGTTAAAAATGTGAACAACTTGTAAAATATAACATCAATGTGTACGAAACAGGATAAAAACACACAAGACAATTGTGAGAGTAAGGTAGTCCAAAAAATGTTGGCGCTGTCATGTACCATTTTGGCATAGGTCCAGGATCATATGGGATCAAAGACAAGTACGGACATAGAATCACAAACAAGATGAGAGTTTTATATTTATATATATATATAATACACTCACCCATAGCATATATATATACACTCACCCATAGCACCCAACTGCGCATGCGTGGCATTTCCCTCATCCCCCAGCACTCCCTCCCCTTCACCCTCCCTCTACTTTCCCCTCTTCTCCCCACTCCCTCCCTCCTTTGTCTCTTCCTCCTTCCTTCCTTCCATAACCCCTCTCCCCTACCTACCCCCTCCTCTCCCTCTGTTTAAATAACAGTAAACAACAATCTTCTCCTTGTCCTCTCCCCGACTCTCTTTACACCAATGTAACAAATCTCTCATTGTACAGGCATTCCTGTCATTGTTAACTTTGTAACAGTGGAGCACTGCTGCCGGGCAGTTTATGCAAATTCGATCCCATTGTGATGTCATAAGTTGAAAATGTGAATAACTTGTAAAATATGAACAATAGACAATAAGTGGAGTAGGCCATTCGGCCCTTCGAGCCAGCACTGCCATTCAACATGATCATGGCTGATCATCCCCAATCAGTAGCCCGTTTGTGCCCACTACCCATATCCCCTCACTCCGTTATCTTTAAGAGCCCTATCTAGCTCTCCCTTGAAAATGTCCAGAGAACCGGCCTCCACCGCCCTCTGAGGCAGAGAATTCCACAGACTTACAACTCTGAGTGAAAAAGTATTTCCTCATCTCCGTTGTAAATAGGTAAATGGTGTGTGGGCGGGGGGAGGGGGGTGTGGGGGAGAGGGTCGAGGAGGGGGAATGTGTGGGCGGTGGAGAGCTCGGAAGAGAGGGTTGTGGGGGAGAGGGGGGTATCACGGGGGAGGGGGGCAGGAGCCAGTGAGGGGGACCAGAGGGGAAGGGGCTGCAGCTGGCGGTGTGATGGGAACTCACAGCGGGCGCTAGTCGCTGGACGTTCTCCTCCGCTTTCCGTTTGGCAACATCTCACGCGCCGGGCTGCTTCCGGTCCCTCCAAAAATTGTGTCTGGTTCGAGACCTCCGCCGACCATCCTCAGAATTTTAAACCTCGCTAACTTTTACAATCGACCACCGATCTGAAGGAAACTCTCTTGAAAGCATCCAAAGAACCGGCCTCCACTGCCCTCTGACTCACAACTCTCTTTTCGAAAAAGTGTTTCTTCATCTCCGTTCTAAATGGCTTACCCCTCATTCCTAAACAGTGGCCCCTGGTTCTGGACTCCCCCAACATCGGGAATATGTTTCCTGCCTCTAACGTGTCCAAACCGTGAACAATCTTATGTTTCGATAAGATCCCCTCTCATCCTTCTGAACTCCAGAGTATACAAGCTCAGCCGCTCCATTCTCTCAGCATATGACAACACCGCCATCCCGGGAATTAACCTTGTAAACCTACGCTGAACTCCCTCAATAACAATAATGTCCTTCCTCAAATTAGGGGAACAAAATTGCACACAATACTCCAGGTGTGGTCTCACTAGGGCCCTGTACAACTGCAGAAGGAACTCTTTGCTCCTATACTCAACTCCTCTTGTTATGAAGGCCAACATGCCATTTAGGGGAACAAAATTGCACACAATACTCCAGGTGTGGTCTCACTAGGGCCCTGTACAACTGCAGAAGGAACTCTTTGCTCCTATACTCAACTCCTCTTGTTATGAAGGCCAACATGCCATTTGCTTTCTTCACTGCCTGCTGTACCTGCATGCTTACTTTCATTAACTGATGAACAAGGACCCCCAGATTCCATTGTACTTCCCCTTTTCCCAACTTGACACCATTTAGATAATAATCTGCCTTCCTGTTTTTGCTACCAAAGTGGATAACCTCAGATTTATCCACATTAAACTGCATCCTCCATGCATCTGCCCACTCACCAACCTGTCCAAATCACCCTGCATTCTAATAGCATTTGGATTACATATTACATTGTTTTTTCTCATGAGTCTGCCCATTTCACCCATTTCTGTTAAGGCCCACCACTATCCTGTACTATTTACAAAGCGGTCAAGTTAAGCTTCAGCCATGATTTTCAAAACTGTAATTTCTATACCCCAAAAGTTAACAAGATTACCTTCTATGAAAACGCCACACCAGCCTACATGGAGTGTATCCAATAATACTATAAGTAAAATAAAAGTAAGCATTCAACCCTTCAAGTCGACTTTTCTATTTAATATACTCTAGTTAATAAACAATTTCTTTATATGTTGGTTGAGTAATATTGTCAGGATACAGAAAACTCCCTTGCTCTTTCTTCTTCTTCTTGCGTATGGCGTGCACAGCCTTAAGTTGTCGGACAATTTGTTCTATTTGATCTTATTTGATTGTGCACGCCGGGTTGATTCCATTTGTCGAAACAGGGCGGACCACGTGAAGGTTGCAATCTCCCACCCCCTTGCTCTTTGAGAAACAGCAATGATTACTTCACATTATTCACCTGAGACACTGTCTTCCCTTTCAGTTTAACTTCTTAATTGACCATAATGATTTATACTTTCTCAAGGCTAGAGCCAGTGAGAATGTAATTGGCTTTGGAAGAAAAACTCTACGAGATAGCAATGCCGGAATGTTGGTGCATTAGCCAAGCATGTAATCCGGCATGTGGCAGGCCAACTAAACAAAATTGGCCCATGTGCTAAAGCCACACAGTAATGATTGCTAAAGGTGCTAATTACTTAATGTAGACACACACAGTTGAAAGCTACTTAAAATACTTTCAAACCACCTGTTAAGCTGCTGTTTTGTAATGGTCATGACATATAACTAGAGAAGACAAATATCATTGGGAATAATAGAGGGATTTAATTGCATCCACACAGTATATTGCATCTTATTAACAATCTTCCACGGAACGTCCCCAATTCCAAAATGCTGGAAAGTATCATTGGAAGAAACTAGTTTCCTGACCTACATGTACAATGATCCGCCCTCAGCTGGAAATCAGGCCCTGTGTTAAATACAAATCTGATAAACCAAATTCAAAATATTGTTGAACAAGTACCCAAATCTGTGTTGGTTTAGTGTTCCAGTTCTGATAAAAGATTTGAGAAACTTTCTGAGAACTTGCTTAAAAAAAACAAACTTTGTGACAATACTATGGCCAGAGTACAGACTGGAAAGCTCCCCACGAATCAAGCTTGTGAGCAGGCCTCCAAAGATGACTTTATCTGACATGATGTTGAGTTTTTCCCACATTGTTAAAACTGCACTTAATCGGGCAAGTGGAGTGTATTATATTTTCGATTTGTGCCTAGCAGATAATGGAAAGACATTAGGGAGCTTAGTGAATCACTCATTGCAGAATATGCTGACCTACTCGCTTTTCTGTGCTTGGACAAGGCCATATTGAGGACTGCAGCACAGTGGATAAAGTAGAACACAAACAGAGTTGGACTCAGCAAGTTAATGGTGGGTCGTATTTTCTACTATTTTTGATAATGGTTATATTACATGAAATACATAGAAAATAGGTGCAGGAGTAGGCTGATCATCCAACTCAGTATCCTATACCTGCCTTCTCTCCATACCCCCTGATCCCTTCAGCCACAAGAGCCACATCTAACTCCGTCTTAAATATAGCCAATGAACTGGCCTCAACTACCTTCTGTGGCAGATAATTCCAGAGACTCACCACTCTCCGTGTGAAAATTGTTTTCCTCTCGGTCCTAAAAGAATTCCCCCTTATCCTTAGACTGTGACCCCTTGTTCTGGACCTCCCCAACATCGCAAACAGTTTTCCTGCATCTAGCCTATCCAACCCCTTAAGAATTTTGTAAGTTTCTATAAGATCCCCCTCAGTCTTCTAAATTTTAGCGAGTACAAGCCAAGTCTATCCAGTATTTCCTCATATGAAAGTCCTGACATCCCAGGAATCAGTCTGGTGAACCTTCACTGTACCCCCTCTATGGCAAGAATGTCTTTTCTCAGATTTGGAGACCAAAACTGTACGCAATACTCCAGGTGTGGTCTCACCAAAATCCTGTACAACTGCAGTAGAACCTCCCTGCTCCTATACTCAAATCCTTTCGCTATGAATGCTAACATACCATTTGCTTTCTTCACTGCCTGCTGGACCTGCATGCCTACTTTCAATGAATGGTGTACCATGACACCCAGGTCTTGTTGCATCTCCCCTTTTCCCAATTCGCCACCATTAAGATAATAGTCTACCCTCCTGTTTTTGTCACCATAGTGGATAACCTCACATTTATCCACATTATACTGCATCTGCCATGCATTTGCCCACTCACCCAGCCTATCCAAGTCACCTTGCAGCCTCCTAGCATCCTCCTCACACCTAACACTACCCCCCCCAGCTTAGTGTCATCCGCAAACCCCTCACACTCACCCCCTACGACGTATACGTGGCACTGAGTAGGACTAATGCACGTAAAGCTGCTGGCCCTGACGGCATCCCCGGGCGCGTGCTCAGGGTCTGTGCGGCGCAGCTGGCAGACGTCTGGACTGATATCTTCAACCTGTCACTTGCCCAGGCAGTTGTCCCCACGTGCCTTAAAACCACCTCCATCGTGCCAGTGCCAAAACACTCCACTGCGGCAAGCCTCAACGACTTCCGCCCAGTTGCACTTACCCCCATCATCACCAAGTGCTTCGAGAGGCTGGTCCTGGCACACCTCAAAAGCTGCCTACCCCCCACACTGGATCCTTATCAGTTTGCCTACCGCAAGAACAGGAGTACGGAGGATGCCATCTCAACGGCACTTCACTCCGCCCTCTCTCACCTCGACAACAGAGACACTTACGTAAGAATGCTGTTCATCGATTACAGCTCAGCATTCAACACCATTATACCATCAAAATTGATCGCCAAACTCGGTAATCTGTGCATCGCTCCTTCCCTCTGCAACTGGATACTGGACTTTCTAACCAACAGACCCCAGTCTGTTAGGTTAGACAAGCACACCTCTTCAACCCTCACCCTGAACACCGGCGTTCCACAGGGCTGTGTGCTGAGCCCCCTCCTCTACTCCCTCTTCACCTATGACTGCACACCTGTACATGGTACTAACACCATCATCAAGTATGCAGATGATACAACGGTGATTGGCCTCATCAGCAACAACGATGAGTCGGCCTACAGGGAGGAGGTCCAGCACTTAGCAGCATGGTGCGCTGACAACAACCTGGCCCTTAACTCCAAGAAGACCAAGGAGCTCATTGTAGACTTCAGGAAGTCCAGGGGCGGCACGCACACCCCCATCCACATTAACGGTACGGAGGTGGAACGTGTTTCTAGCTTCAGGTTCCTGGGAGTCAACCTCTCCGACGACCTCTCTTGGACCCACAATACCTCAACTCTGATCAAGAAGGCTCACCAGCGTCTCTTCTTCCTGAGGAGACTGAAGAAGGTCCATCTGTCTCCTCAGATCCTGGTGAACTTCTACCGCTGCACCATCGAGAGCATCCTTACCAACTGCATCACAGTTTGGTATGGCAACTGCTCTGTCTCCGACCGGAAGGCATTGCAGAGGGTGGTGAAAATTGCCCAACGCATCACCGGTTCCTCGCTCCCCTCCATTGAGTCTGTCCAAAGCAAGCGTTGTCTGCGGAGGGCGCTCAGCATCGCCAAGGACCTCTCTCACCCCAACCATGGACTGTTTACCCTCCTACCATCCGGGAGGCACTACAGGTCTCTCCGTTGCCGAACCAGCAGGTCCAGGAACAGCTTCTTTCCGGCGGCTGTCACGCTACTCAACAACGTACCTCGGTGACTGCCAATCACCCCCCCCCCCCCCCCGGACACTTATTGTTATTTATTCCAATCATTTGCTGTGTCGCTCTTCCAGGGAGATGCTAAATACATTTTGTTGTCTCTGTACTGTACACTGACAATGAAAATTGAATCTGAATCTGAAACTTGGAGATGTTGCATTCAATTCCCCCGTCCAAATCATTAATATATATTGTAAATAGCTGGGGTCCCAGCACCGAGCCTTGCGGTACCCCACTAGTCACTGCATGCCATTCTGAAAATAACCCGTTTACTCCTACCCTTTGCTTCCTGTCTGCCAGCCAATTCTCTATACACTTCAATACTGAACCCCCAATACTGTGTGCTTTAAGTTTGTATACTAATGTCTTATGTGGGACCTTGTCGAAAACCTTCTGAAAGTCTAGATATAACACATCCACTGGTTCTCCCTTATCAACTCTGCTAGTTACATCCTCGAAAAATTCTATAAGAATCGTCAGACAGGATTTACCTTTCGTAAATCCATGCTGATTTTGTCTAATGATTTCACCACTTTGCAAATGTACTGCTATCCCATCTTTAATAACCGACTCTAGCAGTTTCCCCACAACTGATGTTAGACTAACTGGTCTGTAATTCTCTCTCCCTCCTTTTTTAAAAAGTGGGGTTACATTAGCTACCCTCCAATCCTCAGGAACTACTCCAGAATCTAAGGAGTTTTGAAAAATTATCACTAATGCATCCACTATTTCTGTGGCTACTTCCTTGAGTACTCTGGAATGCAGACTATCTGGCCCTGGGGATTTATCGCCCTTTAATCCATTCAATTTACCCAACACCACTTCTCGGCTAACCTGGATTTCACTCAGTTCCTCCACCTTCTTTGACCGCCGGTCCCCTGGTATTTCCAGCAGATTATTTATGTCTTCCTTAATGAAGACAGAACCAAAGTAGTTATTCAATTGGTCTGCCATGTCCTTGTTCCCCATGATCAATTCACCTGTTTCTGACTGCAAGGGACCTGCATTTGTTTTAACTAATTCCTTTCTATTCAAATATCTATAAAAAGTTTTGCAGTCAGTTTTTATGTTCCCTGCCAGTTTTCTTTCATAATCTACTTCCCCTTTCCTAATTAAGCCCTTTGTCCTCCTCTGCTGAACTCTGAATTTCTCCCAGTCCTCTGGTAGGCTGCTTTTTCTGGCTAATTTGTATGCTTCATCTTTTGTTTTTATACTATCCCTGATTTCCCTTGTTATCCATGGATGCACTACCTGCCCTGATTTATTCTTTTGCCAAACTGGGATGAACAATTGTTGTAGTTCATCCATGCAGTCTTTAAATACCTCCCATTGCACATCCACTGTCAACCCTTTAAGAATCACTTGCCAATCTATCTTGGCCAATTCACTTCTCATACCTTCAAAGTTACCTTTGTTTAAGTTCAGGACCCGTGTTTCTGACTTAATTATGTCACTCTCCATCCTAATGAAGAACTCAATCATATTATGGTCACTCTTGCCCAATCGCCCCCGCACAACAAGACTGCTAACTAATCCTTCCTCATTACTCAATACCCAGTCTAGAATAGCCTGCTCTCTCGTTGGTTCCTCTACATGTTCGTTTAGAAAACTATCCCGCATACATTCCAAGAAATCCTCTTCCTCAGCACCCCCGCCCATTTAATTCACCCAACCTATATGTAGATTGAAGTCACCCATTATAACTGTTTTACCCTTGTTGCACGCATTTCTAATTTCCTGTTTGATGCCATCCCCAACTCCACTACTACTGTTAGGTGGCCTGTACACAACTCCCACTAGCGTATTCTGCCCAGTTTCGCAGCTCTACCCATAACGATTCCACATCCTCCAAGTTAATGTCCTTCCTTTCTATTGCATTCATCTCCTCTCTCACCAGCAACGCTACCCCCACCTCCCTTTCCTTTCTGTCTATCCATCCTGAATATTGAATATCCCTGGATGTTCAGCTCCCAGCATTGGTCCCCCTGGAGCCATATCTCCGTGATCCCAACTATAGCATAGTCACTAATAGCTATTTGCACATTGAACTCGTCCACCTTATTACAAATGCTCCTTGCATTGAGACGCAAAGCCTTCAGGCTTGTTTTTTCAACACTCTTACTCCTTGTACAATTTTACTTCGGAGTCACGTGAGTGACTACGTGAAGAAGCCCCGCCTGGCGCTGGATCGGCATTACGTCGTCGCTGTCGGCAGCGAAAGAGCTGCAGAGCGCAGCTCCACACAGCGGTAAGGAACCGGCCCGCAGGTAAGAGAGTTTTACAAAAATTTAGGGCGAGGTTCCAGAACTCCGTAGCCTGGTGGGTAAACCAGGAGGAGTTAGTAAAAAACAAAATGGAGAAGGCCAAAAAACAGCGGGTAAAACGTGCGTCCCGGGGTGCAGAAGAGTCGGGACAGCAGATTATTGCGGAGCCGGTTCCGATACCGGTGGCCGTTGAAACACCCGTTAGTGAGGCTTTGATTGCTCCACAAACAGAAACTGTAGAGGAAATCCCAGTGCCTAAAAAAAGTAAAAGAAAAGCTGAAGGGCCTGGGGTTTCTGAGGACTCTGATTCTGAAGGTCCAGAAAGAAAAGCCTTATGGCTCAGAATGGACCAAATGGAGAAAATGCTCCAAACTATTATCAACCAAGGGTCTAAGAACCCAGAATATTCCCAGGCAGCCCCTGAGGGGGTTCCATATCGTGAATATGTTGCCAATTCGAATTGGGAATTTGAAACTCCAGTGCCTGGGTATGGACTGGAGGAAGTCTCCTTTGAACAAGTTTCAGGAGTACCAGGGCTGTATGAGACAGACCCTGAAAGTGGTGATTGTGGTCCGGAGTACACACCACAATACAATTATATGGATCCAGGTGTGCACAAGATTTTGCAATACCTGGAGGAGGCAGTGAGGCCATGGAAGATAACCTGGCGGCCAATATTAATTATATGGTCTCTCACCCGCTTCAAGATGCTGTTATGGTTGAGACAGCAGAAATGTATAAAACACCTATCAATTGTGCCTCATTGAAGGTACCTACGGTGAATCCGGTTGTTTGGGCGCCAATGTCATCAATTATGCGGGCGCAGGAAATTTGATTTCAAAGAGTCCTCAAGCTGATTTCGGCTGGCATTACTGCACTTGGCAGACAAGTGGAAGGTTGTGGAATGACCAAAGTGCAGAAACATATGTTGGCCTTATTTTGCAACTCATTTTTTGAGATAAATTGTATGAGGAAGATTGCCATTCGACCTCTGTTACATCCAAGATTTGGAGGATTGTGTAAACCAAGCAATGTTCAAACTCCTGGTTATTTGTTCGGAGAGGATTTGTCTAAACAAATTAAAGAAATAGATGAAGAGGCAAAGACTCTTGGTCGTATGAAACCCTTCAACTTTGGCCAGAGATGGACTGGCTATACGAGGAAGAGATTTGATTTTGGAGCTGGTACAAGCCGAGGCAGGAGTATGATAAGGAAAAATTTCCAGCCAACACAGCCGAATGTACATCCATTCATTGGGAAAAGGAGATCATTTCGTTCAGTTGGAGAGGTACATAAACATTATCCTATTAAAGAGGAATGCTGGGATGAGCCACAGATTGGTGGTAGACTCCAAATGTTTTATAAGGAATGGGACAATATTACAGTTGATCGTGTGGTATTAGACACTGTACTAGGATCTACCATTGATTTTGTGGAAGGTATGGTTCCATTGGGACAGAATTAGCCTAGTCATCCTTTGAGGTTCTCAGTTTGAGCTAAATCAAATGGACAAAGAAATTAAGAATTTGAGTAAAAAAGGAGTTATCGAGAAAACAGGAGAGGATCCACAACAAATTATATCAAACATTTTCCCCAGACCAAAGAAAGATGGGGGTTGTAGGATTATTTTAGACCTCACATTTTTGAATACATTTGTCCAGTACAAACATTTTAAAATGGACACTTTCTACACTGCAATGCAGTTGGTATCAACAGGCTGTTATATGGCTACAATAGACTTGAAGGATGCATATTATTCGGTCCCAATTCATCATAATTTTCGCAGGTATTTAAAGTTTAAATGGATGGGACAGCTGTGGCAATACAAAGCTTTGCCTAATGGATTAAGTTCAGCACCTAGATTGTTCACTAAATTGTTAAAGCCAGCACTTGCACTGCTTAGGGCACAAAAACACATCGTTATGGCTTATCTAGATGACATTTTAATTGTCAATGCTAATCAGGAATCAGCTGGAAAATCAGTCTCAGCAACTATTAGCTTGTTTGAGAAGTTGGGTTTTCTGATCCATCCAACAAAGTCTAAGTTACAGCCATCCCAAACCATTGAATATCTGGGGTTTGTGATTAACTCAGTTACCATGTTGGTAACTTTACCAATGGATAAGGAGTAGATTTGACAAATGTGTGTCAAAACCTGCTTAACAAACCTTATCCCTCCATCCGAGAGGTTGCCAAGGGTATTGGTAAATTGGTAGCAGCATTTCCAGCAGTAGAATTTGGTCGTTTACATTACCAAAATCTTCAAAGGGCAAAAACTAAAGCGCTAGTTCAGCGAGCAGGCCATTTTGATAGGCCAATGCAATTGCCTAAGGAAGCTTTATCGGAATTACATTGGTGGATTGAGAATGTTCCACAAGCTGCTAAGAACATTTTAGTTCATCAGCCAGTCGTGGTTTTACAAACTGACGCAAGTTCTCTCGGATGGGGGGCTACGGACAATGAGACCAGCTGTGGAGGCAGATGGGCTGTCCAAGAGGATTTGTTGCTCCAAACATATGGTATTAATTATTTGGAGCTACTGGGAGCATTTTATGAATTAAAAGCTTATTGCTCTTCATTAAAGGATTTGCATGTCCAAGTACAAATAGATAATACCACAGCGGTGGCATATATCAATCACATGGGTGGTGTCAGATCAATTTCATGTGATCATCTGGTAAACCAGATATGGCAGTGTATTGCAAAAAATATTTGGCTTTCAGCTATTTATCTCCCAGGGAGAGACAATGTTGTGGTAGACAAAAGATCACGAATATTTAAAGACAATACAGAATGGATGTTAAATCCACAAATTTTCAAAAATATTGTCAGTCGGTATGGAGTACCGGACATTGATCTGTTTGCATCTAGATTGAATCACCAATTGCCGAAATACGTGTCTTGGGAACACGATCCAGGGGCAGTAGCGGTGGATGCTTTCTCGCTACACTGGGGGAATATGTTCTTTTATGCTTTTCCCCCATTCTGTCTCATTGGGCAATGTCTCAAGAAAATAGCGCAAGACACTGCCAAAGGCATTTTGGTGGTGCCAAATTGGCCCACACAGTCATGGTTCCCATTGATGCTAAAAATGATTATTGAACCATGTATGACAATTCCCAGTTGCGACAATCTGTTGACACAACCAGTAACAAAAGAAATTCATCCATTGCATGATCATATGAATTTGTTAATCTGCAGGTTCTGACCAGACCATTGCAAGAGTTTGAACTGTCGGACAGGACCATGGATGTTATAGATGCAGCTTGGAGGACTAGCACTAAAAAACAATATATGACGCATATAAGGAAATGGGAAGCCTTTTGTACACAGTCAAAGATATCTTATCATTCTGCAAACATTTCAAATGTATTGGAGTTCCTTGCTGGGTTACACGTTGATGAGCATTTGAGTTATAGTGCCATTAATTGTGCTCGGAGTGCATTGTCATCCTATTTAGGACAAATTTCGGATCGGGATTCAGTTGTGTCTCACCCATTAGTATCCCGATTCATGAAAGGTATTTTTAATAAAAATCCTCCCAAGCCCAGATATACAGATATTTGGGATGTTAGTATTGTTCTCACTTTGCTTAAACAATGGACTCCAATTAATTCAATGTCTTTGCAGAACTTAACATTCAAGGTGGTTATGTTAATGGCATTGGTATCAGCTCAAAGAGTACAAACTTTGCAATTGTTAAGGTTGGATTGCATGCATGTGACTTCAGATAACATTGTGTTTTATGTTTATGACTTAATCAAACAAAGCAGACCAGGGAGAACTGGAATGAAGGTAATGTTTAAAGCATATCCTATTGATGAAACATTGTGTGTAGTTAAGCATTTAACTCAATACATGGAGGTAACCAAAAATCTCAGAGGTTCTGAGAAAGCGTTATTGATAACACACAAAAAAACCACATACAAAAGTTTCAGTTCAAACCATTTCTAGATGGTTAAAACAGGTTTTGGGTCTAGCAGGAATAGACACTGATGTGTTTAAATCTCACTCCACTAGGGCGGCAGCTACGTCCGCGGCGAAGGTACAGGACGTACCACTCGATCAAATATTAGAGGCCGCAGGGTGGTCTAGAGAAGAAACTTTTTCAAAGTTCTACAATAAACCGGTTGTCACGGTGCCAGGATTTGGACACGCAGTACTGGGTTCTCTTTAAATGCTTGCTTTGTTTATATTATCGATTTATATTATCGATTTATGTTACCATTGACATCATTTATCAATTATTTTGTAATTTTTCCCCTGCGATAGAGGGGTTATTATTATTATTAAAAAAGTTGTTCTTTTTATAATTAAAGGACTTATTACATAAATTATAACAATGTGTTAAAATACTTTTTACTCACTACTATTTTGACCAAACAGAGAGTCGTATGAAATGAATTTACGACATGGAAAACACAGAGCTTTAAAATCTTCACGTAGTCACTCACGTGACTCCGAAGTAAAATAGTGAGATTAAACGAGAACTTACCTGTTCGAAGTTTGATCTTTATTTTATGAGGAGTTACGATGAGGGATTACGTGCCCTCCACTCCCAACCCTCATAATGTAAATGATCATCTGGTAGTTCTAGTCTATTTTGAGCCTTACTATTTTACTCCGGCTATTGGTTCTGTGTTTTTCATGCCGCTGCTTTGAAGTATGCCGATCCAGCGCCAGGCGGGGCTTCTTCACGTAATCCCTCATCGTAACTCCTCATAAAATAAAGATCAAACTTCGAACAGGTAAGTTCTCATTTAATCTCACTATTATGTTGACAAGTGGTCCCTTTTGATTTTTGCCCTGGAAACCCACCACCTCTTATTCTCTGTTTATTTATTTTATCTGCTTTCCCCCCTACATGTTGGGTCTGAGTGCTTCCCTTCTCTGCCTCCTGCCTCAGACCCCGTCTACTGGCTTTCTCTATTTGAGTCCCTCCCCCCCCCCAACCGTTCAAGTTTAAAGTCCCCCCCGGTAGCCTTTGCAAATTTCCCTGCCAGGATACTGGTCCCCCTCGGGTTCAAGTGCAACCCGTCCTTTTTATACAGGTCACTCCTTCCCCAAAAGAAGTTCCATTGATCCTGAAACTTGAATCCCTGCCCTCTGCACCAGTCATTCAGCCAGGCATTTATCCTCCACCTTGCTCCATTCCTACTCTCACTGTCACGTGGCACAGGTAGTAATCCTGAGATTGTTATGTTTGCGGTTCTTTTCCTTAGCTCTCTTCCTAACTCCCTAAATTCTCCTTTCAGGATCTCTTCTCTTTTTTTAACCTATGTCATTGGTACCAATATGTACTACGACCTCAGGCTCCTCTCCCTCCCTTTACTTGGACACGTTCAGACACATCCCGGACCCTGGCACCAGGGAGGCAAACTACCATCCGTGTCTCCTGACTGCGTCCACAGAATCGCCCATCTGATCCCCTAACTCTAGAGTCTCCTATTACTAATGCCCTCCTCTTCTTTGCCTTACCCTTCTGAGCAACAGGGCCGGTGTCTGTACTGCAGGCCAGGTCGCTGTTGCTACCCCCAGGTAGGCTGTCCCCCTGAACAGCACTCAAACAGGAGTACTTATTTCCAAGGTGTACAGCCACTGGTGTACTCTCTAGCGCCCGCCTCTGCCCCTTGCCTCTCCTAACCGTGACCCAAGTGTCTGCCTCCTGTGGTTTTGGAGAGACTACCTCCCTATAACTCTTCTCTATGACCTCCTCACTCTCCCCGAGGTCATCGAGCTGCTGCTCCAGGTTCCTAACACACTCGTTTAGGAGCCCCATCTTGACACACCTGGCGCAGATGTGGACGTCTGGAGGGCTACCCGACTCCAAAACCGCCCACATTTGACATCCAGAACAGTAAGCTGCCCTGGCATTCATACTTCCCTTACCCTAGATACAACACAAAATACAATAAACAATACAAAGTACAGTACACTACAATCTGCTGGAATCTCACTGCCAATCAGCTGCGTGCTCAAGTCCACCAATCAGCAGCTTCCTCAAGCCCAGTTAATTGAATGGAACGTTACGGATTTAGAATGTTACGGATTTCAGTCGTTCCTCCCTCACCAACGGCTCCAGGGCCTCTGTAAAAACAAAGCCCCGCGCTCGGGTTTTAAGCTCACCGCTGTCTTAAATAGACAGTTGAAGAGAATCTACACAGCCCACAGTGGCCGAAAGTATATCCGTGGTGCAACAGGAATTCTGTTCAGTTTTTTTAGCATAATTTAAAACAAGCTACAGAATAAAAAAGCAAATTGTCAGCATCTGCTTAAGTTTGGAGATCAGAGAAATAAGTTATTTTAGATACAGAAACTATAAATTACTAAGAATATTTTAGCTAAAATAATATGTTTTATTTTAAGCTGTTACTATGGTTTCCTTTCTCACCAAACAAAAATCCAATGCAACTTTAAAAATATTTCTAATAAACATTCCACAAAGGCTAATTAAGATAACGTGCTCAATTTATCAATTTCAAAACTTCACTTTAATTGTTTATTTCTACTCACAGCAAGTAAAAATAAATAAATGACAAGTTATCTAGAGCATTCCACTGTTAAAACACCAGAATGTCGTTAATGCCATAAGTGGGATTCCCAACACACTCTGATCCCCGTAGCTTAATCTTCTCTAATTTTAACATCTTCAAGCTTCTCCTGTCTAAGGATGCTAAAGACCTGAAATATGATATACATCTGGCCCAAGTTAAAATCATAATCATTCAGAAAGCTTGCATGTGTGGTCCACTCACTCCATGCAAACCCATTTTCATTTTTGAGAAATCTACTCAGTAAAATAAAATAAGTTCATAGGTGCAAAAGTAGGCAATTTAGTCCTCTGAGTCTACCCCATCATTCAATTATGGCTGATCTAACTTTCCCTCTCAACCTCATTCTACTGCCTTTCGCCATAACCCTTGACACCCTAACCAATCAAGTATCTGTTAATCTCCGCTTCAAAAATACCCAATGATTTGGCCTCCATTTGTGGCAATCAATTCCACAAATTCATCACCCTCTAACTAAGGATATTCCTCCTCATCTCCTTTCCATAGGTATGTCCTTTTATTCTGAGGCTATACCCTTTGGTCTGGACTCTCCCACTAGTGGAAGCATCTTCTCCATATCCACTCCAGCCAGGCCAAATAGTTGTTTGATGCAGGAGGCCATAATCTGCTTATTAGTCAATCAGTACACAATAGATTTGAAATTATCATAACAAGATCTTCAGTGGCAGAATTATATAGCATGATATTGATGTAGCAACCTATCATAAATTTGACATCAATAGATTTTAACCAATGAATATATCAAAATTAAGCAACTTTAAACTAATCCTTTTCCCCCTCACAAAAGGGAAATATTGAATACTTTCCCACAAACAAGCAATAGGCGCTCATTAATCTCCTTTTTATTTTGGCAATTTGATAAAAGGATACAGAGCCACTATTACACCAGATTCTATTGAATGACCAATTTTTGTCAACTGCCTTTCGACATCAATCAAGGCATACAGATTATGAAGCAAACCAAGGTAAGGATCCAAGAATAACTTCACACAGTTAACAGCCGGATTAATGAGACACTGCCAATAAGCGAGTTTGGTATTCACATTGCGCATGCCCTGGTCATAGGTCACTCGCTATAAACAGTCTCTGCAACGGTGGTGCTGCATTGTGAGCAGGCTTGCGTTTCATCCGTGGTCGGGCCCGGCTCTCCGTTGCTGCGGGTGCTGTTAAGTTGTTGTGGGGCCATCCCCGTCTCCTCCCTGGTGTCCCGTCCCTGTCAGGAGGTGTCCGGGTGGCCCCGGGCTGGCGGAGCGGCCCCGTACCTGCAGCCGGCGCTGCTGCCGCTGGCTCCAGCTCGGTTCTGCCTGCCCCGCTGGGTTGGCCGGCAGCCCTCCACCTCCACCCCCTCAGCCCGACCCCGAGATCCTGCTGAAGATGGGCAGCTGCCGGTCCTGCTCGGACACGGGCGACTCGGAGCCGCTGCTGCTGGAGTCGTCCTGGTTGGAGAGAGAGTCTGCAGACGGGCTTCTGCCGGCCATGAGCAGGCCGAGCTCCTGCTGGAGCTGCTGGTGCTGTTGGTGGTGCTGGCGGCAGCAGCAACCTCCTCCCCCTCCCTTGCCCAGCCCCAAGCCCAGAGTCCGGGCCAGCTCCAACTCCAGGTCAGGGCTGAAGGCCACCCGCAGCACAGCCCAGTCGAGCTGGAGGACGATCCCAGGCCTGTGCTCTGGCACAGGTGAGGCCGGAAGCCTCGCTCCTCCCCGGGGTTGTGGATAAAGTGGCAGCGGGTACCTTAGGGGCAGAAGCTGGTGGTGTGCAAGGTACGGCTTATACTTGGGGTGACAGCTGAGGGAGCGAAGCTCGGCCAGGCCGTGGGCGAACTGGCACATCGCCGTAGCGGCTTATCGGGGAGTGGGTTCCTCTGGAGTTGGAGCAGGGTTAGGCTGCAGTTAGCACTTCTCTGTGCTGGCTGTTGGGCCTGGGGCCACTGGTTTCGTTGGTCCGGGTTGTCGGTTGGCCTGGCGGGAGGCGGAGGTGAGCTGGGGTTGGTGCTTCTCCGCGCTGGCTATGGGCCTGGGGGCTGGTGTCCAGTCAGTCCAGACGTCTCCGGCTGCCCACACTTCTGGAAAAATCCAGAAGTGTGGGCGTGGCTCAGTCTCTGCAAGATGGAGGAGGGAGAGGTCACGACTCGCTGTCTTTAGTGGCCTTTAGTGGGACTTCTGGCATATTACCAGCAGCCCTGAGTTCCCGCAGTCCAACGGACTTGCCGAACGCGCTGTCCGAAGCACAAAATAACTAATGGAGCGGTCATACCTTGAAATATTGGATGTGTACCTAGACCTGCTCAACTTAAGGAACATTGCAAGGGATCCCATACTGGGTTACCCAGCCCAACGACTGATGTCTCGCAAAACCCGTGCTCCCCTGCCTGTGTCCCAACAGCTTTTGCAGCCACAAGTTCATTCCCCGCCTGCAGTCCAGAAATAACTACAATTCAAACGTGCTACACAGAAACGTTTTTTTTTTACAAATCCAGAAAGTCACTTTAACCTCTCGCCAGTGGACAAGTGGTTCATCTCCAGACCAACAAGGACTAGGGCCATCTGGGTCACGTGTACGGCCCTCCCAAAGAACTGTGTTCTTATCTGGTTGAAGCGGACGGAGCCATTTACAGACGCAGCCGTCAACATATCTTTCCAGTGAAGTAACCGCGTCCTGCGACTCCATATCCAGATGTCTCGCGTTGCGTACATCCTCCCACTGCCGGTCCTGCTGCTCCACTATCAGCAAACGTTTCCACCGCAGCCTCCCTGCGCCGTTTGGCACTCAGCTCGTCAAATCTCATCACCGGGTCCCCGGTCATTTCCCCCATTCCCTCTCCAGTATCTTCTCCAGTGAAAGGAGGCGAGGTGGATTCGTACCGGTCGGGTCAGCAGGCCACCCATTAGATACGATGATTTTGTGTAACAATACAAACTTCCCCATATGCGTTATTAACGCTCCGCCGCCTGTATTGATTAGCCACCGATGCTTTCTTGTCTCTACAAGGAAAGATGTAGATTGGTTATTTCATACTAGCCAATTGTAGTGCTTGTTAGTAGTGACTCCGCCTAATATGCGTTTTATATTAACAAGAGCTTGCCCAAGCCAGAAAGTATGAGTAGCTGCTAGGAAATGTAACGTCCTGCAGTTCGATGCTGTAAGTAGATTTAATAAACGTGTTGTATTTTGATGTGTTTGACTCGACTTATTACAGTACTAACACACTAATCTACAACAATATTAATCTATATTATATTAATGGATAAGAAGGTATTCTATTATTTCATTGTATCCTCCACAATGAAATACCATGGCAGGTTATGGAGAGGAGCCAAGAGACTAAAAAGCCATATAATTAATCAAATAAAATTGCTGCCATCTATTGTACAGACAGGAAGATGGCAATCCTCCACATCCTAGAATCAGAGAAAATTGACAAAGGTTGTGCAAAATTAATCTAGGAGAAATAATAACAGAACATCTATTCATATTGTGCAGTTACGTCCTATGGATATTCCGGTCTGCTTCAGAGCAAATTACTTACTTTGAGTAGTCTCTCCAATAATGAAGACAAACAACATATAATGTGCAATCAGCGAAATGCCATCACACAGCTGTAATACTGAGGACCCAGAACTCCGTTTTTGATGCCGATGTAGGTACAAAATGTGGTCAGGGAATCAGCAGTCCTCCTTTGCTTATAATCCAGTAGGAACATAAGAAAAGGTAGACATGCTAATTGTAACTTTTCATTCAAGAGTGGGACCTCGTCATCCCAACCAGCATCAGGCCATTGAACATTGCAAACACCAACTCAACTTCGAACTGCAAACTGTCTTGGTTGCACTAGGGACTTTCGTTTTTTCTTTTGTACTAATATTAGTTTTTTTTTTAATTATTGTACTTTTGTTTGTTTATGTTATCTATTAAGTACTGTTTACGGACCTGTTATGCTACTGCAATAATGAATTTCATTGTTCAGTTTCGGTACATATGACAATTAAACACTCTTGAATTTATTGACTGCACAAGTAGCGTTACTCTGGGTTTTTTCCATTTTTATATGGCCATGTGTAGCATATTCAATCAATTTCACCAGGAGCACATTGTGAATTCATATCTTTCATCCTTCCACAGTATTTGTAAAATGCTCAGAACAGTTGGATATGCAAATTCTACTGTTTTTTTCACAGGCGGCACAAAAAATACTTGCCGTAATTCTGCCAAAGATTTTAAGACGCCTACATTTATGATTTCAAAGACAATAACCAGCACATGTATGCTGGCTATGGATACTTACAAATATCTATTGGAAGTTGTCCAAAATTGTGCACGTTTCACTAGAACAACTGTAAGTTGAGGTCTACACTTACTAGTCACATAAACAGCAAATCTAGTAAACAACATTTCTGAAAGCAGACATGGAAACATAGCTGAAAATATCTGTGCTCAGGCAAGTGATAACAATATCTAATATTACAAAAAAAAAACACTAAACTGTCCACAGCGCCTCACTTGCACATTGTTCATTTCAAAATTCTTATTTAAAGGGTAAATATTCCTGAGTTTAGACATCGTATCAACACTTTTCAGTCTTGGAAAGAACCTGAAATGGATATCCAAGAGGTACTTCTCAAGTGGTGGACTCTTCTTTCCCAACATTTCACTAAAGGTCTCGTGCCCCACTATTTTTTTATATAAGGTTCATCACCAGTGACCATGCTTTCAGTTGTGTAGGCCTAAATGCTGGAACTCTTTCTTGACCTTTCTAACGCACTCACTAAAGCACCAAAACCGTCTCTCATTACCCTTGCTAATATCTCACAGGGCGCAATGTGAATTGTAAGGGTAAAAAGACCCTAATGGGACTAACCTACAGGCCCCCAAACAGTAGCCTGGACATAGGGTGCAAGTTGAATCAGGACTTAAAATTGGCATGTAGCAAAAGTGATGCTGTGGTTGTTATGGGAGATTTCAACATGCAGGTAGACTGGGAAAATCAGGATGTTACTGGACCCCAAGAAAGGGACTTTGTAGATTGCTACGTGATGGATTCTTAGAACAGCTTGCATTGGAGCCTACCAGGGAGAAGGCAATTCTGGATTTAGTGTTATGTAATGAACTGGATTTGATAAAGGACCTCGAGGTTAATGCGCCATTAGGAGGCAGTGACCATAACATGGTCAGGTTTAATCTACAACTGGAGAGGGAGAAGAGTAGATCGGAGGCGTCAGTGTTGCAGTTGAATAAAGGGGACGATGGGGCCATGAGGGAGGAGCTGGCCAAGTTGACTCGAAAGATACAATAGCAGGGATGACAGTGGAACAAAGATGGCAGGTGTTTCTAGGAATAATACAGAAGGTGCAGGATCAGTTCATTTCTAGGAGGAAGAAAGATTCCAAGGGGAGAAAGGGACGACCATGGCTGGCATGGGACGTCAGGAACAGTATACAAATTAAAGCGGAGAAGTACAACGTAGCAAAGATGAGTGGGAAGCAAGAGGATTGGGTAATGTTTAAAGAACAAAAGAAGATAACCAAAAAGACAATACGGGGAGAAAAGATGAGGTATCTTCGAAGGTAAGCTAGCCAAGAATATAAAGCAGGACAGTAAAAGCTTCTTTAGGTCTGTGAAGAGGAAAAAATTAGTTAAGACCAAAGTTGGACCCTTGAAGACCGAAAAAGGTGAATTTATTATGGGGAACAAGGAAATTATCACATTGAATGGCGGTGCAGGCTCGAAGGGCCGACTGGCTTACTCCTGCACCTATTTTTCTATGTTTCTATGAAATGGCAGGAGTTGAACAGGTACTTTGGATCTGTCTTCACGTGACTGGGGTGACGGAGGAACTGAAGGAAATCCACATTAGGCAGGAAATGGTGTTGGATAGACTGATGGGACTGAAGGCTGATAAATCCCCAGGGCCTGATGGTCTGCATTCCAGGGTACTTAAGGAAGTGGCTCTAGAAATTGTGGATGCATTGGTGATCATTTTCCAATGTTCTATACACTCAGGATCAGTTCCTGTAGATTGGAGGGTAGCTAATGTTATCCCACTTTTTAAGAAAGGCGGGAGTGAGACAACAGGGAATTATAGACCAGTTAGCCTGACATCTGTGTTGGGGAAGATGCTAGAGTAAATTATAAAAGTTGAGATAGCCGAACATTTGAATAGCAGTAACTGGATCAGTCCGAGTCAGCATGGATTTACGAAGGGGAAATCATGCTCGACTAATCTTCTGGAATTTTTTGAAGATGTAACTAGGAAAATGGACAAGGGAGAGCCAGTGGATGTAGTGTACCTGGACTTTCAGAAAGCATTTGATAAGGTCCCACATAGGAGATTAGTGGGCAAAATTAGGACACATGGTATTGGCGGTAGAGTGCTGAAATGCATAGAGAAGTGGTTGGCAGACAGGAAACAAAGAGTAGGAATTAACGGGTCCCTTTCAGAATGGCAGGCAGTGACTAGTGGGGTACCGCAAGGCCCGGTGCTGGGACCGCAGCTATTTACAAATATACATCTATGATTTGGATGAAGGGATTCAAAGTAACATTAGCAAATTTGCAGATGACACAAAGCTGGGTGGCAGTGTGAACTGTGAGGAGGATGCTATGACAATGCAGGGTGACTTGGACAGGTTCGGGGAGTGGGCAGATGCATGGCAGATGAAGTTTAATGCGGATAAATGTGAGGTTATCCACTTTGGTAGCAAAAGGCAGATTACTATCAAAATGGTGTCAAGTTGGAAAAATGGGAAGTACAACGGGATCTGGGGGTCCTTGTACATCAGTCTATGAAAGTAAGCATGCAGGTACAGCAGGCAGTGAATAAAGCTAATGGCATATTGGCCTTTATAACACGAGGAATTGAATATAGGAGCAAGGAGGTCCTTCTGCAGAAGTACAGAGCCCTAGTGAGACCACACCTGGAGCATTGTGTGCAGTTTTGGTCCCTTAAATTGAGGAAGGACATTCTTGCTATTGAGGGAGTGCAGCGTAGGTTTACATGGTTCATTCCCGGGATAGCGGGACTGTCATATGCTGAGAGAATGGAGCAGCTGGGCTTGTACACTCTGGAGTTTAAAAGGATGAGAGGATACCTCATTGAAACATATAAGATTGTTAAGGGTTTGGAGATGCTAGAGGCAGGAAACATGTTGCCGATGTTGGGGGAGTCCAGAACCAGGGACCACAGTTTAAGAATAAGGAGTGAGCCATTTAGAACGGAGACGAGGAAACACAGAGAGTGGTGAGTCTGTGAAATTCTCTGCCTCAGAGGGCGGTGGAGGCGGGTTCTCTGGATGCTTTCAAGAGAGAGCTTGATAGGGCTCTTCAAAATAGCGGAGTCAGTGGATATGGGGAGAAGGCAGGAACGGGGTACTGATTAGGGATGATCAGCCAAGATCACACTGAATGGCGGTGCTGGCTCAAACGACCGAATGGCCTACTCCTGCACCTATTGTCTATTGTCATGATTAAATTTCTTGCGAAAGACCTTGGACCATTTTACAAGGTTAAATCTAAGTACCAATGGCTTTTGTTGATGAGAGATATAATAGGTCTTTAGTACTTCAATATCTTATTTAGAACCAGGAATAAGCACAGCAGATTATAAGCACTCATATGTCAGGCTGCTATTCATTGACTACAGCTCGGCATTTAACACAATCATCCCCTCCAAGCTGGTTACCAAACTCGCAGAACTGGGTCTTTGCGCATCCCTCTGCAATTGGATCCTTGACTTCCTCATCCACAGACCACAGTCTGTTCGTATTGGTGGAAATGTGTCAGACTCGATAACAATCAGCACGGGAGCACCTCAGGGCTGCGTGCTCAGCCCCCTGCTGTATACTCATGACTGCGTAGCCGGTCATAGCGCGAACTCCATCATCAAGTTCGCTGACGACACCACTGTTGTGAGACGTATCACTGTTGGGGACGAGTCAGAGTATAGAAGAGAGATCGAGCAACTGTCCATATGGTGCCAGCACAACAACCTGGCCCGCAACACCAGCAAAACCAAGGAACCGATTGTGGACTTTGGAAGGAGTAGGATGGGGACCCACAGTCCTGTTTATATCAAAGGGCCGATGGTTGAAAGGGTCAAGAGCTTCAAATTCCTGGGCGTGCACATCTGTGAAGACCTTTCCTGGTCCGAGAACAAAGTTGCAATTATCAAGAAAGCTCATCAGCGACTCTACTTCCTGAGAAGATTACGGAGAGGTGGTTGGTCAAGGAGGTATCTCTCTAACTTCTACAGGTGCACAGTAGAGAGCTTGCTGACTGGTTGCATCTTGGCTTAATTCGGCAACTTGAGCGCCCTGGAGAGGAAAAGACTACATAAAGTAGTAAAAACTGCCCAGTCCATCATCGGCTCTGACCTTCCTTCCATCGAGGGGATTTATCACAGTCGCTGCCTCAAAAAGGCCGGCAGCATCATCAAGGACCCACACCACCCTGGCCACACACTCATCTCCCTGCTACCTTCGGGTAGAAGGTACAGGAGCCTGAAGACTGCAACAACCCGGTTTAGGAATAGCTACTTCCCCACAGCCATCAGGCTATTAAACCTGGCTCGGAACTCTGAACATTAATATCCCTCCATCTGTTATTTGCACTTTATTAAATCATGGGTGTATTTATGTATAGAATTGTAGTCAATGCCTTCTATGTTCTGTGTGCTATGCAAAGAAAGAATTTCATTATCCTGTCAGGAACACATGACAATAAACTCTTTTGACTTTGACTTTGAGATTCCACTGCCTTTATTTTTTTCCCCCCCTGTGCTTTAAATATCTTCACGTTTCAGAAAGATTTAACAAATTTTGAAGCCTCCATGATTTAACAGAAAACACTTCAAACTGTCTTTCCAATCTTTCAAAATTTAAAAGCAGCGACAAAACATCCCAAAAGTATGATCTGTCAATTAGATGCTTTCCCAGAACTGTTGCTTAAGTTGTGTACAGCAAACGTTTATCACTGATAGAAACAAAAATGGAGCTAAAAATACACCAGTATAAAACTGGTCAAACTATGTCAGCATACACATGGGTACAGAACAAATGAAAGCACAGCAGTGCAGAGAAGGTTCACAGGATTGCGTCCCATGATGAAGAGGATTTCTTACATAGGGGCATTGAGTAGATTTATAATTTCGAAGATAGACCAATGGTCCTATTGAAACATTTAAGCTTCTGAGGGATCTTGACACAGTAGATGCAATTGTTTCATGTGGTGTGAGAATGTAGAACTAGGTGACAAAATCAGGATAACAGCTCGAAGGGGAAGGTATTATTTCTCTCTGAAGATTATGAATCTTTGTAATTCTCTACCCCAGAGCAAGCTGGTCAGGATATTTACACAACATGCTTTGAGGCTAACAATATGATCAGCCATTAATGTACTAAATGTTAGAGCAGGTTTGTGATGCAGTGACCTATTCTTGTTACTATTGCTCACTTTACTTGCGTTTCCGAAGTAAAATAAGCACAATGTTAAGCATTCCACCAAAAGCTACATATTTCCAGAACTGTACAGTACAGATAAAGATCACAATCATCTCAAACACTAAGACAAAAATGATCAAACTGTTTGGTATTGAAGCAGTTAACAAGAACAAAGAAGAGGTAGAACTGGACAGGCATGCATGTAATATGTTGGGTGAATTCAGTATGAATGGTATAATGCATGCAAAATGCAACTCCCAATAACTTTTGAATATTACTTTGCCACTGAGGCAAACTTTAACCAGTTACCCTTTGTGCGAATCATATACCTTGCCTTCATCCATTGGGTTGTCACTGATGTGGACAATGAGGCCCGGGTGGGATTTTGATGATCTGCAATTAAAACAGATGGGAAATCAGGAAAATTCTAGTTATACAAAGCTTTCCAACTGTACAAGAAAATGATTACATATTTAAACACTAATTATTTACAGTAACAACTGCAAACAGCTTCTGAAGTTTGAAAGGAACAAAGCTATTAAATTATTCAGCTTCCAGCATTGTCCAGTTGAACTAAATGACTTTGAGGCATTTGTAAAAACATCTTTGGTCTACCGTCTCATTATTCATGACTGAAATATTTTTCATATGAACTTCACAGCTACAGCATCACTTATTTGTCCCATATTGCAAACTTATATCTCACAATTAATATATGTACACTTAAATCTTTTGTTAATTTATTCAAAAATATTCAAAGCAATGCAGGAGTTGATGTCAAAACACAGTCCACAGCCCAAAACAACTGCCACTGGAAAGAAGCTGAGAAACTAAAGGGCCTGTCCCACCAGCATGCAACTCTATGCAATGAATGCGATCAAACTAGAAGCGGGGCCCGCGCGGCAGTCGGGTGATCCCCTGTACAGGGCCATTCCCACCAGCATGCGCCTGCATGCGGCAAGCGCAACCAAACCGGCAGTAGGGGCCGCGCGGAGGTCGGGTGAGTGGCGCAACGCGGCGCAAAGTGAGGCGAACTTGGAGCGAAGTCTAAGGTAAGTTCGCCAGGACAGAGAGGGGCACCGAGGCACACACACACACAGGGCCACGGAGCCACACACATAGAGGGTCACGGAGGCACCTACAGAGAGGGTCACGGAGGCACGATGTCGGGGCGGTGTGTGCGAGCCAACAAGCCGTTGCCCGCGCGGAATATTTGGACATTGTCAGTTTTGCGGAGCCCCGCGTTGTGTTGGGACGAACTCGGTGTCGAACTCCGCACAATTCCGCACGGCTCCGGCGATCGAAGTGGGACCGGCCCCGTGACGCCGGATGGCTCAAGCGACCCCGTTAGGTCGCGCTAATCGCATAGAGTTGCATGCTGGTGGGACAGGCCCTTAACTGACAGCTGTGAAACCAATCAATCAGCTGGCCAACAGGCTGACAGAGTTGTAGGAAAAAACTCCAGATGATGGTTTAAACAAAATATATACACAAAATGCTGGAGTAACTCAGTGGGGCAGGCAGGATCTCTGGTTAGAAGGAATGGGTGATATTTCAGGCCCTTCTTCAGACTGAGTCAGGAGAGAGGGAGATATAGATAACAAAGTGTTGATTCGGGAGGGGGAGGGGGAGGGGGAGGGGGGAGGGGGGAGGGGGAGGAGGGGGAGGGGGAGGTGGGGAGGGGGGAGGGGGGGAGGGGGAGGGGGGGAGGGGGGAGGGGGGAGGGGGAGGGGGGAGGGGGAGGGGGAGGGGGAGGGGGAGGGGGTGGAGGGGGAGGGGGGAGGGGGAGGGGGGAGGGGGGAGGGGGGAGGGGGAGGGGGAGGGGGAGGGGGGAGGGGGAGGGGGGAGAGGGAGGGGGAGAGGGAGGGGGAGGGGGGAGGGGTGAGAGGGAGGGAAAAAAAAACTAAATAGCGTGAATGACTGTGAATGAGGGACTTACCTGCAAGGCAGCCAGGAAACCCGTTCGACCGGAGCCCCCTTAATGACCTGACCTGTTTAAATCCAATACCCATTTGAAATTTTCCCATCCACCAATACATCCAATTAGTTCAAATGGAAATTGTACCTGCATCAGACATCTTTATTCCCTGTGAATACCTTCGGTAATACTTGAAGGTCAAAACACAATTGGTGACACATCGTGTTAATACGATGTTGATAGAGACATTTAACAAGCGCTTAACAGCGACACCGCCAGGGACACTGTCTGCCGGAAAGCACAGATTTAATAGATTTTTTTTCACCAAATTTCAAATCCGGATTACAAAACATGGGAGGGATTGTCCCCCACCTCTCAAAACATGGGAGGGACGTGTCTCCCCCATTTCCCCCCCCCCCCCCCCCATCGGATTTCCGCCCATGCACAAATATGTGTTCCTAAAAATATCCCTGAAATTCCTGGTGGCAAGTACACACCAGTGGACATGGTTTATTTTTACCTAAAAAGGACACACAGTGATGGAGTAACTCGGCGGGTCAGGCGGCATCTCTGGAGAAAATTGATAAGTGACCTTTCAGTCGTGAAACTTCTTCAGACTGTAGAAGGGCTCCGACCAGAAATGTCACATCCATGTTCTTCAAAGATGCTATGTGACCCGCTGAGTTGTAGAACGTATAGGACTAATTACTTGAGGTATGTTCAATGAGCACAATTTTTAACTTACCATTTCATAAATGCACTGCTCTGTATTTCTCTCCCCACATCTATCGATATACTTTTAAAACTCTCTCCCTCTCTCTACACCATCCTCTCCCCCCTCCCGCTGTAAACCCAACATGCTGCCAGTCGCGCCTCTCGCAAGTCCTTTGATAAAAACCTTGCGACGCCCCTCCCCCCCGTGGGGGTGTGGTTAATGTGTGTGACGCTGCATGCGTGGACAAACACAGGGGGAGAGGGGGAGAGGGGGAGAGGGGGAGAGGGGCCGGCTCTGTCATGCCAGCGGAAACCACGGTCGGCTGGCCCCTCCGTTGCTTCTCACCGTCCTCAGATAGCTTTGTGCCTCGCTCGCGGTCCGCAGGCTCACTCGGGACCACGCCCACCCGCCCCACCCTCCCCGTACTCGGGGTCTGAAGCATTCGGGAATCGGTCCTCTGTGATAATTGGCTGGCTCCAGGGGTACAGAGAGGATGCGCCGAGGATGCGAGGCCAAGGAGCTGAGGCCGACTGGGCGGCCGTACCCCTCTCCTCCCTCCCTTCTTCCCCCTCTATTTCGTGAGTTTTTAATTAAAATTGTTCACAAATCTGAAATACTTTTTAAAGCTAACGAGCTGATGATGTCACAATGGCTCTGCTCCTTGTGGCCAACTGCGCAGAGTTTTCAACGCGCAGCCTGTTGGGCACTTTTCCACGAGCTGCGAGTTACGTAACCCCCCCCCCCCCCCCGACTCGCAGTCATTTGTCACCTCCCGCTCGCAGTCAGACAGCTAGACAGGCGGCCAGCTGTCCGCAGCGCCCCGCTCGCAGCCCAGCCGCCCTTCCCCCCCAGGGCTCTGGATTGAAGCCGCTGAACACGCAGCAATTTTGTTGGGCTTCTAAGGGCTTCAGAAATCCCACGAGCTGCCGAGGCCCGCCCCCCACCCGATCGCCATGTTCAAGTCCACCCTATCCCTGTCCCACACCTCCCTCTTTCTCTGCCCCACTCTCTAGCTGCTCGCGATAGGGCAGGGATGGGGTAAAAGGGTCTGTCTGTGTCTGTGTCTGTGTGACTTAGCTTCCAAAAGTTCAAATTCAACGTTCATGGCTTTTATTAAATGCTTTCTAGGTCCATATAATGCCCATTAATGTTTCCCTGTCCGCTACATCAATCAACCAAAAAAAACATTTATTTTGTTATGTTTACAAAAAATGCTTGTCAACGTGTTCAAACACTTCATCCTTAAATACAAGCTACTCATTTTACTACTGATCTTATGTTAGCTGGTTTATAATTTCTTCCTTTCCCTTCATCATTCTTTGTCACAGCATGGCATCCAAGTTCTAAACTAAAGGACGAGTTCCCATTTCAAAAGAAGTTAAAAACATTTGTTTTTTAAATAGGATGAGTCTAAATGGACCTTCTGAAGAATGCCTGAACTACTTTGGAGAATTTAGTAACATGGGATGGTAGCAGAAAAGATGAAGGAACCCATGAAGGAACATTAAGAAATGTGAAATAAAAAGACATGACGGTTGGAAGAATCAGGAGGAAAAGAAGAGAAAGGAAATTTGAAATAAATAACGAACTATAAGCAGCAGTGTGCTCAAGAATAAACACTGAAAGTCTGTATCACAGGCAAGATGTTGCAAGAAAAGATTAATAGAATATTTCAAGCCACAGTAAACCTGACCATACAGCACAACTAAGTTGTACAATATAGAACATAGTTGGTTTTAAATATACTTCCCCATCTTGCAATCAACATCCTGCTAACTTCTCAAAGCAGCTGTCAAATTGGCAACATTACAACTTGTATTGAAAAAAGCAGAGACGGGTTTCTCATAGATTTAACCCTTTCTGCACCAGTCAGATTCTTTCCTTCAAACATATCACAAAATCGAAAACCTGCATTGTGCATTTCATGGAATGCATTCATCCATGCTGTAAGGCGACCAAAGTTGCATGTGTGATTACTTGGTCATCAAATGGAAGCGTTGATCATTTTTAATAATAGACAGGGTAGAATTTTAAAAAAAATTCTCAAGTGGGAGTGGGGAGGAAATGGGCTAGCCCAATCAAAGGAGTATAATGTTCAAATTGGGAATGGGCCATTACAGACAGGTGGGTGCATTTCTTTTAATAGAGAATACTGGAAATCTGGAATTCTCTCTCTCTCTCTCTCTCAAGGTCAAGAAGGTTTAAATAAAAATCAGAACCGGAAGGGATTGCTAGGTAAGAAGAATGGAGGCTCAAAGGCAAACAAAATTAAAGTACCTATTAATTAGACAGCTGACGATGTATGGAAATGCTAAAATAGCCTGTTCATATTCCTCTGACGAACAGTTATTTGAACAGAAGCCCAGACAACAGCACATTTTGTTGTGATAGATATCAACTATTCCTCCTTAAAAATATTTACGAAGTCCATTTGCAGCAGAAAAAATATAACTGGAATTAAAATCGGATCCCTGACTTTAAATGCACACACAAATTCACTAGTTGTCTTACCCTCCCTCCAACAGATATATTTGGGTTTGAAAAATAAATGGCCTTGAGCTTCCTAGGTAAAAAATTGTTTAAACCGGATTGTATATGTTTAAGTAGGACAAAGAAACCGAGATGTATTTAACACTCATGGTTGTAAGTTGAAACAACAATTGCACATGGCATAGGGGATCGCCACTCCCTGGTAGCAAACTCTCTGGTTTCCCATTTGTGGTTGAGCCACGAGGCATTATTTCAATCTACCAATACTCAAATGATTGGGTTTGGAAGAATTCCATTATTACGTGAACTAAAATTGGTTTTAACCTTGCAAATATGAGGAATAATAGACAAAAATACTTCATGTTTGACAATGCAAGCTAAATTATCTGTACTGGGCTCAGAACATAAATGAAAGTTTTGACAAATTACTGAGCTAGTAAACATAGATAAAGACACACATGAATTGAAGATAAAACATTTTTGTCTTAAAAATACATTATTAACCATCCATAAGAATGAAGCACTTACAGTTCAATGGCTTTATTCCACATAATGACATAGCCTGAGAGTGTGAAGGACTCCACATTGACAATATGTACATTCCCTCTTTCCGTGCCAACATACAACCATTTACTCTGGAAGGGCAGATGGCAAAATGTTATCCTGCAGAGAAGAAAATCATTGACTGAAAATCAATGTATATTGTACAATATTTATAAAGATATACCATTACAACAATTCCTGAAAAAAAATAATAGAAACATGATTTATATTGTTCAAGGTCGTGTTCATTGCAATTGAGCTCCACAATTTGAAAATGTAAATTCCACAAATCATTGCAAAAATTAATTTAATGTACATGGTGAGTGACCTCAAATAGAGTTGTTGTAAAAATAAAACAAGTTAGACAAGTTAACTTATTATCTTCACAAAAACCCGGTCTCAATATATGATTCATGGAGTTGTTCTTTAAACTAGTCAAGCTAACAAATTAGATAGCTGGCATTAATAGCTCAAAATAATAGATATTATAATAGTCTTATTTCCACAAGGTATTAAGAGTACAGTCAATGCAATCATAAATTGTACATTTTATCTTTAAGGGTATTTTGCACTTTTAGAGTCAGAGAGTGTAGAGTGATACAGTGTGGAAAAAGGCCCTTCGGCCCAAGGCCCACACCGCAAATAACGTCCCAGCTTCACTCGTCCCATTTGCCCTTCACTCTAACGGGGACGTACACATCTTGAGCTTTCTTCAGTACACTTTTAAAAACATCCCACTTGGCCGATATTGCTTTCCCCTCAAATAACCTGCTTCAGTCAACTTGAGCAAGACCTTCTCTCATACCCTTAAAGTTGGCCTTACCCCAGTTGAGCACTTTAACATATGGACCCTCTCCATCCCTATCCATAACTATCTTAAACCTAATTGAACTGTGGTCACTGGTCCCAAAATGCTCCTCCACACACACTTCATCAACTTGCCCTTCCCAATACTAGATCCAGCGTTGCCCTCTCACATGTAGGGGCCTCTGCATACTGCTTAGGAAAACTCCTGAACACTTTTGAGGAATTGCACCCCGTCTAAACCCTTCACAGTATGATTTTCCCAGTCTATATTGGGAAAGTTAAAATCCCCTACTACAACAACCTTATTTGACCTGCAGTTGTCTGTAATCTCCCAGCACATTTGTTCTTCTAATTATATTGTAATTTCTAACCCCTGTTGACTATTCGGGGGTCTGTAGTACACTCCCAACTAGTTGATCATCCCTTTCTTGTTCCTCAGCTCTACCCATATAGCCTCACTAGACAAACCGTCCGTAATATCACCACTGGACACAGCCGTGACATCCTGCTTAACCAACAATGCAACCACCCCCCCCCCCCTTCTCTTTTTCCATCACTCCTCTCTCTCCTGATGCTCCTGTGTCTCGGAACAGTGAGCTGGCAGTCCTACCTGTCCCTTAACCAGGTTTCAGTCATGGCTACAACGTTCCAGTCGCTCGTACCTATCCATGCCCCAAGCTCATCTGCCTTACCCATCAAGCACCTTGCATTAAAATACATTCAGTTTAAACCAACCCTCCTTCCTCGCTCTCTGCCTTTCCCCTGCCTATTCTGTCCACTAACCTTTCCCCACACCACCCTCCATACCAACTTCTAGCCGCCCAGGTGCCTCTGTCCTGCACAAGATCCCAGTACTATGGAGTAAAGATAAGCAGAGGCAAAATTCTGGCCATTTGAAATGTATATTTTATGATCATTTTAGTCAGTACATTAGGTACCAAAAATATGACGTTTTTGCTGCATAAGACCACACCATCACACTCTGAAATGGTCTTTATCATTCCAATGATCTTATGTCGCAGTGAGCATTCATGGTCTCAAAAGTATTACACTGTTATCATGATTTTGGAGAACAATTTTAAGCAAATGCTTTTTCCACACCTCCAACTAGGTTGGCTTATCAGTCCTCAGCTGAAGAAATCTCCATAGATTTCAGCAGTTAAATAGGATCCAGAGTAGTCAAGAGTGTTTAACTGTCACATGAGCTGACAACGGAACAATGAAAGTCATAACTGCAGCAGCTTAACAGACCCATAAATGCAAAAGACACAGAAAATAGAATTTAAAAAAAATTCAATACTGTAGCGGCGCCGCTAGCGCACGCATATATTGAACCCGGCATTCGGAAGCTGCGGTCACATGACTCGGGAGAGGCTGCTTGTTTTGCACGGTTTTTCACTTGCGCGTGTTAGTTCAGCGCTGACCATAGTTGTGGGCAGACGTGTCTGAGTTACCTGTATACTGGATATCGAACTTTTGAATAAAGATTTGTTTAAAACTTCAGTAGTCGTTTCTCAGACCACTAAATTGGTGACCAGTCTAGCCGTCGTTAGACAACAAGAATTATGCAGGAAGAGAGTGTTCCTGCAGAATCAGCCGGCACGAGGCAGGGCGCACCGGCCTTCAAGCTGCCAGCCTTTTGGACTGATCAACCTCAGGTGCGGTTCACCCATGTGGAGGCACAGTTTCACCTACATCGCATCGACAACGACAACACCATGTATTTCCATGTGGTGGGAGCATTACCACAGGACTGCGCCTCGAGGCTGTTGCCTTATATCGGAGATCCACCACCCAGCGGCAAGTACGATGGGTTGAAGAGTCTGTTATTCCACGCTCACAGCCTTACCCATAGAGACAGGGCGGCGAGGCTGCCACATATGGACGTTATCGGCAACCAAAGGCCACCAACGATCATGGCAAAGATGTTGGCCCTGATGGACGGCCACCACCCTTGCCTGCTTTTTGAACAAGCGTTCTTGGAGCAGATGCCCGACAAAGTACAGCTAATGCTTGCCGGAGCGGATTTCAGCGACCCGCAGCGGCTTGCAGAGAGAGCCGACGAACTGTGGGCGCACAGATGGCGAGACGTTTAGGTTTTCGCCCGCACTCTGGTCGCACAATGGCTGCAGCCAAACCAACATAGAGGGGAAGAAGAAGAGACCCAGCCCAGCGCCGAAGAAAATCGCCACGGCCAGTGGTCCACAGTCAACGCAGATGGTGCTACTACCACCAACGATTAATCGGCCCCAATGCCCAGTGATCGACTGTCCAGCCACCGTTTCCTGGTGGATACAGGTGCCCATGCCAGTATCCTGCCTCCAAGCACTCGAGACATTTGTGCTGGTAAGGTAGGACCCGTCCTCGCGGCTGTTAACGGGAGCGACATTTGCACCTACAGTACGCAGACCGCGAATTTAGATTTCAACTCATGCCAGTACAGGTGGAGGTTTATCGTTGCTGACGTCACCCAACCGATCCTGGGGGCTGATTTCTTGTGCGCGTTCTCCCTGTTAGTCGATGTAGGAGGGGGACGAATGGTCCCTATGACGGGTCCACTGCCCTGCCAAGCCGCGCAACCCGTCAATGCCCCTACAGCAATTTGTCAAGGTAGCTGAGATCCACCAACCTTTCGCAGCCATGCTCACCGACTTTCCAGGGTTGCTCATGCCCCGTCATGGCGTGGTCCACCACATTCCCACTGAGGGACCACCGGTACACGCCCGCCGTCTCCCGCCAGATAAAATGCGCATCACACAGGAAGAATTGCAAGTTATGGAGGACCTAGGGATCGTCCGGCGATTGGATAGCCCCTGGGCTTCCCCGTTGCACATGGTGCCCAAAGCGTCAGGGGGCTGGAGACCTTGCGGTGATTACAGGCATCTGAACGCAGTAACCACCGCCGATCGGTACCCAGTCCCAAACATCCAGGATTTCTCGGCCCATCTGGAAGGTGTGACTATCTTCTCAAAAGTCGACCTTATCCGCGGGTATAGTCAATCCCCAAACGACGACGTCCCAAAGACGGCCACCATTACCCCTTTCTTGAATGGCTCAGAATGCCTTTTGGCTTGAAGAACGCTGCTCAAGCATTCCATAGGCTAATGGATCAGGTCGGCCGGTGTTTGCCGTTTATTTTCATCTACCTGGATGACATCCTGATAGCAAGCAGCTCACAGGCAGAGTATGTCAAGCATCTCCGCCTAACGGCTGCACAAGCACGGGTTGGTGATCAAACCTGCGAAGTGCCAATTCAGATTGCGTTCTACTGCTATCTTGGGTCATAACATCACCTGCAGAGGTGCGCAACCATTGCCCGAGAAAGTCAAGACCATCTGTCGTTTCCCGAGGCCCCAAAAATGTTTGCAGGAGTTTATCGGAATAGTTAGTTTCTACCACCGATTCGTCCCGTCTGCAGCCGCCATTATGCTGCCGTTATTCCAATGCCTAGCCAGTAAGCCCAAGGACCTCGTCTGGTCCAAAGAAGCACAGAAGAGTTTTGAGGGTGCAAAGACCGCATTGGCCAAGTGAACAGCCTAGAGCGTCAGCCAAACGACTTCAAGTGGACGCTTCTGACATCGCGGTAGGCGCCATCCTCGCGCAGCGTGTAGGTAATCGCTGGGTACCGCTGGCATTTTTCAGCAGACAACTGCTAGCCCCTGAAGTTAGATACAGCGTTTTAGACAGGGAGCTACTCGCGCTTTACCTAGCGATCCATCATTTTTGTTATTTCCTAGAGGGGCGTGCTTTCACCGCATTCACTGACCACAAGCTGCTAACATTCGCTTTGACCAAGGTGTCTGACCCTTGGTCTGCCAGACAGCAACGGCACCTCGCCTACATTTCCGAATTCACGTCTGATATTCGGCATGTGGCAGGGAAGCTGAATGTTGTCGCTGACGTGTTGTCCCGTCCAGCGCTGCCAGAAGTCTCAGCGCTCAGCCTAGGAGTTGATTATGAGGAGCTGGCCGCTGCCCAACAGGCTGATGCCGGTATGGAGGTTTACCACAATGCCAAATCAGGACTAAAGCTGGTTAAAGTGCCATGTGGCGCCTCTGGCGTCCAAGTCCTTTGCGATATCTCTACGGGCAAAGGCCGTCTCATTGTTCCAGCGCTTGGCGACGTCGGATTTTCGACACCGTCCATAGCCAGCGCAGCCGTCCACTCACGCCACCTCTGCCTCGGTCGCGGCAAAATTGGTCTGGCACCGGATAAGGAAGCAAATCGCTGCATGGGCTCGGTCATGCATCCCATGCCAGACCTCCAAGGTGCAGAGACATGTACACCCACCGGTCCAGGATTTTGCCGTCCCGGACGGCAGGCTACTGCACATCCATGTCGACCTGGTAGGTCCCTTGCCCTATTCGCATGGGGCTACCCACTTACTGACCATCGTGGACAGGTTTACCAGGTGGGCAGAGGCAATTCCGTTAGCGGATACCTCCGCTGAAGCATGCGCGAGGGCCATTGTCTCAAATTGGATCGCTCGTTTCGGGTTCCCTCAGATATCACTACCGATCGTGGGGCCCAGTTCACGTCCTCCCTGTGGTGTGGTATGGAGCAGCTGCATGGCGCGAAGCTGCATCAGACTATCACCCGGAGTCCAACGGGTTAGTTGAGCGTTTCCACAGGAACCTCAAGTCGGCATTAAAAGCTAGACTCACCAGCCCTGATTGGGTCAACCAGCCTAGCTGGTTTATGGCTCGGTTTTGAGAGTTCCTGGGGATTTCTTCCCTACCCCCGAGGACCAAGAGTTTCCGACCTCATCGTTGTTAGTGGACCTTCGCGAGCGGGCGCGCGCTTCGGTCCCAGTTCCCACTTCCCGGCATGGTTTGTCTTTGGTGCATGTGCCTACTATGTTACGGGATTGTGCTTATGTTTTTCTCCATAGAGACGCTCATCGCTCGCCGTTACCACGGCTGTACGAGGGTCCATACAAGGTGCTCAGTACTGGTGTTTCGACGTTTGCGTTGGACATGGGTGGCAGAGAGGAGTTTGTCTCCGTGAACCACCTTAAGGCAGCACAGCTTGACGAGGACAGGCCAGTGACAGTGGCTGCTCCGCAGCATAGAGGACGTCCACCTGCAGTTTTACCGCCCTCTGCACCCGTTATTCCGGGTCGTGTTTCTACGGTCCCCTTTGTTACGCCCGTCCCTCGTTCACATTTTTCACACCCCTCTGGTCCTGTTTTACCGGTCCCTAATGTTACGCTCGCCCCGTGACCTCAGACTACGTGTTCCGGTCAAACTGTCCGTTTACCCGTGCGTTTCCGTACCGCGGATTCTTGGAGGAGGCCTATGTAGCGGCGCCTGCTAGCGCACATATATATCGAACCCGATGTTCGGAAGCCGCGGTCACGTGACTCGGGAGGGGCTGCTTGTTTCGCTCGGTTTTTCACTTGCGCGCGTTAGTTCAGCGCTGACCACCGTTGTGGGCAGACGTGTCTGAGTTACTTGCATATTGGATATCGAACTTTTGAATAAAGATCTGTTTAAAACTCCAGTAGTCATTTCAAACCCCGATTGATCTGATCCAGGATGGGGAGGAATCTGCCCACAGCTGGCGTCCTGGTGCCATTGCAACAACCTGGAGCTTAATGCTCTTAAGACCGTGGAATTGACTGTAGACTTTAGGTGAGCTCCCCCTCCCCTCCCCCCACTCACCATCAACAACACCACAGTCATATCTGTGGAGTAATTTAAGTTCCTTGGAACCATCATCTCCAGGGACCTTAAATGGGAGGCCACCATCGACTACACAGTCAAGAAGGCCCAACAGAGGATGTACTTCCTGCGGCAGCTGAGAAAACACAATCTGCCACATGCAATGATGGTCCAGTTTTATGCTGCCATCATAGAGTCTGTCCTCACCTTCTCCATCATGGTCTGGTTTGGCTCAGCCACCAAACATGACATCCGGAGGCTGCAGCGCATCATTCGATCAGCCGAGAAGGTTGTTGGCTGCAACCTTTCCCCTCCCCATCGACGAACTGTACACTGCAAGGGCCAGGAAGAGAGCGGATAAGATCATCTCTGACCACTCTCACCCTGGCTACCAACTCTTTGAAGCACTCCCCTCTGGAAGGCCACTCCTGACTGTCAAAGCCACCACAGCCAGACATTTAAAAAAAACAGCTTGTTTCCACGAGCAGCAGCTCTACTCACAGCCAAAAGTCTGTAGGCTCCTTTTGCTCTGGTATTTTATTTAAATCTTCACGTTTAAATTATAATGTTTTATTTTTAATTGTCTACTGTATATTGTGTTGTTACTTGCGAGCAAAGCACCAAGGCAAATTCCTTGTATATATACACACATATTTGGCTAATAAAATGCATTCAATTCAATTCAACCCAGGAGGGAAATTAATTTAATAGGAATGTCCTGAACTCCATGTATTTGTAATAATGCAGGTGATATCTCTAGCTCTTATGAAGTTCATGTTTCACTCAACTTCTGTGCTGCAATAATGAAGGTGCAATACAATATAAAGAAAATTGAAATGCACACTTCAAGTGTGGAGCAACGAAGGCCGTTCAATTCGTTCTTAAAAATTAGGTGAAAGAATATGCAGTTTCTCAAGTGCTCAGCCACTTAATAAGGTCAATTTGGCTGTAATCCTAATGATGCATTCCCATCCATCTTTGATAACATTTCATGCCTTTATTTATCAAGATAATACTCACCGAACAGTTCATAAAAATATTTACATGTATCTCTTCCTCAAAGGGCTGTAGCAGAAGAGTTTCAAAGACTCATAACATTGCAGCAAAATATTGTCTCAAGTTGATCTATATGACCACTTACGTGTAAAAGAGTGACCCCTAGTCCCAAATTCTCCCACAAGCAACATAATCTCCCCCCCCTCCCCATTTCAAAACTGTTTTCAATGCATTATCCTCCTTCCTTAAATAATACCAATAATGTAAACAATACTCCAGAGGTATTACCAGTGCCAGAGACAATGGAAACATATCCTCCTTACTTTCATATTCAATTCCCCAAGCAAAAAAAGGGTAACATTATTTGCTTTTCTAACTACTTTCTAAACAAGTATTCTTATTATCATACCTATTATATTTTGATAACAATCCTCATTTAGAAAGCAAGCAAACAAACAATAAGAAAGAATGGCTTTTCAAAAGAGAAATAAAAACCAGAAATTTTACAAGAAAAATTGTAGTGGTATTGCAAAAAGGGAGTGTGATTAATGCGGGGGTCGGCAACCTACAGCCCCCGGGACGAATGCGGCCTGTAACCCGAAATCATCCGGTCCTCAAGCGGATCCCCCCCCCCCCCCCCCCCCCCCCCCCGTTACATGTTGTTTTCAGACAACATGTAACAAGCCAAATGGCACCTGCTTGCTGCATGATGCAGTGCATTCTTTAAAGCAGCAGATTAGACAAAAAATATAGATAAACTGTAGAGCACTGAGGAGATCCCACATTTCTCAAGATACAAAATCCATGTCCTATATTGAGGCAGATAAATGTAATCCACTGGACTTTTAACAGAGCTACAACTAAAATCCACACAGGGAAGATAACAAGTGCAATGCCCGGTTTCATTAATTTTACCAGCAGTGTGGGAACCAGAATGAGATATTGGATAAGAAATAAGTTTCACAGAGAATCAAGCTACAAATACTACTAGAATAAAATATTGTTCCTGAACTAGACAGTTTAAAATGGGTTAGGAATGCAAGAACATAAACATACACGCTATTTTTAAGTTTGTGAGTCTCAAAGTCAAACATGGGACTTTGATACAATTGCAAACACAGAGACTTGGCTCAGAGGAGCGAAGCTTTGGGAATAACATTACTGCTTAGCCAATACTTGGACATGATAAGATCCCTATGAACATGGATGGTTTCTGGATTTAACCATAAAAAGCTGCTATAACACAAAGGATGATGGAACTGAAGTGGTGGAGTTAATGATGAAATCATTTGGCCCTGCTATAGGACTAGAAAATATTCTAGCTTTAGTG
This sequence comes from Raja brachyura, assembly GCA_963514005.1. Next base: position 15,448,479 of record OY740788.1, read on the forward strand.
CTGCAGACTGAAACTCCACAACTGTGCCTCCAGACAAACTGTTCTAGTACAGTCACAGCACCAGCATCTACTCCAGACCCATCTTTCTGCAAACAGCAAGGATAGGCGACAAACCATTCTTCATAATAATTTTTCAATTCCTCTCAGCAACAGCGATCCAGCTTTGCTCCTGATCTTGGGTGCTGCATGTGGAATTTGCACGTTCTCCCCGTGACTTGGTGGGTTTTCTCCAGATGTTCTGATTTCCTCGCACATCCCAAATACGTGCTGGTTTGTAGGTTAATTAGCCAAAGCTTCACGGTTCTTAGTGTAAATATCACTAACAATTTGTTTTCGTCCAACCACATTGAGGCTACCAGCAACGAAGGATACCAACACCCCTACTTCCTCAGTAGGTTATGAAAATTTAGCATGTTTTAGCAATTTTAGGTAAATCCCAACCCTTCCCCCCATTTTCTTGTGCTCCATCCAACCCCAAAGCACACCCATTTAATCTACTATCCACCGCTCCCTATTCTCCACCCCCCCTCCTGTTCACTTCCACCAATAACCCTCCCTCTTGCTTTACATTTCACTCCTCTTTGCCACTTATCTGGCACCCTTTTGTCTCCTTTATGAACCTTTGTCTCCTTTTCAACTGTAGCATTTGTCTACTATCTGCCAATCAATCCCCATCTCACCTGCATCCACCCATCACTTGCCAGACCAACTCACCCCCACCTCTTTTTCAGTTTTGTCCCCCCCACTACATTCAGTCTGAAGGGTCCCCACCAAAAATGTAACCTATCCATGTCCTCCAGAGATGCTGCCTAACCCGCCAGATTCCAGAGTCTGCAGTTCCTCACGTCTCCATGTGATGAGATTCTAACTAGCTTAGGTCAGGGAGCAAAGTTCTAATTTAGACTAATCCCATTTCCAGCTCTCAGACCTGGCCTTGAACATTGCAGTACACTAATTGCTTATCCAGATATTTTCACAATGTGATCAGGGTTTCTGCTTCAACCATCCTTTGAGTTAATATGCCACGAATCACCTCCACCCGGTTAAAAAATCCCTCAACTCTACAATTCCTCTGAATGAATGAATTAAATAAAATACCACAGCAAAAGGAGGCTACAGCTTTTTGGTTATTGAGTAGAGCTACTACTTGTGGAAATAAAGCTGTTTTTATGTCTGGCTGTGGCAGCTTTGACAGTCCGGAGTGGAGGTGATTCAAAGAGTTTATGGCCAGAGGGAGAGGGGTCAGAGATGGTCTTACCCGCTCGCTTCCTGGCCCTTGCAGTGTAGTTTATCAATGGAGGGAAGTTTGCGGCCAATAACCTTCTCAGCTGATCGGACGATTCGCTGCAGCCTCCGGATGTCGTGCTTGGTGGCTGAGCCAAACCAGACCATGATGGAGAAGGCGAGGACTGACTCTACGATGGCCGTATAGAATTGGTCCATCATTGCCTGTGGCAGATTGCGCTTCCTCAGCTGCCGCAGGAAGTACATCCTCTGTTGTGCCATTTTGACTGTGGAGTCGATGGTGGCCCCCCATCTAAGGTCCTTGGAGATGGTTTCCAGGAACTTAAGACACCAGAGATGTGACTGTGATGTCGCTGATGATGAGTGGGGTGATGGGAGGAGAAGCTCTCCTAAAGTCTACAATCAATTCCACTGTCTTAAGAGCATTGAGCTCCTGGTTATTGCCATGGCACCAGGACACCAGCTGTGTTACTTCCTGTCTGTAGGCAGATTCCTCCCCATCCTGGATCAGTCCAATCAGGGTTGTGTCATCCGCAAACTTGAGAAGCTTGACAGAGTCAGTGGAGGTGCAGTCATTGGTTTAGAGAGAGTTGTGTAGTCGTGTGATTTGTTGCTTTTTTTTTCCAGTATAGCTGTATAGTAATTCAAATATGACTACCTTAATTGGCACACGTGACAATAAAAGACCTTTGAAACCTTTGAAGTGCCAATTTTGGATCCAACTTCTTTGTTTTCCTGGGAACTGTTGGCTTTCGCTTTATTAAATTTAAAAAGCTGACATCTAACATAGTGTCAAATACCTGGCCAAGATTCACACACATGTATTCCCATAAGATGCTCAAGGAAGGTGTTACAAAGCTAGACCTTCTTGAATGACTGCAGTGACTACACTTACCAATCCAACCTCCCATTTTCCAATGACCATTTGACCTTTCCACATAGTTTCTGGCATTCTTCAAGAAACTCAATGCAGGTCTGGGAAACAGCAATTCAGCAAGTTTCAATGTACATCATCTTAATGGTAACTTACTGGCTCTGGACCTTGATATCGCATTCTCCTTCAGCTGGGGAGATGGAATGAGAAGGAATATGTTTATCTGCCAAAGATGCTTCACAAGATTGCAGAGTGCATGGGTGCTTGTGAAATAATGTATTCCATCGACCAGTTATTCTAGAGTTCTACGCAAAGCCAAAAAATGGGCAAGGCTCTCAATGCTACTGTAAATGGTTCTTCTCCATTCTGAAGAGTCATGAGCCAGGGATTCCCTCAGGTTGATTGAGATAGTACACTTTTTCCAAAAAATCTTTAATCTTTTCCTCTATCCACTTGGCAATCTTCATTTAGAGATTCTGGTGTCAAGCATGCAAACAAAATGGTCTGCCCATCTAAACTAACTGAATCTATTCAGGGTGCCAATGCTGGGGTCATTGGCCTAGAAGAAGCTAGAAAAAAAATTGGTTGCTGATTCTGCCAATGGGTTCAGACAATTCTGTAGAGTCAGTGTTTTCTCTCCAGTCCTCAGAAACGTGCATTTGGACAGGGATCAGTAGTCCCCAGCAGACCATGGCAGCTCCAACTTATTGATGTTCTAATGGTTCTTTTCTCTGATGACCATATAGTACGATGATGCAGTGAGGGCAACAGTGAATTTCCTCATCAATGTCTGCATTCCTTATGAGGTGATTTCTAGAAATGAGAGGCTGTCCAAGTTTTCCAGGATATAGTAGTAACCTTATGTCAGAGGGTGGTGTATACCAGCAGCAAGTTGACAAATGATCACTAGTTTGCAAAGGTCAAGTCTTATTCCCAAGAATGTTGCATCGAGCTTGGAGTATTCAGTGACTTGGAGCTTGACCTTTGTACATGAGCGTATACAAGTGATGTCAAGGAACTGCGTCTTGTTAAACTAATGATTAAGATAAGAGCTTGTCTTTCACAAAGCACATTTAGGATAGAGAATAATTTCCACAGAAAGCTAAAAAAGAGAGAGGCAGATGCGGAGAGGGGCAGATGTGCAGAGGGAGAGACGGTTTCAAGAAAACTCCAAAGACTTGCAACCTTATGTGGAAAAATGACTAATTTATCTGAAATGACCAACTGCCTATTTTTGTTTGTAAACAGTGACCCGTGTTCCAGATTCTCCTACAAAGAGAAGTATTCACTCCACATTCGCATGTTGTAAATAAAGCAGTCATACCCTACATGCTTTTGCTCTTCAGAGCTCTACAATGTGTTACAATTTAAATATACTTTTACAATTTTCCTGCCAAAGAGGACAATTTCACATTTTCCAACATTGTTACATAGACAATAGGTGCAGGATAAGGCCATTCAGCCCTTCGAGCCAACCCTACTCAACCCCAATAGGTGCAGGAGTAGGCTATTCAATCAGTACCCCATTCCTGCCTTCTCCCCATACCCCTTGATTCCGCCAGCACTAAGAGCTCCATCTAACTCTCTTTTGATTGCATCTAGTGAATCGGCCTCCACTGCCCTCTGAGGCAGAGAATTCCACAAATTCACAAGTCTCTGGGTGAAAAAATGTTTCCTCATCTAAGTTCTAAATGGCCTACCCTGTATACTTAAACTGTGGCCCCTGGTTCTGGACTCCCCCAACATCAGGAACACGTTTCCTGCATCTAGCGTGTCCAATCCCCTAATAATTGTATATTCTGGCAATTATTCTCCAATTGCCAGATCTTGGCCCTTTCATATGGCCTTAAAATACTTTAAACCTAGCTATATATTTGCACAGCATAGATATTATCGTAATACCCGACAAAAAAACAGTCTTTACAGAATGAACTCCCAGAAATAGTAAATTGGCAACACCTGGATAATCTGTTTTAGCAATAAGGACTAAAAAGAATTCTGACCAAGATAATTACCATGGATGAGCAGCCTCCTTTGCAAGTGTCATGGGATTTCTTTTTAAACACTCACTTTAACAGTGGCTCAGTTTAACATCTTATTCATAAGATGCTATCAACAATGCATCACTCCACAGCTCTGCACTGTAGTGTTAGACTGCACTTTTGTTTTTCTTCACAGGAGTTAATGAAATAAATGATTGTACCGTTATACATCACAGCCTTCAATAAGAAAGCATCAGATATTGAAACACAAAACATCTTGCAGTCAGTAGTTGCGTAAAAGTATTTACAGGAGTTCAATGGCAATTGTATACATAACTTATTTGGCACTTAAATCAGTAACACTTCTGGCTATACAGCACATTTTAAAAACTGCACCTTTTGGGAATTAGAATGGACATTAAGTAAAAAACAAACCCCTGGAGTACTCAGCGGGTCAAGGACATCTATGGAAGCGAAGGGACCATCATCATTTTTGGTTGAGACTTTGGGACAAGACCCTGCATCAGTACCCGAGTCTCTAGGATACACATTATTAAGTTGTCACGAGAAAAAAAATGATTCACTCATCCAAAGTCTGCAGAAAGTTAACATATCAAATGCAAAGTGAGAATTAATTGTCAGAAAATACTTGTAGCAGTGATAAAAAGACAAACATATATTCCTAAGTTACACAAGGAAATATCATTCCAACATCTCCATCCATATTTCCTATAATCGCAGTTGATAGCAAAGTTTGGTCAACCAGATTGCAGTCACTTGAAATCACCAATGAATACAGAGCCCTCCATAATGTTTGGGACAAAGACACATCATTTATTTATTTGTCTTTGTACTCCACAATTTGAGATTTGTAATTAAAACAGTCACATACGGTTAAAGTGCACATTGTCAGATGTTATCAAACGGTATTTTTATACATTTTTCTTTCACCATGTAGAAATTACAGCTTTAGTCATATACATAGTTCCCCCACCCCCCCATTTCAGGGCACCATAATGTTTGGGACACATGGTTTCACAGGCATTTATAATTATTCAGGTGTGTTTAATTGTCTCCTTAATACAGGTATAAGAGAGCTCTCAGCACCTCGTCTCTCCTCCAGTCTTTCCATCACCTTTGGAAACATTTATTTTCAACGAGGACCAAAGATGTGCCAATGAAAATCAAAGAAGCCATTATGAGACTGAGAAACAAGAATAAAACTGTTACCACCAGGGGCGCCGCACGATTGGCAGCCCCGCCAACAGTCTGTTTTTTTGGCCTTTTAAAAATGTTTTAGTGTGTGTTAAAAGTTTGTGTAAATGTTCTCCGGTTTGTTTATGTGCGGGGTGGGGGGAGGGGCAAACTTTTTTTCCCCGCTTCTTACCTTGCTACCATCGATGGAGCTGGGCATGCCTTTTATATGCTGAAGAGAAAACTGAAGGGGACTAGCCCCCAAAACAAACATAAGCTAAAGATGGCTGCAATACTGGCCTGGCAGAGCATCACCAGAGAAGACACCCAGCAACTGGTGATGTCCATGAATCACAGACTTCAAGCAGCCATTGCATGCAAAGGCTATGCAACAAAATGCTAAACATGATTACTCTCGTTTACATTACATTGCTGAGTCCCAAACATTATGGTGCCCTGAAATGGGGGGGGACTATGTGTAAACACTGCTGTAATTTCTACATGGTGAAACCAAAATGTATAAAAAGCCTTTATTAAAATCTAACAAGGTGCCCTTTAACCACATGTGATTATTTTAATTACAAATCTAAAATTATGGAGTACAGAGGCAAATAAATAAATGATGGGTCTTTGACCCAAACATTATGGAGGGCACTGTATATCCTGTATCTACAGCAAAATAAAAATTGTCATGACACGGTTGACAGAAACTACTCTGAGGGGATAGAGAACCAGAGCGTACCTTGACAAGTATAAAGTAAAAGCAAGAAAAATGTGTAAAGGAGTGGATATTATTAATATTACGGAATTTGGATGAAAACATACAAAGTGCACTGAACATCTATTTCTTTTATCTTAAAAAAAAACATCAAAACAATCTCAATCAACTACGTCCTTCAGAAACTTATTTCACTGAACACAACTCAAAATTGATCATCAAAAGATTGTTGGTTTAATGCTGCACTCCCAAGATTTGAGCACAAGATCGAGCTGGACTATCAGAGTGCAATACTGAAGGGACGCAGTGCTGTAGGTGAGCAAACTTTCAAATAAGAAACCAATTCAAGCTTACGTGTTCTTGTAGACCAAAAAGGCGAGCAAGTCTTTTTGAAAAATAAGACAGCATGTTCACCGGGACCTCTCACGCATCGCCCACCGACCCGGACTCCACTACTCCCGGACTCCTACTATCGATTCCACTCACCCGCGCCACTCCACTGCCCTCCAGCAGTCCGCAGCCGTCAAACCATGGCTTCAAACCATGGTCCATCCCCTTCAAACCATGTGACCCCAGCTCTTCCCCACACACACTACAGTCTTCATGCCTCCCTCCTCTCTGACCACCCACCACCAGACATCGTCTCAGCATCAGACCACTCACCTGCCTTCCTCCGGCCCCAATCCCTGCCGTGTGTTCACCATCCCCCCTGATCTCCCCCTCTCCGACATCGAACAGTCAGTCCTCAGCAGAGGCCTTACCTTTGTCCCCCTATGTCCCGACTTCAATGAGTTCCGTGCTCACCACAACTTGGAGCTCTTCTACCGTTGCCTCCGTCTCACAGCGTTCTTCCATGGGAAGGAGTCCTCACCCCCTATTGATGATCCCTTTCCCCCCCCCATCTCCAACGGACCCCCTCCTCGTGGACCCACCCCCCATTGCCTTCCGGCCTTCGACCTTTTTATTGAAAACAGCTGGTGGGACATCACCCGCCTCAACTTTTCCACTCCCGTCTCACCCCAATCTCTCCCCCCTCCGAACGTACAGCCGAGACAAGGGAGGTGCTATGGTAGCCTGGCGCGTGGATCTCTACAAAGCTGAGGCCACACGCCAACTCTCGGACACCTCCTCCTACTTACCCCTGCACCATGACCCCACTGACGAGCACCAGGCCACTATCTCTAGCACCATCACTGACTTCATCCACTCTGGCTCCCTGCCCCCCGAGCCTCCAACCTCATCCTTCCCCAGCCCTGCACGGCCCGATTTTACCTTCTCCCCAAAATCCACAAACCTGACTGTCCTGGTAGACCCATTGTCTCTGCCTGTTCATGCCCTGCCGAACCTATTTCCACATACCTTGACTCCATCCTATCCCCCCCGGTTATATCCCTCACTACCAATGTTCAAGACACCTTAGACACTCTCCATCGTCTCCGGACATTCCATTCTCTAGGCCCCATCCCCTCATCTTCACCATGGACTTCCAGTCACTCTACACTTCCATCCCCCACCAGGAGGGTCTCAAAGTCCTCCGGTTCTTCCTCGACCGGAGAACCAACCAATACCCGTCCACTGATACTGTCCTCCACCTAGCGGAGTTGGTCCTTACCCTCAATAACTTCTCATTTGACTCCTCCCATTTCCTCCAAATACAAGGCGTAGCTATGGGCACGCGCATGGGCCCCAGCTATGCCTGCCTCTTTGTAGGGTACTTCGAATAATCCTTGTTCGAGGCGTACCAGGGCCTCATCCCCGATCTCTACATCGACGATTGCTTTGGTGCTACCTCCTGCATCCACACAATTGACTGACTTCATCCGCTTCACCGCTAACTTCCATCAGGCACTCAAATACACCTGGACCATTTCAAACACTTCCCTACCATTTCTTAACCTCACTATCTTCATCGCAGGTGATAGACTTCTGACCGACATCCACTATAAACCCACTGACTCCCATGGCTATCTAGACTACACCTCTTCCCACCCTGCTTCCTGTAAGGACCCTACTCCCAATTCCGCTATCTACGCCGCATCTGCTCCCAGGATGAGGTGTTCCACAACAGGGCATCGGAAATGTCCTCATCTTCTGGGAATGGGGGTTCCCCTCCCCTACTATAGATGAGGCTCTCACCAGGGTCTCTTCAATACCCCGTAACACTGCCCTCTCTCCCCATCCCCCCAACTCCTAACAAGGGCAGAGTCCCCCTAGTCCTCACCTTTCACCCCACTTGCCGTCACATACAACAAATAGTCCTACGTCATTTTCGCCAACTCCAACGTGACCCCACCATTCGCCACATCTCCCCCCCCCCGGTCTGCTTTCTGCAAAGACCGCTCCCTCCCTAACTCCCTGGTCAGTTCTTTCCCCCCCCCCCCCACCCCCCCCCCCCACCCCCCCCCCAGGCACTTTCCATTGCAACCACTTGTCACTTTACCTCCCCCCTCGACTCTATTCAAGGACCCAAGCAGTCATTCCAGGTGCAAGAGGTTCACCTGTATCTCCTCCAACCTTATCTATTGCATCCGCTGCTCTAGATGTCAGCTGATCTACATCGGTGAGACCAAGCGTAGGCTTGGCGATGGCTTCGGCCAACACTTCCGCTGGGTTCGCAATAACCAACCTGATCTCCCGGTGGCTCAGCACTTCAACTCCCCCTCCCATTCCGAATCCGACCTTCCTGTCCGGGCCTCCTCCATGGCCAGAATGAGGACCACCGTAAATTGGAGGAGCAGCACCTCATATTTCGCTTGAGCAGTTTACACCCCAGTGTTATGAACATTGACCTCCAATTTCATGTAGTCCCCGCTTTCTCCTCCCCTTCTCAGCTCTCCCTCAGCCCACTGTTCCCGCTTCTTCCTTTCTTCTTCCCCACCCTAGCGGCATAGACATTGACTTTTCCAATCTCCTTTATTCCGCTTGGGCAGTCTGCACCCTAGCGGCATAAACATTGACCTCCAATTTCCGGTAGCCCTTGCTGTACCCTTCCCTTGTCAGCTCTCCCTCAGCCCTCGGGCTCCTCCTCTTCCTTTCTCATTTCTTCTCCCCGCCCACATCAGTGTGAAGAAGGGTTTCAGCCCGAAACGTTGCCCATTTCCTTTGCTCCATAAATGCTGCTGCACCCGCTGAGTTTCTCCAGCACTTTTGTCTACCTTCCATGCTCATACCATGACTCCACTCTCAATGTAAAATACCTAGACAAATTAAGCAATTATTTGTCATTATGGGATTCCATTGTGTTCTGCCATGCTTGCCTAATAGATACACACTGCACTTCAAAACTGGTGAAGCAAAGATATTGTTGCGTGGGACATTATAAAATGCTGTGTTCATCTCTAGTCCTTTGAACTTTCTTTACTTAAGAAAATGAAATGATTCAAGTGGAAAAGCCGGTTGTGCAGTTCCATCAGTTCAGGTAATTAAGACATTTCAGGATGAGTAATTGATTACCACATAAACCTAAGAAGTGGGTGCAGCATTATTTTCCAAAAAACAGTAGGGAGCAGCCTCAATATTCAGTGTAGTGAACACCAAACGCCCATTGGGGGAGGGCAGAGCAGCCCCACAAAATGCCCGTAGGACTGAGAGGGGAAGCGAAAGAGAAGCCGTGCCTTTGCAATTATCCCAGTGGGAATGGAAGTGCTGTACGGCCTAATATGTTGCTAACACCAATAAGACCTTTCTTATCTCCCCCATTATCTAAAGTGCCTTCAAGAATCACCATTCCCTCTTTAAAGTTACATAGCTTTGCCAGGAGTAAAATCTTACATCGCGTTTCACATTTTCATTTTATGGATAATACTTTGGATGTGCCTTTCAGTTCAATCTTCTCATTAGGTCCCAGGGACAAATACAGGACAGTGCTGGACCCGAGCGCAAGAAGATATTCCTCCCACGTTAAAAAACGTAAAATACAGGGCCTCTTGGGAAGTTAATGGCCGCCTCGCCAGCAGCCTGTCGCTTTCCTTCTCTGTTTTTATTAATTTTAAGTATGTCTATAAAAATTTAGATGGTGCGGCCTTTCCTAGAGACCGGCCTGGAGCTTCAAGCCACTAGTGCGGCACGGACTTACCATTGCGTGCCACAGGGTCCTTGGCTGAGGGTCGCCAGAAGAGTTCCGACCGTAGGGCCTGTGGGCGTTAACACCGTGAAGCCCCAGGTCTCCGGTAAGAAGTTGCCGATTCGTGAACTCCATGTTGTAATCCGTCCCGACGCCGGGTTTTGATCATCCTGACGAGAGGGCCTGGCCATCAGACCATCAGCAGTGGCAAACTGCGGAGGGTTCAAGGTCCCGACCACGGTGAACAAAGAGGAAGATGACTGAACTTTATAGCCTTCCATCACAGTGAGGAATGTTGATTCCACTGTGGTGGATGTTTATGTTAAATTGTATTTTATGTGCGTATTGTGTTCTTTTCACTTACTATGGCTGTATGGCAACTCAAATTTTACTGTACCTTAGTTGATTAAGTGACAATAAATGCGAACTTGAACCTTAACTTGAACTTACTCCACAATTTGAGATTTGTAATAGAAAAAAAAATCACATGTGGTTAAAGTGCACATTGTCAGATTTTGATAAAGGCCATTTTCATACATTTTGGTTTCACCATGTAGAAATTACAGCAATATTTATACATAGTCTCCCCCATTTTAGGGCACCTTAATGTTTGGGACCCAGCAATGTCATGTTTAGTATTTTGTTGCATATTCATTAATCGCAGTCTGCAATTCACGGACATCACCAGTTGCTGGGTGTCTTCATTGATGATGCTCTGCCAGGCCTGTATTGCATCCATCTTTAGCTTATGCTTGTTTTGGGGGCTAGTCCCCTTCAGTTTTTTCTTCAGCATATAAAAGGCATTCTCAATTGGGTACACATCGGGTGATTGACTTGGCCACTCAAGAATTGACCATTTTTTAAAGCGTTGAAAAACTCATTTGTTGCTTTAGCAGTATATTTGGAATCATTGTCTTGCTGTAGAATGAACTGCTGGATAATGAGTTTTGAGGCATTTGTTTGAACTTGAGCAGATAGGATGTGTTCGTACACTTCAGAATTAATTATGCTACTACCAACAGCAGTCGTATCATCAATGCACATAAGTCAGTACCTTCAGCAGCCATACATGCCCAGATCATAACAGCCCCACCACCTTGTTTCACAGATGAGGTGGTATGCTTTGGATCTTGGGCAGTTCCTTCTCTTATCCATACTTTGCTCTTGCCATCACTCTGATACAAGTTAACCTTCGTCTCATATGTCCACACGATCTTTTTCCAGAACTGTGGCTGCTTTAAGTACTTCTTGGCAAACTGTAACTTGGCCATCCTATTTTTGCGGCTAACCAGTGGCTTGCATCTTGCAGTGTAGCCTCTGTATTTTTGTTCATGAAATCTTGTCCAGTGCCTGCACTGTGATCCCGGCAGGTCGCACATGGAGCCGAATGGAACTGCACAACATTGGACGTGGCTGCGAGAAACTGGCTGCTGAGTACTACAGTACCCTCACCAAAATCCCGATGGAGCTTGGCAGAACAGCCTCCTGGATCACCACCCCGGAGGGTAGGAGACGGAGAATGCGCCGGGAGAGGAAGCGGACACGTGGAAGGCGAGCGGGAGTGCAGGACAGGCTAAGGAGGGCCCCACAAAGACCATCACTACCAAGTGTCTTTCTCGCGAATATCCGGTCACTCACCAACAAGCTGGATGAGGTGAGGCTCTGGATCAACACCCAGCAATCCCTGAAAGACTGCTGTGTTATGATCTTCACAGAGACCTGGCTTAGCGCGCTAGTTCCCGAGGGGGCTGTGGACCTAACCAACCGGTCACTGCATCGTGCTGATAGAACAAAGGACTCCGGTAAGAGCAAGGGCGGAGGGCTCTGCATCTATATCAACAAGGACTGGTGCACCAACCACACTGCAGTTGAGAGCTACTGTTCCCCAGACGTGGAATACCTACTGCTTAAATGTAGGCCGTTTTACCTGCCTCGGGAGTTTACTGTGGTTATCATCATGGCCATATACATCCTACCACAGGCTAATACTAACCTAGCGCTAGCACAGCTGCACTCGGCCATCAGCAAGCAGCAGGATGCACACCCCGACGGCGCCTTCATTGTTGCAGGGGACTTTAACCAGGTGGACCTACGAGCTGCACTCTGCAAAATTCCACCAGCATGTGCAGTGCCCTACCAGGGGCTCAAACACACTGGATAAAGTGTACACCAACATCAAGGACGCATACAGAGCCCTCCCCTGCCCATCCCTGGGAAAATCCGATCACCTGTCACTGTTTCTACTGCCTGCATACAAACCCCTCATCCACAAGACCAAACCTGCAATAAAGACAATCAAAATATGGCCCGAGGACGCCACCCTACAACTCCAGGACTGCTTTGATCTCACCGACTGGGACCTGTTTGCACAACAGGCTACCAGTGGTACAAAGGTAGACTTGGAGGAGTATGCATCCACTGTGCTCTCATACATCAACTGCTGTGTGGAGTTTGTCACAGTGGACAAGGAAATAAAGATGTTCCCAAACCACAAACCGTGGTTGAACAAGGAGCTTCAGAATCTGCTAAGGGCACGCAACATTGCATTTAAATCCAGGGAAACTTCTGCCACAGTGCTGCCAGGTCAAACCTGAACAAAGGCATAAAAAAGGCCAAAGACATCCACAGGCAAAGGGTGGAAGACCACTTCAACACCGCAGACACCAGAAGCATGTGGCAGGGTGTCAGGGACATCACTGACTACAAGAGCAGCCCCGCCTGCCCCCACAGTGATATCACACTGGCCAATGAATTAAACACCTTTTTTGCCCGCTTTGAAACTGGCAACACCACCAGGAGAGGAACAACCCCGGCTAGGGTGGAGGGACAGGCCTTAACACCGAGCACCCAGGAGGTACAGTGCGCTCTGCGTAGCATCAATCCACGCAAGGCTGCAGGCCCGGCTGGAGTCCAGGGTAGGGTACTAAAGGACTGTGCTGTACAGCTGGTAGTGGTATTTACGAGGATCTTCAACCTGTCTCTATCTCTGACAACGGTCATCAAGTGCCTGAAGACAGCTACCATAGTGCCGGTGCCGAAAAAGTCTAAAGTCACCAACCTGAATGACTACCGCCCGGTTGCCCTAACTCCAATACCAATGAAGTGCTTTGAAAGGCTGGTCCTCTCCCACATCAAATCCAGCATCCCTGCATCATTGGACTCTCATCAATTTGATAACAGGGCAAATAGATCCATAAAGGATGTCATCTCTGTGGCTCTTCACACTGTCCTGACCCACCTGGAAAGACAAGGCACCTACGTGAGGATGCTCTTCATTGACTATAGCTCTGCCTTCAATACGGTCATCCCCACCAAGCTCACCACCAAACTCCACCAGCTGGGCCTCAGCTCACTGATATGCGATTGGATCCTGAATTTTCTGATTGAGCGACCGCAGGCAGTGAGATTGGGGCCGCACCTGTCCTCCACTATCACCCTGAGCACCGGCGCACCACAGGGCTGTGTACTGAGCCCCATGCTCTACTCCCTCTTCACCCACGACTGTGTCCCTGCATTTGACAACAACACCATTGTTAAGTTTGCAGACGACACAACGGTGATCGGGCTGATCACCAACGGTGATGAAACAAACTATAGAGCAGAGGTGCAGAACCTGGCGGACTGGTGCTCACGGAACAACTTGGCGCTAAACACCTCCAAGACCAAGGAGCTGATTATCGACTTCAGGAGGTCACAGAATGGGGAATATGCCCCAATCTCCATCTACGGAGACAGTGTGGAGAGAGTGTCCAGCTTCAAGTTTCTGGGCACTCACATTTCAGAGGACCTCACATGGTCCACCAACACCACTGCGCTGGTCAAAAAGGCACAGCAACGACTGTTCTTCCTAAGAACATTGAAACGGACTGGTCTGCCCCAACAGCTGCTGACGACCTTCTCCCGCTGCACCACAGAGAGCATACTAACGTATGGCATCTCTGTGTGGTATCGCAGCTGCACGGAGGCGGAGAGGAGAGCTCTTCAGCGCGTTGTCCACACAGCGCAACAGATTATTGGGACACAGCTACCAGCCTTGGAGGGCATCTACCACACACGGTGCCTCAGGAAGGCCGTCAGCATACATAAAGACTCCTCTCACCCTTGTTATGGACTGTTCGAACTACTCCCTTCCGGCAGATGTTATAAGGCCTTCTACGCCCGCACTACCAGACTCAGGAACAGCTTCATTCCCAGAGCAATAGCGGCACTGAACCGGCCCTGCTGAGTTGCAAACCAAAATCTCAAAGTTGCAAACCAAATCTCGTTGCACTTATGTGTAATGACAATAAAATATATTATTATTATTCTGCGGACAGCGGTCATTGACAAATCCACACCCGACTCCTGAAGAGTGTTTTTATGATCTGTCAGACAGGTGTTTGGGTTTTTTTTCTTTATTATAGACAGAATCCATCAAATTGTGGAGTACTGAGGCAAATAATAAAATGATGGGTCTTTGTCCCAAACATTAGGGAGGGCACTGTATGTGCAATTCAATTCATGTTAAAAGAACATCCAAATAAATCATATTTAATATAATACCTGGCACTACTTGGCCTGAGGAAGCCTGACTAACTATCTGGGTCTGAAGAAGGGTCTCGACCCAAAACATCACCCATTCCTTCGCTTCAGAGATGCTGCTTGTCCCATTGAGTTACTACAGCATTTCGTGTCAACCTGGCTAACTACCAGTTTCAATCAGAGATCACTGGAATTAGCTCCATGGATGCTGCTCTAACATTTGTGAAGCTTACCTAGCTAAAACCAGCAGTTCATTGCTAGTTCACAGACTTGGAGTAATAAGGAATAAAGTTATTCTGCCATACATTGCTCTGAAAAAATTGGAGTAATGTCATTAAACTAACGTGTTTTCTCATTATAGAGAAACATGGAACTGCAGATGCTGGTTAATACACAAAAGGACACAATGTGCTGGAGTAACTTAGCAGTTCAGGAAGCATCCCTGAAGAACATGGATCGGTGGCATTTCAGATTGGGACTCTTCTCCAGACTGATGGTGGTTGGTGGGGGTCTATGGGGAAGTAAGAAAGCAGGAAGAGAGTAGGGGCAGGACAAAATATGGCAGGTAATAGCTGAATACAGGCAAGGATGGTTTTATTAAACAGATGGTTAAAGGCAATTGAAAAAACTGAAAGAGAAAAAAATTACAGAGCTGCAAATTGTGAAGCCAGAGTACAGGTGGGGCACAGGAGAAGGCAGAAGGGGTGGTGTGGGGGGAGAAAGAGGAAGGAGGGTTGTTAGAGGTTACCCAAAATTAGGGAATTCAACGTTCTTACCATTGGGTTGTAAGTTACCCAAGTGGAACATGAGGTGCTGTTCCTCCAGTTTGCGTGTGGCCTCACTCTGGCAATGGAGTCGTGCCAGGACAGAAAGGTCAACATGGGAATGGATCAGAGAGTTAAAATAATTAGATCCAGCAGGCCTTGGCAGACCGAGCGCTAGTGGAAACAGTCGTCGCATCTACATTTAGTCTCACAGAATTACAGGAGACCACATCGGGAAATCTGGATACAGCAGATGAGGTTCCGTGAGGTTTCCTCAAGAAATTCGAGTTTGTTTCGTACATTGGCTGTATATAAACTGAAGGCGGGAATGAAAGTGTTTTTGTGGAAGTTGGATGGTAAAAAATCATGTGATAAAGGTTTCATAAACATTGTCCAAGCAAAGGTACATGTCTAAATTCAGAATAGCTGAAATCACGTTTTATTTATTTTGTTGATTCATCTTTTAAACTTTCAAAATCAGGAAACTCTCTTCAGCTTTTTATGACAGTTGTTAGCTAATCATATTAAGAAGGCACAGATTTCAGCTTGAAAGGTTGCAAAAGCTAACTCTGCCACACTAAGGATTGGTAATTGGGTCAGTAATACCACAAACAGAATCCAGAAGCAAAGGGTCAAAAACCAAGCCAAACAATGATTGGAAGTAAAATCAAGAATAGATGCAATGCTCTTAAGGAAAAAAGTGGCTCCTGCACAAATTGCTCGATTGCTGCCTGAACCTACCCTTCTTTGTACTAGCTTCCCAATTAGCGAGCTGGTATACACGTTTTCCCAAAAGATTTTGTTGACAGATTTGATCATCTCAGCTTGTATTTGAAACAGTGTACGTTATATGAAAGTAGAAACAAGAAACTGCAGATGCTGGTTTACAGGTAAGGCAGCATCTCTGCAGCACATGGATTGGTGACAGTTCAAGCTGTCGCAGTTTGAGTCCGGGTCCTGACCCGACCCAACCCGTAACCTATCCATGTTCTCCAGGTATGCTGCCTGATCCACTGAACACAAGGCAGCAAGGTTATTCTGAACACAAGGCAGCATTCAGATCAGGTTTCCAATAATGTGCAGACTACTCTTACTTAGCGTAAGAGTTTAAGATGCAACAGTTCAGACTGTTACTGTAGCTGCATTGTAACAGCATCGCAAGAGATATAGTTGGTTATGTACGGCAAGGTTCAGCACTTCAGCTGATAGCAGGATTATAACCCAGGGTCCAGAATAAAGGTCCAATACTCTGCCTGCAGACAAGTATAAAGGGACAATTGCTCAAATACAATCAGGTACTTTGTACCTGAATTGGGAAACAGCTTTATATTTGGCACCCATACTTAATTGATGATAACCAGTTCGGTATCATTAAAATGGAGAAGGCACCTATTACAGGATTCCAAAGTGCAGTAATTTTCTCTTGAACCAGCTTTAACACATTATGATGTAACAATAATTTATGTTTATACAGCGCCGTTAAAATTGCAGAGCTTCCTAACTGACTTCCCTTCTAGTAGTGGCTAGTTTCACTGAGCAAAAATGCAACAGTAAAATATCAGCAACCCCTTTACAAAAATAAATTACAATCTTCTTTGTACCCCTCAAGGTTCCTTAATTCTATTTCCAGTTTATTCCAGTATTCTCCAAATTGCTTAAGGGTTAGCCAAAGGAATAAAAAGTGACCAACAAAATGGAAGGCATTCAAATATTAAAGAAGAACACATGAAATAGTGCCAGGCAACAAACAGAACTAAAGGGTTGTGGTAAACCTCTAGGAACCAAGTGACCAGAGGAACCAAAGTGACCAAATATCATCGATCCTCCAAAGTAAAATCTATAACCTCATATGTAATCTAAGATTATTGCCTGTCCCGCTGAGTTACTCCAGCATATTGTATCTATCTTCAGTTTAAACCAACATCTGCAGATCCTTCCTACACCAAGATTATAACTTCACAACTTCGAAAAACAAATCCAAAAAGTGTGGTTTAAAAAAATGATTTGACATTTGCTGCATAAAGCAAATGTAATTGTAGTTCACTCTGAGATTGACAAACTGCAAATGTGCCTGGGGAAATCCATCCTGCTTGGTCAGTGAAGTTAACAAACTTCAAAAGCAGGCTCAAGCAACAGTAAATTTGTAGTTAGACAAGGCAAATAAATGTTGACGTTAAAACATTCAATCATGAAGGTTGCTCTTATCCAACATAAATGTACTCAGCTAGATGCCACTTTCAGCTTTCCACCTCCTCCACAACTAACAGATTTTCTCTTCTTCCAGTTCGAGGGAAATAAATTCTTACGGCTTCCTGACGTCACCATGAATTTAACTACTTTAACCATAACTTCATGAGGGCGAGGTCAACACTGATGGGGTGAAGATAGAAATATATTCTGAATTGACCTCAAACAGAAGGGATTAATTTATGTGTTTTAACTGTAAATCTATCTTGCGTAAAACCAAACAAATAACAAAATGAAACATTTGAGAAGAGGATGCTTCTGTTCCAGATAAAGAGATTCAAAATTATTTGCAGCCAAACACTCATCTGAGCCTTACTGTTGTTGAATGTATTTATTCAAGAGAACAGAAAGCCATCTAATTCAACCACAGCTTCAGGTCTGCAACCTCCTGCTTCTTGATAATTCAAGCTAATTGAATTGTAAACAACCAATCTTCCAGAATATGCAAGTTATATTCCCGGGGGGGGGGGGGGGGGGAAAGAGGACAAGCTTTCATTGTTATTCCATGCCCTTCAGTCCCAATGGAAATCGACATCTCCTGCAGCCAAGGGAGCCAGCTGCTTCCAGTACCACCCAGGTGCACCCCCTCCCCCCCAGCACGTGAATGTGGTCTGGTTAGTCTTTCCATCCCACTTCTGTCTCTACTCCCTTTGAGGCACATCTGTATGGGTCCAATTATGTCAAGCAAGTAACACGGCCAAACATTTCTAGTGATTTTTTTTGTTGAGGCTTAGAGCACCCCAAAGCACTTTTTAACAAATGAACTACTTTGATGTGCAGCCACTAAATGTTTGGGAGAGGACAAGTTTCCTGAGCAATACATTTTAGATTAATTGAATAGATTATTTTAAACTAGGCATTAAACGTTCTGATATTCAAAAACTTAAAACCATACAGGAGGTTTGTGCGCTCTTTGAGATGCACTTTCTACAGAATCCTGCACATCTCATTCCCTTCATGAAGTCATCATTTAATCTTTTTCAAACACTCTTTCAATCAAACACTCAAAATCTTAACAGTCACCTTCATCATTTACCTTAACTTTATGTCCTCTGCTTACTGACACTTTGATAAGTCAAAAAAGTTTCATCATGGAATAAATCACAAAATGTCAAATACTAAACATTGTTATAAATGCTCAAACTACACTCCAATATTTATCCAATATACATAGTAAATACCAGTACACTACTGAATATTTTGTTAATTTCTCTACCTTTCTTTGTTGAATTTAAGAGAATGGAGTATGGCAGGCCTTTTCTGACGCAGATTCCAGAGATGTAAGGTATCATCTGCCAAGGCACTCACAAGGGCTCCCTGCAATACAGCAGAAATATGTTACATTTTACAGCAATGCATTATACAAAAAGGCAACAAGACCATAAAGATTGTCGTGCAACCTCTCAGTCTCCAGGAAAAGGCAAAACATCGTAGAAAAAAAAAAGTTGGCCCAATTGGAAACTACCATATGTAATTGAATGAAGCTCCAGTTCCTCAGCCGACATAAATCATAACAAAGCAGAAATTTGACCCGAGAATCAAAAATGTCCACCTTTTAGTAGAGATAACATTTTTTTTTTAAATTAAACGTTGTAGTAACACAGCATTCTCAAGTCTCAGCAACATGTCCCAGATGGCTGCTGGCATCTAACCTCACAGCCTATATATAATTATGTTATATTTATTTTTCCAAGACAGTAAAGATCTGCCCAAGATAAAAATATCATGGGTAACATTTTCTGAAGCTAATGTTTGAAGCTGTCACTGGAACCATTTCCTGGAAAAAGGTGACCATGCAAATTTGATATTATTTGTCACCATTCCTCAAATAGTGAACTGGGGTGCCTCACAGGATGCAAAAAGATAGAAACTAGAACCTTTTATGATTCAGTACCTAGGAAATGTATCTGGTTTCTAAATGTAGAAAAACAACCCTGGATGTCAGCTGATCTGTTGGTAGAGCACATATTCCTAGAATCGGGAATTTTGGACTTATGACCCACTCTGTATATTTGTGCACGTAATCTCTCTCAGCTGCCACTCTAATGTTATAATGAGGAAGTGCTGCTATCAAAGATACCATCTTTCAATGTACATTCATGCTCTATCTTTCAATCAATCAATTTCCTTTCTCAGCTGGATTCAAACAGTCTCTTAACATTATTCTGAGAAAGAGCAGGGCAGTTATCCATAATGCTAGCCCAATATTTCCCCCTGAACCCAGAAAAGTGTGTGCCAATTGAAGAATTTAATAATTATAATATTTATTAATAACAATTAATAAACATTAACTGTGATGTGGGTTAAAGCTTTCAGGTAAATACACATTTTTTTTTCTTCTGTTGATGATGGCGGCTAGTCAGTTTTTCCAATGAATTCTCTATTTTTCATGATTTACAGAAAACAAGTCAATGGAATGCAGAAAATGAACTAACTCCCATGAAGGCAGACTGTGCAATGATTAAACTGACATGGTTTGTCAACAAGCACTAAAAAAAATCCAGTAATGAAGCCGTTTAGCTCTGCTTTATATATTCTCAAAAAAAACATTTTGGGTCAGTTTAATGGGATTGGATGCACTTAACAGTGGCACCTCCTCACTTTCAGTACTTGCATCCACGTTGGTATCATAGGATTTGATTAACCAGTTTGCAAAATACATAATATAGACACAATGTGCTGGAGTAACACGGTTTCTGGAAAAAAAGGATGCGTGACGTTTTGGGTTGGGATGCCTCTTCAGACGCACTCCTTTGCTCAAAAAAAGCTGATGAGTCAATTTAGTTTAGGACTAGAGTGAGAATAAGTAGCCATTAACACAAATCATTTGTGTCTGTTGATATGTCGTTGCAACTTTCACATCAGTATTCTTAGGTTGTCTACCTGAAAAGATGGGGAAACTGCTATGTTGCTTTACTGGCCTAGCATATTTGAAAGTATCATCCGTGGCTCAATTGCCACTCATGAAAATATTGCACGTTCAAGACTTATTCCAAATATCAAGCATAAAATCTAGCCTGGCTTATAGTGACGGAAACGCCACTTTTTGTATATTAAATGGAGGAATTGGCTACCCTTGCTAGCTCTTCTAGCCATTATATTGAGCAAACATTTATCCTAACAGATAAATGCAAATATGCCCACAAAATCACTTGGAAGAGTGTCCTTGCTAATATCTTTACTGCTTGTCCAATATAATTTAAATTACTGTACTTATTTGTTCTAAAATCCTGCAGTGAAAGGACTGTCACCCAGCAGATCCATGTCATGTATGTACTGTACTTTGTTCCAGGCAGTTTCTGGTAGTAGTTTATTTCTAAAAACAGAAAAAACCTTGCAACCCAAAGTACTTTTGAAATGTGGTTATTGTAGTTATGCAGGAGATTCAATTAATAGTTCAGCATGCAAGAACCAACATACAACACTGTTTCCTACTTACATGGCTCTTTATACATATAATAATACCCAAAGGTGAGCCATGCCTCAGAATTTTTAAATCACAACTTCTATGAATTTTGTGGGAAAATACAATTGGTTCACCAGAACTCATGTAGCAAACAAGCTCATGTCACTTCTGCAAAAGTCCTTTGAGCCTTGCTCAGTCAATCAATGCAATCTCACTTCAATAAAGGCAGGTTACATCTGGGATAGTCCAGCAATACAATCTCACATCAATTCAAGGTTAGATATGGGATGATCATGCAAATCAGAGCTTTTTGAGGAGCAATAACTGCAATTTTTAAAAGCGAAAATGATAGTTCTCAGACAAAGTGGGCCAGCATGGAAGATTGGAGTCATCCAAGACGCAAGTTATGGAAGGGAGAGATAAAAAGGAAACGGGGATAAGATGCACAAAATGAGATTTTGAGGAAACCTAGTTAGGAGGAAAGCTGATATAAAATTCTAAAGAGTATGATCGTGTGTCAAGTGCAATATGCCCTTAAAAAGCAAATTAAAATGTAAAGGTTAAAGTCCAATTCACTGTTGGAGTGAATATAACTTTGTTCCATGAACATACAATCCTCATAAATTATCGGAAAAACTGCAAGCAATTGCAAAAATAATTACTTTCATTCACATCTTCAATTGCTGCATTAAACACTTATTGTCAGATGTACCAATTAAGGTACAGTGAAATTTGAGTTACCATACAGCCATACTAAGTGAAAAGCAACAAGACACACAACCACATAAAAGTTAACATAAACATCCACCACAGTTAACTGGCAAAAGACCAATTAAGTTATTTTGGTTTAATTTATGATTTTTTTAAAATCTCTGTTCAATTTAAATATCTTTTTCAAGATTGCAAAATAAATTCAAATTAAAAATTAACCTTGTGATATCCATCTCACAAACACACTTAAGAAGTGAACACAAATTTGTGCATGCAATTTATACCACATTGAAACCCAGAATATACTTACTTCGTTGATCAAGAACTGCAGTTGGATTACTCCTGCAGAACTGTCATGCTGGCAGTAACACTCCACCCCTGGTCTTCCGAAGCTGAAGATCCATACTGTTAAGGAATGTGTGTTTTTCAACAGTGCCAAATTCAGATAACATCTCCAAGTTATCAGGTAAATCAAGAGCACATTTTCCCACTATTCTTCCAAACTTAGGAACAGCTATGTTAGTACATATGGTTAAGTTGACATGCCTTTTACAAAGGCCAATGTTACACGGTTCCTTAAGGACAAACTTCAATGGCATTAGTTTTAACGTGGACAAAATGAAAATCAATGTTCCTCTATTTTTAGTTTCTGTGCTTTTGCTTTTAAAACTTTTTTGCACTAAAGATCTACTGATCCAATCAAATTTAGACCTTTTATTTCTTTCTTTTGCATATCCTGAGCATTTCAAGTATGTTCTTCTGTTTATAAGCAAATAAAATCTCACAATTTCCAGACCCTGATATGGCAGTTCAGAACACTGCAGCGGGATGCAACGAAACTAACAAATATTTGTTGTAAAAATACATTATTGCGAGAGAGCTTTGAATCTAGACTTCAATTTATGATATTTGCCATAGACACCGCTGGGTATTTGGTTTGCCATTGGCTGTAGATATTTAAGGAAGATACAGAATCCTGAAAATGATAGGTTTAATCTTTGAAAGTGTCTGACAGAATTATCTTATACAGATATCTGTAAAATTATCAATGTTAAAAAGATTGTTAAATTGCTGGTAACTCTACCTCCCCAAAATTCCACAAATTATCCCTTGTATAACAGCAGCTTGTCGCAATGGGTAGCAAACATGCACTTAGACAGTCTTAAGTTCAAGCTTCACTACAGACCTTGAGCAGACAATCTCACGCTAGCATTTCAATGTTGCATTGAGGGCACACTGCATTGTTAGAAGTGTCAGCTTTATGATGAGAAAATAAACATGTATTATCTGCCCATTTCAGTAGATGCAACAGCACCTTTCACAAGACCAGTTTCCCCCAAAGTGCTTTGGAGTCAATTAACTACTATTCCTTAAAGTGCAGTTCCAATCATAAGATTGAAAACATGCAGCCAATTTGCTAAGATCCCATAAACAACAGTGTGATAATGATCAATCAGATTTTGTGGTTGAAGGATATTGGGCAGAGCACCAGGGAAAAGGCGTGTACTTTGGAATAATGTACTACATGATCTTTCAAAAGGAAAGCAAACGACTTCAGTTCAGTGATGCAGATTGTTCAAATCACTACCCACGTGCCACTCATGGATTTGGCAGGCTGACTCCATGCTGCATTCTATGCTGCCCTAGTTTCTTTGGGGCGGAGGGGGGTCACACATTTTCAATAGAAAATATACAATAAGTGCAGGTATAGACCATTCGGTCCTTCGAGCCAGCACCGCCATTCACTGTGATCATGGCTGATCATCCACAATCAGTACCCCGTTCCTGCCTTCTCCCCATATCCCTTGACCCCACTATCTGTAAGAGCTCTATCTAACTCTCTCTTGAAAGCATCCAGAGAATTGGCTTCCACTGCTCCGAGAATTCCAGATTCACAACTCTCTGGGTGAAAAAGTCTTTCCTCATCTCCGTTCTAAATGGCCAACCCCTTATTATTAACGTGTTTCCTGCCTCTAGCATGTCCAATCCCTTAATAATCTTATATGTTTTAATAAGATCCCCTCTCATCCTTCTAAATTACAGTGTATACAAGCCCAGTCGCTCCATTCTTTCAGAAAATGACAGTCCCGCCATCCTTGGAATTAGCCTCGTGAACCTACTCCCTCAATAGCAAGAATGTCCTTCCTCAAATTTGGAGATCAAAACTGCACACAATACTCCAGGTGTGGTCTCATTAGGGCCCTGTACAACTGCAGAAGGACCTCTTTGCTCCTATACTCAACTCCTCTTGTTAACAAGGACAACATGCCATTAGCTTTATTCACTGCCTGCTATACCTGCATGCTTACTTTCAGTGACTGATGAACAAGGACACCCATATCTTGTACTTCCCCTTTTACCGACTTGACACCATTTAGATAATCTGCCTTCCTATTCTTACCACCAAAATGGATAACTTCACATTTGTCCATATTAAACTGCATCTGCCATGCATCTGCCCACTTACCCAACCTGTCCAAGTCACCCTGCACCCTCACAGCATCCACCTCACAGTTCACACTGCCACGCAGCTTTGCGTCATCTGCAAATTTGCTAATGTTACTTTTAATCCCTTCATCTACATCATTAATGTATATTGTAAATAGCTGTGGTCCGTGGACCAAGCCTTGCGGTACCCCACTAGTCACTGCCTGCCATTCTCAAAGGGACCCGTTAATTCCTACTTTGTTTCCTGTCTGCCAACAAATTTTCGATTCATGTCAGTACCATACCCCCAATACTATGTGCTATAATTTTGCCCACTAGTCCCCTATGTAGGACCTTATCAAAGGCTTTATGAAAGTCCAGGTACACTACATCCACTGGCTCTCCCTTGTCCATTTTCCTAGTTACATCCTCAAAACATTCCAGAACATTAGACAAGCATGATTTCAAGTTCAAGTTAGTTTATTGTCATGTGCCCCTGATAGGACAATGAAATTCTTGCTTTGCTTCAGCACACAGAACATAGAAGGCATTTACTTCTATGTTCATAAATTCTTCGTTCGTAAATCCATGCTGACTCGGACCGATCCTGTTACTGCTATCCAAATGTGCCGCTATTTCATCTTTTACAATTGACTCCAACATCTTCCCCACCACCGATGTCAGGCTAACTGGTCTATAATTCCCCGTTTTCTCTCTCCCTCCTTTCTTAAAAGGTGGTATAACATTAGCTGCCCTCCAATACACAGGAACTGATCCTGAATCTATAGAACATTGGAAAATGATCACCAATGCATCCACGATTTCTAGAGCCACTTCCTCAAGTACCCTGGTATGCAGACCATCAGGTCCTGGGGATTTCTCCCCAGTCTATCAGTCCCATCAGACTCCCCTTAGAATCTTTCTTCCTCTTTGGAATGAACTGATCCTGCACCTTCTGTATTCCCAGAAATACCTGCCATTGTCATCCCTGCTACGGTTTCTTTCCTGTCAACTTTAGCCAGCTCCTCCATCATGGCTCCATAGATCCATTTGCTCAACTGTAATACTGACACTTCTGATTTTTCCTATGCCGCTCATATTAAAACTTATCATGGTATGGTCACTACCTCCTAATGGCTCCTTCACGTCGAGTTCCCTTATCAAATCCGGTTCATTACACAACACTAAATCCAGAATTGCCTTCTCCCTGGTAGGCTCCAATACAAGCAGTTCTAAGAATCTATCTCGGAGGCACTCCACGAACTCCCTTTCTTGGGGTCCAGTACCAAACTGATTTTCCCAGTCTACTTGCATGTTGAAATCTCCCATAACCACCATAGCATTACCTTTGCGACATGCCAATTTTAACTCTTGAGTCAACTTGCACCCTATATCCAGGCTACTGTTTGGGGGCCTGTAGATAACTCCCATTAGGGTCTTTTTACCCTTACAATTCCTCAGTTCTATCCATACTGACTCTATATCTCCTGATTCTATGTCACCCCATGCAAGGGACTGAATTTCATTTCTTACCAACAGAGCTACCCCACCCCCTCTGTCCACCTGTCTGTCTTTTCGATAGGACGTATAACGCTAAATATTCAGTTCCCAGCCCTGGCCCTCCTGCAGCCATGTCTCTATAATTCCCACAACACTTACTTGCCTCAAGCTCAGTTTTCCTTTATATCAGACGATTAGAGTCATGGAGTGATACAGTGTGGAAATTAGCCCTTCAAACCAACTTTCCGATACCGGCCAACATGTCCCAGCTACTCAACTGCCTGCGCTTGGTCCTTATCCCTCCAAACCTGTCCTATACATGTACCTGTCCAACTGTTTCTTAAATGTTGAGATACTCCTAACCTCAACGACCTCATCGGGCACCTAGTTCCATACACCCACCACCTTTTGTTGGAAACAGTGACCCCTCAGATTCCTATTGAATCTTTTCCCCTTCATCTTAAACATATGGCCTCTGGTCCTCGATTCCCCTACACAGGTCTCGATTCCCCTGGGCAAGAGACAGTGTGGATCTATCCCATCTATTCCTCTCATGATTTTATACACTTTACTTTATTACTTTATTAGTAATTATATAATTTAAAAAAAAATCCTGATGATGTAGCCATGCTCATTTTTTTTCAGGTGGGTCATGGCTTCACAACTGGATCCACTCTCAGAATCAGAAACAATAATCATCTGGAAGCAAGCAGGAATTTATATATATGAAAATATGTTTTTTTTATATTAAACAAAAATGACCAAGTTCTACATTCATTCAATTGATTGCATATATTTAACCTTTATCAAAGCAAATAATTAAATGGGCCCAGACCTCCTACCCCACTGAGCTTTCGCCCAATTCTCAGACTGCCAGAGAACTGCCCTTCATGGGCACACACACAGCCAGAGCCACCCTGCCTTCGAAGGTCCACTGTCACAGAGAAACCTTGTTGAGCCTGATGGTTGAAAGTGGAGAGCCACACACTTGCATAGGCCTACAGATGCTATTTACTAGCTGCATGACAAAGTGGTAACTGCTGGACAACATGTTGGACAATCCAGCATGTGATGTTTTCCAAAATCTGATAGCTCCCTCGTGCAGCAATGCTCCCTGCTGGGAATGTAATAAATGTATCCAACATCCAAACACACATTAATCCATGCCACACAATCACCCATTTTTCAAGATACATGTTTTTTCTATGACAAGGAATTTTCTGAATCATTATTCCAATCTTATGCTGTCAGGACTCTTGACAGATAGTGATTCAATTTGTCTCCACAGCTATCTGTTGATGCCAAATAAACTATATTCTTTGGAAGCCTATTCTTTAGTTTAGTTTTAGTTTATAGATACGGAGTCTGCGCTGAGGAGCGATCCCCATACACTATCATTATCCTACGCAAGCTCGGGACAATTTAACAAAATCAATTAACCTACAAACCTGTACGTCTTTGGAGTGTGGGAGGAAACCGGAGATCACACACAGGTCACAGAGAGAGCCTGCCCCCCGATCCGTTGACTCCATCTACAGTTCACACTATCTCAGGAAAGCAGCCAGCATTATCAATGACAACTCACAACCTGGTCTTTCTCTCTTCTCCAGTGAGGCAAAAGATACAAAAGCTTGAATGCACATACTACCAGATTCAAACACAGCTTCTTCTTCCTTACTGTTATCAGACTCTAGAACAGATCTCTCATATGCTAAGATCTTTCCCAATCTTAATCTTCCAATCTACCTCATTTTGACCCTTGCACTTATTTCAAGCTGCATTTTCAGTAAACTTTATTCCATCATTCACAATGTTTCAGGAAGTGTATTGGTTATCATGCAACAAAAGCTTTTCACTGTACCTCGGTACACGTGACAATAAAGTAAACTGAAACTGCCTGGTTGAATATTCTCATGGGCTACACAGTTCGGTAATAAAGAGAGCAAACCTATTCGTAGCATTTATTTCAAGAGGGCTTGTATACAAAAACAGGGATGTAATGTATGAAGCACTGGTAAATCTGCATTTGGAATATTATGAGCAGTTTTGGGCACCATATCTGAGGAAGGATGTGCTGGCTCTGGAGAGGGTCTAGAGGAGGTTTACAAGAATGATCCCAGGAATGTGTATGTTAACCTATGATGAACATTTGTCGGCACTGGGCCTGTACTCGCTGGAGTTTAGAAGAATGAGGGGGAACCTCATTGAAATAAACAAAAGAGTGAAAAGCTTGGATAGAGTAGAAGTGGAGAGGATGTTTCCACTAGTGGAAGAGTCATAGCTTCAGAATTAAAGGACATTCTTTTGGGAAGGAGATGAGGAGAAATGTCTTTAGTCAGAGGGTGGTGAATCTGTGGAATTATTTGCCACAGAAGGATGTAGAGGCCAAGTTGGTGGATATTTTTTATGGCAGAGAGAGACAGATTCTTGATTAGTACAGATGTCTGAGGTTATGGGGAAAAGGCAGGAGAATGGAGTTAGGAGGGAGAGATAGATCAGCCATGTGTAAGAAGGAACTGCAGATGCTGGTTCATCTCTGGAGAGATCAAATGGTTGCCAATTGAGATGCTGCCTGTTCCACTGAGTTACTCCAGCTTTGTGTGTCTATCTTCGATAGATTAGCCATGATTGAATGGCGGAGTAGACTTGATGGGCCTTTATTAAACATTTTAAGACAAGTGCATTAATTTTCAGTTCATATAATAAACTGCAACAAAACTGTCAATAAATAAGCATGCATATTCAAAATAATTCACTACCACCCATATTTCCACCTCCACTCCTCTCTTTTGCCCACCTGCATCCAGGTTACAAATGTGTCAGTAATCTGCGCAACATCTCTATATATTCTTGAATGAAATGCATGGCTCGCATTATAAAAATGTTACGGTTTAATCAGTCTGAAAAGAATAATAATCTATCCGCTTACATTGGTGTTTAGTTATGAACACCTTACAATGTGTTCATCTTAAAAACACAAAAAATGAAGACCTGTGGCAGGCTTGCTTCTTTTGATTTATTGTAAACATTTGATTGAGTTCAGGGATGTTTCAATCTTATTATTAATTTTGGGTAAAATTGGTTAATCTTAGGTATTACATAACAATACATAACTTATTGTCTTCAAACAATAAGATGCACCTAGTTTAGTGTTTGAGCACAATCAGATCAAATTATCAACATACTAACAGGATGGTGCGACATGTCTGCACAATGATTCTGCAAACTACATTGAAATTGTTCCATAATTTTAAATCTAATTTTAGAGGAATGTGTGTGGGATCCCTGTCAATTGTTAGACACAATGGCAATATCTGGCCTCAGCTTGGCTTCATTTAAAGCCGCAGATCTCACCATTCATGTTGGTGCGTTTCTCATGTGTGCAGAATTGTAGTTCGCCTACGTTGCAATCTGCCAAAAAGTATAGGATCAAAAATTATTCCTTTATTCATAATGTTTCAGGAATTTTATATCAGCAAAACTGCAAACTGCCTGGTTGAAGAGTGGAAAAGACTCTCAAAAATTCTCCCCAGCTACAGAACCTTGGAATGAAAAAATAAATCTTCATCTTCCTACTTTGAGCCATTCGTACACATATTTTCATTCTTCCGTTTTACACTGCACCATTACACCAGCGGCAGCCCATCCCTACAGCCAATACTCTACACACATTTTGTAAACCATACAGTAAAATGTAAATATTTCCATGGTGCCATGAGGTTTTATGAATGTGAATAATAAACAATTTTCCTAGTTGGCCTCGAGGTTTCTATGTTTAAAAAAGATTGGTTTAAACTTTTTGTTTAAATTTGATTTTCTCTGGAACGTTGGAGGTTGAGGGGAGACTTGGTACAAGTATATAAAATTATGAGAGGCATAGATAGGATAGACAGTCAAAACTTTTTTTCCCAGGATGAAAATATCATATTCTAGAGGGCATAGCTTTAAGGTGCGAGGGGCAAAGTTTAAATGATATTTGCTGTTTATTCATTTTTTAAAACAAACATGGTGGGTGCCTGGAACACTCCAGCAGTGGTGATGATGGAGGCAGATGCAATGGTGGCATTTAAGAGGTGTTTATAGAGGCACATGGGTATGCACGGAATGGAGCGATATGGAAAATGTGCAGGCAAGTACGACACAGGTTGGTCATCATGTATGACACAGGCATTGTGGGACAAAGGGCTTGTCCCTGTGCTATACTGTTCTACTTGACTTCCAAAATGCATCGCATTTGTTGGAATTGTGTCGCCAACCTCTGCCGAACTTTCCATCTGATCCATCTCCTGCCACTGCTTAGACAGCCTTCTTCACCATCCACAACTCACCAACGTTCTTGTCATCCACAAACTGACTAATCATAGTCAAGTCGATTGTGTTGTCATATGGTATGGCGAGGTACAGGTGCAATGAAAGTCTTGCCTGTAGCAGCATCACAGTTACATAGACTTGGGTACATAGGCATACTTCCCCCATTTTCATATTTAGGCGTTAAAATATCTCACAGAGAAGAGTGACCAGGATATTGCCAGGCCTCGGGGCCTGGGGTGTGGGAGAGAATGGGCAGGCTGGGATTTTGTCCTTGGAGCAAAGGCGGCTCCACAAGGGGGATGATTTTGTGGAGGTGTATGAAGCCATGGGAGGGATTGGTGGGGTCAATGCATGCTCTTTTAGCCGGAGTGGGCAAAGTCAGAAACCTGGGAACGTGGGTTCAATGTGAGAGGGAAGAGGCTGGGTGGGCATCTGAGGGACAACCTTTTCACTCAGAGGGTGGTGGGTGTGTGGAATGAGATGCCAGGAGAAGAAGTTGAGACAGGTGCAATGGCAGCATTTAGAGGACACTTGGATGGGAGGGATATGGGCAAAATGCAGGCTAGACGGATTGGCTTGGATGG
The DNA here is from genome assembly GCA_963514005.1 of Raja brachyura. The sequence continues at coordinate 15,479,026 of OY740788.1, forward strand.
GGCATCTTGTTCAGCATGGACGAGTTGGGCCAAGGGGATTATTTCCATGCTGTATGACTATGACTCTAAATACACTGATTTGTGAGCTGGCCAAGATATGACTGAAATAGGAAGGACTAAATAACTAATATGACTAATAGGAAGGCCCACATGCACTGAAAATGTTTCAGAGTATTGAAGAAGGCAGGAACCAGAAGAACAAACACGTTTCAAGTTTTGGGTTTAGTCTGGATTGACTAGTCCTGGATACATAAAATATAGAAAGAGCTGGGAGTACAAAATAGCAAGGAGGTGGGGGAATCTGGGGACCACAGCAAAAGCATGCAAGTCTGTGTTTGGTAGTTAAGTTCCTTTTAAATGGGATTCAGGCCAGAGATATATGCGCGTTGATAGTAGGATGGCCCCACTTCAAGCCTATCTCTTGGAAGCTATCATGGAGAAACACGATAAATTTAAGCAGAGCAACATCTTAGTATTCAATCATAAAATATTTTGTTTCAATATCTTAATCTGCTTGCAACTACATCACAGTTATGCCCCGTAAATAGCAAACGCTCAAATGTTCACGTTCCGATGTACTCCATTTTGAGTCTTTCCACTTTATATCTCTCCTCAACCATGTTTATTTCTATTCAGTCTTTGTATCTTCCTACCTTATATGATTGTGGATCTTTCTATCTGTCTCTACCTCACTTTCTGCCCTTCACTTGATGTGACTCTCTAACGCACGTACTCTTCACCGTCCCCACACACCCACTTTGTGAGCATTGATCTCTCATTTCTATCACTCCCAGAGCCAAGCACTATCCATTTGTGGGAGGTGTGTGAAAATTTGCAAATTATATATAAATGGGGCAGGACAGGGAGGGGAAGACAATCTACGAGTGAGATACAAAAAGTGCAGGGAAAATTATTGATGGGTGGAGCGAGTGGACAAAAATAAGGAAAATGGAGTACATAATCTGAGAAAATGCAAAGCTATTCTCTTTGGGAGGAAGAATGATAAACAGATAGTTTAAATAGATAACAGATAGTTTAAATAGAAAAAGACAGGAAAAGCAGCAGCAAAACAGGGATTTTGTCGTATATGTTAGAAAAAAGCTAGCAGGAAGATTAGTGGATGTTAATATTTAGTTCAAGAGGGTATGAGTGTGAAAGGGAAGTACAACTATACATGGTACGAATGTAACTGTATCTGGAGTACTCTGTAATGTACGGAAAGATCTCATAGTTTGACACAGTTCTAAGTAAATTGGGAAAGATACCAGATTGCCATGAGGAAATGTGGAACAGGTTAGGTTTGTACTAGCTGGAGTTTGGAAAATACGATAACACAAGATCTCCGGGAGCAGGGTGGGAGGATATTGCCACTCATTTGAGATTTCAGAATAAGAGGGCACCAATTTAATACAGAGATGAGGGAGAATATCTACTCTCAAAAGTCTGAGTGCCTTTGGAATTCCTCGCTCAAGAAAGCTGTGGAGATTGAATCCATAGATATATTCAAAACGGACGTAGATTTTTAAATCGATGAGAATCAATGATTAATCAAGATGACAGGGAAGTAAAGAAAAATTGAATCAGCCATGAATTTATTGAATTGTGGGTTAAGTTTAAGGCATCCAATAATCCTGTTTCTATTTCTCATGGTCTCATGCTATAGTTTGTAGGATTGTACAATCAAAACCTCAAACCAATCATATAACATGAAATAGAAAATTCAGACTCCTTGGACACTGGAATAAAACCACATTAACCCAGATCACGTGGCCCATAAATTTCCTACCCTGAGGGAATAGATTTGTATCATTGTTTTACAATCACAATTATTAACTTCATTTTTAAAGTTCAAATAAATTTGTTAACAGTAACATTCAGAAAGTAATACAGTGCCCTCCATAATGTTTGGGACAAAGACCCATCATTTATTTATTTGCCTCTGTACTTCACAATTTGAGATTTGTAATGGAAAAAAAATCACATGTGGTTAAAGTGCACATTGCCAGATTTTAATAAAGGCCATTTTTCTACATTTTGGTTTCACCATGTTGAAATTACAGCTGTGTTTATACATAGTCCCTCCATTTCAGGGCACCATAATGTTTGGGACACATAGCTTCACGGGTGTTTGTAATTGCTCAGAGGTGTTTAAATGCCTCAAAAATGCAGGTATAAGAGAGCTCTCAGCACCTAGTCTTTCCATCACCTTTGGAAACTTTTATTGCTGTTTATCAACATGGGGACCAAAGTTGTGCCAATGAAAGTCAAAGAAGCCATCATGAGACTGAGAAACAAGAATAAAACTGTTAGAGACATCAGCCAAACCTTACGCTTACCAAAATCAACTGTTTAGAACATCATTAAGAAGAAAGAGAGCACTGGTGAGCTTACTAACCGCAAAGGGACTGGCAGGCAAAGGAAGACCTCCACAGTTGATGACAGAAGAATTCTCTCTATAATTTAAAAAAATCCCCAAACACCTGACCAATTGATCAGAAACACCCTTCAGGAATTAGGTGTGGATTTGTCAATGAGCACTGTCAGCAGAAGACATCATGAACAAAAATACAGAGGCTACACTGCAAGATGCAAACCACTGGTTAGCCACAAAATAATGATGGCCTGGTCACAGTTTGCCAAGAAGTACTGAAAACCACCACAGTTCTGGAAAAAAGGTCTTGTGGACATATGAGACAAAGATTAATATATCAGAGTGATGGCAATAGCAAAGTATGGAGGAGAGAAGGAACTGCCCAAGACTCAAAGCATACCACCTCATCTGTGAAACAGTGGTGGTGGTGTTATGGCCTGGGCATGTATGGCTGCTGAAGGTACTGACTCGCTTATCTTCATTGATGATACAACTGCTGTTGGTAGTAGCATAATAAATTCTGAAGTGTTTAAACACATCCTATCTGCTCAAGTTCAAACAAATACCTCAAAACTCATAGGCCGGCGGTTCATTCTACAGCAAGACATACTGCTAAAACAACAAAAGAGTTTTTCGAAAGTGAAAACATTGTAAATTCTTGAGTGGCCAAGTCAATCACCCAATCTGAACCCAATTGAGCATGCCTTTTATATGCTGATGAGAACACTGAAGGGGACTAGCCCCCCCCAAAGGCGTAAGCTAACCATGGTTGCAAAACAGGCCTGGCAGAGCATCACCAGAGAAGACACCCAGCAACTTGTATTGTCCATGAATTGCAGACTTCAAACAGTTATTGCTTGCAAAGGATATGCAGCAAAATACTAAACGTGACTACTTTCATTTACATTGCTGTGTCACAAACATGATGGTGCTCTGAAAATATGAATTACACAGTCACACTTCAAAGTTACACAATAAAAATAGAAAGAAACTTGGAATGGAATCCATTCATTGATTCGGAAAATATTCTGGTTGTTTAAATAAACCCAAATAAATGCATATTTTAAAGTTAAAACAATCAATAAAGAATACTGACATTCTTGGTAACCAGCACATGATTGATATAATGGAATGGTAAGTAGTCAAAAACTAAAGCTGTTTTATTGATAAGGAATGACTCAGCAATCAGAGTACTAATAGTTATGTCTCAAAATCGTAACAGATAGAAATCAGAGGTTTCAGCAGAACACCACAACATATTCTTGTTTAATTTTCACCCTATTCCCACACATTGATAATCCATCACAATCTCAAAAGTGAATCGATTAAATTATTCTATACTCCAATAATTAAAATGAATTTCCCGTTATTCTTATTATAACCCTTGATATATGACTCGGCTTTACCAAACTGTCAAAATGGAAGCAGTCTTTCACCACTTACCCTCTTAATAACCTAGATAATTTTGAAACCATTATTTCTTATCTGCTCAAGGTGGATGAAAATGGACTGCTTAGTAAATTTGCAGATGACATTAAAGTGGGTGGTGTTGTAATCGTGCAGATGGTTATCAAAATATATACTGAATCTTGATCAGCCTGGCAAGTGGACTGTGGAATAATTTATGGAAATTAATGAAGATAAGTGCAAGGTGCTGCCATTTGGGAATTCAAACCAGGGCAGTACCTTCACAGTAAGTGTTGTGGCACAGAGGGATCTAGGAGCATAGGTACATAATTCCACGAAAGTGGCATCACAGGTGGATAAGGTGGTTAAGGCTTTTGGTACATTGGCCTTCATTGGTCAGAGTAATGTGTATTGACGTTGGAATGTTAGATGATAGTTGGTCAAGACATTGGTTAAGTCACATTTGGAGTATTGCTTTTATTTTAGGTCACCTTGCTATAGGATGTTGTTAAGTTAGAAAGAGCGCAGAGATTTACAATATATTGCCAGGACTTGAGGGTTTGAGCTATAGGCAGTGGTTGGGCAGGCTCGGACTTTTTTTCCTTGGAGTGGAAGAGGCCGAGAGGTGAAGTACTAGACCAAGTGGGACCAGATGGGCCTCTACCCCCAACGCGGGGGAGGGGGGGGTGTGGTAGCGAGGGGGAGGGGGGGGAAGGATGTGCGAGGGGGGGGAGAGGGGGGTGTGGGCGGGGGAGGAGCATGGGCGGGGAGGGGTGTGTGCGCGAGGGCGCGGAGATGCATGCGGGGAGGGGTGCGTGGGGAGAGGTGCACGCATGGGCGGACAGGGGAGGTGTCTGTGTGGGCGGGGAGGCGTGGGCGAGGAGGGGTGTGCGCATGGTCGGGGAGAGGTGTGTGGGGAGGGGTGTGCGCGTGGAGGGGTGTGTGGGGAGGGGTGTGCGCGTGGGCGGGGAGGGGTGTGTGGGGAGGGGTGTGCGCGTGGGCGGGGAGGGGTGTGCGCATGGCCGGGCAGGGGTGTGTGGGGAGGGGTGTGCGCGTGGGCGGGGAGGGGTGTGTGGGGAGGGGTGTGCGCGTGGGCGGGGAGGGGTGTGTGGGGAGGGGTGTGCGCGTGGGCGGGGTGTGCGCGTGGGCGGGGTGTGCGCGTGGGCGGGGTGTGCGCGTGGGCGGGGTGTGCGCGTGGGCGGGGTGTGCGCGTGGGCGGGGTGTGCGCGTGGGCGGGGTGTGCGCGTGGGCGGGGTGTGCGCGTGGGCGGGGTGTGCGCGTGGGGAGGGGAGAGGTGGGCAGGGAGGGGTGTGCGCGTGGGCAGGGAGGGGTGTGCGCGTGGGCAGGGAGGGGTGTGCGCGTGGGCAGGGAGGGGTGTGCGCGTGGGCAGGGAGGGGTGTGCGCGTGGGCAGGGAGGGGTGTGCGCGTGGGCAGGGAGGGGTGTGCGCGTGGGCAGGGAGGGGTGTGCGCGTGGGCAGGGAGGGGTGTGCGCGTGGGCAGGGAGGGGTGTGCGCGTGGGCAGGGAGGGGTGTGCGCGTGGGCAGGGAGGGGTGTGCGCGTGGGCAGGGAGGGGTGTGCGCGTGGGCAGGGAGGGGTGTGCGCGTGGGCAGGGAGGGGTGTGCGCGTGGGCAGGGAGGGGTGTGCGCGTGGGCAGGGAGGGGTGTGCGCGTGGGCAGGGAGGGGTGTGCGCGTGGGCAGGGAGGGGTGTGCGCGTGGGCAGGGAGGGGTGTGCGCGTGGGCAGGGAGGGGTGTGCGCGTGGGCAGGGAGGGGTGTGCGCGTGGGCAGGGAGGGGTGTGCGCGTGGGCAGGGAGGGGTGTGCGCGTGGGCAGGGAGGGGTGTGCGCGTGGGCAGGGAGGGGTGTGCGCGTGGGCAGGGAGGGGTGTGCGCGTGGGCAGGGAGGGGTGTGCGCGTGGGCAGGGAGGGGTGTGCGCGTGGGCAGGGAGGGGTGTGCGCGTGGGCAGGGAGGGGTGTGCGCGTGGGCAGGGAGGGGTGTGCGCGTGGGCAGGGAGGGGTGTGCGCGTGGGCAGGGAGGGGTGTGCGCGTGGGCAGGGAGGGGTGTGCGCGTGGGCAGGGAGGGGTGTGCGCGTGGGCAGGGAGGGGTGTGCGCGTGGGCAGGGAGGGGTGTGCGCGTGGGCAGGGAGGGGTGTGCGCGTGGGCAGGGAGGGGTGTGCGCGTGGGCAGGGAGGGGTGTGCGCGTGGGCAGGGAGGGGTGTGCGCGTGGGCAGGGAGGGGTGTGCGCGTGGGCAGGGAGGGGTGTGCGCGTGGGCAGGGAGGGGTGTGCGCGTGGGCAGGGAGGGGTGTGCGCGTGGGCAGGGAGGGGTGTGCGCGTGGGCAGGGAGGGGTGTGCGCGTGGGCAGGGAGGGGTGTGCGCGTGGGCAGGGAGGGGTGTGCGCGTGGGCAGGGAGGGGTGTGCGCGTGGGCAGGGAGGGGTGTGCGCGTGGGCAGGGAGGGGTGTGCGCGTGGGCAGGGAGGGGTGTGCGCGTGGGCAGGGAGGGGTGTGCGCGTGGGCAGGGAGGGGTGTGCGCGTGGGCAGGGAGGGGTGTGCGCGTGGGCAGGGAGGGGTGTGCGCGTGGGCAGGGAGGGGTGTGCGCGTGGGCAGGGAGGGGTGTGTGGGGAGGGGTGTGCGCGTGGGCGGGGAGGGGTGTGTGGGGAGTGGTGTGTGCGTGGGCGGGGAGGGGTGCGTGGGGAGGGGTGTGCACGTGGGCGGGGTGTGTGGGGAGGGGTGTGCGCGTGGGCGGGGAGGGATGTGTGGGGAGGGGTGTGCACATGGGCGGGGTGTGTGGGGAGGGGTGTGTGCGTGGGCGGGCAGGGGTGTGTGGGGAGGGGTGTGCTAGTGGGCGGGGAGGGGAGGTGTCTGTGTGGGCGGGGAGGCGTGGGCGAGGAGGGGTGCGCATGGTCGGGGAGAGGTGTGTGAGGAGAGGTGTGCGCGTGGGCGGGGAGGGGTGTGTGGGGAGGGGTGTGCGCGTGGGCGGGGTGTGTGGGGAGGGGTGTGTGGGGAGGGGTGTGCGGGGAGGGGTGTGCGCGTGGGCGGGGAGGGGTGTGTGGGGAGGGGTGTGTGCGTGGGCGGGGAGGGGTGTGTGGGGAGGGGTGTGTGTGTGGGCGGGGAGGGGTGTGTGGGGAGGGGTGTGTGCGTGGGCGGGGAGGGGTGTGCGGGGAGGGGTGTGCGCGTGGGCGGGGAGGGGTGTGTGGGGAGGGGTGTGTGCGTGGGCGGGGAGGGGTGTGTGGGGAGGGGTGTGTGTGTGGGCGGGGAGGGGTGTGTGGGGAGGGGTGTGTGCGTGGGCGGGGAGGGGTGTGTGGGGAGGGGTGTGCGCGTGGGCGGGTAGGGGTGTGTGGGGAGGGGTGTGCGCGTGGGCGGTGAGGGGAGGTGTCTGTGTGGGTGGGGAGGTGTGGGCGGCAGGGCTGGCCTGAAGCCAATTGGACCAATCCAAAATAAGGAAATACATGAACATTATTTAGGAAAAAGAATCCAGAATGAGCTTATTAATATAATGGGCTAAGCTGTTCTACAGGAAATCATTTTGCGAATCAAGGCTGCTAAATATTTTGCAGTAATTCTCGACTGTACTCCTGACATCAGTCATCAGGAGCAAATGTCGATGATAATTAGATACGTAGCTGATGGTATGCAATCAAATCCTCCAGCAGGAGTATATGAACATTTCATCAAGTTTTTAGTGGTGGAAAGTAGCACAGGTGAAGATTTGTACAACACCCTTCTACATGAACTTGAAACATTAGGGCTGGAAGTTGAAAATATCCGTGGACAAGGGTGTGATAATGGTGCCAATATGAAGGGGCACACCTCAGGTGTGCATGCACGACTTCTACAGAAGAATTCAAGAGCTTTCTTTACACCATGCGCATGTCACAACTACAACCTAGTTTTGGGAGACATGGCCAATACATGTCCAAATGCAATGACTTTCTTTGGAACTCTGCAGCGTATTTACACTCTTTTTGCATAATCTACTAAAAGATGGACTGTTTTTAGAAAATATCTGACAAGTCTGTCTGTAAAACCTCTCTCTGAAACAAAATTGGAATGTAGAATGGAAAGTGTCAAAGCTGTGCGGTTCCAAGCTGCTGATGTTTTTAACGCACTAGAAGAGTTAGAAGAAAAAACTGATGATGCTCAAGCAAAAAGCGATGCTGAATCGTTAGTCAGTCAAATGAGATATTACAAGTTTCTGGTCTCACTAGTTTTCTGGCACTCCTTAAGGGCCTGTCCCACTTTCACGACCTAATTCACAACCTTTTTTACTCGTGGACATTTTTCATCATGCTAGAAAAACGCCCCGACTTACTTGATGCCACGAGTACCTACGACTAGCATCATGGCCTGGTACGACCTTGTGACGACCATGCTGCGATTACGAGTCAAGGGCAATCTCAGCAGAGGTCGTGAATTAAGACATGAAAGTGGGACAGGCCCTTTACTCTTTCAAGTATATTTTGTGAGTAAGGAACCAGAGTGATACCATGGATGTTGCAACAGGCCTTTATTCGTTTCAAAAGCTTTGTAACTGGTTAAAGACATACAGGGAAAAAGGTTTTAATGAAGCCTTGATTGACGCTAGTGAACTTGCCAAAGACCTAGATGCTGAGCCTGTATTCAAGACTCAGAGTAAGCACATTTTGATAACTTTCTATTCTACCATAGAGATATAAAGTCTATAACAGACTTGATTTATATTGCTATGATTCTACAGACCTTGGCTGGCAACCTGGGGCTCACCAAAATTGTTCCCAATTGGGCCCCACACCTCCTAAGGTCGGCCATGGTGGGCGGGGAGGGGTGTGTGTGTGGGCGGAGAGAGGGGTGGGGGTGTGTGTGTGTGTGTGTGTGTGTGTGTGTGTGTGTGTGTGTGTGTGTGTGTGTGTGTGTGTGTGTGTGTGTGTGTGTGTGTGTGTGTGTGTGTGTGTGTGTGGAAAGAGGTGGAAAACTGATTAAAACCGCAAGGTGCTTTAAAACCCGAGGATTGTCACACATGGGTGAGTTTTCAAAACTTTAAACAATTACAAACTCAGAAATATAGGTGGGAATGTGACGGGGTGATGTTTATCGCCTCGACGGGAAAAATGCGAGTAGAATGAGTGAAAATGGGAAGGATGTAGCCTAGCGTTTGGAAGAAAATAGGAAAATTAACCAGACACACATACGAAGAGTTTTAGTATTATAGAGATAGATATAAAATCATGAGGGGAATAGAGAGGGTGAATGCACACAGTCCTTTACCCAGAGTAGGGGAATCAGGAGCCAAAGGACATAGGTTTAAGGTAAGTGAGAACAAATTTAATTGGAACCAAAGGGACAACATTTTCACACAAAGGATGGTGGATATGTGGAACGAACTGCCAGAGGAGCTAGTCGAGGTGGGTCATCTAACAACATTTAAGACATTTGGACAGGTACATAAGTAGGACATGTTTAGAGGAATATCAGCCAAATGAAGGCAGGTGGGACTAGGGTAGATGGGGGCATCCGGATTGGAATGGGCAAGTTGGGCCGTAGGGCACGGTTCCGTGCTGTATGACTGTTAGACTATCCATTCCTAAACTTTCGTCCAGAAAGAATAGGTTTTTTTTTAAATTCCCTGATAGAAGAACGTTCATGAACGCCATAAAGGAACATCCCAAATCTTACACAGGCTCAGCATCACTGCCATGCCTTTATATTGCGTTGCCTGCAGTAACTCAAGATATCCATTTGGTTTCTTAATATATAAAGAAGAATCTTTCATTCTTATATTCACACCAGATCTTCCTATCCAATTAATTCCCTTCAGTGGTTATTTCACTTTGTTGACTATCAGATTTTGCTCCCATTTCATCTTGTTTCTTCCATTTCTAACAATATACTACTATACAGTACTTAAATATTGCCCACTGTTTGGCCTGCCAATTCTGTCAATGTGCAATTAGCCAAGCGAAGGTTCACCAGACTGATTCCTGGGATGTCAGGACTGTCTTATGAACAAAGACTGCATAGACTCGGTTTATTCTCTCTAGAATTTAGGAGATTGAGAGGGGATCTTATAGAAACTTACAAGATTCTTAAGGGGTTGGACAGGCTAGATGCAGGAAGATTGTTCCCGATGTTGGGGAGGTCCAGGACAAGGGGTCACAGCTTAAGGATAAGGGGGAAATCCTTTAGGACTGAGATGAGAAGGAATTTTTTCACACAGAGAGTGGTGGGTCTCTGGAACTCTCTGCCACAGAGGGTAGTTGAGGCCAGTTCATTGGCTATATTTAAGAGGGAGTTAGATGTGGCCCTTGTGGCTAAGGGGATCAGAGGGTATGGAGAGAAGGCAGGTACGGGATACTGAGTTGGATGATCAGCCATGATCATATTGAATGGCGGTGCAGGCTCGAAGGGCCGAATGGCCTACTCCTGCACCTAATTTCTATGTTTAGCCTAGCTCTAGTCCAAGCAAACTTCCTTTTCTCCATTTTCAACTTGACTCTAATCATTATAGTCTCTGTTTTTAGATTATGATACATTTCTGCTTTATCATTCAAAACCAAACCCATCTCTGAATCCTCAATTTATTTTCTACCAGAGCAAGTATTTATACAGCAACTTCAATGCAGCAAAATGTTTCAAAATCTATTAGGAGACAAAATTTGATACCAAGCTGTGCAAAATATTAGGGCAGATAAAGCTTGGTCAAACAGCTAGATTTTAGGAAACAGAGATTTGGCATATACATTTACAAGTAGGGCTACAGAAGCCACAGCCAACAAAGGTAGGCTGATTCAATCCAGAAACTATTATCTTGTAATGCTTCCCATGGTGCAATTCCAAAAAAACAGCAAAGATTGGCAGACCAGGTTCTTGCTCTAATAAGCCACAATGACTGTTCAGTAATTTATTCATGGAGTCATAGAGTGACAGAGATTTAAAAACAGGCCCTATGGCCCAACTTGCCCACACCAGCCAACATGTCCCAGCCACACTAGTCCTACCTGCTCGCATTTGGTCCATATCCCTCCAAACCTATCCAATCCCTGTACCTGTCTAACTGTGTCTTAAATGTTGGGATAGTCCCTGCCTCAACTACCTCCTCTGGCAGCTTGTTCAATACACCCACCACAATTTGTGTGTAAAAGTTACCTCTCAGATTCCTATTAAATAATTTCCCCTTCACCTTAAACTCATGTCCTCTGGTCCTCGATTCACCTTCTCTGGGCAAGAGACTCTGTACATCTACTCAATCTATTCCTCTCATGATCTTATACACCTCTGTAAGATCACCCCTCATCCTCCTGCGCTCCAAGGAATAGTCCCAGCCTACTCAACCTTTCCCAATGGCTCACATTCTCTAGTCCTGGCAACATTCTCGTAAATGGAGAACCATTCTTCATAAATTTATTGTTGCACTTCGTAATTCTGAAAACTACTATTAATATGTCTTTTGTTATCCAACCTGATACTGATGCAATACTAATGAATGCAATATTTTATTTCTATTAAAGCAACATTTCTCCAGGATTCATTCATTCACTCCAGACGTACAGATTTGTAGGTTAATTGGCTTGGTAAATGTAAAAAATGGCCCTCGTGGGTTAAGGTGCGGGGATCGGTCAGCGCAGACCCGCTGGGCTGAAAGGACCCGTTTCTGCGCTGTATCTCTAAAAACTAAAAAAACTGCCTTCAACAGTTCTCAACACTTCATGAATCTCCAGGGCATTACATTTGTTAAGTCCGATTCACACATTGACATTGAAATCACAAACTTCCATTCTGAACTCACCCCTTACGGATACAGAACAATAAGCAAATTTTAATTTGAGCTTCAATTATTTTTTCTTAAATGTACCACTTTCAAAATGTTCTGTAACTTAAAATTCATAATTTACTTTTCTTAAATGTATTTTCCATTATGACAGTTTAAGACTCATTGTTTAGATTCACACACATATTTTAATATGATCACCATCTCCCAGAACTCACACCACTATGTATTATGGATATGAGAGAAATCACTGAAAAAACCAAGTCAAAATCTTGTAAGAGCTGAAACATTTTTATATTTCATATTTACTTGTGTTTGTTCTGTTACTTCACATACATAATCCAACTGATGCTTGCACATAACCCCAAATAATTAATTCTGCTTGTTTTTTAATGCAAGCTAGGTCTTCATTTATGCCTTCTCTTCCAATATTAAATTAATTTCATTCATGTTCTAATTATCACATACACAAAGCTGCTCTTCCTCCTGAATCCTATCTGAAAGTCCTTTGAATCTTTTCTCATGAATCCTATTTGAAGGTCCTGTCATCTGCATACTTAATTCAACTGGGAAAGGTGAATCAACTGAGAGTCTCTAATACCACATCTTAATTCATTGCCAAATCCATCTGGCAATAGCATTTTCTAAAAGAAAAACATTCTTGTGATTTGGGCACTATTCACATATTCCTAATCTCATGTTATGCAATACATTGCATTCAGTGGTGCACTGCTGGGGTGCTCACTATTTAGTGAGATGGCAACCTCTCAGCCGGATTCTGAAGAGTAGCATGTATTCGCTTTAGTCTCCTGTATTTTATTTATTGAACAAGCAACTCAGGAAAAGAGAGAATCTAATCTGAGTATTTTGCTGCTTGTGGAACTTCACGCTGTGACAGTCATTTTCCACATTGTCCTGTATGAAGAAATTGACTTGCATCTCAAAAAGCACTCAGCTGCAGTTTTCTGATATATGCTAAGGTTACGAGTGCAGTTATATTCTCTGCATTAAAAGTAACTGGTGGGTTGTGAATTGCTCCAGGCACTGAAATATATTTTTTAACAAAACTAGAATAAATCTGGGGATAAGGGATTTAGGCATTCAAATTATTATCTTCTTCCTCATCTTCAACCCCATCTTATTTCTAATTCAAGTTGTATCACGTTCTAAAGGACATTTACAGATGAGAAAAGCCACTGACCCATTATAATTTATCCATCCAGAAATATTCACTGCTTCAGGAACTAATTACAGAACTCTATGTCTAACTTACACAAGGTTTAATTTCCTTCCTCCACATCTGTTCATTCTAATCTATGCTATTCAACCCATCTTCAACAGTTTGACTCACTTCCAAAAAATCGTGACTGTTATTTACAAGTACTGTTTGATTAGGTGGGCAACCACTAATTTGTCATGAAGAGAAATTAAAGAATGTTATTTCCCAAAGAGCATGGAATGATTTCCACAGTAGCACAGAGATCAAAATATAATTTCTAGGTGTGGCATAGGATACAAGTAATGCATATATTTTACATAGATATAGAGGCAACTTACTTATGCCACCATTTCCTATTATGCAAGCAATTATCAGAATTTCAAAATATCCTTTGTACATAGTTATTTTTCATGTATAAAATCATCTGGTTTGCTCATGCCTCCCACTGACACTTTATTTTCAGTTGATGACCAGTAAATGCAATTCTCACCACAAAAAGATAATCAAGTGAGCAGGAAAGACTGAAGGAACACAAGAAAACAAGATAAAGAGACCAGAGTAGAATATTCAACATTTCTTGTTTACTCTATCATTGAGTAAGAACATGGTTGATCTTTTACCTCTGCACAACTTTCCTGCATTAGTGCGGAATTCCTCGATTCCCTAAATATCTAAAAATCTTTGAATCTTTGACTTGACTATGCTCAAAGAATGAGCCATAACAACTCTGTTTGGCAGAGAATTCCACAGATTTACTATCCTTTGAGTAAAGGCATATTGTATCACCTCAGTACTGAATAGCTAACACTTTATTTTGAGATTGTGATTCCTGGTTCCAGAGATCACAGTCTGCAATTATCTTATCAAGTTCCATAAGAATTTTGTACATTTCAATGACATCATCTGTATTGAAAACTTTAAAGTACAGGCTTGGTCTGAACATCTCCTCATATGAGGAATTGACCTGTTGAACCATCATTGCAACTGCTCGAATTATAAGTACAACCTTCAGGTTGGTGCTGCATATAGCATTCTGGATGCCGTATCACCATGGACCATTTTTAATGGAGCAAAACATCTCAATTCATGTATTAGATTATCTTACAATGACTGCCAATATAGATGACCACGCATTTTCCATATATTACATTGCCATGCCCTTGCTCATTCAAGCAACCAGTTTGTATTCTACAAAGCATCCCTTTGCACCCTCGTCACAGGCCAGAGAGCCATCAAATTTTGTATCAATTGAAAACTTGCTATTCCTCTTATTTAAATCATTGATATCGATGCACAGAGTCAGTCAGGGAATTACTACCATTCACTGTCGCACCATGTTAGTCCTAGCCTCTCAATCAATAACATTGTTTTCTATTCATAATTAAAATCTCAGTGCATAGTTGCAGCAAATCAGCATGCATTCTAATTTTGTTCAGTAAGTTCTGGTACCATCTTATTGAAAGTCTTCCAAAAATCCAAATACATTCTCAAATAGGCGGATTGACTGTGAGCTCAGTGCATCAGTGTTTTCTCACATCCAAAAGGCATGCAAGTTTCCAGGTTAACTGGTTACTGTAAATTGCTTTTAAATATGTCAATGAATTGTAGAATTTGGAAGAGGTGGTGGGAAAATGTGTGGAGATTAAAACAATTGGGATCAATGTTCTGACTCCCACAGCGATCCAAACTACACTTCTTCCCACCCTATCTCCTGCAAATACTCTATCCCCTACTCCCAATTACCCTGTCTACGCCACATCTGCGCCCAAGATGAGGTGTTCCATACCAGGACATCTGAGATGCCCTCATTCTTTAGGGAATGGGGGATGCCCTCTTCCATCATAGATGAGGTGCTCACTAGGGTCTCCTCAATACTCCACAATTCCACTCTTGCTCCCCCTTCCCCCCTCCAGTCACAACAGGGACAGTCCCCCTAGTCCTCGCCTTTCACCCCATCAGCCATCACATACAGCACATAATCCTCCAACATTTCTGTCACGCCAACAGGATCCCACTACGAACCACATCTTCCCATCGCCACCGCTTTCCGTTTTCCAGAGACCATTCCCTCAACAACTCCCTCGTTAACATGTCGCTTCCCACCCAAACCACCCCCTCCCCAGGTACTTTCCCCTGCAACCGTAAGAGATACAACATCTGTCACTGATGCAAAACAATCACAATACCAAGGATCCCGATAATCTTTTCAGGTGAGGCAGAGGTTCATTTGTACCTCCTCCAACCTCATCTAGTGTATCCGTTGTTCCAAGAGTAGACTCCTATATATCAGTGAAACCAACCTCAGGCTTGGCAATCGTTTCGCTGAACACCTCCACTCAGTTCGCCTACACCTACCTGATCTCCCGGATACTAAACACTTTAAGTCTCCTTCCCATTCCCACACTGGCCTTACTGTCCTGGGCCTCCACCATCATCAAGAGTGAGGCCCAGCACAAATTGGAGAAACAGCACCTCATATTTCGCCTGACCAGCAGTATGAATATTGACTTACCTAACTTCAAGTAATTCTTGGTTTCTCTCTCTATCCCTCTCCCTTTCCAGTTCTCCGACCAGTCTGACTGCCCTGATTACATTTTACCTTGGTTTGCTTTGTTGTTACCTTCTCTAATGATCTATTCTACATTTTCCTTGATCTCCACCCCTTTTGACGTCTCGTACACACCTTACACTTCCTTATCTCTGTATCTCCCCCTCTAAATCTAAATTATCCTTATCTAAATTCCACCTCCCCTGTTGTTTCAGTGCTGTATAATTATGATTTTAACTTGTCTGGCTAATCTATTAATTAGTTGGGGGTCAAGGAAAGAGCGTTCACGTTGCGGCCCTGTTTCCACCAATCTTTCCACTACTGCGCACAAGAAGCCATTGAATGCAGATGCCAAGAAGTGTGTTCAGCTCTGCCTGCACAATTTCTAATCTTGTGATGTGGACTCGATAAGAAGAATTTGATTAGTTGCAATCTAAAAAACCTGCAATAGATTTGCCAAACGTGATTTCCCTTTCATAGATTTAGTGATTTTGCCTACATTTTTTTGTTAATTTTAAGTACTCTGTTGCCAGTTCAGTTCCTTAATAATAGATTCCAACATTCTCTCTCCCACTGATATCATACTAACAGGTCAAAAGCTTTCTAGTTTCCATTTCCATCTTAAATAATAAGGTTACATTTGATTCCTCCAAGTCTGTGGGAACCTTGGTGAAAGCTGTGGAATTTTAGAAGATGACAACTAGTGCATCCATGAACTTCATAGCCATTTCTCTCAAAATGTTGAGTTGCAACTCATCACCTTTCAGGATTTATTGGCTTTAATTTCCCATTTATTTCTCCATTATAAAAAAAATGCTACATTATTTCAGCTCCTTCACAGTAGGTTTGTTTTTGACCACTATTTCCAAGACGGGAGATAGAGCCTAAGAGGGTGAAGGGACAAGAGGGAAAGAAAATGCAAGGGTTATTGATTGATCAATAGATCCAAAATCATTTCAATGGTACCCATGCAACTCTTGGGGAGAGTGTCAAAATGAGAGCAAAAACCTCTTCTCTCTGCAACTAATTAGGATGGGTGCGGGAAGGCAGTGGCAACAGGTTCCGAAGGAGGTAAAACCAATAATAATAAGGATAAATATTAGAAGGGATTTCATCAATTAAAAATAGGCATTCTTACTACATTTGTATACGTCAGATATCCCTTCTTAGAGAAGGCAGGTACAGGATACGAAGTTGATCAGTCATGATCATATTGAATGGCGGTGCAGGCACGAAGGGCCAAATGGTCTACTCCTGCACCTATTTTCTATGTTTCTTCATTTCTATTTATAATTTCTCCAACCGTTAACTCTGAATTAGCACCTAAAATATCAAGGCACATTTGCAGGCGTACATGTAATTACTTTGTAAATTTTTGTACGAAAATGTCATAATCTTTCAGACTATTTCACAATCTTAATAGTTTATTCAATATTAAACAGAATGTTCCCATTTTTGAATCTAATTTCAAAATAAAAATTTGGTTTAAAATGAGATTCAAATCAGCAGATCGAAATGGACAAAGTGTGAATCCCGGATTTAAACTGAACAGGTAACTTTTTGAGTATTGGGCAAATTCATAATTGACTTTTGCTTGTTCAGGGACAGCAAAGGAACTATAATTCATCCATGTCCAAGGAACATCTAATATACAAAATAACTGGCATGGGCACTGCTGCTTCTAGATATTTATATTGAATCAGGTTTGATGACGTCTCTAATTCATGTTCACAAAGGTTGTCCCCAGCTTTGAAATATTAGACCACAGGTAACTCCAAGTACTGTTAGGTTCAGTGATCCTTGGCATTTTGAACCAATGAGAAATGGCACACCTTCGGAGAGAAGAGAACAACAGACTGAAAGCAGTTTCACTGAATAATTCAGGTCAGAGATTTAAAGAATTCAACTCAACAGTCATGAAACTGAAGAACATAGGAATGGCAACCTGGATGAGACCACATATGGCGGTCTTCATTTTTGATTAAATCTCATGGGGATAAACTAAATGTTCAGCAGCAAATATTTGGAGTTAACTGGTTTTGTAGAGCATGGAGGAAACTTCAGACATGCATTGAATGTTTAACAGTACATCTGAAGTTAAATTGAGAGATGTTTTATTATTAAGCAAAGAGAATTCCAGATTTGCTGATTACCTTGACGCTATGCAAAGGAAAAGACAAATAAAATAAACTGACTGTTGTTTTAGAGAGGCAAGGATGCTTAACACGCTTAAAACTGGTAATTTCCAAAGGATAGAATGGCATTTTTAAGAGTGATTGCTCTAGGCAGGAAAATCTGAACAAAATAATTTTAAACTATTTTTTGTGAGCAGTCAAATGACATTAATTTATGGAGGGTAGGATGGTTTCAGTTCTGTTTTAAGAAAGGATAAGGCTATGGCATTTCAAATAAAGGAAGGATCTTTGAGAAAGTATTGGCTTGGAGACAATTCCCAGATGCTTAGAAGTGTAACTAAACTTGGACCATTCCATCTGGCTACTTGAATTGGCAATTTAATAATATACAATGAAAGCATTCTGCATTCATAAAGTCCCTTAAATGACTACCATTAATTTAGCACCTTGCTGTGTTAGGAAACAAAGGGATAGGGTCATTAGCGTAAAGGTTATTACAAGCCAATTTATATAAATTTAGTAAAACATGCAAACGCACTTTGCACAAACTTAAAAAATGCTGACACAGATTTATACAAGAAAATGGAGACCCAGGGAAATGCTGTTGCTGAAATCTTGAGTGAAACACAAAGTCCTGGAGCAACTCAGCGGGAGAGGCAGAATTTCTGGAGGGAAAGGACAGGCAATGTTTTGGGTTGGAACCCTTCAGACCGATTATAGAAATGGGGAGAAAGGAAAACAAAATTGAAAAGCTGACCAAAGCTTGGACATCTTAAAAGGAGAGGAATTTTAGAGTGGAGTTGCACTAAGCAGCCAGAATTGAAGGATGACAGAATGATAACCAAAAAAAGACTACAAGGCGATCCAGATACAAGATTAGAAATGTAACTAAATCAAAGCAATATTTGATACAGAGCCAATTTACATCCACAAGTGTAGAGGCAAATGGCAATTTATATTTGCCAAGTCAGAGCAGAGGCCTTAACTAAAGAGCTTCCAGATCTGCTTGGTGCCGGTGGAGCTTTTTACCTCATGTGCCCTTCGAACTTAATTCTCATTTAACCTCTCACAGAAACAACACACAAAATGCAAGCTTTAAAACAATCCTCTAACAAGAAGCCACCTCTATACCGTAACACAAATGAATCAAGTGTCAAAAACAGTATCATAGGATGGAAATTTAAAAACAATGCAGTCAACAACATGATACCTTATCTTTTAAGAAAAATAGCAATGGCAAATAAAGTATGCTGCAACCAAAACAGTTGTAAAATATAACAAGCTACAGTGCACATGTTCACAGAGGGGAGCAGCTGTACTGATAATGTATAGATAGATAATGAACCACAAAGCATATGACAAACCAGAAATGAACTATCATAGCTTGTATATGCACAATACGTAACAGGCAAAAGACACCGGACACCAGACCGGATCCTTAAAGTCTGATCATTAGAATCCATATTAAATGCAACATGAGAAATTGGAGACTAATTGCTGCACAACAGTTTAGCATGGTACCATCAGATCCAACAATCAAAATACTAAAGCATTACCTCCAATGACCGATGATCATAAAAAATGATTTATCTTGCACATCTTCATTGCTATAGCAAGAGAAATGTAGCATACTATCAGTCCATGCACCATCATCGTTTTGAGAAGGCAAAGAAACACAGAATGACAGGCCAGCCTCTCCAATTGGATGGAGCAAGGTGCCAAGGGCTCTAAAAGTGATAAATGAAGCTCATTACTTTCTCTCCAGTCGCAGTTAAAGGATACAGTCTTAATGATCCAGTTTGGGTTCCAATAGCCAGGATTTTCTGCACTGGATCAAAAGCCATGGCCGAAGGTTGATATGGAAATCCATGACGAACCGTCTAATATAAGTAGCAGCAGGAAAAAAAAGGTACAAAAAGGGAGAAACAGGTATTAACAGGTCAATGTGGCAAGAGGGGGAATAGGGGAAGGCTAGTGATCATTTGGCAGTAGACTTTACTGACTTGGGACACAGGTAATTAGGTAAATGGATTTAATGTCTGAATAGATGACATTTGATGGCCAACAGAAAAAAGACAGTTAGGGACATAGAAAATAGGTGCAGGAGTAGGCCATTCAGCCCTTCGAGCCCAGCACCTCCATTCAATATGATCATGGCTGATCATTCAAAATCAGTACCCCGCTCTGGCTTTTTCCCCCATATCCCTTGATTCCCACAGCACCAAGAGCTAAATCTAACTCTTAAGCCTCTCTTGGTCGGGAACAAACGGCTGACAGGAAAAGAGGAAATGGGAGTGAAAAGCCAACCAAGTGGCAGTTGGCAGATGAAGGAAAGGAAAGGATGCGATGTGTGTTGGGAGGACCAAATAATGACTGAAGCAGCGCTGGGGAGAAACTGGGAATGATAGAAGTTGAGGGATCCCGACTCCGGGTGCTGTCTGTGTGGAGTTTGTACGTTCTCCCCGTGATCTGCGTGGGTTTTCTCCGAGATCTTCGGTTTCCTCCTACACTCCTAAGACGTGTAGGTTAATCGGATTGATTACAAAAATAAAATTGTCCAAGTTGGCGATATGCAGAGTACTGCCCGGCCGACTACAACATTCAGAAGGAAAGAGTGGCAATCAAGGAGACCAGGAAGGCTTTGTAGATGGTCGAGGGTGGTAGGATGCAGGGGCCGGGATTCGCAAGGATGAAGAGGTGAGATGGAGAGGCCGGGTTTGACAAGGATAAAGGGGTGGGACTATCTTGAGTAAGAGACAAATTGACAGATGGAGATTAACCGTAGAAATGATGGCTCGGGGTCCGCTGTGACAAACGGGCACGGCAGGGTGACAGTCACCATCCTGCCCCGGCCCCCCCTGAATGCCGCATTACCGGAGGGGGGGGGGGGGCAGCCTCTCCTCCCCCTCCGGTCTTGTTGCCTTGACCCTGAGCCTCGGGGAAGGAGCGAGGCAGAGAGAGAGAGAGAGAGAGAGAGAGAGAGAGGGGGGGGGGGGAGGTTGTGATGGGAGGGAGCCGCACTCACTTTGCAGAGCTGGAAGTGCTCGGAGCACAGGCTCTCGACGATGTCACTGTCGGCGGGCCGCTGGCCGGGCTGCTGCGACGACGACGACGAGGAGGAGGCCGAGGCGGCCGCCGCCGCCGTCAGGCCGTCCAGCACCTTCCTGATGTTGAACTTCTTCATGGTGCCGCTGCCCGCGTCACATGTCAGGGCGGCCGGCAGCACCGCTCAGGCCGCGGGCTGAGGAGCGGGGCGGGGCGGGGCAAGGCGCTGCGGTGCTCGGCTGGCTCTGCCCGACTCAACCCTCCTGGGCACCGGCTGCCCGTCCTCTCTTCTCGTCTCTCCCCCTTCGCTCTCCTCCTTCTGTTGCTCGGTCTGTCTGTCTGTGTGTGTGTGTCTCTCTCTCTCTCTCTCTCTCCCTCCTGTCGCTAGACGCGGAAACGCAGCCACCAGCCGGACCGCAGCTCCGCACTTGCGCGCCGTTGCCGCCACCGAGCGAACGAGCGAGCGCGCGCGCACCCGGATGTCAAGGAGCCGGTGCACCTGAGGCGCTCGAGCGCAGCGTTGCACAGCACAGGGGTGGGGAGGGACAACACTAATGCTGACACAACCGGGGCGTGGAGCAGCGCTGTCAGTGCAACAGCCAGCAGGGTTTCGGTAGAGCTGCACCCGCTGTGGTAAATTGGCTGCGATGAATGTGCAATCGCAGCGTTAATCGTGCAACAGCAGCAGCAGCAGCACTGTTATAGCAGTAACAGCGACAATAGTAGTTAATGGCAGCGTCAATCGTGCAATAATAGTACCAGAATGGCAGTGTGAATAGTGACAATAGTAGTTAATGGCAGCGTCAATCGTGCAATAATAAATAGTACCAGAACGGCAGTGTGAATAGTGACAATAGTAGTAAATGGCAGTATCAATGGTGCAATAGCAACACTAATAGTGACAACAGTAGTAAATGGCAGCGTTAATTGTGAAATAATAATGCCAGAACGGAAAAAAACGAATAATGATGAGAGTAGTAAATGGCAGCGGTATTTGTGCAATAGTAGCAATTTACTAATTGTGCAATAGTAGTAAATGGCAGCATTAGCCGTGCAATAATAGTGAGAATGGCATTATGAATAGTGACAATAGTAGTAAATGGCAGCATTAATCGTGCAATAATAGTACGAGAAAAGCAGTGTGCAGAGTGAGAACAATAGTAAAAGGCGCCGTTAATTGTGCAATTGCAGCATTAATAGTAACTAACAGCATTAATGGTGGTAGTAGTAGTAAATGGCAGCGTTAATCCTGCAAGAGCAGCTTTAATAGTGACAGCGGTAAATTGAAGCATTAATATTAACAATAGTTGTAAATAGTGGCATTTGTGACAATAGGTTTAAATAACAGCAATAGTAAGAATCACAACATTAATAGTGACATTGGTAGTAAATACTGCTATTAATAGTGACAGTAATAAATAGCAATGTTTATAGTGACAGTAGTAAATAGTAGCAATGTTACAAAATTTTGAGATTTAAAAACTCAAATCTGCAATTTATCCCATCAGATAAAACATAAAAAGAAGTTTAATTTGACACCTAATTCACTTTCATATCTTCAGTATTAAAAAAGTTATGGCCATTTTCATATTCAAAAATTAGCATCTTGTTCCCCATTGCCTTTCCATTGACTTAACGCAAAAGCTGTGATCGAGGACAGTCAAAAGCCCATAACTTTCTTAAAAATTAAGAGAACTCAATGAAATTTTCAGTTATTATAGATTGAAGCATTCTGAAACAAAAATGAAACAATATTACTTGGATGACCTGAAATTAAAGCATATAATTATTTAGTTAGCTAATTGTAGCTAATTACAAAATTCAATTACTAGATCTAAACATATATCCATTTCTTAAGAAAAGATAAACGTTTTTAAATTGCCCAAGTGTCCAAATAACATTCACACAATAATTCACAATATAACATGATTTTTAAATCTCATTTTCATGAACGTATAGGCCAAATGGAAGGAATTTAGTGTTTAATTCCTGTAAATTAATGGCCATTTAAATCAACTAACGAGTGGGTTTTAGTGGAATGCGGTGGATTAGAACGTTGCGGTTTGCGGTGAAGTCGGCATGAAAAACACTGCCGGTTCATACATTTTTTTGGTCCCCATTTCGCAACATGAAAATGTGATTAAAGCCTTCATAAAAAACACATTTTAATGTAAAAATAAACTCTGCACTTTATTTTCTCCCCTACGTAAAATCTTTCCCGTTGTCGGCGCTCACGGCTTTAGAAGATGATTTTTAAATTACTCTAGTTAATAAATAATCTCGCGTAATTTAAAAATACCTTCATGAATGAAATGTCGGAGCGATTTTTCTTCAGCAACGAAATCGCCCGACATGGATCGATTTGCCCTGTCTGTGGAAAAACGGCACTTTAAACACGCCCCCTTTGAAAGGCGCCAAAGTCACGCACACGTGGAGCGGCAGAACTGCAGCGCTGCTCAAGGTAAGTTTTGTAACATACCTATAAATAGCAGTATTAATAGTGCAATAATAGTATGGGATCAGCATCATTAAAAGTGGAAATAGTAATAAATAGTAACATTTGCAGTACAAAGATGGCAGGATTAATATTAACAATAGTATGACATAAACGTGTTAATAGTAGCTTGAGAATGGCAGCATTAATAGTTGAAGTAGAAGTAAAATGAATGCTTATAGCACAGTGGGAGCAGTAGAATTGCGATATTGATAGCGCCGTAGCAAATAGCAATGTTAATCATGCAAAACCAGTATTAAAATAGCATAAGTATAGATATTGAATAAGAGTTAATAGGGCAATAGTAATACTAAAATAACATCAGGTGTGGTGTTAGTTGCAAATAGCAGCCTTAATAGTGTGATAGCAATACTAGAAAAGTGTTAGTAGAGGAAATAATAATAATTAACAGCAATAATAGTGCAATATGAAAGCAGCAACTTTAATAGTGCAATACTGGCGATATAATAGTGTTAGAGGCTAAAGTAGTAAATAACAGTAATAGTGTGACAGCTGCACTAGTACTGCAGGATTAGATGTAGTGATGGTAAATTATATAGAAGGCAAGGCAACTTTAATTAGGCAACACAGCATTAGCATTTCCAAACCAAAGGCACCACAGCTTTAGCATTTCAAAACCATATTTTCAAACCACATTGAGGGCACTGATGGGTCAGTAAAACCACTCACAGTTTAGTAGACATGTGTTCAGTGTTATTCACAGCTCAGACTGAGAGATGTGACCCTCTCGCTCCCCGCATCTTGCAGAGATTGACCGAGGCACTCAACACTTCCGGGTTTTATAGTCCCTCCGGAAGGGGCGTGGCCTTCAGGAGAGAGTATCTCAACATTTCTTAAACACTAATAACTCTTTTATTTTTCATCGTTGGGAAAAATTCTCTCGTCCTGCGCAGCGGAGAGGATGGCCAAAAATCACAGCCATAAGTGGCACCGTTTTTTCTAAAATCAATATACAGAACAACAGGAAGTGGTCAAGATCAGACTTTTAGTAATATAGATAAGTACCAGAATAGTAGCATTGAAATTGAATAGTGTTAAACAGCAGCAATAAGAGTGCAATGTTAGCACAAGAAATAGCAGCATTGATTAATAGTGTTAGATAGCAGTGTAATCATGCAATAGCAACTGTAAAATACCATGTTAATAGTGTAAATAGTAATATTAACAATGCAAGAGCAGCAAACAAATAACAGCATTAATCATTTAATAGCAGCATTGAAAACACAGTGGCAATACCAAAATAGCAACATAATTGTTCAATAACAACTTTGATAATGTAAATATTAATAGCCGTATTAAGATTGCAATGGCCGAACCAAAATGGCAGTGTTAATAGTCCAATACTAGTTGGAATAGTAATATTAATAGTGTAGTAGAATTAATAGCAAGGCTAATAGTGCAATAGTGGGATTGGAATAGCAACATTAATCATGCAATATTAAATAGCAGTGTTAATAATGCAATAGCAATACGAGAATGGCAGCATTTTTGCTGGCAATATCTGCAAATACCTGCTTTAATAGTGCGATAGCAGCATTGGAATAGCAATTTTCATATTGATATTGACCATAAATTGGTCATAAACATTAAAAGTGCATTGGTAGCGCTAGAATAGCAGTCTTAGTGGTGGCTAAAGTTACAAATAGTTCTATGTGGCAGCATTAATAGTGCAACTGCAACACAATAGCAAATGGTGTATGCTGAGTGCTATGTTTGCATATCTGTTGTGCTGCTGCAAGTAAGAATTTCATTGTTCCATTTTGGGACTTATGACAATAAAACACTCTTGACTCTAATACTACTGTCATTATTAATGGGATCAATTGGACCTGTGGTAAAAGTAGCATTAAAACACCAAAATGTTTAATACTAAAATGAAGAAACATTCTGAAAAGAATAGAAATCTGGAATAAAAGCATACGATGCCAGGAATATTCTGCTCAGCATGTCAACCTCTGTGGGGAAAGAAAAATACATTTCAGGTTGATGACATCATTGGAACTGGAAAAGGGTTAAAGGTTAGCAGATGAAAGTAGGAGTGTTTGAATTGGAAAGCTACTGGCTGTATCTATTTACACTTTGAAATGTTATATTTTGTTAATGTTTTGGCTGGTCTCATCAACATGATTAATAGTAATACAACATTAAGATGAAAAGAGGAATTAAGCAAAATTGATGGCATTCATAGGATAATAAAACTAAGAATTATAGCAGTAACAATAGGAGAATCTGTCTATTAGAAATATCACCATTAATAAATACAGCAGATCTAACTTATGGAGTAATTAGCTGTAGGAGGAATGGTTATTCCAGCATCAAGAGTGTCAGTTGCATCAAGTATAATCAGTGTTAACAGCAACAGCAGAACTAATTGTAAGAACATCAAGTGCATTAATAAGAACAGAAGTGATAAGTAATTTTTACTTTTAATAAGCTTACTTTTGAAAAAATAACTTGAATGCGAATAATATGTTATTAAAAGCAATAAAATAACTGTGAGGATTAGCTGAATATAATAATGACAATAAAGGAGTACTGTCAAGGAGCAAAGGTCTCTGCACATCCCTCTACAAATGGATCCTCGACTTGCTCATCCACAGACCACAGTCTGTTCGAATTGGCAGAAATACTTCATCCTCAGTAACAATCAGTACAGGAGCACCTCAAGGCTGCGTGCTCAGCCCCTTGCTTTACTCACTCTATACCCATGACTGTGTAGCTGGACATAGTGAGAACTCCATCATCAAGTTCGCCGACGACACCACTGTTGTTGGACGAATTACGGATGGTGGTGAGTCAGAGTATAGAAGTGAGATCAACCGCTTGACCAAATGGTGCCAGCACAATAACCTGGCTCTGAACATCAATAAAACCGATTGTGGACTTTGGAAGGGGAAGGATGAGAACCCACCATCCTGTTTATATCAATGGGACGATGGTGGAGAGGGTCAAAAACTTCAAATTCCTGGGCGTGCATATTTCCGAAGATCTTTCCTGGACCCAGCACACTGATGCAATTATAAAGAAGGCACAGCAGCACCTCTACTTCCTGAGAAGATTACAGAGATTCGGTATGTCAAAGAGGATTCTCTTAAACTTCTTCAGGTGCACAGTAGAGAGCATGGTGACTGGTTGCATCGTGGCGTGGCTCGGCAACTTGAACGTCCAGGAGCGGAAAAGACTGCAAAAAGTTGTGACCACTGCCCAGTCCATCACTGGCACTGACCTCCCCACCATTGAAGGGATCGATGAATGTTGCTTCCTCAAAAAGGCAGCCGACATTGTCAAAGGCCCACACCATCCTGGCCACACACTCAGTTCACAATTGCCATCGGGAAGAAGGTACAGGAGCCTGAAAACTGTATCATCCAGGTTCAGGAACAACTTCTTCCCAACAGCCATCAGGCCATTAAACATGACAACAAATAAGCTCTGAACTACAACAGACTATTATTATTATTGCATCATATTTGTTTATTTATTGAGTATGTGTGCATGTGTATATATACACACTGAACTTTTTTTTCTCCCGTTATGCACTATGTTTACATATTCTGTTGTGCTGGAGCATATAAGAATTTCATTGTCCTTTCTGGGACATCTATACTATTACTAAAACTCTTTGTCTTGTTTGTGGCTGCCTGTGCGTGTGTGTGCCAATTTCTATTTTCCTATTTTCTGCCAAACGCTAGACCACAGCCTTCCCATTTTCACACATTCTACTCACATTTTTCCCGTCGCATTCCCAGCTATATTTCTGCACTTTTTAATCGTTTAAAGTTTTAAAAAGCCAGAAAACTCACCCGTTTCGGGGAAAAAACCCCGAGTAATGTCACAATGGACTCGCAAGGCAGGAAGGGATGCTCCGGGAGGGAGAGGCACGCCAGCGCTCGTGCGGCGGCTGCCCGCGTCCGACGGCCGACATTTCTGGTGAGTGTGGAGCCGCGGGCCCTGGCTGGAGCCGAGCCTGGTGCTCGAGCTGGAGTGAATGCCAAACCTGGGGCTTGGGATGGGGCCATGCTGCCGACACCTGGTGGTGAGGGTGGAGCCGCGAGCCCTGGCTGGAGCTGAGCCTGGTGCTCGAGCTGGAGTGAGAGTCGAGCCGGCGACGAAAAAAAGCTGCCGCTGGAACCAAGTCAGGGCAGGGCCGAGCAAGAGAACTAGGCCGAGTTCTAAGCCTTGGGTAGGTCCTGGGGCAGGGAATAGGAATGAGGAGAGGATGAATGAAGGAAATGAGGAGGAGGAGGGAGATGGGGTGGGCAGTGGGGTGGTAGAGGGAGATGGGGGGGTAGAGCAGGGAGATGCCCCCTCCCTATCAAGCCTCACTCCCACCCTCTCTACCTCCCTCCCTCTCTACCCCCTCCCTCTCTACCACCTTCCTCTCTACCCCCCTCCCTCTCCCTCTCCATCTCTACCATCCCTCCGCCCAACTCTACCCCCCTTCCTCGCTCCACTGCCCTCTCTGCCCCTCTCCCGCTCTACCCCCTCACCCTCCCTCTACCCTCCCTCGCCACTCCCCTCCCTCTCCCTCTCTACCCCCTCCCTTTCCCTCTCTACCCCACTCCCTCACCCTCTCTACCCCCCCCCCCCTATCCCCCTCCCTCTCTATCACCCCTCCCTCTCTTCCACCTCTCCCGCTCTACCCCCCTGCCTCTCTAGGGATTGAAGAGGGAGTGCTGGGGGATGATGAGATAAGAGCTGCGCCTGCACAGTTGGGGGCTATGCGTGAGTGGTGCAATATTGCATTGGGGTAACGGCTTGCGTTGGGGGAACTGGTGAGTGGTGGAAGCTTACGTTGGTAGCCTGCACAGTAATGCCTCCATCTTCTATGTCACAATGGCAACCCGTCAGCCTAGCCTGCGCAGTTGGGGGCTATGGATGAGTGGTGGAATATTGCATTCGTGAACCAGCCCTCCCGTGTGATGCCACTCCCTCCCCCCCCTCCGGCGTTGAGGGACGGGATCCAACGGGTCCCACTTGGACTAGTATAACAAAAAAACACTCTTGACTCTTGAGCCTTATGTTTAATAGTAAAACGAGAATTAATAGAAATGGCAGAATTCTAAATTACAATGAAAACACAAAGTACTTGTGCTATAACACCAGGATAAGTGCTCAACTAAGAAAAGCAAGCCCAAAGCCAAAGTACTACCTTAACTGATTACACAAACTTATGCTGTGGACAACATCTAATTCCATATGCAATAACAAGCTACCTGCATGTCAACAACCACATAAAAACTGATCTATTGTAGATGCATGTATATCATTGGGATTATCAAGTGGGCAGCTCCTTTCACTGGTGTTTCATTGGGTTAAGTCCGCAACACTGCAGGAAGGCTCAACAGATAGTTCTGTTGTCCCAGAACCACCCCCCTCATTACCTGCTCTCACTACCTATTAAACCAGTACCTACTAAATCAAGGAAACTACAGATGATTAATTCACGCAGACAAATACTAAACACTCGCATCCTGTCTTCCACTTATACTTACCCATTATTAAACAGTCGTAGTGCCACAAATATCAACCTGTAGCGGTTCACGCGTTGTGTAAACACTCTGTTTAATAATTAACCGATACAGCCCCGTCGCTCACGCACGCATCAAGTTAATATTTTACTACTACTGTGTCATCGCTCGTGAGCACACCCGAGTTGCACACCAAGTGCCAAACATTCGAATTAGAACTGCCTCCTTTGAATTCCAACCGCCTAACGGCCCGACCCCCTGACTGCGTGATTGATTGGCCCAGATCATGCTCGGTCCACGCGAGAGTTTGAGCCTGACCAACGACGGTTCGATACCAAAATGGCTCATCCCGCCACATGACCCCCCCCCCCCCCCCCAGAACCGGAGTAATGGAGGCGGTTAGACGTGTACGCATCTCCTGTGTTCGGGGTCGCAGCTGGCAGAGTTGAGGGCGGGTGCGGTCGTGGCGGTGGGGCTGTGCCACCTGCACTGGCTTGTCAATGTCCAAGTGTGCTGGCTTAAGACGGCCCAAGGAACAGAACTAAATACTCCCAGTATTACTAATACAGTATTGTTAATTTTAGTTTTAACACCATAATTTGTATATATTGTTAGAGCATGATTAATATAATCTTATTAAAGTATTAACAGGCACAACAGACCCAAGAGCAATTCCCAGAAGAAAAAGGAAGAATATGCACCAAAAGGTGCCAGTGTTAAGGGGATTAGCATGCTTCATAACCCACATTAATAGGGACTAAAACAGTTTTCATATCAGTGTTAAATGAATCATTTAAATTTGTTGTTTATGGTATTATGGAAAGTAATAGTAATTCCAGTATTAACAAGAACACCTCGACTAATCATAACACTTGAAGTTATAGGTCTAGCTGGAAAAGTGTTTTCAGCATATATAGGAACAATTGGATTAATACTAAGACTGGTTAATTGGTATTGATAGTCTCATAGTAATAGGATCTGCTGGAATAATGGCAGCTGTACTACAAGAACAGCGTGAGTTTTTATCATCAGAATGCTTAGGGAAAAAAAACGACCATAAAAATTGTATCATCAGCACGAATAGTAATACCACCATTTTTTGGAGCAGCAGTATGAATAGGAACACGTATAAATGGGAACAATGGAAATAATGAGGAATTATAAATTTAAGAGGAACAACATTACTAATAAGGGTCAGGTGTATTGTATAGATGTAAATTCACTCTTTTTAACATGGCATAAATGACTAACCAATCCACACAAATATGTTTATTTATGGAGTTATGCAGACACACTGATCTGTTTTGTAGTCATGCCTACTATGTTCTGTTGTGCTGAAGCAAAGCAAGAATTTCATTGTCCTATCAGGGACATATGACAATAAACTCACTTGAACTTGAACTTGAACTTGCGTTTATTTATGTCTAGGACTTAGCAATTGCAATACTAGCCCCGATCAAGCACACCCCGACAGCTGCACCCAGTGGGCAGTCTGGCTGCTATGGTGCCTGTCAGCTTTGGCCAGATCCAATCAAAATCCAGGTCATCTTCTGGCATTTGCGCAACTGCAATGCGAGCAATTATCTGAAACAAAAATGAACCAGCAAGGCATCCATTCCGCTCACTGTGATAATCTATAACAACCACAGACTACACTGCCTCTTTCAAGGTACACAGAGAAGGCAAGGGAGAGATATTGTGCATGAAACAACACCATCTTAAAGCTTACAAATTCAAAATGGGGATTGTAATCAGTCACTCAGGATCTTAGTAATCCCCCCTGTGTTGATCCAGCACCAAACAGGGTTGCACAGGAGCATACGAAATAGGAGCTGCAGAAGGCTGTACAGAGCTTGGCAAATAATAACACAGCTGATATGAATTTGGCCTCAGCTCCAGTTTGCTGCTGTTCCATTGACCAAAACCTGTATACCAAAAGTCTGTTGCACATAGCCTTGAATGTATTCAATGATTCAGGCCTTGCTGCTGCCTGGGGGAGTGAATTTCAAAGATTCACTGCCCTCGGTGAGGAAATTCCTCCTCACCTACATCTTAAATGGACAATCATTTATTCTGAAACTGTGCTCCATAATTCAAGGTAACCACAGAGGGAAAAAACCCTGAAAATATTTCAGGTCTTGCAGGTCTGGTGTAGAAAAAATATTCGGTGCTTAAGAACTTGCACTGGGACATTATGGGCTGCCTCGAACTAACCAACATTGACACCTTGACACTGCATTATGGTAACTGAGCACCTTTCTGTGGAGCATCAGTTTATAAGTTCTAGGAGCAAAAGTTTGGCCATTCGGCCCATCAACTACTCCACCATTCAATCATGGCTGATTTATCTTTCCCTCTCAACCGCATCCTCCTTCCTTCGTCAATCTCCGCCTTAAAAATATCCATTGACCTGGCCTCTACTGGCGTCTGCAGCAATGAATCCCACAGATTCACTACAGTCTCACTAAAGAAATTTCTTCTAATCTCTTTTCTAAAGTTACATCCTATTATTCTGAGCATATGGCCTGTGGTCCTAGACTCTCTCACAAGTGGAAATATCATCTCTACATTCACTCTATCCTGGCCTTTCACTATTTGGTAAGTTTCAATGAGATCCCCTCCTCATCCATCTAAACTCCAGCAAGTACAGGCCCAGAGCCTTCAAACCTAAATCATTGTTAACCTAATCATTCCTGGGAACAGGAGGGATAAATCAACCCCATAACCAGGTGTGCCACTTCTGTCAACGTGGGACTAATAGAAAGTGCTAATAGAGGCAAGGATCAAGGGAGCACCATTGAGAAATATCCATGGCAGTATTGTTAATCATCATGGCTTGAGGGCATCTTTAATTATATTCAGCTGATTTTATAACTATTTATGTTTAGTTTTTCTTTTATGAATACTACTGGAATAATTATAATAACAACATTACTAGGAAGGCTGTGGTAATAGTAATAATAGGATTAACAGTAACACCAGCATTGGTAGAGAAGAGCCATAATAATAGTAGTACTAACGTTAGTTGAAATAGCTAGATTAATAATAATGGTAACTCTAATGGGAGAATCGAGGATAATAGCAGAAGCAAGATTATCTGTTCTAACGTTACAGTATAATGTTTAGTAAAATTATCTGAAATTATATTGGCAATAGTAGAAACAACAAGACCAATAATATAAGTAGCAGTTAGATCAACAGTGATTCCAGAAAGTAATAGTAACAACAGTACTAAAAGGAACTTGAGTAAATGCAGAATTCATAAAAACATTTGATTAGTAAGGGTGTCAGGGGTTATGGGGCAAAGGCAGGAGATTGGGGTTGAGAAGGAAAAATAGATCAGAATGGCAGAGTAGACTTGGTGGGCCAAATGACTTAATCCTGCTCCTACAACTTATGAGCATGAACACTGTAATTAATAGAAATACTGGTGATAATAAAAATAAATTGAGCTGAAGATAATATCAATCGGATTAATAGTAGGAACAATATTAATAGGAGCACAATACAATGATACCAGAATTAGCAGGCACATCAGCAGAATAGTAGAAGTTGGAGGGGCAACAAAAGCAGAAAGGCTACTTACAATTTATTAATTCACGGTATGTTTATGTGCCACCCTGAATTGCTCTGGAAGTGATGTGAACAAAGAGGATGGGAAGGCACCGGGAATATTTTTGTGAATAAATCATTTTAAACAAATAATATGTATTTGCGATTATCACATTTTAAGCAAGTATTTAAAAAATACTTTTTGGAAAGGCAGTAAACAATTTAGATATAGATCCATGGTTTAACATCCTGTCTGTGAGATGATACCTTTGCCAGGGCAGCACTCTCAGTACTGTGCATGGGTATTAGTTTAGATTCTGTGCTCAGTCTCTGGCAGTAGACATTAACAAGATATTCAAACTGACACTAATACTAAAACTAGTATCAATGTTAAAAACTCCATTAAATTTCAGTAACTAATACCAGCATCAGTACTCCTATAAATAATAGTAATATTAACAGCAGCAATTCTTAAATTCATCCTATCATTAATGCTAATACCAGTATGAACACGTTTAAGCATTTCTCGGAAATTAAACTGAATTTCAGAAAAAAATCTGAATTTCAGAAAAAACAATGCACCTTTGGATGCTTGTGACAAATAAAATTGACTGAATTTGACTGACTTTGAGATGCGATGAATAATGCACAGTTGAGTCACCATGTGTGATATATGCAAGTGATTGAAGATAAACTTCTACTGCAAAGTTGTTTGCATGAGAGGTGATGCCACAGAGGCTGTGGAGGCCAAGTCAGTGGATATTTTTAAGGCAGAAATATAGATTCTTGATTAATACAGGTGTCAGAGGTTATGGGGAGAAGCAGGGGAATGGGATTAGGAGAGAGAGCCATGATTGAATAGTGGAGTAGAATGGCCTAATTCTACTCCTATTCCTTGTGACCTTATGATATGAGGTCACATAAGCACAGAATCTGGGAAAGACAAGTTGGTAGATTTTCCTGTTGAGACCAATTAGGAACCGCAGAAAAGAAAAATAATTTGGTTGAATATTAGCACATATGACTAAAATCTAGTATAGAGGTAGAAAAATGTTGAAAAGTGGAATGTAATCCAGCAACAGAAAGATTTTGGAATTCAGAGTGAGAAAGTTCAGCATTAGCTGCACAGAGCTTTGTTCAGTTTCTGAGAGCCGTTCTGGATTTCGTTTTGGGCAATTTAACCTTGAACTTGCTCCACAACGTTAGAGTCATAGTGATACAGTGTGGAAGCAGGCCCTTCAGCCCAACTTGCCCACACTGGCCAACATGTCCCAGCTACACCAGCCCCACCTGCCTGTGCTTGGTCCATATCCCTCCAAACCTATCCTACCTATGTACCTGTGTAACTGCTTCTTAAATGTTGGGATAATCCCAGCCTCAACTACCTCATCTGGCAGTTTGATCCATACACCCACCACCCTTTGTGTAAAATAGTTACACCTCAGATTCCTAATAAAGCTTTTCCCCTTAACCTTAAACCTATGTCCTTTGGTCCTAGATTCCCCTACTCTGGGCAAGAGACTGTACATCTACCAGATCTATTCCTCTCATGATTTTGTACACCTCTATAAGATCACCCCTCAACCTCCTGCACTCCAAGGAATAGAGACCCAGCCAACTCAACCTCTCCCTATAGCTCACACCCTCTAGTCCTGGCAACATCCTCGTAAATCTTCTCTGAACCCTTTCAAGCTTGACAATATATTTCCTATAACATTGTGCCCAGAACTGAACACAATATTCCAAATGAGGTCTCACCAATGTCTGATACAACTGCAACATGACCTCCCAACTTCTATACTCTATACTCTGACGAAGGCCAGTGTGCCAAAAGCATTTTGACCACCTGATCTACCTGCAACTCAAGGCAGGGGCGGAAAACCCGGGCGGGGGGGAGGGGCAGAGGGGACACGTCCCCCCCCCATGTTCTGAGAGGTGGGGGACATCCCCAAGTTTTTGTCATCTGGATTTTAAAATTTCCATGAGACAGTGGAGGTGGGTCTGCTGATCGAGGGCGTTGATTGGACGAGAGAGATGTCGGTCAGCAGGCAATGGGGGCGGGACATGATGATTCAGCACGATGATTGGAGGAGGGAGGAGGGAGATGTGGCACAGACCTGCGCCTCATCCGCAGCCAGGATCGATCCCAGCCGGGTCTCCGGCGCTGTCCCGTCCCCACCCGAGTGCCCCCCTCCCACCCCCCCCCACGGGTGGCCAGAGAGGTCGGCAGTCAGACGGGAGCTGTACCCCCAGGCCCACAGCCAGCGCAGAGAAGCAGCGCTAAACCCAGCTCAACTCTGCCTGTCCTGCCAGGTGAACCTGCCTGGGCTTGCGGGAAATATGGCCAGCGCGGAGAAGCAGCGCTGGTATCCCGTCAGTTCAGTCAGGGCTTGTAGGTTAACCCGGCGAGACAGGCAGAGTTGAGTTGCATTTAGTGCTGGATTGAGCCTCCGAAGCCTCGCGCATGTGTGTGTGTGTGTGAGTGTGTGCGAGGCTTCGGAGTGTCCTCCCTGTCCCCCGGTCCCCTCCATATTTTGTCACAGGCTTCCAGTCCGAGAAGCAACCTTCCACCATCACCCTCTGCTTCCTTCCATGGAACCAATTTGCTATCCATTCAACTATCTCTCCTTGGATCCCATGCGATCTAACCTTCCAGAGCAGCCTACCATGCGGAACCTTGTCAAATGCCTTACTGAAATCCATGTATACAACATCTATAGCTCTGCCCTCATCGACCTTTTTGGTCACATCTTCAAAAAATTCAATCAAATTTGTTAGACACAACCTCCCACTTACAAAACCATGCTAACTATTCCTAATCAGCCTTTGCCCATCCAAATCACCTGTGTAGTAGCCATTTAGCTTAACTCAGTATATTATATTTATATCCAGTTACCTTTAATTTTATCTGCCTGTAATTATGTGGGTGGGATTTATACGTAGTCTGGGACGTGTTCGTGGCTAGGAATCTGGCACAGACTCCCAGATAGATTTTAGTTTAGTTAGTGAAGACTAGGGGGAAGATATAGTTTTTGACCATGATTATGAGCATGATCACGAGTATGCTGGAAGACGATGTACTTACATTTCAGAGTGGTTTTACTGTTTTGTACTACTACAATAAAGAAACTATTAATCAAGAGACTGTTCTGGAATACTCATCTTTTGACTGCTTTGAATGTCTTGTGGATTATCCTCTGAACCATAGTCAGCAAATTAGTGACTATCGAGGGCTAATACCTTGAGACATCATAAAGACTGTCACTACAGCCTGAATAACTTATCCTTCAGAATACTATCAAGTAACTTTCCAACTACAGATGCTAAGCTCACCGGTCTATAGTTCCCGGCATTTTCCCTGCAGCCCTTCTTGAAAAGTGGCACAACATTTGTCACCCTCCCGTCTTCCAGCACCTCTCCTGTACTTAAGGACAACTCGTAAATTTCAACCAGTGCTCCCACAATTTCCTCTCTGGTTTCCAACAATGTCCTCGGATATATCTGACCAGGCCCTGGAAATATGTCTATCTTCATACACAATAGTACCTTTCGTACTTCTTCGATGCTAACCCTGATTGCTCTCAAGACACTTCCATTGTCTACCTCAAGTTCCTCTGTCCTACTTTTTTTCTCCTCGTTAAATACAGAGGAGAAATACTAATTGAGGACCTTGCCCATCTCCTGTGGCTCCACAGAAGTGACCGTTTTGATTCCTGTGAGGTCCCACTCTCTCTCTAGTTACACTTTTCCTGCTTATGTATTAATAACATCTTTTGGGATTGTCCTTAATGCTACCCGCCAGACCTATCTCCTGGCCCCTTTTTGCCCTTCTGATCTCCTTTTTCGGTTTACTCCTCAGTTCCTGAAATTTCTCCAGGGATGCACTGGATCCCAGCTGAATATACGTCACATGCATCCTTCTTGTTTTTGACCAAATGCCTCAATGTTCCTCGTTAGCCAAGCTTCCTCAAGTTTGCCTGCTTTGCCCTTCACTCCAACGGGGACGTACGTATCCTGAGCTTTTGTCAGCACGCTTTAAAAATACATCCTATGGCCTATGTTCCTTTATCCTCAAACCTGCTCCAGTCAACTTGAGCGAGACCTTCTCTCATAACCTCAAAGTTGGCCTTGTTTTGCCTTTTGCAAGTCGCCCTAATGCTGTTAGTGTAAGCGCATGAAGATTGCAGACTTCAATTGCAAGTATCACACAACGAATACTTGTGAATGTGAGGCCAATATCTCATGGTTCTCGGCATGTAATGTTGCAAGGCAATCACTGAAGCCAGCACTTTAAGCGACATACCATAATCCTCTTCCAGTCAGGGGTGAATGCGGCTACATAATGAATGAATGCCGCATTTATGGGATTGAGTGGGGATCAGAGGGATCCAGAGGCACAAAAGACAATGTTCATATCAGTGGGCTGCAGATTACCAAGGCGGAATACAAGCTGCTGTTCCTGTATTTTGCATTTGGCCCTAACTTGGCAGTGAACAAGGCCGAGGGCTGACAGGCTGGTGTGGAAAGGGAAGGGGAATTAAAATGGCTGGGATCCAGGAGATCCAGATTGCCAGAGCAGACAAAGTGACCTGGACAGACTGGTGTATGATGGTGCATATGGAGGCATATTTATTTGTACCTGTGGTCCATGAAAACCCTGCAGGAATACAGCCGAGCACTCCAGGCAGCCTGTTCCCAGGAAACTTTCCAAAGTCTGTGAATAACTGCATTGTGGGGAAGCGTGCAATTGTAGGTAAGTGTCTGTGCTTTATCTGTCTGCACCTGTGAACTAAAACAAAATGGATCAAGTCTCTGCTTCTCTAGCGTGGAGCTCCTTAACACAGCAGTGAGCAGCAGACTGTGAAATGTTGAAGCCTGGAATGATCCTGAGGCCAGGATGCCTGCAGCACGCACCTCTCTGGAAAATACCTGTCACCTTGCAGTTAGAAGTCACCATCACAAATTCACATTGTGGTAGATGTGGTAGAACATATTTCTTTGTAGTTGATTTTCAGTGAAGTTGCCTTGCTTTTTCTAATTCAACATCTGATCTTTGGACCTTGGACATTGAAAAACAACGAATCAAGGAGAATGGATGCTGTCATTGTTGTGCCCGCAGTAACAATTCTTCTTCAATAGCATCTCACAAATCCTTAACTGTCACAAATCCTGGAAGGACATGGATCACATGGCTTGACTTCCTCTCACCTCGAGTTGGACAAATAGCACTACTTCTTCATTGTTGCTGGGTTCAAATCCTAACCTTTTCATCACTGTATCCTCATTGCGATGACAACAAATAGATGGCCCAGCTATCTCTTTCTTGTGAGCACTTGGGGATGGGCAATAGATGTTACTGATGCCATTGTCCCTTGAATAAATAAACTAAATACATTTGAATTAAACTTTACTTGTAAATTAAGTGCAGGAGAAGGTCACTTGGTTTCATGGCCAAGGTGCAGCAAATTTGTATTCTTGCCAAATCGCTGGTGATGATCAATCCCTGTTTATCAATAATCTATCTAATGTTATCGTAAAAGTATCTCATAACTCCTGTTTTAGCTGCCCTTTGATGAAGAGTGTGTTGAAGACTCATGACCATCTGATGGGAAGAAAAATTACCTCATCCCTGTTTTAAATTGGCAACATCTTATTGTTAAACAGATATCACTGGTTCTAGATTCTCATATAAGAAGCACCCTGTCAACATCCACCATGTCCCGATCTCTTCTCATCTTATACATTTCAATCATGTCCCTTATTACCCATCTAACACCAATGGATAGTAAGACAAACCTGCACAACCTTACCTCGTGGAACAACAGGATCACAGTCTTCTGCCACTTATTATGTTAAGCAAATTGAGTTTCAGTTTATGTTCTGAAAACTATCTGAATTCAACAGAATATTGAATATTCTGCAATAATTATTCAAGTCATGTTGACCGACACAATCAATGCTGGTGCTACTTTTGTGCGATGTGCATTAAAAGCTTCCTTGCTTGCATTTGATCCAGTGCTGGGATATCATGTGAGGTCAAAGTAAATGTTGAGATGCACCACGCCCACTTCCTCCATCGCTAATGCCATCACCTCAGTGGTCTGTTGTGTCAGTGGGATGGGATGTACCCATTGACTGTGATGAGGGCATGAAGACCACTGAGGGAATGATTTTATGCGTGTAAGTACACGTGTGTGTACTTCAGTGTTGAATATACCAGTGATTTGGCATCTCTATAATTAAAAGTCTCATCTTGACCACTTCCTGTTTGCACTGTGCTTTGATTTTAGAAAAAAACGTTATCACATATGGCTGTGATTTTTAGGCCATCTTACTCAGAGTCCTCCTCCGCTGCACAGGCCCGAGGACTTATTAGTGTTTAAAAAATCTTGAGATTCTCTCTCCTGTCAGTCACTGCCACGAAGTCCACGCCCCTTCCGGTGGGAGGGGGAGGGACTGTAAACCCCGGAAGTGTGGGCGTGGATAAGTCTGCCTGCAAGATGGCGAGGGAGAGGTCACGATTCTCTGTCTGAGCTGGGAAACTACAGAACACTGTGAGTAAGCAATGTACTTGAATAAATGATTTGTTAGCGCTTAATGAAAATGAAATGAGTTGTTTGCCCTGCCCTGTGATTGAAACTGAAATGGCAATGGAAATGAAGTGAAAATGCAATGAGCTGTTTGGCTTGGGCCTGCCTTGTGCTTGAAACTGCAATGGCAATGGAAATGAAGTGAAAATGCAATGAGCTGTTTGGCTTGAGCCTGCCCTGTGCTTGAAAGTGCAAAGGCAATGGAAATGAAGTGAAAATGCAATCAGCTGTATGGCTTAAGCCTGCCCTGTGCTTGAAAGTGCAATGGCAATGGAAATTAAGTGAAAATGCAATCTGCTGTTTGGCTTGGCCTGCCCTATGCTTGAAACTGCAATGGCAATGGAAGTTAAATGAAAATACAATGTGCTATTCGGCCTGCCCTGTGCTTGAAACTGCAATGCAATTGGAATGAAATGGAATGAGTTGTTTGGCCTGCCTGAAATCACCAGGCCTGAGTGACTGAGCTGCCAGCCCACCAGGCCTGAGTGACTGAGCTGCCAGCCCAAGAATCCATTTGGCCCACAATGTCCATACTAGTCCTCTGGAAAGCAGTTCCATCGGCCCACAACACCCATACTAGCGCTCCAGAAAGCCCGCCCCCCCCCTCCCCCACTGGCCAGCAATATTGGAATTGGTGGAGAGAATATTGCGTTGGGGGACCAGCCCTCCCGTGTGAACATGGGACCCAATGGGTCTTACTTAGTCTAGTAATCAATATAAGCAAAGTGAGCCATCCAGCCCCTCACATCTTTTCTATGGTGATGCAACTTTCCTGTACTAACTCCATATCCCTTGTTATTTCAAAAGCTTCCCAGGCTCCCTGTAGTAATGTATTCCTAAATTTTATCATCTGAGACAAGAAATTCTTCCTCATCCCCATGTTAAATGGGTGACCCTTATTGCCATGTGGCAATATCTCACCATTCATCTTGTTAAGCTCCCTTAGAACCCTATATATTTCAATAAGATCACAGAATGTTCTTTAAAACCCAAATTTTGATAGGCCCAAACTTTTCAAATATTCCTCATGAGAACTTCTTCATCCCAGGTATCAACCAAATGCACCTTTTCAGAACTGTCTCCAAGAAATCTTTTCATAAAAGGAGTCCAAGGTTGTTGCAGAATACTCCATTTGTGGTCTCATCTTTGCACTGTGCAGTCATAGCAAACATAACCTTGTTTGGGTGCTCCATGGCCTTCTGCAATAAAGGTGACCAACCCATTTCTCTTCCTACTTACTGGCTGTATCAACCAGCCAGTTTTCACTGGTATACGATACATGCATATTCTGTAGCCTGTCCAAAGTGAACAACCTCACATTTTACCATCTTTTCCCATTCCTCATACCATCTCGGCCCCTTTGTCGACCCTTTACACCACTTACTTTCCAAGCTATTTTTGTACTGTCAACAAATTTAGCTGCATTAACCCTGCCCCTTAACATTAACATCATTAGTTGGGACCTCAGTGCTCAACACTGTTACAGTATACATTTGTCATAGCTCACCAACCTCAAAATTATCCTTTTACGCAAGCTTTCATTGTTGCTATTGTTAATCAATACATGCTAGCATATTATCCACAACATCTCTTACCCTATTTAGTAACGTTATTGAATGCTTTCTGAAAATCGAAATACACTACAATTTATTGGCTCCCTGCTTGTTAGTACGACTTCCCTGGTCATGGATTCTAGCATTTTCCTGATGACAGATATCAGCTGATCTGTCTAGAGTACCTGTTTGCTGTTTCTCTTCCCTGAATATTTAATGGCAGAGGGGGCACCAATCTGCTGGAACCATTCCAGAATCTTGGGGATTTTGCAAGATCAGAACCCATCAGGTCACTAACAATTTCCTTTGCCTACCATTGTAGGACAGCTTTCAATTTGAGCGCTTCATTGGTGGGAGCAGAGGAATGTGAGACAAGATAAGAATCATCACTCCAGCCTTATTTACATACTAGAACTGGCACTGTTTTACAATTGTGTGTTTGAAGCTATTAGTCGTGGGTTGCAGCTGTTAACCTTAAAATGCAGAAGTTAGCCCTGAGTTCCAAATGTCAGCTCTTCATTCCAAATGTTAATCCTACATTGCAAATATTGTCCCTATTTTTGCTCTAGAATGCAGATGTTTGTCCTGTGTTGTAAATGTTAACCCTATATTAGTCCTGTATTGCATATGTTAATTCTGTGTTCTTCTTATTGAGTCCACATCACGAGATTAGAAATTGTTCAGCCAGAGCTAAACACACTTCTTGGCATCTGTATACAATGGCATCTTGTGCTGCTTGTGCGTAGTGGTGGAAACAGGGCCGCAACATGAACGTTCTTTCCTTGACACCAATCCTGTGTTAGCCCTATGTCACATCCACAGGCTAGATGTTAATCCAAAAGTGTGGACTATGATCAAGTTGCAGTCCTAGACAGACAAATTCTTGATTAGAACAGGAGTCAAGGGTTATGGGAAGAAGGCAGGAAAATGGGATTAGGAGGCAAAAATCAGCCATGATTGAATGGTCGAGTAGACCCGATGGGCCGAATGGCCTAATTCTACTCCTATTACTTGTGAACTTGTAACCATGTTTTTCTCCTTGTGTGGACCAAAGAGTAAAACATATCTCATCTTATTGGGAAATACCGAGAATATGATCCCTTTGTACATAAAGTCCCAAAGGACCTTTTTAGATGTGACATTGAATTGTTTTGATCCTTCAGGC
Organism: Raja brachyura; assembly: GCA_963514005.1. The sequence goes on from OY740788.1 coordinate 15,520,334, forward strand.
TTTGAATGGATGAGATTTTTATTTGCAACTTGAAGTTACTACCACTAGGTGCCAGACCGGAGCTAGCTTTCATCTCCTTTCCATTCCACACTAGATTGAAGATTAATTATAAATTTAAATTACTTTTGTAATTCACTATCGGGATTTGGACATTTATGGGATAATCAACAGTTATTGCCTAACATCGTGTACACTGCTAAATTGGTACCACAACTGAGGGTCTTTCCGGGCCAATTTTGAGGTCTGTCTGTCAGTTGTCAACCACCTGGTGTAGAACTCACATCATTTATCAGCCAGGCTGTGCAAGGATGACATGGTTTTCATCCCTAAAGAACATTATGGACGTGTCCCATTTAGGCAATTTTTCAGGCGACTACCGGCAACTGTCAAGTCGTAGCAGGTCGCTGAAAAAACGGCGACTGGAACGGCGACTGTGGAAGTAGAACACACACACGCACATACACACATCGCTTCCTTCACCAACCAGTTATGTAGTCTGGGTACAGGGCAAATGGGGGAAGCGCTGTCTGAGTGAAATTCACACGGTGTAAAGCCAATGTGATACAGATACACATCACGATGAACAGGAAGGTTGGCGCTGTAATTAAGACGGTGAAAGCACAGTGTACGGGAAGGGTCACTTAAGTCCTTTAAAAGAGGGGGGAAAGGTGGGGGAGAGGGGGGAGAAGGGGGGAAAAGGGGGAGACAGGGTGGGGAGAAGGAGTGGAGCCAACCTTTAAGAAGCCAGAGATACACGGCTGTGAAGCTCGGCGGACATTAACATTACTGGTCGGTTATCCTTGGTTCTGAAAACTACTGTTTACATTTTTTTTCCCAATGAGCCAATGAAATTCACCAGTCAGCACCAGCGACACCCTATGAGAACCTACGACAACCTTCGACCTCCTGGCGACCCACTACCATGACTCTCCATGGCGTCAAAATTCAGGTCGACGCTAATGTTTCAACATGTTGAAAAATTAGCGACGACCAGATTGAAGCCGCGACTAGTTACGAGAATGCGGGAACAACTCACCACCATGCAGGCAACACCCCGGCAACCTCCAGTGAACAGGTGGCGACCTCATAGGGTCTTGTAGTCGCCTAAAAAGTTGCATAAGTGGGACAGGCCCATTATTGAGCCAGTTAAGGTATAGGGTCTTGGTGAGACCACACCTGGAGTATTGCGTACAGTTCTGGTCTCCATATCTGAGGAAGGACATTATTGCCATAGAGGGAGTGCAGAGAAGGTTCACCAGACTGATTCCTGGGATGTCAGGACTGTCTTATGAACAAAGACTGCATAGACTCGGTTTATACTCTCTAGAATTTAGGAGATTGAGAGGCGATCTTATAGAAACTTACAAAATTCTTAAGGGGTTGGACAGGCTAGATGCAGGAAGATTGTTCCCGATGTTGGGGAGGTCCAGGACAAGGGGTCACAGCTTAAGGATAAGGGGGAAATCCTTTAGAAGGACTTTTTTCACACAGAGAGTGGTGGGTCTCTGGAACTCTCTGCCACAGAGGGTAGTTGAGGCCAGTTCATTGGCTATATTTAAGAGGGAGTTAAATGTGGCCCTTGTGGCTAAGGGGATTAGAGGGTATGGAGAGAAGGCAGGTACGGGATACTGAGTTGGATGATCAGCCATGATCATATTGAATGGCGGTGCAGGCTCGAAGGGCCGAATGGCCTACTCCAGCACCTAATTTCTATATTTCTATGTTAACGTTTTGCGATAATCCAAGGCATTGGGCGGTACTGTGGTCTAACTGCTAGAGCTGCTGTCTCACAGTGCCATAGACCCGAGTTCAATCATGATCTCGGGTGCTGACTATGTGGAGTTTAGACATTCTTCCTGTGACCACTTGGTTTCCTCCGGGTGCTCCTGTTTCCTTCCACATCCCAAAGATGTGTGTGTTTGTAGGTTAATTGGCCTCTATAGGCTGTGTAGGAGTGGTTGAAAAAGTGGGATAACATAGCACGAGTGTGTAAAACTCAGCATCAATTCAGTGGGCCAAAGGGCGTGTTTTCATTCTGTATCATCCAAACAATTAATGGCCACAAGCTTTTTATTTCCAAATGATTGTTTGAATTGTAATGAATTTAGCTAATTAACGGAGTGGAAGTTAAACTCACATTCAGGTCGCTGGTTTTCTTGCCCAGTAATATAACAATTACTGTATTCTGCAAGACTATTTATCTGACCCATTCCCCAATGCAACGGTGACAGAAGATATGAAAAATAAACACAACAGCAATAAACCTGGTGAATCAGATATGTTTTGCTGTTTCCGGTGGAGATTCTATCCATCTCCTGTCATTGTTTTCCTGCAATTATTCCAGGTTGCAATCTTTTATTGAATCTGAATTTACAGTGGAAATCCTGACATTGCTCAAGCAACCAAAGAGCCATTAATCAGTAATAATATCACAGAGCATGTTCATCTTACTGCAGAATGTGCAGGTGCTGAGATATTAATTAATTTTGGATCAAATGGCTCTTAGAGCACAGGTTGTGACTGCAGTGTGAGTTTAGGAGAAGGGATACGGACCTCAACAGGAGTTCAACTAATGAATGGAAGTGACAGGTAGGAGACAATACTGTGCACTGGGGCAATTATAATCTGCCTTATGGGGTTGGGAGAAAAAACAGGATTGGCAGTTGCTGTTTCACATTCTGTTTAAGTGTTTCAGTAACTAGTCGAAGAAGTGACATGATTTAGAGAGTGCACAGATTGAAATAAGTGAACATGAAAGGAAATAGATTTACTTACATGTCAATCTCGTCCATTGCAAAGACATCTAACCTTCAGGAGATGCAGGATTTGATGGTGGTAATTGGATTGACATGTGCAGATGGAATTCTACTTCCATCCAAAAAATATATAGTTTGCCTTTCTATCAATAGCTTGATCCCTGTACCTATGTGCTGTAATTCAAGATTTTTATTTTACTTTCTTCTTGCAGGAAATATTAAGATAATGTGCCTTAAAATTCAGTAGTATAATGATTTTTTTCCCCCTGCATTACACAATTGACATTTGATTCTTTATTTTTAAAGTGAAAAGAGTGCTATCCAAGACAGTTCAAATCATTGTAGGAATCTAAACCTTGAAGCACATGTGGTGATACCGCTCCATGTGGATTGCATCTTTTCCAATATTGTGAGAATAATTTGGACCAAGTTGTCTTGAGATCAGTCATGATTGGGAAAGGTCAGTCAAGGGCTCTCAGTCTTCCCACTGTAGTATTTAGCCACAAGCCCTTTACTGACCACTCACTCCTTGACCCATTCGCTCTCACCAACCCTTCTAACTATCATTGATACCTCCATCACACGACAGCCTAAACTATAGGAAGAGGTTGGGCAGACTAGGACTTTACTCCTTGGAGTACTCAATTCTGAGAAGTGATCTTTCAGTGTATGATATCATGAGTGGAATAGAAAGAGTTGGGGAGTCTTTTTCCCAGGGTAGGGGAATTACAAACTAGAGGGCATAGACCTGAGGGCAAGTTTAGAATATGCACATGGAAGGAACAGCCAGAGGAAATAGTTGAGGCAGTTACAATAACTATGTTTAAAAGACATTTAGATAGGTATGTAGATAGAAAAGAATTAGAGCTATATGGGCCAGGTACAGGTAAAGCTGGCTTGCTCCAATGGGCATCTTGGTTAGCATGATCAAGCTGGGCCGAAGGGCTTTCTTTCTGTGCCGAGTGACTTATGGCTCCAATTTGCTTTACTAGTCAGAGTCATACAGCACAAAAACATGCCCATGCCAACCACGATGATCCAACTACGCTAGTACCATCTGCCCATGTTTGACCCATTTCCTCTCAACTTTTTCCATTCATATATCTGTCCAAACATTTTTTAAATATTATAAATACCTGCCTCATCTACCTCCTTTGGCAGCTCATTCCATATATCCACCACTCCATGTGAAAAAATGCTCCTCAGGTTTTCACCAGAGAAAATTATTTGGATGAGAGTCCAAAATTCCCAAGAGTTCATTATCACGCAGTCTTTTTCTCAGGACTGGATAGTCATATGCTGGAGGCTATTGGCGTAAGGTACGAGGGGGTAGATTAAAGGAGATTTATGAGGCTAATTTCCTCCTCTCCCTTTCCAAAGAGAATAGTATGTGCTGTGGACTATAGAGATATGGAGTGGAAATAGGCCCTTTGGCCTACCAAGTCAGAGCTGACCAGCGATCACCCCGTACACTAACACTATCCTACACACTAGAGACACTGCACAATTTTACCAATGCCAATTAACCTACAAATCTGTACGCCTATGAAGTGTAGGGAGGAAACCGGAGCATCCAAAGAAAACCCATGCAGGGGAGAACGTACAATCTCCTTACAGACACCACACATAGTCAGGATCGAACCCGTGCCACGGGCACTGTAAGGCAGCAAATCTGCGACTGCGCCACTGTGCCGCACCTGTATGTCACTGTGCTTGATAACACTTCCAGGAGAGGTGGTGAAAGCAAATGCTACAGCAATATTTAAAATACATTTAGACAGACACATGAACAGACAGGAATTGGAGGGATATCACCATGTGCAGTTTAAAAAGGCATCGAAGCACAGTTATCATGGGCTGAATGATTTATTCCTGTGCTGTACTGTTCCATGTACTATGTTGTGCTGGCAGGTACAAAGTCCTAATTCTGTAGTCCTAGACTATTACACAGGGACAAATTTGTCTAATGTTGAAGTGGTTAAGTAAATATACACATTTTACACACACCCTGCTCCTAACCACACATCTGGTTATTAATGACTGGATTGGACCCAAATTTCCAGTGGATATCCTCCCTGTGCATACCTCTGCTCTTATGTGACTCCCTTCAGATAACAGCAGCAAGTAAAGCAGTTCCCTAATTGTAACCACACCCAGCTCAGGGTAATTGTGTCCATTCTTAGCGTCCTGGGGGAAAGGATCAATGAGGCTCGCACATAAAGACCCCAGGTTGACCTGCCCTTGTGGCACCTCATTCAATGCATAACCTTTAGCCCCCACAATCTTATCTGGTGTGTGGCCTTGAATGTGGACCAAAGGCGGCTGGAGATTGCAACTTTCCACCCAGCATGTCCAGTCAAAGGAAAATCCCTTATTCATGTTTACCTGTGATATTTGTAGATGGGGCTGAGATGGTAACACACCTAAAGCTCAAACTTAGCTCCAAACTATCGAACTGCACTTGTATTTTCAATGCAGATGTCAGAATGTATCAATAGTGTGCAACTCCAGTAAAATCCAGTTGGGCTAATAGTTAAATTGTACTTTGGTAAAGACTATATTGAGGGGAACAGGCACACAACCATGTGCACCCTTCGTCACCCCAAGATGGAAGAAACAGTGTAATGTGATATGTTGTTTCTGCTCCTGTTAAAAACTGGATATCTCACCTCCTCTCCACCACCACTTCCAGGACCACCACATGACATAACAGAACCATAATTTGTCAAAACCCTGTCTAACTATTTCCTTCAATCCTTGAATACCATGATTGCAACGTGTTGATCGATGAAGGACCACAGGCAGATTGGCGGGGAGTTCATCTGGCGGAACTTCGTCAAAGTCAGGCACTCCAGTATCCTCACGATTCGGCACTGGGCTGTCCGACTGCTTGGTTTTGGTCAGATTCAGTGCAGTCTTTGCTGGAGGAACACGGCTTCTTAGTTGGTCGTCATGCCATCGGCCTTGGACAGTGTACGTTTTGGTTCCAATGTGAGCCATGATCCTGCCAGCACATCATTTGCTTTGCTTGGTCGTATAATTGCGGTAATATAAGTAGTCGCCAATGTCGAATTTGAACTTGTTCGACTTCGTTGGCTGAGTGCGTGCCGTATAAGAGTTACGGGTCGGGTTCAAAACTGATAGGGGAGAGCACACTTGACGTCCGAGCATCATCTCCACTGGAGTTTGACCGGTAGTGCAGTTTGGAACGGTTCGATATTGCTCTAAGAAATCGCGCAATGCCAATTGTTTCGATTCATTTTCAATTCCTACAGCACATTTCATGGCCTGTTTGAAAACGCTGACGAGCCGCTCTGCCTCATCATTTGGGGGTGGATGAACAGGTGCTTATGTCAGATGCACAATTGAGTCATGTTTGCACCAGTCACTGAATATTTGCGAGGCAAATTGGGGTCCATTATCGCTTACGATTGTTAAGGGCAATCCCCAAATGGCAAACAAATCGTCGAGCACAGAAGTGGTTGTTTCGGTGGTCGGATACATTTAGATAACATGCGGCCATTTCGAATGGGCGCCCATGACAACCAGCCACGTACTCCAGGAACGGTCCGGCAAAATCTATGTGGATTCGCTGCCATGTTTGGTCGGGGATGGGACATGCGGAGGTCTTTTCCAGCAGGCGCTGTTTTGGCACATGATGTGCAGTCCTTGCAGTGGTCGGCTATATCGGTCTTGATATTCGGCCACGACACATGTATGCAGGCGAGCGCCTTCATTTGCACAATTACAATGTGTGTCTTGTGCAACATTTTCAGAATTTGCGATCGCAGTTCCGCCGGAATGATCACTCGACAATCGCGGAGCAGAATGTCATCCTTTGAGGAGATTTCCGTTTGTGCATTCTGGAATGAGCAGAATTCCTTGTCCAGCTTAGGACTGTTTGGCCACCCCTGAGTGACAAAATGTCGTACCTTCAACAAAATGGGGCCTGTGCTCGTGACCCGTGTGTTGAGCAAGTTCACGTCCGTCTCAATTTCCATAATTGCCTCCTCTTTATCGCATGTCAGGTTGGGTCCAATCGATGGACGAGACAGTGCATCGGCATTGGCATGCTCGGCAGACTGACGGTAAATGATGTGGCAATCATATCCCATCATGATCAGGACCCAACGTTGTAGACGCTGCAACGTCATGATAGGCAAACTTTTCTCCGGACGGAAAATAGTCATCAGCGGCTTGTGGTCGGTAATGAGCAGGAAATGTTGCCCACTCAAATATTGGTGGAATTTCCGGACACCAAACACGATCGCCAGTGCATCTTTCTCCACTTGGCTGCAGTTTTTCTCGGCGGTCATCAGCGTTTTGGATGCTAACCCGATTGGTTCTTCCTTGCCGTTCGGCGCCGTTTGTGAGATTACAGCTCCAAGACCATACGGCAATGCATCAGCGGCCAGCTAGATCGGCTTTGATGGAACATAGTGGACCAAATGCGTCTTCTGGGTGAGCAACTCCTTCAACCTGGTGAATGCATGGTCCTGTTTTCGCAGGTTGTTCAATGGTGCGCACAAAGTCGAAAGTGCCGGCATGAACTTGCCATAGTAGTTCACCTTGCCAATGAAGCTTTCAAGCTGCTTCACATTTTCACAATAGCGTCCACTCTTTCTTCCGATGGCTTCAGACCACTTGCCGAGATCACATGTCCGAGGTACGTTGTCGGAGGATTGCGCACTTGGTCATGCGCAACTTCATGCCGTAGTTGTTCAGTGCCGTGAGGACCTGTTTTAGGTTCTGCAGGTGTCTTTGCTGTCCGACCGGTGACAATTATTTCATCCAGGTAGGCGGCTACGTACGGAATCCCGGCAACCAGATTATCGACCAGTTTCTGGAAGATGGCCGACGCAGGTGCCGGTCCAAACGACAATCGGTTGTATCTGAACAGTCCCTTGTGCGTGTTGATCATGAGCAGGTTTTTGGTCTCCTCGTCCAGTTCCACTTGGAGATACGCGTCGGTCATGTCCAATTTTGAGAAGTACTGTCCTCCTTGCAGCTTGATGAGCAGCTCGTCCACTGTTGGTATGGGGTGTTGATCAATGTGCAATTGAGGGTTTACAGCCACTTTGTAGTCGTCACATATGCGCATCTTGCCGCAAGGCTTCTGAACAACACTATGGTCCACATGGGTGATAATTCCCATTTCTTCAAGACGGCAGAGTTCTATGTTGACGGCGTCCATCTGACTGAACGGAACTGGTCTTGGTTTGAAGAACTTCGGGACGAAATAATCTTTGAGTATGAGCTGTGCCTTCACCTTTGTACAATCTCCGAGTCCAGGTGCGAAAACGGCCGGAAACTGGTCAAGAACCTTCTGCAGGTTGTTCTCGCACTTGCTGACCATGTTGCAATCTGTGGTAGATGACAATGCCATAGTTGATCCGATGTAGATCAAGGCATTCATGGCAAGCTTGAAAACATGGATCCAGTCGATGCCGCACAGGGGTGTACCTTCTTTACCAACGACGATCAGGGGCAACATCTGTGTCAGACCATTACAGGCAACGGTGACAGTACATTTAACTTTCTTGGGAATGGGCTGCCGTTCGTATCCGATAAAGTGGATGTTGGCCGGTTTCCGTTTCGGCGATCCGATCCTCTCCCAGATGTCCTGACCCACTAGCGACACAGCCGGACCAGTGTCCACCTGGAACTGTAGATCGATGTTCAACACCCGCAGCAAAATCCTCAGCTTGTTGGGGATGGTAGACACACCGAGCATTTCAATAGAAATGGTCTCTGCGGTTTGTTCGACTGTGTTTTGCGCTTTCTTGCCCTTTCTCAGCTTTCCTATAGATTGACACACTGCCTGGAGATGACCTTCTCGGTAATAGGCATAACAAACGGACTCAATATACGGGCACTCACGGTTGTTGATGATCAGTCGGGCCGCACCGGTAGCAGGGTTTCGATCCTCCCACCGCAGGGGGACGGCTCTTCTGAAACTGTCCTACCTTCTCAGGATTTGCTCTGGGTCGATGAAGTGGTTTCTGGCATTGCGGACGAGTCTGACGAACTGTAAGCACCTCCTGAGGGAGCTTCTACGCTGTTTCGCCGGCCATTTTGTGCAGTTCTTTACTTAGCAGTTTGGCCATCTTAGCACACTGCAGCACATTCTTCAATGAGGCGTCCGATTCCTTGAGAATTGCCTTGTTGATGAATACGTGCCTGTAGCCCATGACCAGTCTTGGCACTTTTCGCAGTATTGAGCTTTAAAATCACATGTCTTTGCCTTGGTGCGAAGTTCGGCAAGAAATTTGGTGATCGATTGCTATTCCTGTTGCGGTAGAAATCAAAGCGAGCTGCGAGGAAATTTTGACTTTCTTCGAAATGCAGCTGCAAAGCCGTTGTGATTTCAGCATATGAAACTTCAGTTACTTCTCCTGTAAGTAAATTTTGAAGCAGTGCAAAAGTTTCTGGAGACATTGATAAACACGAGACGGCCTTCTTCCTCAGGTCCGTAGTAATTGCCACACTTTCAAACTAAAACTCAGCGCGCATTAAATATGACGACCACCTTTCTTGCTCGGGATCGAAATGATCGAATTGCCGAGACATGTTAGTTGGAGTGTACTACAGAACTAAAAAATGTTTTTTAAATGTAAATCGTAAAATAGGCTCTTATCTGGGTCTTTGGACGCAATGCGAAGTATTCCACTTCTGACACCAATTTTGTGTTCTTTTTCTAGGTCTACATAAAACTTGAGAGTCTTCAAGGTACAACAGAAGTCTTTAATACATTACTCAATTCTGGTAGCAATACAACTCAAAAATAGCTGCACACTCACACTGTCAACAGACAGGGAAAATTATATACAAAACATCTCCATTGGTCCTTTGCAGCGCCACCTGCAGCACGGGAGGAGCAACGGGTCCTCCCATCCCACAGTCCACCAAACATCATACAGGGGGTTACCCTCTTCTCTGCAACAAGAAGGCAAAGCATGGTGTGAAGCCCAATTTCAGCCATGAAATCACACCACCACAGATACGTGGCTGGCCAGTGAACAATGTGGGCAGGTTGGCTGCACACCCGAGTCATTATTGTCAACTGGTAGCACCAGTCTTGCATGATCTCTGTGAAGATGAATATACAACCACAATACCCCATTCACCACCATTCCCACATCTCCCTACATCTCTCAATCCACCTCTGGTCCCACACCTCACCAGTTCCCTATTCACCCTTTCCCACACCTGCATCATTCCCATTTGTCCCACCTGGCCCCTTTCACCCCAAGCCCCACCCCTTCTCGTTCACCTTCAGTCCCACACCCCTCCATTAATTCCCATTCCCATTCTTCCTTATTCACCCCAAGTCCCACAGCTTCATTCACACGTTTTTTAGCACAGCATTCAGATTCTTGGATCAACATTCTTGGCACAACCTTTTCCGACTTCCTCCCAGGCAAATACCAGGAGCATCTCCAGCAGCATTGCCCAAGCAACAATGAAGCCAGAAAGCAGAACCATTCAATAATTGGTAGCATCAAAATGCTAGGCTACCCGTTGAACAATCAATGGAATCTTATTCAATTACTTCACTCAGTTTTATGGGTTAGTAAAATCTTTCCCCCTATTTCCAAAAGTAGAAAAAAAAGATGGGTTTAAATTGGACAGCACTGGGAAAGTCAAGAGGTTCAAAACATGGTAATGCACCAACTGATTAGTGCATTTTTAATTTGTCTGCTCATGAAAGTAACTGTAGCATCCAGCCAACATTAACCATGCTGATTTAATATATCAAATGAGATAGGGCGGTTGCTTGTTGAATTAAACTTAGATAATGTAAAATATATATTTTAAAGTTACATTGACTTTAATGGGGATGAGTGAAAAGGGCAATGAAGTGACGCAGGGGATAGTGCTTTGCACTTTTTGTTTCGATTAGTTTAGAGATGTAGCAGGCAAACAGGCCCTTCGGCCGCCGAGTCAACGCCGACCAGCAATCACCCCGTACACTAGCCCTATCCTACACACTAGCGACAATTTTACAATTTTACTGAAGCTAAGTAAACAAGTTAACCAAGTCATAAGTGTTCGACAGCCCTGGGCCTGCACTCGCTGGAGTTTAGAAGAATGAGGTGGGACCTCATTAAAACATACAGAATAGTGAAAGGCTTGGATAGAGTGCATGTGGAGAGGATGTTTCAACTAGTGGGAGAGTCTAAGACTAGAGGTCATAGTCTCAGAATTAAAGGACATTCCTTTAGGAAGGAGATGCGGAGGAATTTCTTTAGTTAGAGGGTGGTGAAACTGTGGAATTCTTTGAATATCCATTGACTTGGCTGTGGAGGCCGTCAATGGATATTTTAAAGGCAGCGATAGATAGATTCTTGACTAGTACGGGTGTCAGGGGTTATGGGAAGAAGGCAGGAAAATGGGGTTAGGAGGGAGAGTTAGATCAGCCACGATTGAATGGTGGAGTAGACTTGATGGGCCAAATGGTCTAATTCTGCTCCTATCACTTATGACGTTATGAAACCAGAACACCTGGGGAAAAGTCACTAGGTCACGGAGAGAACATACAAACTCCATACAGACAGCACCCATAGTCAGGATCGAACCCGAATCTCTAGTGCTGTAAGGCAAGCAACTCTACCGCTGCGCCACCGTGCTGCCCAATGTTGGGATGTTGCATTGAAACTGGCGTGGGTGGAGGAGTAGGAGTGATGTGATATGTTCATTAGTGGAGGTGGGAGGGGTGTGTGGTGGCCTCAGTCCACAATGGTAGCCCTGGTGATCAATGCTGAGGTCCTAAATACGAGACTGTAAAGGTTTCAATACCCCTGCCTGAACACGGCATTTACCCCAGTGGACTTGCATAATGTCCCCTCCCCTGCTCCCCCAGCCAGCAGTCTTTATTGATCAAGACTCACCGCTACTGTCTGTGTGCTGCGCTGTACCCTCAAGGATTGCTCGAAGCATTATAACTACAGTTTGCAACCTACCCACGCTACTACCTAATCAACGGCAACAGCCACATCACCCAAAAATAACGAGTGGCTCTTGGTAGTCCTTGCATTCCTTTGCCCCTATTCATCCATGTCTTCTAGTTTTCCACTGACACTGGCTGGTTGACATATTTTCCAGCTACTGTACCGTTCGCCCCAGCTCTCTTCACCTTGTACAGACCGTTATATAAAATCTTCAGCCCATTTTCACCACCGTGCAAGTGCCGAGGAACTCGAGCAGGACACTTGTTGAGACAACCACAAGGCAATGTATGATAACCAAGGCATCAGCTTCCAGGATAAAACAAGCAGAGGTCAAACAATGTGCTCGGGTTGCTCTGACCAAAGCGCTAGGTGCCAAAGCAGTACAGCAATGTGCCCTTCAGTAAACTGTTCATGTGCTGCCCTGCGGGAGTGCCAGCGTCAAGCATGACCTATTGTCATCTGTCAGAAAAACTGTGCTCCTGATTTAACCACTGCCATTTCACTAGTATTCCCACCTGTTGCCCGTCAGTTTGTCTAGACACGGTTACTTCTGCCAAGAAGCTGCAGTTGTAAGTTGGACCATACCTGTTGTAGCACATCTTCCAAAGCCACCCGCATTTCCCCCATTGCAAGTCAGCAGCCTTCCTCAGACATTGGGTGGCCTCATGAGGTGCACCTGGGCAGACAACATGTTGGGAAGCAGGCAGGTATCTCGAATGAACAACTTATGTTTATAACAGACTAGACGTGCTTCTACCTATAAAGTGGCCGTGATTTAGAAACTTACTTTGCAGTAGGTTCCACTTTTGCAGGTCAAGCAGCCACTATGAAGAGAGATAATAATGCCTCAGGCCTATGACTTTTCATGATATTGCCGTTATTAGGGAATTGGGCTTGTGTAGATAGGAGTGCAAATCAGAGATTAGTTGTTAACCGACAAACTGTGCATAAATCTGCCGAGTGGACTCCTCTTCCATTTCATCCTGCGCCTGAGCAGTGTGGACAGAGCCATTCTTATCCTTGTTACATTCTGCCACCTTGCATTCCTCTGGGCAGCCAACAGTATTGCACATATTAGCACCATTTCTAATAGATCCTACTGGGTGATACAAGGACATAAATGTGCTTGGACACTAATTGGTTACTGTACTTGAACAACAATTTATGTGTAGGCAACGGAGAGAGAAATGTAGGCGCCATATAACAAAAACGCAAAAGCCCATTCTAAAATAATAATTTGTAGGTTGGAGGGTAATGCTAAACTGCGAATACATTTTTTACAAAGATTTTTATGTAAATATCTGATTTCATTTGTACTTGATGTCTCTTAAATAAAAGTTTAATTCGCATCATGTTGTTTGGCAAAATAATGACATTCAGTTTTGACAGCTGAATAATGACATTCTGTTCTCTCCTCTCTCCTGGTAATTTCAAATTTCATTAATCTCTTCTACAGTCAGACCCCAGACACAACTTTCGCTATTCACTACCATTTGTCACTTTTTCTGCCAGCACATGTTTCATCCCGGGTCTCTACCCTGTCACACACTTTCACTTCCTTTAACTTTCCATATGGTTGCTTCACTAATTATATCGCTACACTAAAAGTCTACGCAGTGCTGGAAGAAAATGGTGTGGCACGTCTGGGCTTTGCACCCTCTGTTCCTCTCCCCTTTCCCTGCAACATAAAATCTGTTTCATTTCCAACTCTTTCATGTTCTGGTGAAAGGTCATCAATCTGAACCGTTTGCATGGTTTCTCAGATGCTACCTGACCTGACATGTAGATGATTATTTTTTCCCATTGCGCCTCTGGGTTTTATCAGCCAGTGGTCCTTATTACTCAGCAGGGGGCCAGAATATTGCTCCGCGCATTTTAAACGGAGGATTCATGTGAATACATCTTGATTCAGTGCTGCAAAACTGGGGGAGGAGACAAATTGGAAATTGAAGAATGAAGCTAAAGGGAAAAAGAGTATAGGACAAGTTAAGAAAGACACCAGAATTAACGGGGCAGAAAGCTCATGAGGGTTAGGCCAAGTGAAATAGGAATCGATGTGAAAGGTAAGGTGAATAATGGATTTAAAGTATATATGAATGCCGAAGTATAAGTAAAGTGGATGAGCTTGAGGCTCAGTTAGAGATTGGTAGATATGACATTGTGAGGATTACAGAGACATGGCTGCAGGAAGATCGGGACTGGGAACTGAAAATTCAGGGTTAAAGGTCCTATAATAAGGACAGGCAGGTGGGCAGAGGTGGTGGGGTAACTCTGTTGGTGAGGGGTGAAATTCAGTCCCTTGTGAGGGGTGACATAGGGACATAAAAACATAGAAACATAGAAAATAGGTGCAGGAGTAGGCCATTCAGCCCTTCGAGCCTTCACCGCCATTCAATATGATCATGGCAGATCATCCAACTCAGTATCCTGTACCTGCCTTCTCTCCATACCCCCTGATCCCTTTAGCCACAAGGGCCACATCTAACTCCCTCTTAAATATAGCCAAATGAACTGGCCTCAACTACTTTCTGTGGTAGGGAATTCCACAGATTCACCACTCTTTGTGTGAAAAATGATTTTCTCATCTCGGTCCTAAAAGACTTCCCCCTTATCCTTAAACTGTGACTGCTTGTTCTAGACTTCCCCAACATCGGGAACAATCTTCCTGTATCTAGCCTGTCCAACCCCTTAAGAAGTTTGTAAGTCTCTATAAGATCCCCCCTCAATCTTCTAAATTCTAGCGATGATGTTGATGTAGATTCGCTGTGGATAGAATTGAGGAATTGTAATGGGAGTTATCTACAGACCCCCAAACAGTAGCCTGGATATAGGCTGCAAGTTGCAACAGGGGTTAAAATTGGCACGTAACAAAGGTTATGTGGTTATGGGAGATTTCAATATGTAGGTCGACTTGGAAAATCAAGTTGGTTCTGGAGCCCAAAAAAGGGAGTTTGTAGAGTGCCTCCAAGATGGATTCTTAGAAACATAGAAAACATAGAAAAATAGGGGCAGGAGTAGGCCATTCGGCCCTTCGAGCCTGCACTGCCATTCAATGTGATCATGGCTGATCATCCAACTCAGTATCCCGTACCTGCCTTCTCTCCATACCCCCTGATCCCTTTAGCCACAAGTGCCACATCCAACGCCCTCTTAAATATAGCCAATGAACTGGCCTCAACTACCTTCTGTGGCAGAGAATTCCAGAGACTCACCACTCTCTGTGTAAAGAATGTTTTCCTCATCTCGGTCCTAAAGGAATTCCCCCTTTTCCTTAGACTGTGACCCCTTGTTCTGGACTCCCCCAACATCGGGAACAATCTTCCAGCATCTAGCTTGTCCAACCCCTTAAGAATTTTGTAAGTTTCTATAAGATCCCCCCTCAATCTTCTAAATTCCAGCGAGTACAAGCCGAGTCTATCCAATCTTTCCTCATATGAAAGTCCTGACATCCCAGGAATCAGTCTGGTGAATCTTCTCTGTACCCCTCTATGGCAAGGATGTCTTTCCTCAGATTTGGAGATCAAAACTGTACGCAATACTCCAGGTGTGGCCTCACCAAAACCCTGTACAACTGCAGTAGAACCTCCCTGCTCCTATACTCAAATCCTTTTGCTATGAATGCTAACATACCATTTGCTTTCTTCACTGCCTGCTGCACCTGCATGCCTACTTTCAATGACTGGTGTACCATGACACCCAGGTCTCGTTGCATCTCCCCTTTTCCTAATCTGCCACCATTCAGATAATAGTCTACCCTCATGTTTTTGCCACCAAAGTGGATAACCTCACATTTATCCACATTATACTGCATCTGCCATGCATCTGCCCATTCACTCAGCCTATTCAAATCACCCTGCAGCCTCCAAGCATCCTCCTCACACCTAACTATACCCCCCAGCTTGGTGTCATCTGCAAATTTGGAGATGTTGCATTGAATTCCCTCGTCCAAATCATTAATATATATTGTAAATAGCTGGGGTCCCAGCACTGAGCCTTGCGGCACCCCACTAGTCACTGCCTGCCATTCTGAAAAGGACCCGTTTACTCCTACCCTTTGCCTCCTGTCTGCTAGCCAGTTCTCTATCCACATCAATACTGAACCCCCAATACCGTGTGCTTTAAGTTTGTATGCTAATCTCTTATGCGGGACCTTGTCGAAAGCCTTCTGAAAGTCTAGATATAACACATCCACTGGTTCTCCCTTATCCACTCTACTAGTTACATCCTCAAAAAATTCTATCAGATTTGTCAGACATGATTTACCTTTCGTAAATCCATGCTGACTTTGTCCAATGATTTCACCACTTTCCAAATGCGCTGCTATCCCATCTTTAATAACTGACTCTAGCAGTTTCCCCACTACCGACGTTAGACCCCGCTTTCTCTCTCCCTCCTTTTTTAAAAAGTGGGGTTACATTAGCTACCCTCCAATCCTCAGGAACTACACCAGAATCTAAGGAATTTTGAAAAATTATCACTAATGCATCCACTATTTCTGTGGCTACCTCCTTGAGTACTCTGGGATGCAGACTATCTGGCCCTGGGGATTTATCGGCCTTCAATCCGTTCAATTTACCCAACACCACCTCCCGGCTAAACTGGATTTCACTCAGTTCCTCCATCTTATTTGACCCCCGTTCCACTGCTATTTCCGGCAGATTATTTATGTCTTCCTTAGTGAAGACAGAACCAAAGTAGTTATTCAATTGGTCTGCCATGTCCTTGTTCCCCATGATCAATTCACCTGTTTCTGACTGCAAGGGACCAACATTTGTTTTAACTAGTCTCTTTCTCTTCACATATCTATAAAAACTTTTGCAGTCAGTTTTTATGTTCCCTGCCAGTTTCCTTTCATAATCTATTTTCCCTTTCCTAATTAAGCCCTTTGTCCTCCTCTGCTGGATTCTGAATTTCTCCCAGTCCTCCGGTAGGCTGCTTTTTCTGGCAAATTTGTATGCCTCATCTTTTGTTTTTATATTATCCCTGAGTTCCTTTGTTATCCATGGATGCACCACCTTCCCCGATTTATTATTTTGCCAAACTGGTATGAACAATTTTTGTACTTCATCCATGCAGTCTTTAAATACCTTCCATTGCACATCCACTGTCAACCCTTTAAGAATCACCTGCCAGTCTATCTTGGCCAATTCACATCTCATACCTTCAAAGTTACCTTTGTTCAAGTTCAGAACCCTTGTTTCTGACTTAATTTTGCCACTCTCCATCCTAATGAAGAACTCAACCATATTATGGTCACTCTTGCCCAAGGGGCCATGCACAACAAGACTGCTAACTAACCCTTCCTCATTACTCAATATCCAGTCTAGAATAGCCTGCCCTCTCGTTGGTTCCTCCACATGTTGGTTGAGAAAACTATCCCGCATACATTCCAAGAAATCCTCTTCCTCAGCACCCCTGCCAATTTGATTCACCCAATCTACATGCAGATTGAAGTCACCCATTTTAACCGTGTTACCCTTGTTGCACGCATTTCTAATTTCCTGTTTGATGCCATCCCCAACTCCAATACTACTGTTAGGTGGCCTGTACACAGCTCCCACTAGCGTTTTCTGCCCCTTAGAATTTCGCAGCTCTACCCATATCGATTCCACATCCTCCACGCTAATGTCCTTTCTTTCTATTGCATTAATCTCCTCTCTCACCAGCAACGCTACCCCACCTCCTTTTCCTTTTCGTCTATCCCTCCTGAATATTGAATATCCCTGGATGTTCAGCTCCCAGCCTTGGTCACCCTGGAGCCATGTCCCCGTGATCCCAACTATAGCATAGTCATTAATCGCTATCTGCACCTTCAACTCATCCACCTTATTACGAATGCTCCTCGCATTGAGACACAAAGCCTTCAGGCTTGTTTTTACAACACTCTTACTCCTTATACAATTATGTTGACAAGTGGCCCCTTTCA
Organism: Raja brachyura; assembly: GCA_963514005.1. The sequence goes on from OY740788.1 coordinate 15,537,967, forward strand.
CTTCGATCCCTATTACACTTGGCCATACTCTCCTATCCCTTTGTGAGCTTTCTTTCCCGTTAATTCTGGGGTCATTAACCATCCCTTTACTCTCTTTCCCTTTAACTCCGTCCTTGACCATCCCATTTGACACCCCACCCCCCCTTATTCAGTTTAAAACCATCCGTGTAGCAGTGGCAAACCTGCCGGCCAGAATGCTGGTCCCCCACCTGCTAAGATGCAATCCGTCCCTTTTGTACAGTTCCCCCTTACTCCAAAACAGATCCCAGTGATCTAAGAATCTAAATCCCTGCCCCCTGCACCAGTTTCTCAGCCACACATTCAGGTCCCGTATCTCCTTGTTCCTGCTCTCGCCAGCACGAGGAACTGGAAGCAAACCGGAGATAACAACCCTGGAAGTCCTGCTTTTCAGCATTTTTCCGAGCTCTCTGAAGTTCCGCTGCAAAATATTCATCCCCTTCTTTCCAACATCATTTGTGCCAACATGCACGACCACTTCCGGCTGTTCACCTTCGCCCTTGAGGATTGTCTGCACTCTGTCCGTGACATCCTGGATCCTGGCACCAGGAAGGCAGCACACCATCCTCGAATCCCGTCTGTTGCCACAAAAACCCCTGTCCGTACCTCTCACAATGGAGTCTCCAACTACAATGGCGTTGCCCGACTTTGGCCTCTTTGGTTTTGGCTCAACAGCCCTTTTTGTTTTGCAAGCCAGTCCGCCGCTCAGTGAGATACCGTCTTCTGTCCCGGCAGCTTCCACGTGGGTGAACCTGTTCACAAGAGGTACAACACCCGGGGACCTTTGCATTCCATGTTTTCCTCCCTTTCTCACCGTCACCCACCTTCTCTCTTCTAGTGCCTTGGGTGTAACAATCTTACTGAAGGACTTGTCGAGGAACGACTCAGTTTCTCGGATGAACCTGAGGTCATCCACTTGTTTCTCCAGTTCCCCAACACGGTCCTTCAGGAGCTGTACCTGGATGCACTTCTCACAATTCTTGGAGCAGCTTGTAATGGAGCCCGCCAAAGAGAAGGCAATTCTGGATTTAGTGTTGTCTAATGAACCAGATTTAATAAGGGAACTCAAGGTAAAGGAATCGCTACAGTGATTCTTAACCTTTTTGACATCAGTTCCCGCATACACGAACAAAATATTGTATGTGGTATGTACCTTTGTTAGGTTCCTAAACATGGGCTTAACAAATTGATATGTTATTTGTGTCCCCTTCATGACCCCCAGCAAAGCCGCAAATGGCCCCCAGGTTAAGAACCACTACGTTAGGAGGTAGTGGCCATAATATGATAAATTTTAACCTGCAATTTGAGAGGGAGAAGGTTAAATCAGAAGTGTCGGTGTTGCAGTTGAACAAAGGGGACTATGAAGGCATGAGCGAGGAACTGGCCGAGGTCGACTGGAAAAGGATCCTAGCAGGAATGATGAGGGAACAGCAATGACAGGCATTTCTGGGCATAATGCAGAAGATTTTGAATAAAGGTTGCAGAAGGTTTAAGAATAAGGAGTAAGCCATGTAGAACGGAGACGAGGAAACACTTTTTCTCACAGAGAGTGGAGAGTGTGGAATTCTCTGCCTCAGAGGGCAGTGGAGGCAGGTTCTCTGGATTATTTCAAGAGAGAGCTAGATAGGGTTCTTAAAAATAGCAGAGTCAGGGGATATGGGGAGAAGGCAGGAACGGGGTACTGATATGGGATGATCAACCATGATCACATTGAATGGCGGTGCTGGCTCGAAGGGCCAAATGACCTACTCCTGCACCTATTGTCTATTGTCTATTGTCTAAGATGCAGGGTCATTTCATTCCAAAGAGGAAGAAAGATTCTAAGGGGAGTAAGAGGCAACCGTTGCTGACAAGGGAAGTTTGGGATGGAATAAAACTAAAAGAAAAGGTGTATAACATAGCAAAGAATAGCGGGAAGCCAGAGGATTGGGAAACTTTCAAAGGACAACAGAAGGTAACAAAAAGAGCAATACGGGATGAAAAGATGAAGTACGAGGGTAAGCTGGCCAAGAGTATAAAGAAGGAGAGTAAAAGGTTTTTTTAGGTATGTTAAGAGAAAAAGATTAGTAAAGACAAATGTGGGTCCCTTGAAGGCAGAAACAGGTGAAATTATTATGGGGAACAAGGAAATGGCAGAAGAACAGATACTTTGGTTCTGTCTTCACTAAGGAAAACACAAACAATCTCCCAGATGTACTAGAGGACAGGATCTAGGGAGGCAGAGGAATGGAAATAAATTTGCATTATGCGAGAAATAGTATTGGGTAGACTGATGGGACTGAAGGCTGATAAATCCCCAGGGTCTGCATCCCAGGGTACTGAAGGAGGTGGCTCTAGAAATCATGGACATATTGGTGATCATTTTCCAATGTTCTATAGATTCAGGATCAGTTCCTGTGGATTGGAGGGTAGCTAATGTTATCCCATTTTTCAAGAAAGGAGCAAGAGCGAAAATGGGGAATTATGGACCAGTTAGCCTGGCATTGGTGGTGGGTAAGATGCTGGAGTCAATTATTAAAGAAGTAATAATGACGCATTTGGATAGCAGTAACAGGATTGGTAAAAGTCAGCATTGATTTATGGTGAAATCCTGCTTGACTAATCTTCTGGAGTTTTTTGAGGATGTGACAAGTAAACTGGATGGTGAGCCAGTGGATGTAGTGCATCTCGACTTTCAGAAAGCCTTTGATAAGGTCCCACACAGGACATTAGTGGGCAAAATTAGACCACATGGTATTGGGGGTAGGGTATTGACATGGATAGAGAATTAGTTGGCAGACAGGAAACAAAGAGTAGGTATAACCGGGTCCCTGTCAGAATAGCAGTGATGAGTGGAATTCCGCAAGGCTCGGTGTTGGGGCTGCAACTGTTTACCATATATATTAATGATTTGGAAGAGGGAATTAGGAGCAACACTAACAAGTTTGGAGATGACACAAAGCTGGGTGGCAATGTGAACAGTGAAGAGGATGTTAGGAGGTTGCAGGGTGACCTGGACAGGTTGAGTGAGTGGGCAGGTGCGTGGCAGATGCAGTATAATATAGATAAATGTGAGGTTATCCACTTTGGTGGCAAAAACAAGGGGGCAGATTATTATCTCAATGGGGTTAGGTTAGGTAGGGGGGAGGTACAGTGAGACCTGGGTGTCCTTGTACACCGGTCACTGAAAGTTGGCATGCAGGTACAGCAGGCAGTGAAGAAAGCGAATGGAATGTTGGCCTTCATAACGAGAGGATTTGAGTAAAGGGATAATGAGGTCCTTCTGCAGTTGTACAGGGCCCTGGTGAGACCACATCTGGAGTACTGTGTGCAGTTTTGATCTCCTAATTTGAGGAAGGACATCCTTGCTATTGATGCAGTGTAGCATTGGTTCACGAGGTTAATCCCCGGGATGGCGGGACTGTCATACGAGGAAAGATTGGAAAGTGTGGGCTTGAATTCACTGGAATTTAGAAGGATGAGAGGGCATCTTATAGAAATGTATAAAATTACAAAAGGACTGGACAAGTTAGATGCAGGATAAATGTTCCCAATTATGGGGCTCCAGAACCAGGGACCACAGTCTAAGAATAATGGGGCCATTTAAAACTGAGATGAGAAAAAGTTTTTCACCCAGAGTGTTGTGAATTTGCAGAAGGCAGTAGAGTCCAATTCACTGGATGAATTTAAAGGCGAGTTAGATAGAGCTCTAGGTGCTAGCGAAATCAAGGGATATGGGGAGAAGGCAGGCACGGGTTACTGATTGTGGGTGATCAGCAATGATCACAATGAATGGCGGTGCTGGATTGAAGGGCCAAATGGCCTCCTGCACCTATTTTCAATTAACATAGTTTCTATGACAGCAATCATAGCACAGATACAGTAATTGTTGGGATGCTTTTTCAATTTGATTACATTTGAGGATCTTTATGATTTTGCCTTTGCCTCAGGGTTACATGCCACTCCAAGAAATGAATAATTTGACACTTAAAGCAGGTAGTGCAGAAATCTCCTGTGACCACACCAACCCAGCTCGCACAACCCTCAAACAAATATACATAACCTCTTGGAGAAATGTTGCAAGAACATTTTGTGGCACTTGGGAGGAGGTAAAAAAAATGATAGGGCTACATTGAAAGGGGATTCCATCGTAAAGGGAGCAGATAGGTGTTTCTGTTTTTGCAGATAGATGTAGGTTGCATCCATGGTGCTAGAATCAAGGGTGCCACAGAATGCCTGCTGGGCATCGAGAAAATAAGGGTAAACAATCAATGATCATTCACATTGGTACCAACAAATCCATTGGTAAATAATGTGCTTCCAATTACATTTCTGGGGTGGGAGAAAAATTATAAAATTACAATAGGACCTAAAAAATTATTAAACTCAAGATTATTTCTAGTGTACATCCTGGTGAGTGTACACTAAAGCTCAAGAAAAGAAGAGCAGGTATATGTCACCAAGCTCTTAGGCTTGCCTCACCATTCAATGTGATCATGGCCGATCTACACTGGCCTCAACTTCCCTTTGGTGCCAGTTCCCCATAACTCCCAATTCCTTGATCTTTCAACTATTTAGCTATTTCAACTTTAAATGTATCTAATGATGTGGCTACCACCACCCTTGGGCAGAATTCAAGTTTCACCCCTTTCTGAGAAAATCAATTTCTATGCACCTCATTATTAAGTGATTGCCCCCTTATTTTATAGTTGTGCCAGAGGACTCATGACTCTCCCGCAAGTGAAAACATTTCAACATCTACCCTGTCAAACCCTAAACATTTTAATAAGGTCACCCATTATTCTTCTAAACTCCAAGGAATACAACCCATATTCTCGAGCTTCTCTTCGTAAGACAAGTCCCGATGCAGCTCTATAGGACTTTGGTTAAGCCGCATTTGGAGTATTACGTGCACTTCTGGTCATCTCATTGCAGAAAAGATGTGCAGGATTTGGAGAGGGTGCAGAGGAGGTTCACCAGAATACTGGCTGGATTTGATGAGTTTCAGCGACAAAGAGAGATTGGAATGATTTGGATTGTTTCTCTGAAATGTTGGAGGTTGAGGAGTGACCTTTAAATAAAGTATAAATAATGTATAAATAATGAATAAATAAAGTATAAATAATGGAACTTCCCCTGCTTGCCTCTGTAGCCACACTCACGACATTTCAGAAGTTCAACAGGTTACAATAGCCTACTTGATTGAGCATTTCCTTCTTCACTGACACTCTGTGGGAGTTATGTCTACAATCTGCAGGATGCACCACAGCAAATTATCAACGTTATTTTGTCAACACTTCCTTAACTCTACCACCAGAAAGGAGAAGTGCAATGATATCATAGTAATGTTGTAACCCCAGATATCTCCACCATCCTGGTTTGGAACAAATTCATTTAGCGGATTTCTGCAGCTCCCGTTGCATCCCCCCACACCCCACCCCCACCCGCCCCACTTACCCAGTGAGCTGGCGCCACATGGCGTGCTTCCAGTTGCGGGAGTGGAGAGAACGAGCAGAATAAGGATTCCGTGACCATTCCCCGTTTCAGGGGCTCTGCGGCTTTCCGGACTGTGAATTCCCACTTATTTAACCCTCCCCAATGCTGAGAATCTTCCCTCATGGCCTTGGGTTAAACTTTACCCCCCCCTCACTCGGTTATAGTGGACAATTGGCATTAACAAACACCATTCTCACCGTATGGTCTGTTATTATGAACATTTACTGTATTGCAAGGTTTTAATTTTCAGGGGTCAACCTCAGGGAATCCTTCCTTGAGGACATTGTGAGAGTCCATCATTCAGGGACAGCAGAGCAACAGTGTAATTGGAGAAGAATAGAGAACTTGGCCTTTCAAGTGCCTCCCATACCCTGAGAATCTATATTACTAAAAGTCTCGTCTTGACAACTTCCTGTTGTTCTGTATATAAATTATAGAAAAAACGCCGCCACTTATGGCTGTGATATTATGCCATCATACTCAGAGTCGCCCTCTGCTGTGCAGGACAAGAGGATTTTTCTCATTGATGAAAAATAAAAGTTATTAGTGTTTAAAAAATGTTGAGATTCTCTCTTTGGTTTGAAAGTGCTAAAGCTGCCTTGACTTTGGTTTGAAAGTGCTAAAGCTGCCTTGCCTTTGGTTTGAAAGTGCTAAAGCTGCCTTGCCTTTGGTTTGAAAGTGCTAAAGCTGCCTTGCCTTTGGTTTGAAAGTGCTAAAGCTGCCTTGCCTTTGTTGAAAGTGCTGAAGCTGCCATGCCTAATTAAAGCTGCCTTGCCTAATTAAAGCTGCCTTGCCTATTTAAAGCTGCCTTGCCTATTTAAAGCTGCCTTACCTAATTAAAGCTATATCTATCTATATTACCAAAAGTCTGATCTTGACCACTTCCTGTTGTTCTGTATATTGATTTTAGAAAAGACGCTGCCACTTACGGCTGTAATTTTTGGCATCTTACTCAGAGTCTCCCTCTGCTGCGCAGGACAAGAGGATTTTTCCCATTGGTGAAAAATAAAAGAGTTATTAGTGTTTAAAAAATGTTAAGATTCTCTCTCCTGAAGGCCACGCCCATTCCGGAGGGACTATAAAACCTGGAAGTGTTGAGTGCCTCAGTCAGTCTCTCCAAGATGGCGAAGTGAGAGGGTCATGTCTCTCAGTCTGAGCTGTGAATAACACTGAACACATGTCTACTAAAATGTGAGTGGTTTTACTGACCTGTCAGTGCCCTTAATGTGGTTTGAAAAGATAGTTTGGAAATGCTAAAGCTGTGTTGCCTTTGGTTTGGAAATGCTAAAGTTGTGTTGCCTTTGGTTTGGAAATGCTAAAGTTGTGTTGCCTTTGGTTTGGAAATGCTAAAGCTGTGTTGCCTTTGGTTTGGAAATGCTAATGCTGTGTTGCCTTTGGTTTGGAAATGCTAAAGCTGTGTTGTCTTTGGTTTGGAAATGCTAAAACTGTGTTGCCTTTGGTATGAAAATGGTAAAGCTGTGTTGCCTTTGGTTTGGAAATGCTAAAGCTGTGTTGCCTATGGTTTGGAAATGCTAAAGCTGTGTTACCTAATTAAAGTTGCCTTGCCTAATTAAAGTTGGCTTGCCTAATTAAAGGTGCTTTGCCTAATTAAAGATGCCTTGCCTAATTAAAGTTATCATGCCTAATTAAAGGTGCCTTGCCAAATTAGTTGCCTTGCCTTAATTAAAGTTGCCTTGCCTGATTAAAGTACTTTTGACTAATTAAAGTTGCCTTGCATAATTAAAGTTGCCTTGCCTAATTAAAGTTGCCTGGTCAAATGAAAGTTGCCTAATTAAATGAAAGTTGCCTTGCCTAATTAAAGTTGCCTTGCCTAATTAAAGTTGCCTTGCCTAATTAAAAAGTTAGTTTGAGAATACTTTGCCTAATTGAAAAGTTGGTTTGAGAATGCTAAAGTTGCCTTGCCTAATTGAAAAGTTGGTTTGAGAATGTTAGTTGCCTTGCCTTTTTGAAAAGTTGGTTTGAAAATGCAAAAGTTGCCTTGCCTAATTGAAAATTTGGTTTGAGAATGCTTTGCCTAATTGAAAAGTTGGTTTGAGAATGCTTTGTATTAAATTGAAAAGTTGATTTGAGGATGCCTTGCCTAATTGAAAAGTTGGTTTGAGAATGCCAAAGTTGCCTTGCCTAATTGAAAAATTGGTTTAGGAATGCCAAAGTTGCCTTGCCTAATTGAAAAGTTGGTTTGAGAATGCCAAAGTTGCCTTGCCTAATTGAAAAGTTGGTTTGAGAATGCTAAAGTTGCCTTGCCGTCTATATAATTAAAAGTCTAACCTTGACTACTTCCTGTTTGCGCTGTATATTGATTTTAGGAAAAATGCTAATACGTACGGCTGTGATTTTTGGCCATCTTACTCAGAGTCCCGTCTCTGCTCATCAGGTGCCGAGGATTTTTCCCATCGATGAAAAATAGAAGAGTTATTAGTGTTTACATTTTTTTGAGATTGGCTCAGTCTCTGCAAGATGGAGGAGGGGGAGGTCACGACTCGCTGTCTTTATTGACCTTGCACCCTGCTTGAAATGGTCTGAAACTGCACTTGAATTTGGTGGCCTTGCACCCTGCTTGAAGTTATAAGAAACTGCACTTGAATTTGGTGACCTTGCACCCTGCTTGAAATGGAATTTCAACGAATAGCTGTGAGTCAACTGCCAGCCCACCAGCCATGAATGAGTGAGCTGCCAGCACAACAGGCTTGAGTGACTGAGCCACCAGCCCAAGAATCCATTCGGCACACAATGTCTATACCCTCAACCCTCTGGAAACCAATCCCTTCAGCCCACAACACCAATACTAGCACTTCAGAAAGCCCCCCCCCCCCCACTGGCCAACAATATTGGAATTGGTGGAGAGGTGGAATATTGCGTTGGGGGGACCAGCCCTCCCGTGTGATGCTGGGACCCAATGGGTCCCACTTACTCTAGTCAATACTAAAAATGGAGGCAAGAGCAATGTGGAATTTTACTGCTGCTTGTTTGTTATGCCAGAGGCAAACAGCAAACCTCATGGCAGTGAGTAGGTGAGAAACGCAAGACAAAAATACAGCTTCTGGCCCAAGCTGCTGGTTCACTGCTGGATGGGTTTTCCAGAAGGTCCAGCAAGTGTTGGCATACAGATGCTGTCAGCACTTAAGCGGGAGCTGCTACCTATTCAAATAATCCAGACAATAAAGACTGAGGCACGATATTGGCTTTGCATTTGCTTCAGATTATAAAGTTCCTTTGAATCGGTACATAACATTTACAAAAAATGGTCATTCTCCTCAGGGAATGTATGCTGATATTTATGATGTGCATAAGTCATCTTCTAATTGCTTTGTCATCGTGTGGTTGTTTTGATTTCAGCAAACACATCTATTCCAGTAAATCTAATGGAAACATTTACAATAAAATAAACTTTAATGATACTGTGAAACACCATTGAAAAATTCAAAGAATTACCTGTAAAAATGGCACGTACATGGAATAAATGATTGCAAAGAAAATGGAAATTGAAACAACCAGCAGGTCCGTCAATCAACATGCAGAAGGCAAACAAGATATACCAAAGCACTTCTGCACCTAATGTCATGTGTGAGGTCTGGTCACCCCATAATGCAGCAAAATGAATAAAAGTTCAGGAATTCTACTGGTGGACAGGGTGAAATTATAGTTGGCTTTTCTCAGATGCTGACTGCCCCATGTGTTTTTGGAATTTTTCAGCTGTTATTTCAAGGAAGTATGTGTTGTGAACAATGGAGAATTTTGCTGGAAGTAAGCATGGAATGTTGCTGTTAACTCTTAAAAATGTTATGAAGATTGCATTAGAGGAGATGTAATGAAATATGTTTGTGGATGCACATAAAAACTAGGGTTTTTTGTAGTTTACTTTTTCCTTCCCGGACTCTTTGACTTCTTGGAGGAGCCACTTTTGGTTTTCCTCTCTTGCTCTGCTTGGAGTGCCTCCAATTGCGCAATTTCTCTTTGCTTCTTCATTTCCTCCTCAATAAGCTTAGTTCTGTATGTCTCTCTGAGTTGAAAGATGTCTTGCCGAGCTTCATCTAAGGCTGCCTGCAGTGCAAATACAATATCACATTGGGAGTGGTAGTTAGTGTAGAGCAATACAGTGGCACCATAGAGTCACACAGCTCATACAGTATACAATCATATTGGAAGGCAACAATAAAGCTAATTGCCCTTTTCGTTTCCACAGCAATGGAATATGTTGTGGGACTGAGTTATCAAATTGCACATATTTAAAATAACAGCTAATAGAGTTTAAATTCAATCAGGATCTCTCAGCTTAATACTCTACTGTGTTGGTACAAAGCAGAACAAAAGTTTTGAATCACAGAAGTGATTGCTCCAGACTTCAAGGCAGCGTTTGACTGAGTTTGCTCAAAGAAGCTCACGTAGAAGTGAAGTCAATGAAAATCAGAGGCTTGATGGGGTCACAGCAACAAAGAAAATCAGGTGACCCTCGTATCCTAGAAAATAGTCCGTGTTGCGATTATTTCTTAATTTTTTTAAATCACAAAAATACTGTCAGAGCAAATTTTATTCAGTGTCTCAAATTTTGGGGATTTCAGATAAATGCTCCATTTGCAGTTTAACAAGGGCGTTTAACATACATCATCATCATTATTGAAAACATCAATGGGCAAGGTGCCTTACAATGCTATGTACAACAGTGATCGCAACTTCTACTGAAGTGTGGATGGCCGTTGGCTCTCTCGGAGGTCATCCGGCCTTTGACAGGTCTTGGTTTTGGTCCTGCTGGGAGTCCAAAGCCCCCTCCTCACCTGGCAAACCAGGTGGAGGAGACAGTTTAGTCGCCGACTATCCAACCAAGGAGCAGGTAGCATGGGATTACATGGTACCCATGGCAGGGGGAACTCCCCCTGACCAGACCACAGTGTTTAGCATAGCCCTTCAGATATATATGCCACAAATCAAGATCTCACACCGTATGTGCCTGCAGCTCCACAGCAGCTGGTATACCCATCCCGCTGGACTCCAAAAGCGTATTTGTTTGTACAGGTTGAACGTAACCTGGGGAAGACTTGCATAATGCAAAAAGTAAAATGTTGGTTATTGGTACATTAATTTTAGGACTGCTGAACTGATAAGTGGAAAATCACTTTTGATGATGTTGATGAAAGAATAAATATTGGCCACTAGATTCTGAGGAAGTCACTATCACTTTAGAACAGTGACATAACAACATCAATAGTAGCAGACCTGCTGCAGGTGAAAGTGTTTCAGGTTTGCCCTGCTATTCAACAGGATCACGGATGATCAAGTGCTTTGTCAACTTTACTCTGCAATTTCCAGAGCTGCTTAAGAGCTGCTTAAGAGAAAGGAGGGATTGTTGTCCGTTATTGCCGATTGTCTATAATAACCAAGGTACTATTTTACTTCGGAGTCACGTGAGTGACTACGTGAAGTAGCCCCGCCAGGCGCATGCGCGTCATTACGTCCGCGCATGTCGCACTGAACAGGCTGGAGAGCGCAGCTCCACCAGCGGTAAGTAGTAACTTCGCAGGTAAGTGAGTTTAAACTTTTTTTTCTGCAAGTATTTAAGCTCCGTAAATCTGGCTCGTAGAGTCAGTAGGAGTTGGTGGCATGGAGCGTTCTGGTAGAAGAGTTCGGAGTAAGCGTGGATCCAGCGGGAATGCGGATTCACATACAAGATTAGGTCGAGAGATTAGACGGGTAAAGCCGGTTCCGGTATATCGACAACTGAACAGTCTACACCTGCTCCAGTGACTCAGGAGACTGAGGCCACTGCAACCCACAGAAAAGCAAAATGTAAGTCTGTCAGACCCGTTTTATCAGACAGGTCTGAAGAAGAAGAAGACTCCCCTCCAGATCGAAAAAGAATGTGGGGGAGGCTTCAACAAATGGAACAAATGCTCCACACTTTGATAAGCCAGGGGTCAAAGGCCCCATTGATTCCCCAGGCAGCTCCTCGAATAGGCCCATATGAAGAAGAATATGGTGCTTATCAACAAGGGGATTTCCTTCCATCGCCTTGTATAGGACTGGAGGATGCCTCCCTTGAGTATGACTCGGGAGAGGCAGGGCAGGAGGAAACTGATCCTGATTCTGGTGTCCCTGCTCATGTGCATACACCAGAGCTCAAGAGCCACGCTCCGGGTGTCCCGGATTTAGCAAGGAGTTTTGTTATTCCAGAAGGGAATGGTGAGGCAATGGAGGAATATCTAGCGACCAATGTGAACTATTTGGTGTCTCACCAGCTCCAACAAACCGTAATGGAAGAAATCACGGCAAAATATAAAACACCCGTCAATTGTACCTCACACAGGGTGCTCACCGTAAACCCGGCAATTTGGGCACCCATGAGTGCATCTATGAGAGGACAAGAAGTTGAACATAAGAATTTAAGTGAGTGAGGTCCAGAATAACTCTACAACCCCCATCTTTCAGCGTGTCCTCCAGTTGGTGGCGGCAGGAATAACTGCATTCGGCAAGACAGTCCAAGGGACACCGATGACGCCAACCCAAAAATATATGCTGTCCCTTTGCTGTAACGCATTCTTCAAGGTAAACTGCATTAGGAAGATTGCTATCCGGCCGACATTAAATCAGAAATTTGCGGCTTTATGCAGGGCTACCAATGTACAAATGCCAGATTATCTACTCGGAGCAGACCTCATTAAACAGATTTGAGATATTGACGATGAGGCAAAAACAATCGGGTTGATGAAACCAACCATCCCATGAGCACCATTACGGAAGCCTAGTTTGATGTACAGAAGGTCGGATCCAGGTGCTGGGCCAAGCAGAGGGAGGCCAGTGGGGCAACAATTTTACCCACTAGGGCAGACCAGCAACAACCCCAGTATCGGCAGAGAGAGAACTTACAGGCTGATTGTGGAGGTACAGGAAATTTCTGTTAAGGATAAGGTTTCTGGTGTACAACTTCCTGTTGGAGGTAGATTACAATTGTTTTATAATGAATAGTGCTGCATAACATTTGATCGGTTTATATTAGATACTGTGTTGGGTTCTACAATTGATTTTATCTCAGGAATAGATCCACCAGAACAGCACAATCCTAAAAGAGTGTTGGTGTTTTCTGCTCCAGAGACTCAGCAGGTAAAAGAAGAGATTAAGAATTTATGCCAAAAAGGGGTGATTGAGAGGACGGTTAACCATCCTCAACAATTTGTGTCTAATTTATTCCCCAGACCTAAAAAAGATGGGGGTTGTAGAGTTATTCTGGACCTCACTCACTTAAATTCTTATGTTCAATATAGGTATTTTAAAATGGACACCTTCGTTACTGCTAAACAGCTGTTATCACAAGGCTGTTATATGGCAACTAAAGATCTGCAAGATGCACATTATTCAGTTCCAATTCATGATCATTATCGCAGATACTTGAAATTTAATTGGATGGGACAGCTGTTGCAATACAAAGCATTGCCTAATGGATTAAGTTCAGCCCCTAGGCTGTTTACAAAATGGTTGAAACCAGTGCTGGGGCTATTAAGGGCCCACAATCACATTGTAATGGCTTATTTAGATGATATCTCAATTATCAGCAACACTCAAGAGTCAGCAGAAGAGTCAGCTTCAGCAACCAAGAATCTGTTTGAAAGATTGGGGTTTTTGGTCCATCCAACCAAGTGCAAGTTACAGCCATCCCAAAAAATTGAGTATTTGGGGTTTGTCATTGATTCAGTTGATATGACAGTAACATTACCAACAGACAAGGCTGTGAATATTACAAATGTCTGTACTTGTCTCGAGCAAAAACGTTATCCCTCCATCCAAGAAGTAGCTAAGGTGATTGGTAAATTGGTAGCAGCTTTTCCTGCAGTAGAGTTTGGACCTTTGCATTATCAAAGTCTGCAAAGAGCCAGAGAACAAGCACTAAAAGAGCATGCAGGCCATTTTGATCGGTCTATGCAGTTACCAACCACAGCTCTAGCTGAATTACAATAGTGGATTATTATTGTTAGTCAAACTACCAAAAACATTTTGGTGCAGGAACCTTCAGTGGTTTTACAGACCGATGTGAGCGCTCTCGGATGGGGAGCTATGGACAGCGAGTCTAGCTGTGGTGGTAGATGGAGTGTACAAGAAGATTTGATTCTCCACAGACATGGGATAAATTATTTAGAGTTATTGGGGGCATTTTATGGATTAAAAGCATATTGTTCCACAATTAATAATTTACATGTTCAACTCCAGATCGATAACGCCACAGCTGTGGCATATATTAATCACATGGGAGGAGTAAGATCAGTATCATATGATAATTTGGCTACCCTCATGTGGCATTGGTGTATCTCAAGGAACATCTGGGTTTCAGCCATCTATCTACCGGGTAGAGACAATGTGGTAGCAGACAAAAGGTCACAAAAGTTCAATGACAATATAGAATGGATGTTAAATCCAGACGTTTTTCAAATGATTGTCAGTCGATTTGGGTTGCCAGATATTGATCTGTTTGCATCCAGACTGAATCACCAGTTGCCTAAATATGTTTCATGGGAGCCGGATCCAGAAGCAGTAGCGGTGGATGCATTCTCGCTACATTGGGGGCATTCATTCTTTTATGCTTTACCTCCATTTTGTCTGATCAGGCAATGTCTCACCAAAATAGAGCACGACTCCGCCACAGGCATTTTGATGGTTCCAGACGGGCCAACACAACCATGGTTCCCATTAGATGACCGTATTAATTTGTTGGTCTGCAGGATCTGACCAGACCGTTCCAAGGCCTTGGATTGTCAAACAGGACCATGGATGTTATAACTGCAGCTTGGAGAGATAGAACTCAAAAACAATATGTGTCTCATATAAAGAAATGGGAGATGTTTTGTGTACAATCAGATATATCTTATCACACTGCAAGCATATCTGATGTGTTGGAGTTCCTTGCTATGTTGCATTTTGATCAGCACTTGAGTTTTAGTGCCATTAACAGTGCTCGGGGTGCTTTGTCCTCCTATTTAGGGCATTCTTCAGAACAACAACCTATCGGGTCTCATCTGCTTCATGAGAGGAATTTTTAACAGAAATCCTCCTAAGCCTAGATATACAGAAATCTGGGATGTCAGTATAGTTCTCACACTGCTTTGGCAATGGGCTCCAATTACGTCATTATCTTTTCAGAGGTTAACACTTAAAGTGGTTATGCTAATGGCACTTGTTTCAGCGCAACGGGTACAAACATTACAATTGTTATGACTAGATTGCATGCAATTGTCTGTAGATAACATTACATTTTATGTCTATGATTTAATCAAGCAAAGCAGGCCAGGAATGGCTGGAACCAAAGTGATCTTGAAAGCATATCCTGTGACCAAATGTTATGTGTAGTCAAACAATTAGGCCAGTATATTGAGCTAACTGAGAGTCTCAGAGGATCTGAGACAGGACTGCTCATTGGTCACAAAAAAACATATAAAAGAGTGTCAGTACAAACTATTTCTAGATGGTTGAAACAGGTTCTGCATTATGTTGGAGTAAACACTCATGTGTTTAAATCTCACTCCATCAGGGCGGCAGCAACATCCACGGTGAAGGCACAGGACGTGCCACTAGATCAAATCCTCGGGGCCGCAGGATGGTCTAAAGAGTCAATGTTTTTAAAAATGTTATGACAAACCTGTGCAGACAGTGCCACGGTTTGGGCATGCTGTTTTGGGTTCCATTTAATTTAATTTGCTTTGTTTCATATTATTCTTTGTAATTTCCCCCTGGGCCAGAGGGGTTATTAGTTTTTTGTTATTATTAAAAATAGTTATTGAATAATTCGAAGCAATGTTTAATATATTATTTATTCACTACTGTGTCAACCGAAGCAGAGTGTCGTATGGAGTGCATCTACGGCATGAAATCACAGAGCTTTGAAATCTTCACATAGTCACTCACGTGACTCCGAAGTAAAATAGTAAGATTAAATGAGAACTTACCAGTTTGAAGTTTGATCCTTATTTTATGAAGAGTTTTGATGAGGGATTACGTGCCCTCCGCTCCCACCCTCATAATCTAAAGGATCATCTGGTAGTTCTAGTCTTCTAAAAGCCTTACTATGTTACTTCAGGCTATTGGTTTTTGTGTTTTCACGCCGCTGCTTTGAAGTATGACGCGTATGCGCCTAGCGGGGCTTCTTCACGTAATCCCTCATCGTAACTCCTCATAAAATAAGGATCAAACTTCAAACTGGTAAGTTCTCATTTAATCTTACTATTATTGTATGTAGTTGAAATAAAGAACTGCAGATAATAGCTAATACACAACAGGACTGGAGTTGTGAATATGCAGAAATGGGGGGTGCTTTGGGATTGTACGGTGACTGCCAGACTGTGAAGGTGACTGGCTTCACTGTGGTGACATCACATGTGCTGGAGACCCAATTCCTGGAAATCATGTGACCCACCTATCGCCACCAAGTTTGGCCCCTGAAGAAATTTCTGTTTGTTTCAATGAACTGACACTTGTTCTGTATCTGTGATTGGGCAAAGGGGTTGCCTCCCACTGTACTTTCCCGCTGGAATGTGTGATTGGGCTAAAGGGTTGCCTCCATCTGTACTTTCCCGCCGCTAGTTTTCCGACACTGTATATTTGTATCAATAGGGTATCGTATTGGGGTGTGTTGGTTGTTTTTCTTTCTGTTCTGTTTGCATGAGGCTGCTGCGGGATCGAGTGAGTGGATCCGAAATCGACCCCGTGGTGAATAATAAAGAAGGATTTGAGCTCCAGAATTCGATTCAGTGTTTTACTGACCTAGACTAGGGAGGGTAAAAGAACCGGAACTAACAGAGTTAAGGGCCTGCCCTTACAGGCGCCTTTACCTGTGATAGGTCGCCGAAATTTTCAACATGGTGAAAATCCACCGGCGACCAGAAAAACGCTACGAATCTTTGGAGACCTCTCACTACCATAGGAGACCGCTCACGAGGTCTGTATGGTCGTGAGAGGTCTCCTATGGTCGTGAGAGGTCTGCAAAGAGTCATAGCGTCTTTCTTGTCACCGCTGGATATTTCAACATGTTGACCTATCACGGGTGCCAGCAGTCATCTGTAAAGGCGCATAAGTGGGACAGGCCATTAACTCCGCGGGTCCGGCAGCATCTCTGGAGAACATGGATAGGTGATGTTGGGTTACTTCTTCAGACTGATCCAGTTTGCTGAGTTACTCCAGGACTTTGTGTCATTTCACCTTAAAACTAGGCGCTGATGTTGCTGGTCTGCACCAGCGAGCCCTCCTTCACCAGCTGCCTCATGGTCCAGCAGAAATGACTGATGTTGCGTCTTACGTTGTAGATCCTGGGAACAACACTTCCTTCAGGCCACTGGCACTGACAGGATGAACTCAGTCACCATGGGGCTCCCTGCCCTCTCACCTGCTGCTGCTTCATGCTTTGTTTTATATGCTCCCTGCTCCACTGCCCTCTCCTCCTCCTCCCCCGTAGTCGCTGACATCTTCCAAGGAGGAGATGTCGGTGGTGAAGTGGAGGGGGGTGGGGATAAGAGGCTGAGTGGACAGGCCAATGGGAGAAGGAGGAGGCAGCAGGGGAGCAGACAGAGTGAAGGAAGAAATGGCAGCAGATGAGAGGGAAGGCCGCGGTGACCAAGCATTTTTTGTTGGTGGCAGCCGTCTGAAGGAAACATTGCTCCCTGTGTCCCCAGCATCAACAGCCACATCAACCAGACCATGCGGTGGGTGAAGAAGGGGCTCGCTGGTGCACCTTGCAAGTCTGGGGTGGCATTGGAAGCCGGGACTGTAAGCGGAGGGGAGGTGGTGTGAGCCAGGTGTGGCAATGGCTGGTCCCTCCACTATAACCAAAATTAATTATAAAGGGATCCATTAATTCTAAGATTTACTGTACTGTCAAGCTCAGACTTGAATATCATGGCAATTCATAAACCCAGTTTCATCTCACATCCTGAAGGACCGCATCTCTCACCATCTGCATCCCTCCCTTGGTGTTGCACAGGAAGGTCAGCCTAGATTTCCTCTTCTGGACCATATGCTGTAAAAAGGCTGGGATTTTCAATTTACAAAATGGCTCTGTAAAGAATGTATGTGAAATAAATGGCTTCACCTGCAAATCTTCAAACATTTGCAGCTGCCGTGCCTTCAGTTGGTGGCGAGTCTGTCTTTCTTTCTCACGCTGCTGAAAGACTATCTCTCGTTTTTGGCGGAAATTGTAAATTACTTCAGTCTTAATCCTCTCTCGTTCTTCAATAATTTTTCCATTCTCCAGAACTGGTTCCGGAAGAGTCGACCTGTAAAATGTAAAAAGCCCAGAGTATTACCCACTGGGACCCTCACTTTTCAACACAAAATATTCAGCTTGAGTTTTAGAAACAACTTGCTGCAATTAGCGCCATAGAATCATACAGCACAAGAGGTGGCCAACAAGCCACCAGGCCGTGCTGACTCTTTGACAAAGCTATCCAATTAATTCCACCCTTCTGCTCGACAACTGCTTATTCCCCAATATTGTGCAATTGAAATGGGGTGCACAGTGGTGCAGCCTGGAGCAATGAAGTTTCACAACTCCAGCGATCTGGGTTCTATCTTGACCTCTGAGCTGTCCATGCAGAATTTGCTTGTTCTCCCCGTGACTGCACTCAGTTTCCCCAGGTGTTCCAGTTTCCTCACACATACCAAAGATGTGTGGATCGGCAGTTTAATTGACACCTGTAAATTAATCCTTGTTTGTGGGTGAATGTTGGAATTGGGGGTGGGTGGAAAGTGGATGGGAATGAGGAGAGAATAAACATGGGACTCATGTAACTGGGTTTCGCAGCACGGCGGCTTGGATTCAGTCACGGGACTTACCATCGCCCGGCGGGGTCACAACATCCGAAGCCTGGATCGCCTCGGCGCAGAGGGAGAATATGGAGGGAAGAGACAAAGACTTTAAGACTTTTGCCTTCCATCACAGTGAGGAGGTGCCTGGTGAACTTACTGTGGTGGATGCTAAATTTGTGTTTATTGTGTGTTCTTGTCATTTTTATTATATGTATGATTGCAAGGCAACTAAATTTCGTTCGGACCGGAAGGTCTGAATAACAATAAAGGATACTTTACTTCACTTTACTTTTACTTTACTTTACTTAGTGGTCAATGGTTAGAGACAAAGGGCAGGTTTCTGGACTGTATGACTCAATTGGGATCAACTGTACCCAACATGAAATCCAATAAAGGCCATTACTGAATTGTTTCAGGCCAGTTCAGTAGTTTGACTGGACACATCATCATGGGTTCGTCCTTCAATATCTGATACAACATCTGCAGTTGTTCCATACACTGTATTCTTGCAATGTTCCTTAAAGTAGACCAGTTGTCCTGGGAGCAACCATTATTGGACACTCTCAAGATGTCTAAGTTTGATTTTCACTGCACTGGTTTGAACAAACTATTATTTAATGTAATATAGAACATAGGACAGTACAGAACAGGAACAGGCCCTTCAGCCTACAATGTCTGTGTTGGAAATGCTGCGGTTCAACTAATCTCCTCTGCCCACACATGATTCATATCCATGCCCCTATCTAAAAGACTCTTCAACACCTGCTTCCACCACTATTCCTGGCAGTGTATTCCAGACACTCACTGTGCTGTTTAAAATCCTAGCCCCACGCATCTCTTTTACACTATCATTCAATCATTTTACCCTGGCTAGAATAAAACAATTTTGATGAGGGAGAACCAGTGGATGTGTTATATCTGGACTTTCAGAAGGCTTTCGACAAGGTCCAAAATAAGAGATTAGTATACAAACTTAACACGGTATTGGGGGTTCAGTATTGATGTGGATAGTGAACTGGCTGGCAGCAAAGGAAGTAAAGAGTAGGAGTAAACGGGTCATTTTCAGAATGGCAGGCAATGACTAGTGGGGTACTGCAAGGTTCAGTTCTGGGACCTCAGCTATTTACAAAATATATTAATGATCTGGATGAGGGAATTGAATGCAACATCTCCAAGTTTGCGGCAGTGTTAGCTGTGAGGTGGATGCTAGGAGGTTGCAAGGTGACGGATAGGTTGGGTGAGTGGGCAAATGCATGGCAGCTGCAGTATAATGTGGATAAATGTGAGGTTATCCACTTTGGTGGCAAAAACAGGAAAGTAGACTATTATCTGAATGGTGGCCGATTAGGAGAAGCGGGAGATGCAACGAGACTTGGTGTCATGGTACACCAGTCATTGAAAGTAGGCATGCAGGTGCAGCAGGCAGTGAAGAAAGCGAATGGTATGTTGGCATTCATAGCGAAAGGATTTGAGTACAAGAGCAGGGAGGTTCTACTGCAGTTGTACAGTGTCTTGGTGAGGCCACACCTGGATTATTGTGTACAGTTTTGATCTCCTAATCTGAGGAAAAACATTCTTGCCATAGAGGAAGTACAGAGAAGGTTCACCAGACTGATTCCTGGGATGGCAGGACTTCCATATGAAGAAAGACTGAATAGACTTGGCTTGTACTCGCTGGAATTTAGAAGATTGAGGGTGATCTTATAGAGACTTACAAAATTCTTAAGGGGTTGGACAGGCTAGATGCAGGAAGATTGTTCCCGATGTTGGGGAAGTCCAGAACAAGGGGTCACAGTTTAAGGATAAGGGGGAAGTCTTTTAGGACCGAGATGAGAAAATCATTTTTCACACAGAGAGTGGTGAGTCTCTGGAATTCTCTGCCACAGAATGTAGTTGAGGCCAGTTCATTGGCTATATTTAAGAGGGAGTTAGATGCGGCCCTTGTGGCTAAAGGGATCAGCGGGTATGGAGAGAAGGCAGGTACAGGATACTGAGTCGGATGATCAGCCATGATCATATTGAATGGCAGTGCAGGCTCGAAGGGCTGAATGGCCTACTCCTGCACCTATTTTCTATGTTTCTACGTTTCACTCCTGAGTAGTTGTGCACTTTTAATAAAAATATGAAAAATGGATGTTAAAGTCGAGACCAAGAATCATCTTAAGGTAACAATACACACTGTCCTATGGAAGTACCTGATGTATTTGGGACATTTGGTTTAGTAATATCATCAGATACTTGTGAATTTCAGGCCTTAAAGCCAGTTATTGACATTTCCACCCAGGTAATGCGGTCAGTTGCTTGTGCCATTTTCAGGAAGCTGTGGACTTGGACACCAAGATCCATCTGTACACTAATGCAGTTTAGGGTCTTGCCATTAACTGTATGCTTTACCCAACCATTTGACCTCCCATTTGCTTTACCCAACCATTTGATCACTTCACACCCATAATCTGTAACTGATCTGAACCCTGCGGTATCCTTTGACAGACTTCCTCACCATGCACAATTCCACCAATTTTGGTGTTATCTGCAGACTTGCTAATCAACCCATCTACATTTACATCCAAGCTATTTATAGACATCACAGGCTACAGAGGTTGCAGTACAGATTACTGTGGTACACCATTGGTCACAGACTTCTGGCTAGAATAACACAATTTTGATCCTAGTCATCTTCATCATCTCCAATCTCTTTAACATCTCACCCCACTCACCTGATCACTGCTACCTACTCTTCCTACAGACCCTCTCCTAGCCCTGATTCTCCCATTCCCACATCACTATTCTTCCTGATTATTTAACTCGATCACTGCCCTGTGCAGTCCTTGGTTTAGGTAAGGTAATGCATCATCTGCAGATGACTGGCCACATATCTCTCCATAAATACCTTCCACAGTGGCACCAATTCATTGCTTTGATAATATCATCACTCTCCTCCAACTCCCAGATCTTGCCTTTGACCAGGTCAACTGATTTTTTTTAAACCAGGGTAATGTGCACAGTTCCTTCTGTTGCATAGGAGTCCTGCCACAATAGCTACGGAGCAAATCCATTTGTAGGATCTAAAAATTGCACAGGCAAATATTTATACTGCACGCCATTCTTGAGAAGGGGATCGGTTATCCTTTGTTGCATTGCTTTTCTCAGGCCTGACTGACCTCAAGACCCTTTGTCAGAATAATTAGAAATGGCTCATGTACAGATTGTGGATTTTAGTCTCCTTGGGGACCCGATGTGTCATCTGAGTAATCTGATGGACATGTCCCCAGGATTTATGATCGGACAAGATGAGGGCTGTTGCTTTCTGTCTCACTTGAACAGTGACGAGCGTCAGTATATTTTTACCCTGATATTTAGCAGTAGTTGGGAAGTAGTTGGACGGGGAGGATTGTAAAATTGATCTGCAATATCATACAGACATCTTGCCTTTCACTCCTGAGTAGTGCATATTTAATAAAAGTATGAAAAGCAACAGTAGATGTTAAAGTCAATCTCAAGGTAACTGTTGATGTTAAAATTCATCTTAAGGTAACTGGACACACCGTTCTATACAACTACCTGATATATTTGGTCCATTCCATTGGTTTAATAATATCATCAGATCTTTTTACTTCATCAACAGCTGTGTCTTGAATTTGTTCACCAACCTGCAAAATGTCTACAAGACAATACAAATGTCATGTCACATTTAAACATAAAGGCCCTTTTAACCCACGAATATACAGGCAGTTTATATATGTCTCAATATTCCTCTAATTTAATTTAAATGTTCAGTAAGATTCAGATCAGAATAACAACCTTTTGAGTGTTATTTTTCATCAAAAGATTTAAATAGGTTAATGCATCCTTTTTGTAGAATGCTAATTATTTGTAAATTAACATCCTCAGACCATGTCATTCGTAGTGAGAGTAGTTCTGAATCATATAAACCATGAATTGCATTAAAATCCTGGGAAATATATTTAACCAGCAACGTGCACATCACATAGTATGCTGTGAAATTGAAAGGTACTAAAGTTTGTGGAAACGTTAATTGTATTAATGCCCTAAAATTCTGCGAAGATCAGAATTTCAGAGACAACTTCCAATGTTTATCTTTGTAACTGTGCAGAGGTTTAGGATGTTTAGTAAACACAGAAGTCCTGAACTTCCTCACAGCTGATAGTTATAGTCACTCTGGCTCCACTCGATGCTGGACTCCCGGTCCAACACCACAGCATTAATTTCCTGCAGTTTCTCACTGTCACACCGGGGAACAAGGGCTGAAGAGGGCTGGGCGTGGAGAGGGACATTGGGTCACGGGAAGATGCGACGGCTACGACGGCTTTGTGTCCGACTGGAAATGGAGCTGGAGCTGCTGCCCTAACCCTAACCCCAACCCTAACCCCAGCACCAACCCTAACCCTAACCCTAGCCCTAACCCTAGCCCCAACCCTAGCCTCAGCCCCAACCCTAGCCCCAGCTCCAACACCAGCCCTAGCTCTAAAGATAGTTTTAGTCATTTTCATCACATGACGCTCCCAAACTTGATCATCTCCACCATGCTGTCATATCTGAGTCATATCTGTCACAGGAGTATTTTATGCTCATAATGTTTAAAATAATACAATGACCTAATTATCAATTGTAATTGATAAACGAACAGTATGCTTCTGCCTATTCATCTGAAGTTAATATTGTTTTAGAGGAAGTTGGTGAAAAGTTATGTGAAGGTTATCATTCTTGCTGAAAATCACGACTTTTTTCGGCAGTAAACCGTTACGAAGGTATAAAACTAATGTGTTAGACTGAAAAAGTATTTCTTTTTGGTGGTTTATTTGAGGAAGATACTCTATAATTTGAAAAACTGCACCATAAATTTGTTTTTACATTCTTAAATCCATTATAATATGCAGTGTTGTTCATCATAATAATAATATGATGGATATGACTGGATGCAATGGGCAACCTGGAAAAAGAAGAGGAAAAAATAAATTAAATTCTCTAAAGGATCGTGCCAAACACATTTTTCCCACAGTAGAGATGTTCATCTATGTGAAACAACATTCAAAGTTGTAAAGATTTATGTTTTATTTTTGGGTTTCCAGCAGACACGTACTGAAGAATCATCCACACCCCCTCCATGATAATTATCAATAGATATCAATAAAATAAAAGGATTAGAGAGAAGAAAGCACATTTGTTTTGAACATCTTTGTTTATGCTACAATACAGATAAGGATAAATAATTCACATTGAAACATCCTTTTATATTTCAATGAAGATCAGATCATCGGAAGACATAATTATTTTTTAAAAAGTTTTAAAAAAGATAGATAGGCTCAGTATTTACTTTAAATAAAGAGCTTTCCTGGCCTTCTTTGTTCGAAATTTCGAATGAAATTTCGAACAGCATGAAAATGTATTGTTCTGGCAATGTTTGATTCAATACTTAGCCTGGCCAAATCAACAAGACGTTCCTGACACATTGTAGACTTTAAATAATTCTTAATCAGCTTGAGTTTGCAGAAGCTACTGTTGCTGGAATTGTTAATAGTATCCTTAAGCTAACACAGACATTTGGAAACAGGTCACTGTGATGTTTGGTGGACTGTGTGGGGTGGGAGAACCAATTGCTTCTCCCGTGCACAAGGACGTTGCCGTCCCTGTTCTTCAAACCAAGACCAGTTCCGTTCAGTCGGATGGACGCCGTCGACAAGGAACTCTGCCGTCTTGAAGAAATGGGAATTATCACCCATGTGGACCATTCAGGATGGGCCACACCCATAGTTGTCGTACAGAAGCCTTGCGGCAAGGTGCGCATCTGTGGTGGCTACAAAGTGGCTGTAAACCCTCAATTGCACATTGATCAGCATCCCATACCAAAAGTGGACGAGCTGTTCGTCAAGCTGCAAGGAGGACAGTACTTCTCGAAATTGGACATGTCCGACGCGTATCTCCAAGTGGAACTGGACGACGAGACAAAAAACCTGCTCGTGATCAACACGCACAAGGGACTGTTCAGATACAACTGATTGTCGTTTGGACCGGCGCCGGCCATCTTCCAGAAACTGGTCGATAATCTGGTTGCCGGGATTCCGTACGTAGCCGCCTACCTGGATGATATAATTGTCACCGGTCGGACGGAGGAAGAACCTAAAACAGGTCCTCATGGCACTGAACAACTACGGCATGAAGTTGCGCATGACCAAGTGCGCATTCTTCCGACAACAGGTCACATATCTCGGACATGTGATCTCGGCAAGTGGTCTGAAGCCATTGGAAGAAAGAGTGGACGCTATTGTGAAAATGTGAAGCAGCTTGAAAGCTTCATTGGCAAGGTGAACTACTATGGCAAGTTCATACTGGCACTTTTGGCTTTGTGCGCACTATTGAACAACCTGCAAAAATAGGACGTCGAATGGCACTGGTCCAAAGAGTGTGACCATGCATTCACCAGGTTGAAGGAGCTGCTGGCCCAGAAGACGTGTTTGATCCACTATGACCCATCGAAGCCAATCTCACTGGCTGTTGATGCATCGTTGCATGGTCTTGGAGCTGTAATCTCACAAACGGCAAGGAAGAACCAATCGCATTCGCATCCAGAACACTGCTTACCGCTGAGAAAAACTACAGCCAAGTGGAAAAAGAACCACTGGCGATCGTGTTTGGTGTCCGGAAGTTCCACCAATATTTGAGTGGGAAACATTTCCTGCTCATCACTGACCACAATCTGCTACTGACTATTTTCAGTCCGGAGAAAAGTTTGCCTGTCATGACGTTACAGCGTCTACAACGTTGGGTCCTGATCATGATGGGATATGATTACCACATCATTTACCGACAGTCTGCTGAGCATTCCAATGCCGATGCACTGTCACGTCTACCAATTGGATCCGACCTGACATTCGATAAAGAGGAGGCAATTATGGAAATTCAGATGGACGTGAACTTGCTCAACACACGGGTCGTCACCGATTTCCGAGTCTGTGCAAGGACGGTCGCCAACTACACGAGCACAGACCCATTTTGTCGAAGGTACGACATTTTGTCACTCAAGGGTGGCCGAAGAGTCCGAAACTGGACAAGGAATTCCTCTCATTCCAGAATGCGCAAACAGAAATCTCCTCAAAGGATGGCATTCTGGTCCACGATGGTCGAGTGATCATTCCGACGGAACTGGGATTGCTAATTCGGAAAATGTTGCACAAGAAACACATTGGAATTGTGCAAATGAAGGCGCTCGCCCGCATGCATGTGTCGTGGCTGAATATCGAGACTGATATAGCCGACCACTGCAAGGACTGCACATCATGTGCTGAAACAGTGCCGAATCCGTTGGTAAAGACTTCCGCATGGCCCGTCCCCGACCAACCATGGCAGCGAATCCACACGATTTGCCGGACCATTCCTGGAGGACATGTAGCTGGTCGTCATGGACTCCCATTCAAAATGACCACGTGTTATCCAAATGAATAAGTATCCGACCACCGAAACAACCACTTCTGTGCTCGACGATTTGTTTGCCATTTGGGGATTGCCCTTAACAATCGTAAGCGACAATGGACCCCAATTTGCCTCGCAAATATTCAGTGACTGGTGCAAACATGACTCAATCGCGCATCTGACATCAGCACCTGTTCATCCACCCTCAAATGGCAAGGCAGAGCGGCTCGTTGGCGTTTTCAAGCAGGCCATGAAACGTGCTGTAGGAATTGAAAAGAAATCGAAACAATTGGCATTGCGCAATTTCTTAGAGCAATTTCGAACCATTTCAAACTGCACTTCCGGTCAAACTCCAGCGGAGATGATGCTCGGACGTCAAGTGTGCTCTCCCCTATCAGTTTTGAACCCGACCCATAATTCGTATATGGCGCGCACTCAGCCAACGGTCAAAGAAGTCCACATTCGACATTGGCGACTACTTATATTACCGCAATTATACGACCAAGCAAAGCAAATGATGTGCTGGCAGGATCATGGCTCACATTGGAACCAAAATGTACACCGTCCAAGGACAAGAAGGACAATGCCGGCGGCATGATGATCAATTGAGAAGCCGTGTTTCTCCAGCGTAGACCGCGCCGATCCTGACCAGAACCAAGCAGTTGGACAACCCAGTGCCGAATAATGGAGTGCCTGACTTGCCCCTCACCTGGCTTGACAAAGTTCCGCCAGACGAACTTCCCGCCGATCTGCCTGTGGTCCTTCGTCGAATGACACGTTGCAATCGTGGTATTCCCCCAAGGTGACTCATTCAGGAATAGAGACGGTCAAACTGGAAAGTTGGAGTGTGTGGCGGGGACGTGCAGGACTCCATCCAAAAACTAGTCGGACACAAGTTGTGCGCACTAGACGTGTTTATTCTTCTGGAATACAGCTCCCTACAACTCCTCTCACACGGGCGTTGGCTGGCCTTAAACACCAACCCAGGTACCGAAAAAGATAAAGCTTTTCTCTCTGCATCACTTTCGGACATGGTGCGATATTTCCCCAAGAAATTAAAAATTTCTGCCAACTGCTTAACAGCATTGAAACGGAAAGTTAATCCAGCTCTAACATTGTCTACCAAAATGTAAAACACACAATTTCAAAAGTAGGCCTATTCAGGCGCATATCACCCACACCGACACCCAACCACACTCATACCCACTCACACACACCCACTCACACACACCCACCCACACACACACACACACACACCCACAACCACCCACTCCAGACCGGTCCCTCCACCGACACTCCTCGACTTGACCGCCTGCAGGCCCGGAGCTCTACCGCGGGACCACACCGCTGCCTGCCGGACCACCTCAAGGCCAAGATGGCCACCACGAGGAGCAGCAACAACATTTAAACATTCGCCATGCGGATTTGTTTTTTAAACGAACACGGATAATAACCACTGCATGTCCATCAGACAGAAACGATTTGTTAACTACTACTGTCAGCACTTGTTAACAGCCAGTAGTTAATAAGTAGTTATAGAATGTGTCATCAATGCATCGATCCACATTCCTCAGTAAATGTAATTGTGTTTTGAACAAATATTAATGACGCCGCGTTGCTTTGAATAAAATTCACGCACCGTCATTAATACTTGTTCCAAACACAATTACATTTACTGAGGAATGTAGATCGATGCATTGATGACACAATGTGACAAGAATGTCTTTCCTCAGATTAGGAGACCAAAACTGTACACAATACTCCAGGTGTGGTCTCACCAAGACCCTGTACAGCTGCAGTAGAACCTCCCTGCTCTTATACTCAAATCCTTTTGCTATGAATGCAAACATACCATTTGCTTTCTTCACTGCCTGCTGCACCTGCATGCCTATTTTCAATGACTGGTGTACCATGACATCCAGGTCTCGTTGCATCTCCCCTTTTCCTAATCGGCCACCATTCAGATAATCGTCTTTTTAAATGAATACATTTTAAATAAATGTACCTGCATGTTATACTATTTAGTTTGGAGATACAGCCAGATAGTCCACTGAGTTCGCACCGACCAGCGATTTCTGTTTTCCTATTTGTCAATTTCTTTGTGCCTGATTATTTGGCGGCCAATCAATTGCTGTCTCTAAGGGGGTTGCATCCAATCACCAACCAACTTGCCTTAATATTCCCGTCCAATCAACAAATAGGTCTTCTCCTGTCCAATCAGCCGCTGTCTCCAAGGGCATTGTGTCCAATCACATAATGCAGTTTAATGGTAATTAGCAGCTACGGTGAAGGTTGGAAGCCAGCGGAGGTACTGACAGTCAGACGAGAGCACGAGAGATTAAGACAGTGTGTAATCCATCACACCTCAGTGTACAATTTCATAATATACACTAAATAACTGGGCTGACAGACCTTGGCTGGGAACCTGGGGTTCACCAAAATTGTTCCCAATTGGGCCCCGCACCCCCTAAGTCCGGCACTGTCGCTGACCTTCACTGTCTTCAGAAAGCCTGTGATGCTGTGGCCCGTGTCTCTACTCCAGTCCCCCACGGGCCTCCACCAGCGACTCCGCCGACCCTCTCCTCACCACCGGCCACCTGCGGGCCAGAGCCGTCACCTCACCAGAGTTCCAGGCGCAGCACTATTCCCACAACCTTCATGATGCAGACAGCACATGGTCTGACTGCTGGATCCTAGTGCTCCCCCCCCTCCTACAGGGAAGATCCCCATCCCTCTCTTTTAATCAGGTTACCCCGACCTCACACCCGCTAGTTAAAATTCCCCTCTTTATTATGGATCATTTAAAAAAACAACATTTTAAGTGAGGTGCAATGATAGAACCCTTAGACTACCAAAGTGGCATAGCCAAAGAGTGAATAGTTGAAAGAAAGAAAAGAGGAAAAGTTGTGTTGTACCATACTATCCTTGTAATAAATCAATGAATGGTGTCCATGTCATCGAAAAATGATCTGGTATTTCTGCCAAGACAAGTCTAATATTTTCAACATGTAGCATCTCGGACATGTTTAACCCATTTGGGACGTCAGATGGCGCAATGGGCTAAGTGTTGAGCTGGCGACCGGACGGTAGCCGGTTCGAATCCCGCTTGGAGTGCATACTGTCGTTGTGTCCTTGGGCAAGACACTTCACCCACCTTTGCCTGTGTGTGAATGTGAATGTGTATGAGTGATTGGTGGTGGTCGGAGGGGCCGTAGGCGTTGATTAGCTGATTAGCTACCGCTGATTAACTGATTAGCAGCCACGATTCCGTCAGTCTGCCTCAGGGCAGCTGTGGCTACAAAAAGTAGCTCACCACCACCGAGTGTGACTGAGGAGTGAATGAATAATGCGATGTAAAGCGCTTTGGGCATCTAGATAAAGCGCTAGATAAATCCAATCCATTATTATTATTATTATTATATTTATAATTCACATTTTAGGAGTAGGGACTGATGCATGTTTCCAAAATTTGAGTATTCGTTTTTTCGCCATTATCAGGCCATAATTAAGGAAACGCCTTTGAAATAATGATAGCTCAGAGCAGGCTTCTGACGTACCTAGAATGATCAATTCCGTGTTGGCATCCAATTGTATTTTTAACATTTTTGAAAAAATTTCAAAATTTTCAAAAATTCCTCTTCAGAAATTATGTAACTTTATACAAGAGACAAAGGAAGAAGACATTTATCACAAATAGGAAATACATTTGGAAAGATCTTATTCAGTTTAGACTTTGAATAATAGAGTCTGTGCAGTATTTTTAATTGGACTTAACGAATGCCTAACGTTAATCGAACAATTGTGTATATATAGGTTTTCCTCCCATCTGTCTTTTAGAATTTTTAGGCCAAGTTCATCTTCCCAAGCTCTTCTAATTACTTCTGATGATGGGATTTCTATATTTAAGAGGGTCTTATACAGATATGATATTAACCTGTTTGACTCTGAGTTTCTATTCATACATTCGTCTAGTATGTCTGCCAACAAAGATTGATAGTTTTGGGTATATGATTTCAGATAGTCTCGAATTTGAAGATATCTAAAATATTGACTACCTTTCAGGTGATATTTCGACTGTAATTCTTGAAATGAGAGAAGAGTTCCCATCTCATAAAGATCTCCGAGTTTTTTGATTCCTAATCTTTCCCAATCTGTGAACGTTTTGTCTAAAATAGATGGCTTGAACAATGGATTGTTGGCAATTGGTGTGAGAAGAGATATATTTCTCAGTTTAAGGGATGACTTCACTTGTCTCCAGATTAGTAACGTACTGTGGATAATTGGGTTTTTCTCATATAGTGTTTTCATCAAATTTATCGGAGAGAGAAATTTATTGGAGAGAGAAATTTATTGGAGAGAGAAGAATCGCGCCTATATTAAAAGGCGAGCAATGCCCTCTCTCCATTATTAACCATTTTACCTGTCGGCATGTGTTGTCCAAGCAATAGATTACGTTTTTAATATTCGTTGCCCAACAATAGTATAAAAAATTGAGGAAAGTCAGTCCACCAATTTCTTTGGGTTTACATAGATGCTGTTTATGGATTCTATGTGTTTTATAATCCCAAATAAAGTTTTTGATCAGAGAATCAAGTTTTTTTTAAGACAATTTTAGGAAGGTATATCGGTATTGATTGAAGTAAGTACAGGATTTGTCGGAGGAAGATCATCTTCATGACATTTATTCTGCCTATGAGAAACATCGGAAGTGTTTTCCAAAATTGAGTAAGACCATTTAATTTAGTAACTAAAGGAGGAAAGTTTGCATGAAATAGAGAAATGTTTTTTCTGGTTACGTGAACACCAAGATATTTGAATTTTTCCGTAGCAATTCTGAAAGGGAATTTTGGGAGGTGTGTCGGCTCTTGAGGTTTTATTGACATAATTTCACTTTTCTTTCAATTTATTTTATATCCTGACAAGGAACTGGAAAAGGAAAAGGAATATACATGGAATGCTAACTTGGGAATTGGTGATATAGAGTAGTACATCATCTGCATATAATGATATTTTATTATTGGAGTATTTAGTGTTATAGCCGTAAATATTCGGGTGTACTCTTATACTTTCCGCCAAAGGTTCAATCGCAAGGGCGAATAACAGGGGTGATAATGCACATCCCTGTCTATTGCCCCTGGATAGCTGAAATTTAGGTGAAAGTATATGATTAGTCAGTATTCTGGTAGTCGCCTTATCAAATAGCAGTTTTATCCATGAAATAAATGGGTCAGTGTCTCTACTCCAGCCCACCACGGGCCTCCACCAGCGACTCCGCCGACCCTCACCTCACCACTGACCACCTGCGGGCCAGAGCCGTCACCTCACCAGAGTTCCAGGTGCAGCACTAGGCCCATAACCTCCACGATGCAGGCAGCATGTGGTCTGACTCTGCTGGATCCTAGTGCTCCCCCCTCCTACAGGGAAGATCCCCTTCCCTCTCTTTTAATCAGGTTACCCCGACCTCACACCTGCTAGTTAAAATTCCTCTCTTTATTATGGATCATAAGTTCTATGAATTATGATATATAAAACTATGTAGGCTTACACAAAATGTGAATGCTAATCTTCACAAATTATATGCAAACATTTTCTGAGATTTCAGCAAAATCCGGCCCCCCTCGATTGGCTCCCGGGCCCCCTTTTGGACCCCGGGCCTGGGTACAATGTTCTCCCTGCACCTCACTCTCATAGGCCCTGCCCTGGGGTATTCAGAACCTCAGCATTCATATCAGAGAGGAAGTTCCCATTAGGGGGTACGTTCATTCTTTGACCTGAGTTCTTCTACACTTAAGTGGGAAATAGGCATAGGCTGATTATCACTCCAAGTATATTCTAGGCCATTGTTAAGAACTGAAGTCAGAACCCTAAGATTATACTTCTGCTTCAGACAGATCCCATGATATCAATGAGCATACCATTAGTGTTAAGGAGGCAGATGCTCAAGTGGGTGGATGGATTTTGCTGTTATTTCACAGGACGCTGGAGCACTCTGAGAAATTCCTTGCGTTCACAGGGAGAACGTACAACGCTATTGCAGCTCCACTATGCCACCCCTAATAGCCTTTGGGAAAGTTGCCTTTCAAATACCACTGGGTTAATTCATTTTTGAATAATAATTTTAATCATTTTATTAATGTAATAATAAAACCATATCACTTAAACAATCTTGGCATTCTAGCATGCCATCTTCATGCAGGCACACATTATACTTCGGGCAATTTGGTTTTAAATAGCTGAATTTTGATCAGACAAAATCAACCTAAAGAGGCTTAATTTGCCTACTGTCGACTTTCTTCTTGAGTGTTTCCTTCGGAGTGAGGATGACTCCAGGAGTGAGGATTCACTCCAGCTTTGTGGGAACTGAGGTGGCTGATGAGGCCAAAGTCGGGGCAGAAGCTTAAGAATAAAGGGTAGGTCATTTAGGATGGTTCAGGAAAAGCGTTTTTACCCAGAAAGTTGTGAATCTGTGGAATTCTCTGCCACAGAAGGCTGTGGATGCCAATTTACTGGATATATTTAAGAGAGAGTTAGATATAGTACTTAGGGCTAATGGAATCAAGGAATATGGGGAGAAATAAGAAACGGAGTACTGATTTTGGATGATCAGCCATGATCATATTAAATGGCGGTGTTGACTCCAAGGGCCGATTGGCCTAATCCTGCACCTATTTTCTATGTTTCTAAGTTGACTGATGGGGCAGGTAGATACATAGTATGTAAGGCTATGATAAGCACATGTTGCCATTTACACTGTCTTCCAAATGCTCCAGATGCACGTCCTCAAGGTTCTCGCCACCATAAATTATAGGTCTGCTCCTTCTCTACTTTATGTATTCATAGGCCAGAGATTCTAAGGAGACTAGGATGTCACTTTTTTTTAAATCAAGGAAGCTTTAAGTGCATCCTTGAATCTTTTTCTCTGCCTGCCTGGTAACCTCTTCCCATGACATAGCTTGGAAAAGATGCTCTGTTATGGGAGTCTGGTGCTTGGCATGTGAATGACAGAGCCTGCTCAAACATAGAGTATAACTGATGTGGAATCAATATGGGTAGAGCTGCGAAACTCTAAGGGGCAGAAAAAGCTAGTGGGAGTTGTGTACAGGCCACCTAACAGTAGTAGTGGAGTTGGGGAAGGCATCAACAAGGAAATTAGAAATGCGTGCAACAAGGGTAAAACAGTTATAATGGGTGACTTCAATCTACATATAGATTGGGTGAATCAAATGGGCCAGGGGTGCTGAGGAAGAGGATTTCTTGGAATGTATGCAGGATAGTTTTCTAAACCAACATGTAGAGGAACCAACGAGAGAGCAGGCTATTCTAGACTGGGTATTGAGTAATGAGGAAGGGTTAGTTAGCAGTCTTGTTGGCGTGGCCCCTTGGGCAAGAGTGACCATAATATGGTTGAGTTCTTCATTAGGATGGAGAGTGATATAATTAAGTCAGAAACAAGGGTTCTGAACTTAAACAAAGGTAACTTTGAAGGTATGAGACGTGAATTGGCCAAGATAGACTGGCAAGTGATTCTTAAAGGGTTAACAGTGGATGTGCAATGGAAGGTATTTAAAGACTGCATGGATGAACTACAATTCTTCATCCCAGTTTGGCAAAAGAATAAATCAGGGAAGGTAGTGCATCCATGGATAACAAGGGAAATCAGGGATAGTATAA
This sequence comes from Raja brachyura, assembly GCA_963514005.1. The sequence continues at coordinate 15,571,354 of OY740788.1, forward strand.
AAACGAAAGATGAAGTATACCAATTAGCCAGAAAAAGCAGCCTACCAGAGGACTGGGAGAAATTCAGAGTCCGGCAGAGGAGGACAATCGGGAAAATAGATTATGAAAGAAAACTGTCAGGGAACTTAAAACTGACTGCAAAAGTTTTTATAGATATGTGAAGAGAAAGAGATTAGTTAAAACAAATGTAGGTCCCTTGCAGTCAGAAACAGGTGAATTGACCATGGGGAACAAGGACATGGCAGACCAATTGTATAACTACTTTGGTTCTGTCTTCACTAAGGAAGACATAAATAATCTGCCGGAAATAGCAGGGGACCGGGGGTCAAAGAAGGTGGAGGAACTTAGTGAAATCCAGGTTAGCCGGAAAGTGATGTTAGGTAAATTGAATGGATTAAAGGCCGATAAATCCCCAGGGCCAGATAGTCTGCATCCCAGAGTACTCAAGGAAGTAGCCACAGAAATAGTGGATGCATTAGTGATAATTTTTCAAAACTCCTTAGATTCTGGAGTAGTTCCTGAGGATTGGAGGGTAGCTAATGTAACCCCACTTTTTAAAAAAGGAGGGAGAGAGAAAATGGGGAATTACAAACGAGTTAAGTCTAACATCGGTAGTGGGGAAACTGCTAGAGTCAGTTATTAAAAATGGGATAGCAGCATATTTGGAAAGTGGTGAAATCATTGGACAAAGTCAGCATGGATTTACGAAAGGTAAATCATGTCTGACGAATCTTATAGAATTTTTCGAGGATGTAACTAGTAGAGTGGATAAGGGAGAACCAGTGGATGTGTTATATCTAGATGTTCAGAAGGCTTTCGACAAGGTCCCACATAAGAGATTAGTATACAAACTGAAAGCAAATGGTATTGAGGGTTCAGTATTGATGTGGATAGAGAACTGGCTGGCAGACAGGAAGCAAAGGGTAGGAGTAAACGGGTTATTTTCAGAATGGCAGGCAGTGACTAGTGGGGTACCGCAAGGCTCAGTGCTGGGACCCCAGCTATTTATAATATATATTAATGATTTGGACGAGGAAATTGAATGCAACATCTCCAAGTTTGTGGATGACACAAAGCTGGGGGGTAGTGTTAGGTGTGAGGAGGATGCTAGGAGGCTGCAAGGTGACTTGGATAGGCTGGGTGAGTGGGCAAATGCATGGCAGATGCAGTATAGTGTGGATAAATGTGATGTTATCCACTTTGGTGGCAAAAACAGGAGGCAGACTATTATCTGAATGGTGGCAAATTAGGAACACGGGAGATGCAACGAGACCTTGGTGTCATGGTACACCAATCATTGAAAGTAGGTATGCAGGTGCAGCACGCAGTGAAGAAAGGCAAATGGTATGTTGGCATTCATAGCGAAAGGATTTGCGTATAGGAGCAGGGAGGTTCTACTGCAGTTGTACAGGGTTTTGGTGAGACCACACCTGGAGTATTGCGTACAGTTTTGGTCTCCAAATCTGAGGAAAGACATTCTTGCCATAGAGGGGGTACAGAGAAGGTTCACCAGACTGATTCCTGGGATGTCAGGACTTTCATATGAGGAAAGACTGGATAGACTTGGCTTGTACTCGCTAGAACTTAGAAGACTGAGGGGGGATCTTAAAGAAACTTACAAAATTCTTAAGGGGTTGGATAGGCTAGATGCAGGAAGATTGTTCCCGATGTTGGGGAGGTCCAGAACAAGGGGTCACAGTCTAAGGATAAGGGGGAATTCCTTTAGGACCGAGATGAGGAAAACATTTTTCACACAGAGAGTGGTGAGTCTTTGCCACAGAAGGTAGTTGAGGCCAGTTCATTGGCTATATTTAAGAGGGAGTTAGATGTGGCCCTTGTGGCTGAAGGGATCAAGGGGTATGGGGAGAAGGCAGGTACAGGATACTGAGTTGGATGATCAGCCATGATCATATTGAATGGCGGTGCAGGTTCGATGGGCCGAATGGCATATTCCTGCACCTCTTTTCTATGTTTCTATGTTTCTATAACCTGGATGTTGTCCTGGGAGAAGCACTGGGGTTGGTGCTTAATCTTCCAATGAATTTGGTGGATGTAGCAGGGGAAACATCAGGGATATTGCTCCAGTGACTTGATATTCCTGCTGCATGTGTTGTGGTTCTCAGAGCATTCAGGCCAGTGATTACTGTTGGCCCATAGACACAGTGAAAGAGTTGGCACAATTGTTATGTGCCTTCTATTTTCATACAACATTGTAACACCTGAAAAGAACTAAAGTGTTTCCATCCCAAACTCCTTAACCTATCATTCTCCGGTAGTTGAGTAGACACATTTTATAGCTGTTAGTTTCAGTTTACTCTTTTAAAGATAATGTTATTGTTCTTCCTCATAAAATAGAAATTTGGTAAATCCAGTTTCCAGAATGCGTACACTCTTTGCTGAGCCAGACTGAGATCTTATCTCCCTTCAATCTGTGAACATCACCTCAGGACTACAACTGGTTCATGGTCAACCTTGGTGAAAACTTGCACTTCTTGCTACATGTCCTCAAATGTCATTTTAGAACGGATGTTTGCCTACATTGGTCTTTTTAAAATGTATTTTAGAACTGGAGCCTCGAGTGCTTTTACAGTAATTTTTAGTTTTTCAGATTGTCTGAAATGTAATTCAAAAGGCTTATGAAATATTGGCTTTCTTTATCAGGGAAGCCGAAATATAGTATGATTTATATCATTGCTGGAAGCTATATTATAGTTACATGGTGCAATGCTTAAATCTCATTTTGAACATCGAGCTTAGTTCTGAACAATGTATCTCAGTTAGGATGCATTGATCATGGTTCAGGTGTAGAGTAGATCCATCATTGTGGTAGCTTGGATTAACATGTTAAATTGTATAGACTAGACTTGTAATCCCTTTAGTATAGATTAGAAAGCAGCAATAAAATAGAATTATTTAAGATATTTAAAGAGGTTTCCAAGAAAAATAAAGATACATTATTTCTTCAGTGGTAGAACAAATGGGCAAAGCCCTAAAATCTAGCTAGACCATTCCGAGGGGTGGTCACACAAAAGGAAATAGAAACCTGGAACTCGTTCTCGTAAAACACCGGCAAGGTTGAATCAATTAGCAAACTGGAGGATGAGTGAAGATACCAATCATCAAAGGTAAAAGGTACATTGAATGGTAAAACTGGCTTGATGTGCAGAATGAGGCTCTGCCACTCCTAATCTCAAATGATGTACCTGTGGATGGTATCTCCGGTTCTGTAGCTTGGGTATTGATTTCAGAAGCATCCCAATTGACAATTTCATCTTGCTTCTCACCAATGCCCTGGAGAGTTATATTTGATTCTTTGTTATTCAGTAAACGTAAACGAAGTTGTGAGGCCTGTGAGACAAGAGACAAAAAATTATTTCAATAGGGATTATTCCAGATTGCATTTTTTAATTTTAATTTCTGAAAAGAACTAATAAAATTCCAATTAATTTGGAGAGGTTTTCAATGTGTAATGTGTGTGATGTTAAATGAAGAATACATTGACTAAATTAAAAGCTCTTTCCAGTGGGCCAACAATTAGCATCCAGAGAACAGAGAGTTAAAATAATTACAAAGAGCTGAGGAAACATATCTTTGCACAGTGAATCATCATAATTTGCAACATACTGTCCAAAAGGATTAAGGAAGCAGATTCTGTCGTAACTTTCAAGAGGGAAATGGAGAAATAATAGAACATGTCATGGAAGAGTAGGATAGTTGGATGAGTTTCAATATCTTTTGAAGTGATTGTCTTCTCATTAGTCGCTGGATTCTAGACTGGTAATAGGTCAGGAAGCCATCTGGTCAATTTTAACCGCAAGTTTGCGTGCATACACTACCGATTTGTTCTTAGCCGGGCCTGGTAGGATAAGCACTGATGTCAGCATTTCCAACAATACCGAACTTCATGAGAGCAGTTCTGAATTTAATAACGTGAGCATGTTATTAAACCAAATCGAAACTAAAAGAAGATAAATCCAAACCTATTTACCATGCTGTTAGCCACAGAAATACAAAACCTTTCACAATAATGTTTTATCGTGAATCTAACAAATAAGTCTGGGAAGATGGAAACCTTGGGCAATTATGGCATCAATGACCTTGGTGACATTATTTCCAGCATTTGTGAATTCACAGGCTGTTACATAACATGCCCACACTGGTACAATTAGAGCTGAATCCACACTGTTAAAAATCAATATGACCTTGGCTTTAATCCAACAGCTTCATTATATTCTCAGCACACAGTAATCTTTCATTCACATGTTTTTAACTTCTATCTTCAGGCTAAACTTTGTTCTCATAAGATGTAACATAACATGGAAGTAAAGAATAACAATAGGAAAAAATGTCATAGCCTGAAATAAAAATTAATTTCTGGAACCAAAATAAAGAAACAGTTTGAATCCCTTCAATCTTTCTAAAGGGTTTCTTTGATTTTGGGAGATAAAACATTGCCTCCACATAATTGTGGAAATAATGCAGCATGCTAATGAGTAGAGTTAGAGAGTCATGGAGCGCAAAAACAGGCCCTTCAGCCCAACGTGCCAGTGTCGACCAAGTTGCCCATGTAGACTGGTCCCATTTGCCTGCATTCGGCCCAAAGCCTTCAAAGCCTTTTCTATCCATATGCAGTACTCATTAAAATATATTTTTTAAGTTGTTATTGTCAGTGATGAAAATGGGTTTTAGGAACTAGGGGTACTCTAAGGTCCGTGAGGCTGAGGTTGGGCAGGAAGGGTGGGGAGGGGGGGGGGTGGTGGTGGTAATTTTGTTTAATGGGCGGTCATACCCATGTAAGAGTACAAGAATGCATAACTTGTTCATTGTGTATTTATAACATAGTTTATTGTGTATTTTACTTTGGAGTCACGTGAGTGACTTCGTGAAGATCCCGCCAGCATGCATGCGCGACATATCGTCACTCGCATTTGCAGTCGACAAGCTGGGGTGGAGTGCGCAGCTTCAAAAAGGCCCTCAGGTAAATTTTCACTAACCTTGAGCTGGTTAGTTTTTCTGTATTTGACTATTCCTACAGGAAAACAGGAAAACAATGGAGAAGGCAACTTCCCCCAGCTCAACTTGTACCTAGCCGGAAATGTGTACTTTCTCATAAAGAGAAAGTGGAAGGACATGCAGAACTGTTAAGGTTGTACACCAAGGGGGTCATAGAAAAAACGATACATGAACCTCTTGAGTTTGTATCTAACATCTTTACCAAAACTAAAAAAGATGCTGGATGTCGTATCATAATTGATTTAACTCAATTGAATATTTTTGTACAATATACCCATTTCAAGATGGAAACATTTGAAACTGCCAAGCAACTGATTTCCAGAGGGTACTTCATGGCCTGCATCGACCTAATAGATGCATATTATTCAGTACCTATATGTAAACATCACCGTAAATACTTAAAATTTGTCTGGATGGGGCAGCTATGGCAATATAAAGCATTGCCTAATGGACTTACAACAGCCCCCAGGTTATTTACCAAAATATGAAAACAAATATTGGCGTCTCTACGAAGACAAAACCACATAGTCATGGCCTATCTTGATGACATTCTGATTGTGGGGAAAACTTTGGAATTAGCTAAATTAGCTGTGACAGCCACCAAGTCACTATTCCAAAAGCTGGGGTTCGTCATCCATCCAGACAAATCAAAGTTTAACCCTTCTGTCATTATGGACTATCTGGGATTCACGGTTAACACCAATCGTATGATTGTCACTTTCCCAGAGAACAAAGCAACAGACATAATAGAGGCATGTAATAGCCTTGCTTGCGCCAGGAAACCGACTATTTGACATGCTGCCAAGGTGATTGGAAAACTTGTAGCTACATTTCCAGCTGCACGAATTGGACCATTACATTATCAAAATTTGCAAAGGGCACAAATCTCAGCACTCAAAACCAATGCTGGGCATTTTGACAGACCTATGCAGCTACCAAACAAAGCAAAAGATGAGCTACGATGGTGGATTAGCAACATTCGAGATTGTTACAAACCCGTCAGTCGTGTTACAAACCGATGCAAGCGGCCAGTGCTGGGGAACTACTGACACGACTTCTAGTTGTGCGGCAGATGGGATTTGCACGAATCTACATTACTCCAATCACGAGGTATAAACTATTTGGAAATTCTGGGAGCATTTCACGGACTGCGGGCTTACTGCACGAATATGCATTTTATGCATGGCCGTCGATAGATAGACAATACCGCAGTGGTGGCATATTTAAATCATATGGGTGGTATCAAGTCGATATTTTGCGATGAATTGGCAAACACAATTTGGCAATGGTGCATTTAAATAAATATTTGGATCTCAGCTCCATACCTTCCGGGTAAGCTTAATACAGTGGCGGACACCAGGTCACCGGTATTCAATGACAACACCGAGTGGATGTTGAACCCCCAAACATTTGCTAACACTATAGCTAAGTATGGAACACCAGATATCGATCTCTTTGCGTCCAGGTTGAACCATCAGATACCAACATATGTCTCTTGGGAACCAGATCCTGGGGCAGCAGCGATGGACGCGTTCTCGCTACATTGGGGGAAATTGTTCTTCTATGCATTTCCCCCTTTCTGCCTCATCAGTTGGGTATTGCAGAAAATCCAGCTAGATTCTGCATCAGGAATTCTGGTAATACCCGACTGGCCCACACAGCCATGGTTCCCGGTGGTCCTCAACATGGTGAAGGAACCATGGCTGCAGGTTCCTAAATGCCCGAACCTACTGACACATCCCCTATCAGGGGAAAGTCAGCTGTGCCATGGTCATCTGAACCTGTTGGCTTGCAGGTTCTGAAGAGACCTTTACTGGAATTCGGGCTGTCAACAAGGACCATGGATATCATCACGGCGTCGTGCAGAGAGTCCACGAGGAAGCAGTACCTCACCAACATAAGGAAATGTGAGGACTTCTGTTCCACGACTAATACCACCTATAACTCTGCCACCATCACAGATATGCTGGAATTCCTCGCGGGCCTTCACTAAGATGAGGGTCTCAGCTATAGTGCCATCAACAGTGCCAGAAGCGCATTGTCGTCCAACCCCAATATCGGAGTAGGATCCCATCAGCTGGTATCGAAACTAATGCGGGGTATTTTTAATTCTAATCCTCCTAGACCATGCTATAATATGACCTGGGATATTGGGGTTGTGTTGTCGCTACTCAGGAGTTGGTCAGCAGTTTCAGAATTACCACTGGCTAAACTCACCTACAGTGGTGATGTTAATGGCACTCATCACAGCTCAACGTGTCCAGGCCCTCCACAAACTAAAACTGGACAGGATGGTCTTGACCCCCACCAAGGTAATCTTTTTTATAGATGAGTTACTTAAACACCATAGGCCTGGAACAACCATCCTTAAAATTGGAATTCCATGCATATCCCGTTGATGTACGCCTCTGTATAGCCACCCATCTCCGACATTACATTAATGTCACCCAAAAAAACATCAGGAGAATTGAAACAGGTCTGTTCATTCATTTAAAAAAAACATCACAGGGTAATGGTGCAGACTATTTCCAGGTGGCTCAGGGTGGTGTTGGGTGCAGCAGGGGTAGGCACTGATATTTTCAAATCTCATTCAACCAGGGCTGCATCCACATCAACGGCGAGGACCATGGAGATACCCATGGATCATGTCCTCGCAACAGCAGGCTGGGCCAATGAAGGAACATTTCAACGTTTCTATAATAAACCTGTGGCCGCTCCCGCAATGTTTGTGGATACTGTTTTAAGTTCTGTTCCCTAAACGTTCCCCGGTCAGGGGTTTTTGTTTTGTATTAATAAATACATTATTGTTTTTCAGCATTGTTTCAAGTCTGAAATACGTTAACATACTTCCTCCATCAGTTATTACGGCTGTGTGTGAGCATGGACCTGGTCCAGGGCATGAAATCACAGACCTTTGAAATCTTCACGAAGTCACTCATGTGACTCCGAAGTAAAATAGTAAGATTAAACGAGAACTTACCATTTTGAAGTTTGATCCTTATTTTATGAGGAGTTACGATGAGCGATTTTGTCCCCTTCACTCCCAACCCTCTATCATAAGGTCAACTGGTATATTAGTTTCTCTTAATCTTCCTATCTCCAGTCAGTGCTACTATCTGTGATTTCACACCGCTGCTTTGAAAAATGTCGCGCATGCGTGCCGGTGGGGTCTTCACGAAATCCTTCATCGTAACTACTCATAAAATAAGGATCAACTTCAAACTGGTAAGTTCTCGTCTAATCGTACTATTATATGTCATAGCTGCTTCCTTGCATCGCTCTCTTTTTTTTTTTTTTCATTTCAAAAACTTTATTCAACACAAATCATAAAATACAACACATCAAAACACAATCAAAAATCACACTATAATGAACAGATCATTGTAGTACAACAGTACATTCATTTATAATCGCCTCAACCCCACGCGGCGACCAGCGCTGACGGAAGGCCCCCACAGTACCCGTGAACACCGCGTGTTCCCTCTCCAGGGACACACGTGCACGGACGTAGGCCCGAAAGAGGGGCAGGCAGCCGACTCTCGCCTGACCGTCGACCGCCCGCTGCCTGGACCCACGAATGGCCATCTTGGCCAGGCCGAGGAGCAAACCGACAGGTAAGTCCCCCCCCCCCACTCGGCTCTCCCCACTCCCTGCCTTGTGTCCAAACACCAGGATTGTGGGGCTAAAATGCAGCCAGAACTTGAGGAACAGCCCCTTCAGATATTGGTACAGGGGCAGTAACCTCACACACTCCATATACACATGGAATACGGTCTCCTCCTCTCCGCAGAAAATACATGCGGCAGACGAGCCCGTGAACCGACTCAAAAGTTTATTACAAACCACCGCTCCATGCAGCACTCTCCACCCCAGGTCCCCAATATAAAGGGGTACAACTCCCTTATAGAAGGACCCCCACTGGGGCCCCCCGCCGCCTTCGGATGGTAACACCGTCCTCCATGGTGAGTCAGGACGGGAGACGAAGGCACGGTGGTTCAGAATGTGCAGGAGCATCCTGTACAGTGCGCGTCTCCTTGCATCACAAAATGGCATGCTGGTCATCTCAGAAAGGCAGCTCAGATTATGCGGAGCCGGAGGCCGAGAAATATCCCGAAGCCTAGGCCCGATGAGCAGATCTGACGGAGCGGGGGTAAGCTCTATCTGAACCACTCTAGGCTCGCGCCTCTCCTCGACAACCACCATGACAGGATGAGGACCAGCCACACCCGCAGCCACAACATCCCCCTCTCCTCGTGGAACAACACTCTGGCTGAACACCACCAAATTCCTCACTCTTAACACATCCCTATAGAAAACAGGCAAGCCCCTTAGAGCGGGCCGACTGACACCCGCCACCGGGAGCCGCGAGACCCCCCTTAGGCAACGACCCTGACGAAAAAAATACGTGGCCAGAGCGTGCCATCTGGGAGGGTTCTCTACATACATGTATCTCCGCAGAGTCCTGAGACGGAGAGCCGCCACCTGGGTGCGCACGCACACCAAGGACTGGCCGCCCTCCTCTAACGGAAGACTCAGGACCGCCGCGGAAATCCAATGCTTCCTATTTCCCCAAAAGAAATCCACCAGCTTCTTCTGTATAGCAGTTACAAATATAGAGGGCGGGACAAGAGTAGCCAGCCGGTACCATAACATAGAGGCCACCAGCTGGTTTATGACCAGCACCCTCCCCCGAAAGGAGAGAACTCCAAGCAGGCCTGACCAGCGCCCCAGCCGAGCAACCACCTTCGTCTCCAACTCTTGCCAGTTTGCCGGCCAAACATCCTCAGTGGGACTCAGGTACACCCCCAGATAGAGGAGGTGCGTGGTACTCCACGCATACAATGCCATCTCCTCCGGCAGGGAGTCTACCCGCCACTGACCCACCAAAAGTCCAGAGCACTTACTCCAATTAATCCTAGCAGAAGATGCAGCCGAGAAAATCTCCTGGCAGTCACGCATCCTCCGCAGGTCACCAGGATCAGTGAACATAAGAAGTACGTCATCGGCATACGCCGATAGAATCACCTCAACCCGCGGGCCAGGTAGGGCCAGGCCTGTCAACCTCCTCCGAAGAAGACACAGGAACGGCTCCACACAGACCGAATACAACTGGCCCGACATAGGGCACCCCTGGCGGACCCCCCTCCCAAAATGAAAAGGAGCTAGCACCGCGCCATTAACCTTTACAAGGCACTCCGCAGCAGCGTACAAAAGCCGGACCCGGGCCACGAAGTGCGGTCCAAACCCAAACGCTTGCAACGACCCAAATAGGTATTCATGCTCCACCCTATCAAAAGCCTTCTCCTGATCAAGAGACAGAAAAGCAGCTGACTCACCAGTACCCTGGACTAAATGAATCAGGTCCCTAACCAGGTGGATGTTATCCTGGATGGACCGGCCAGGGACTGTATAAGATTGATCAGGATGAATCACTTGATGCAGCACGGAGCCCAGGCGATTTGCCATTGCCCGTGCAAAAATTTTATATTCTGTGCAAAGGAGAGAGACTGGACGCCAGTTCTTCAACAAACGGAGTTCGCCCTTCTTAGGCAGCAAGACAACAACCGTCCTACGCCACGAGAGAGGCATCACTCCAGTCGCCAGGCTCTCCCCCAGAACCAACATATAGTCACCCCCTAGGACGTCCCAGAATGCTCTAACAAACTCCACCGTCAACCCATCCAGCCCGGGGGACTTACCCCTCCTGAGCTGATGCAAGGCGCGAGTCAACTCCTCCAAAGATAAGGGGCCATCAAGAAGATCAGCCTCCCCCCTATCTACGGTCGGTAGACCCTCCCACAGATCTTGCTGAGCCTCCACACTGAATCCTTCCGCAGAGAACAGGGACCCATAAAAGGACCTAACCAAGGCATTAATCCTCTCTGGATCAGTGACAGAGGAGCCGTCATCTGCAAGCAACTCCACGAGCTGTTTTCGAGCTCCCCGCCCCTTCTCCAAAGAGAAAAAGAAAGGCGACGCTCGGTCCAGCTCGTGCAGCATCTGGACCCGAGACCTCACATAAGCGCCTCGAGATCGCTCAAGCAGCAGACTCCTCAAAACCTCCTTCTTCCTCTGAAACTCTCCCCATTCGCTGGAGTCTTCACCAAACTGACCAAGGCGAGACTCAGAGTCCTGTAACTCCTTCTCCAGCTTCTCGACCGCTGAGTCCCGCCTCCCAGTCGACCCCCATGTATATTCCTTACAAAAGAGACGGATGTGAGCTTTACCCACATCCCACCACTGCCTAAGGGAAGAGAAGCACCTCTGCCTCTCTCTCCACTTCACCCAAAACCAAGTGAATGACTCCCGGAAACACCGATCCTCCAGCAGCCTGTTGTTAAAGTGCCAGTACGCGGACCCAGCCCGAGCGCACGCTGGATTGAAATCCACACGCACCAGACAATGGTCCGAGCACGGCACCAGCCGCATTGAGGCCGCTGAGACACGGGAAATAAACGCTCGGGAAATATAAAACCGATCAATGCGGGAACCACCGCCCTCAGACCTCCGCGAAAAAGCAGTGGAATCAGGGTGAAGGTCCCTCCAAACATCAACCAACTCAAAAGAGTCAATCAAGCCTCTCAGCTTCTTCGCTACAGCAGGCGCACACTGAGTACCAGAACGGTCCCGCACCTCAAGTGTGCAATTAAAGTCCCCACCAAGGAAGACACACTCTCCCCTATCAATAGTGCCCAACAGAGCATTCACCTCCCGAAGTAGGCCGGCCTGCATCGTGCCGGAGCTAGGGGCATACACGTTAATGAAATGCAACGGCATGCCATCCAGGCTCACGGCCAGATGGAGCAAACGTCCTGGCACAACTTCCTGCACTTTTAAAATGCTTGGCAGAAAATTTGGGGCCAACAGAAAAGCCACCCCACTCGAATTTGAGCTGAGATGGCTCATATAAACCCTCCCTTCCCACTCCAGATGCCAGGTAGGTTCATCACTAGCAACGGTATGTGTCTCTTGCAGATAACAAACTGCAAATCTCCCCTCCCTTAGGGCTGATAAGAGCTGAAATCTTCGAAAACTCGCTCTACTCCCATTTAAATTTAATGTAGCTACTGTGAATGTGTAGGCACATTAGATTGAGACCCTCACACTCCCTGTAGTCTCAGGAGCTCCTTTTCTGAGGACCTTCAAAAAACCCCCAAACTGCCCCAAATCCGAGTCAGAAAGACCACTATCCTTGTTACTAAGGATAGCCTCGAGACTCGCCTGCACATCTAGACAGTCCCCCCACCGCCTTTCAGCAGCAAACCATAATGTTTTGGAAGTGCGGCTCGTTTTTAGGAACTCTCGCACCTCAACAATAAACTTCGCCTCAGACACGGCCTTGGAGCCTGGGCTCACAGCCAACCCGCTCGCACCTGAATCAACAACCTCAGAAAGACCAGAACTCTCTGACAAATCACTCTCTGTGCCACCCCCACTGGCCGCATCGCTGTCCTCCTCCTCAGCCATGACACGACCCCCCGGATCAATGCTGGGGGTGGGTCCCAACACCCCTGCCTGAGACTCGCAGCCCTCTGAATGGCTGGGCTCCTGCACGCTACCATCACCCTCCTCTTCTGGGCCTGGGGAAGCAACAACAAGAGGCATCCCCAGGGCCTGTGGAACACTGGTACCCTCGGAGTCTGAAAGAGGATCACGACCCATAACAGCCCTGACCTCCACATCATCCAGAGTGCCCTCTCCACAGGCATCACCCAGAGAATCACCACCTGCTATTAACCTCACCCCAGACAGCTCATCCGGTGAGGCATCCCGCCCCCCAGCACCTCCACTGGCACTGATATGGAGCACAGACTTGAACGACAACACCCCCGAAACTCCCCCCTCAGCCTGACTCTGCACATCCCCCGTCACAGAGGGCACACTACCAGAGGAGCCAACCACGTCACCTAACGTGCTAGCACCCTCAGTAGGCCTCTGAAACGAGGGGACCTCATCCGACCCAGAGGGTACACACCCAAGGGAGCTAACCACAGCACCCGCCGAGATAACTCCCTCAGAGGGCCCCTGAGATGAAGGGACAGACTCCCGCCCAGTGGACACAACTCCACCGGAATCAACTTCAGCTCCCAGTCCTGTGACACCCGCTGTAGATCCATGAAGAGAAGGCCCAACCACCGACCCAGAAGACACCGGGTCAAGACCACTTTCAGCCACCTCAGTGGTGGAAAGCCCGGAGAAAGACATCCCCTTCGCTCTGGACCCACGCCCTTCCTCATCTTCACCAGGCAGATGCCTCCTTTTAGTCCCACTCGCATGCGGAGGTGCGGTAACCTCCATAAGGGAAGGGTCATCCGCCTCCACATTACCCCCATCCACTTTGCCACCCACACGTTTAGGCTTCTTTACCCCCTTCCGAGCCACCCCAACTCCCCCCTGGGCCCCAGCAGGTGCAGTCTGCACCACACTGGAGCTAAACTCACCCGATTGCACTTTCTTCGCTCGGGCGGCCCTATCCCTCTCCTTCTTCTTATTGTGCTTCCCCTGCTTCTCCCAAAACCCCCCCTCAACACTCCCCTCCTCCTGCGCCCCACCTCCATCCGCCGCCACAGGCGCAAGACGTGGGGGACGTGGGGGGCTTGGGCTCTCACCGCCCAGGGTCCCCAAAGCGGAACCTACGGACCCAGAAGGCTTCGCACTGCCGCTCCGGGTCACCAAGGCAGAACTGGCAACCTTAGCCGGGTCAGCAGTACCACCCCGCGCCGCTGAGGTTTGACAAGCCACCCCAGATGGGCCAGCAGCGCTTTCCTGGGCCACTGCACTAGAACCTCTAGCAGTGCCCCCGCGAAAAAGACACTCCCTACGGAGATGTCCAAATTCGCCGCACGCATGACACCGTGCCTTGCCCCAACTCCAACGCACGGTTCTGGGTACACCCTTATGCACCACCTCAAAACTCCCCTCGGCACCATCCCCCTCACCCACCTTCATGAACACCCTCCTCTTGAAACTGAAGACCCCTTTTTCCTCCGGGTCCCCCCCGGGATGCAAGAGACGAAAAGATTTAGACCGCACCTCCCCGAACTTGGACAGGTGTGGAAAAAGCACTGCATCCGAAAAATAAGTGGGGCAGCTCCGCAGGAGAACCGGTCTCACCCTTGATACCCACGGATCCACCTGTATGTGGACCCCCCCCACTGAGATCCCCTCCTCCAACGCTCGGGCCACACACTCCCGGGTCTTAAGTATCATCTCCACCTTTCCCCTTTCGAGCTCAGAAGAGACAATAGCCCCCCTCCCAAGAAGTTCATTCATGGCCTTCGTAATTACCCCCCTCGACATCATCGGCCCAGTTTGAACAGAAATACCAAAACTGTCCCCATCCAAGTCAACATGAGGCTCAAGCTCAGATGGCCTCGCACCCGCCACTGAAGCCGACGCTGCGTAGGTCCGGACCTTCGGCCGCGCCCCTTCCATCGCCATCCTCACAGAGGCACAAACCAGCTCCAAGCCCCTCAGCAGCACAGCTCCAAGTTAAGTCCCAGAGACAGTCACAGTCAAAGACAGGCAGCAGAAAACAGAAACCTCCAGCTGAAGCAGGAAAGTCCCCAGGTTCGTCCACAGCCAAGAGCAGCTTTCGGGAAACTCGATCCCAGTCGCGCTGGAAGCAAAAGTACCTTCTTCACATTAAGCCAGGCAGCCGCACTGAGCAAAATGACTTTAGGGCAGAGAAGCGGTGCCAAAAACGACAAAGACACCGCACAACTTCAACCCACTGAGATCACAGGCACTCTTGGCAATCCGCCAACGCCAACCGCACCCTCGACAATGTGGAGAAACTCAGGAATCTTCACACAGATGGAGGCTTCCCAGACCAGAGAAAAGCTTCAACAGCCCAACAATAAGTTGAACTATGAAGCCCCCCCTGGGTCTGTGCCCTCTCCAACGGCAAAATCCTTGAAAGGCTGCTTCAATCCTTCTCAACTGCAGAGCTGAGAAGAAAACACGACCTCTCTCTCTCTCTCTCTCTCTCTCTCTCTCTGTTGGCTGCAGCCATCATCTGCTTCGGTGAGGAAAGCAGGTCAGTGATTGATCAAAAGGCCCCTAGGAGACTGTGTCTGATTGGCTGCCGAGTGACCAGCGCATTATGTGATTGGACACAATGCCCTTGGAGACAGCGGCTGATTGGACGGGAGGAGACTGATTTGTTGATTGGATGGGAATTTTAAGGGAAGTTGGTCAGTGATTGGACGCAACCCCCTTTGAGACAGCGGGTTGGCTGCTAAATAATCGGGCACAAAGAATTGAAAATAGAAAAACAATAAAATGGGAATTCTGATTTAAATCGGAAGAATATCATGCTTGATCTGCAGCAAAGATACTAGTATCTGTTCTAGTATCTTTGATTTGCAGTTCCTTCCTATTGAAGAAGAACCCTGGCCCGAAACAACTCCGGATCCATTCCCTCCACAGATGCCGCCTAGCCCGCTGAGTTCCTCCAGCACTGTGTTTTATATTTAACTCTTGAAATTGAAGTTAGACATAAAGCTGGAGTAACTCAGCGGGACAGGCAGCGACTCTGGAGTGAAGACCCTTCTTCAGACTGAGCTGAACTCTCGTCGGTGAGAGTACTTGTGATTGTCTGCAGAAGGGTCTTGACCCGAAACGCCACCCCCATCCCAGAGCTGCCGCCCGTCCCGCTGAGCCACCCCAGCCCCCTCCCGTGTCCACCTTCAAATCCAGAGCCAAACAACAAACACAGAGTGCTGGGGGAACTCAGCAGGCCAGGTGGCACCCGCAGAGGGAATGGACCAGGAGCCGCCATGGCCCCGCCCCCAACGGGAAGGAGCCACAGATGCAGCCGTCCCCTCAAAACGCTAAATCATTCCGGGAATGCTGAGGTGAGAGAGAGGGAGTGAGAGAGATACAAAGGACAGATTCGGATTCCAACTACGCCTCGCTGAGACCTCACTAGAAGTTTCAAACCTACGGCCCCCTCCAGTTCGAACCACATGGACCAATATACCACGTTGTAAACAACCACGTTCGCTACTTCAACTGGGAGTTTGCGTTCCGCCTGACAGCTGTTTGATATCCACTTCAGGAAGGAGCGGGTGGTCTACGAGTTGAGCGTTCAGGAGGAGAACTCCGTTTACGGCGGAGAGACGTCAGGTCTGATGAGGGCCACGTTCTTGCTTGCGTCACAATCCCACATGCCGACCAATCGCAAGCTGCTTCTCTCTCTTCATTTGGCAGCCCGGCTCCCCCTCCCTTCAACTACGCTCGCGCCTCCCGCAGCTGGACTCGCCCGCGCCCTCCCCCCCCTCCAACTATGCTCGCGGCGCGCTGCGCCTTCCCCGCCCTCTTCTCCCATCTCCCTCTCCACTCCTCTCCTCCCCCTCCCTCCCTCTCCTCCTCCTCTCCTCCACCCCCCCTCTCCCCCTGTCTCTTGCCCTTCTGTCTCTGCCTCTCTCACTGTCTCTCCCCATTCTCCCTCTGCCCTCACTCTCTACCCCCCTCTCCCTCTCTAGACATGCCTGCAAGTTGGGGGCTATGCGTCAGTGGCTAGCAGTTATGGGTTAAAAGGATCAAATTAATAATATTAATATAATATCAAGGGGGTAGTTAGTGTGGGGATGGTTAGTGTGTGTGATGCTGCATGCCGCCCCGCACCCCCCCCCCCCCCCCCCACCCCCCCAAACATGCGTTGGGGGAACAGACCCAATGGGTCTGCACTTGGTCTAGTTTTAATATAAAATTGCATTCATGTAAGCCTACAAGTAACAAACAAAATGTGTAGATCACCTCTGAAAAGTACATGGTTACAATACCATTGCTTTAGTGACTGAGAAATGAGACGGAGATTTTCAACCTGGACTTCCTCATCCACAGACCACAGTCTGTTCGTATTGGTGGAAGTGTGTCAGACTCGATAACAATCAGCACGGAAGCACCTCAGGGCTGTGTGCTCAGCCCCCTGCTGTACTCACTCTATACTCATGACTGCGTAGCCGGTCATAGCGCGAACTCCATCATCAAGTTCGCTGACGACACCACTGTTGTGGGACGTATCACTGATGAGTATGAGTCCGAGTATAGAAGAGAGATCGAGCAACTGTCCATATGGTGCCAGCACAACAACCTGGCCCTCAACACCAGCAAAACCAAGGAACTGATTGTGGACTTTGGAAGGAGTAGGATGGGGATCCACAGTCCAGTTTACATCAACGGGTCGATGGTTGAAAGGGTCAAGAGCTTCAAATTCCTGGGCGTGCACATCTGTGAAGATCTTTCCTGGGTCCGAGAACACAGATGCAATTATTAAGAAAGCTCATCAGCGCCTCTACTTCCTGAGAAGATTACGGAGAGTTGGTCTGTCAAGGAGGACTCTCTCTAACTTCTACAGGTACACAGTAGAGAGCTTGCTGACTGGTTGCATCGTGGCTTGGTTCGGCAACTTGAGCGCCCTGGAGAGGAAAAGACTACAAAAAGTAGTAAACACTGCCCAGTCCATCATCGGCTCTGACCTTCCTTCCATCAAGGGGATTTATCACAGTCGCTGCCTCAAAAAGGCTGGCAGCATCATCAAGGACCCACACCATCCTGGCCACACACTCATCTCCTTGCTATGTTCGGGTAGAAGGTACAGGAGCCTGAAGACTGCAACAACCCGGGTTAGGAATAGCTACTTCCCCACAGCCATCAGGCTATTAAACCAGGCTCGGAACTCTGAACATTAATACCCCTCCATCTGTTATTTGCACTTTATTAATTTATGAATTCATGGGTGTATTATGTATAGAATTGTAGTCAATGCCTTCCATGTTCTGTTGTGCTATGCAAAGAAAGATTTTCATTGTCCTGTCAGGGACACATGACAATAAACTCTTTTGACTTTTTTTTTTGACTTTTGAAAATAAAAAATAATTAACTCGATCCTGGAAAACTAATAACTATTTGCAAAAAAACAGTCCAGGCATTACATTTTGGGCTTCAGCCCCATCCTACCCTTTGGGCTTCTGCCCCATTCTAACTTAGTTGTGAGTGTGTGTGTGTGTGTGTGTGTGTGTGTGTTAGTTGTGTGTGCGTGATGTGTGTGTGTTAGTTGCCTGGCGTTATGTGTGTGCGTGTGTGTGTGTGGGGTGGGAGGGAGAGAAGGGAGGAAGGGGAGAAGGGAGTGAGGGAAAAGAGAAAGAAGGGAGGGAGGGAGGGAAGGAAAGAAAGAAGGGAGGGAAGGGAAAAGAGAGAAAGGAGAGAAAGAAGGGAGGGAGGGGAGGGAAAAGACAGCGTGGAAGGAGGGAGGGAAGGAGAGAAGGAAGGAGAGAAGGGAGGGAGGGGAGGGAGGGAAGAAAGGAAGGGCAGGAGAGAAGGTAGGGAGGGGGCCGGCAGCAGGAGCGGATGCCGGGGTCCGGGCGGACGGGTGTGAGCAGAGGCCGAGGTTTGTAAACGTTGCTCCAACCCCCAGCTCGGTTCTCCCTGTATTGTTCACCGCGTCTCCCTGGGGAGAGAGATGGGTGGAGCCGGGTCTGTGTGCGTGAAGCACGGCGACTGGAGGGGTGGAAGCGCTGCCCCAGGACCGTGAGGGAATGACCCACCTCCCCCTTCTCCATTCCCCCTCACAACCCCTCCCTGTCTATCACTTTCTTCCTCCTCCACCCCTCTCTCCTCCCTCCATTCAGGATAGAACTACCCGAGCCGAAAGTAGATTACTCTGGCGCGTGGCCCCCTTAGGCACGGGGCCCAGTTGGGAGGAATTGGTCCAATCTGCTAAAGGCCGACCCTGCCCCCCCCCCCCCCCCCCCCCCCCATCACGGACACGGAGTGATCGCCGGCCCCCCTTTTTTTTGTTAAACATATATTTCCTTTGGGTGTTTTTTTTTAATTTCCCCCTTATCATTTCCACAGTTTTTCGATAGCTGCTATGATCCGTTTCATGTCATCCTTTGCCCTGCTCCTGGTCTCGGCCACACAGATCTGCCGGACATGCTGTGTGTGTGTGTGTGTGTGTGTGTGTGTGTGTGTGTGTGTGTGTGTGTGTGTGTGTGTGTGTGTGTGTGTGTGTGTGTGTGTGTGTGTGTGTGTGTGTGTGTGTGTGTGTGTGTGTGTGTGTGTGTGTGTGTGTGTGTGTGTGTGTGTGTGTGTGTTTGTTTGGCGGAGTCTGAGGGGAGAAGCGCCGGCACCAAGAGTGAGCGAATGCGCGGACAGACGGACTAAAGCAACGATCAGAGTGGAATAGTTGACATTTCGAGTCGAGACCCTTCTTCAGATTGACAGTCAAGGGAAAGGGAAACGGGAGATATAGGCATATCTTCCATTCATTTGTCCTTAGTACCGTCTATATCTTTTGTTCCTCTTTCCCATGACTTAGTCTGAAGAAGGGTCCCGACCCGAAACGTCATCTATTCCGCTCTATGATCGTTGCTTTCGTCTGTCTGTCTGCTCATTTGCTCGCACTTGGATTAAGTAGCACAGGATAAAGCTGCAAATTTACGCACAGGATGGAAACTGGAACTAAAAAGTAGGGGAATGCCGTCCCCCTGCTTACCCCCACCCCCCAATTCCATCACTGGTTATTGTACCTACCTCAACTATTTCCCCCAGCAGCTTATTCCATATACCCACCATCCTCAGTGTTAAAAGGTTGCCCCCTCAGGTTTCTATTAAATCTTTCCCCTCTCACCTTAAACATATCGCCTCTAGATCTTGAATCCGCAACCCCAGGAAAAAGACTGCGTGCATTCATCCTATCTACCCCCGCATGATTTTATACACTTTCATAAGATCAACCCTCCGTCTCTTATGCTCCCAGGAATAAGGTGCTTGCCTTCCCAAACTCTCCTGATAATTCAGTCCCTCATGTTCTGGCAACATAAATCTTCTCAGCTCTTTTTCCTGCCCAATGGCATCTTTCCTATAACAGTGACCAAAGCTGAACATAGTGCTGTTCACCAACGTATTTTACAACTTTAACATAACATCCCAATTTCCATACTTAATGCCTTTATTGATGAAGGCCAGCATGCCAAAAGACTTCTTCACCACTCTTGCCAACTGTGATGCTACTTTCAGGGAACTAATCACCACTGTCTTTACAAATACATCTTAACACTCAGAGTCCTCTCTGGTAACTTACCTGCCACAAATGTTAGTCTTTTGAACTGTAATGCTGGAAATGCCCTCACCATTTTGAACATGCCAAGAACTCGCAAATATTTTTAACGTAAAGTGGCCCCAAAATACTTCAGAGGACAATTTATAAACCAAATTCACAAGAAGAGATATTATGACAAGCGACCAGAGGCTCAGTCAAAGAACTATGTTGTAGAAGGAATTACAAAGTGCTGGAGTAACTCAGCAGGTCAGACAACATCTCTGGAGGACACGGATAGGCGATGTTTTGGGTCGGAACCCTTCTGCAGTTCCTTATGTCTCCAGCTGTGATATAAAGATAAAGATAGTCTTAAAGGATGAATGAGAATATAGGTTCAAGGTTCAAGGTTAGTTTATTTGTCACATACACCAATTGGTGTACTGAAATGCTTCTTGCCATGCAGCACATAAAATAAAGAATACAGACACAACACTAATAAAGAGATTTAAACATAAAAACATCCCCCCACAATGGTTCCCATTATGAGGGAAGGCACAATGTCCAGTCCCCATCCCACGTCCACCCATAGTCAGGCATATTGAGGCCTCCGCAGTCGCCTTCACGGAGGCCCGATGTTCCAGGCCATTCTCGCCGGGTGGTGGTACTCCGGCGTCGGGAGAATCCTCTCAGCGGCTTGGGACACCCGGAACGGCCGCTTCCTCACGGGAGTCCGCGGCTACCAGAGCCGACAAGGCCGCGCTGAATGGAGCTCCTCCCTGGCTCCCGATGTTAAAGTTCAGCGCCGCCGCCCGCAGCTGGCCGCTCCACAGACCCGCGGCTCCGCGATGTTTGTCTCGGCAGTCTCAGCTCACCGGAGTTCCAGCGCGGCGACCCAGGCAAGGCATCGCCCGCTCTGCGATGGCGCTCCAGTGCCCCGCCGCTGCCGAAGCCGAGGTTCTGGGCGGTCCCCTCAGGAAACGCCGCTCCAGGCCTGCTGGTAGGCCGCGAGGACGGGTCGAAGTTGCAGCCCGGAGAAAAGCTGCCTCTCCGACCAGGTAGGGAGCAGGAAAAGCAGTTTCCCCCTCCCCCCCCCACATAAAAAAGAATAGGCTCCAAAAACAAAACACTTTAACACACTAAAAAAAAAGAAAAGGAGGAAAGACATGCAGCTGCAGGCTGGGCAGCCACACCATACAGGAGGGCGCCCCCTAACGGTATATAAATGATTTTGGAAGGAAATTCAATAGTGTGAAGCCTTGAGAAAAGACTAGGGTAATGGAAATCATTGTGGTTGACACGGTGGATTAGGGTGGATGCATCTGAGAGCAGACTATCATTTTGTATAATGACTCCTCAGTAGAATCTTAGAACAAAAACCAGGACCAGACTTCACTGGTGGCAAGAAGGGCCCTCCCTGTCAGGTCCTCTCTGTACAGTTGGAATCTCAGTTCGACCAAAGTTTGCCCTCAATGTGGTTGTGTTGAGGATGAGATGGGCATCTTTCTGGAATGCCATAGAGTCATAGAATCATAGAGTGATGATGCGTGGAAACGCCACTCCAGGCCCGCTGGTAGGCCAGTGTTGGGTGATGGAACACTGCTGTGTCCTTACATGTTTCTCCGCGTTTAGAATCCCCTTTTTGACATCTTCATAGTTCATTAGCCTTTAAATTCAAAACAAAAACTGGGTATTTTACTTCAAAATCTGCTGTCCTCATTTAGAGTCAGGATATGCAAGTTTACTACCAGGTTTAGGCCTTTCAAATCTGAGATTTTGCGCTGGAAAATAACAATGGACATTAATTATGGGATGCAAACACAAGAAACTTCAGATGCTGGAGCCTGAACAAAATACAAACTGCTGGAGTAACTCAGTGAGTCAGGCTACATCTGAGCATGGAAATGGTCGACATCCATCCTTGAGGCTGGAGTAGAGGGAAGAGAGCTGGTAGAAAGAGGTGAGGAGAATGGGTCAAAGGCTGGCAAATGATAGTGGTTGATTATAGATGAGTCAGGTGGGAGAGAGAAGGGTGGAAATTAAAACGAAGGCGGGAGCTTCCAAGTGGAGAAGACAAAAAGGTGCAGATGGTGGAATTTAATTAAGAAGGGCTATGAGGAGTGAAATGTAGAGGGAGGGTTGGTGTGTGGATGAGAACAGGGTGGGGGAGGGGCCAAATAGGGGACCCGGAGACGTAGGGATGGATGATGAGCAATAGGAGGATTTGGAGGAGAAGGAGGGGGAGGAGGGGAAAGGAGTTGGTTGACAGGTGGCAGGAGAGGGCTTCACCCATAATTGTAGGAGGAAGCAATGCTTCCTGAAAAAGGGGAGGACATCTTAGATGTCCTAGTGTGCAATCTAAGTAGAATTTTGCAATCCAAATTCAAAAGACAACATCTGCGCTATCAAAACGAGGACATCAAATCTCCTAATATGTGACCATAGTGCTGGGGACTGGATTTGGTCCACAAGTGCTGGCTTTGACTCCGTGGTATCATACTCACTATGTGGTAAGTTTGAGAGTTCAAGCCCCATTCCAAATTGACAACGAATGTTTTACTGCGGGAGTGTTGGTCTTTGCAGGAGTGTTGAGGGACTGCCAGTTTAAAAAATATTTTCATATTGATTGATTAGGAGTTACAATCCCTAAGATTTCACTACAATGGACATTCTTGGGGATGACCACTAGGTGAATTTGCTAACAATCAGACACATCTTCAGTTGTGTACCTCAACGTCACTGGGTGTTTCAGCCTTATATCACAAGCCACCCTCAGTCGAGGCAGGCCCACCGCAGATTCATCAGACCTGGGTGTGAGTCTTATTGTTAACCTCTAGATGGTCACGTGGCAGCCCAGACAACATCTTTCCTCTTCAACCACAGCCAGTGACTGCTCCGTTCGGCGGGATTGGCAAGTTCTTTTATTGCCCTTCTTTGTGCCTGCCCTTTGACTCCTCCTTCCCTCAGGAGTCTTGTGGTGGAACTGGCTACAAAGCCCCTGCACCCCACCTTCACTGGACACACCCTTACACTCCAACCTCTCTCCTCTGCCTCTGCTGCAAGGTTTGAATATGAAAGCTTTTTCCTTTCATAAACCTCGTCCACAGCCTCCTCCCAGGGGACCTTCAGCTCAATGATGAAAACATGCCGACAGGAGTTGGACCATAGAACGAGGTCTGGTCGCAGGTTGGTAACTGCGATTTCAACTGGGAACGAAAGCCTCTGGCCTAGGTCAACACGCATTTCCCAGTCCCTGGCTGCGTTCAGTGGGCATGAATTGAGAGGCGAGGGGTTAGTCCTCCGTTTCGCTCCTTCCCGGATGAAGGATGGTATTTGCGGGAATGTTATCTGGGCATTGATAGGCATGGCGTTGGTGGTAACTGTCTTGCACTCAAGTTCAGCTGCCAAACACCTCAGCACCTGGTTGTCTCGCCAGGTGTATCTCCTTTGTGTTCCTTGGATCCTCTCCCAGCCAAAGATTTGGGTTTGTGGGAGAGGGAAGGACGTCATATGTGGCTCTGATAATGAAGCTCAACTTATTTGACTCCATGGTCCACAGATCTCTCCATGTGATCTTCCTCCTCTCAACTTCATCCCACGTCATCCAGCGGCCTTGTTTGGCTTGGGATATGGCTTTGGCACACCTGGCTGCTTCTTCATGGTGGCGCACCTCCTCCACCACCAGGTGCCGACGTTCAGCTGGGGTAGCCTTTTGCCAGGTAGGTTTCATTGCTCCCAGGCCAAGGCCCCTCGGCCTTGTTGGATATGGCCCACTATGTTCCGGTGTTGGAGGGCGGATTTTGTGTCCAGTACCACTACTGCTGGGGTCCATTTCTTCCCTGTTGCTAGGGCTGGAGCGACACCTCTTATTATTGGGTCCCGAAATTCCGTTAGTGTCATGTCCAGCCTCACTTTGGCACATTTGTATTCCTCCACCAGGCTTGAGACTGGCAGTGAGAGGGCTCCATTCCCATAGAGCTGCTGAGGCATCTCTGTAGCCCAAGCCACTTCCTCACTTGTGAGTTCACCAGTCTCTCCAGCTGGTTGACATGGGATAAAGTGACCTCGTAGATGATAATTGGCCACATGAGTCGGGGCAGTAGACCAAATTGAAGGCACCAAAGGTTCAGCTTCCCTGGGAGAGCAGTGTTGTTGATTTGCTTGAGGCCACTGATTGTATCCTGCCTGAGTTGTTCCACCTGCTCTGCATCCTTGAGGTATGCGGTATACCATCGCCCGAGGCTTTTGACAGGCTTCTTCAGGACAGTTGGTATTGTCTCGTTATTGATGCGGAACCTTTCGTCAGTGAGCCGGCCTTCGACGAAATACTGCAGGATTTGCTGGGTTTAATCTCCATTCGTGCCCATTTGATGTTTTCCTGGAGTTTATCCAGCAGGCGTTTGGAGCATGCTTTTGTTATGTTATTGTGGTCATGTCATCCATGTCTGCCCTGATTGGAGGAAGACGCAGCCCACTCTTAAAGCGTTCCCCTCCGACCACCCATCGTGATGCTTGAATGATGAGCTCCATTGCCATGATGAAAACCAGAGGAGAAATGATACAGCCTGCCATTATGCCTACCTCAAGGTGCTGCCAGGCAGTGGTGTTGTCCTGTGTTGTGACGCAGAACTGGAGGTCCTGGAAGTAAGCTTTTACCAGTTTTGTGATGACCTTTGGGACCTGGAAGAAATTAAAAGCTGCCCAAAGAGTCTCATGGACCACCGAACCAAAGGCATTGGCAAGATCTAAGAAAACCACATATAGATCTCTCTTTTCCTTCTTGGCAATTTGTATCTGGTGCCACATGACGTTTGCATGTTCCAGACATCCTGAGAAACCACATACCCCTGCTTTCTGCACTGACGTGTCAATGAAGTTGTTGCTCTGCAAAAATGCTGAGAGTCTATGGGCCACACACCAAAGAAGATCTTTCCTTCCATGTTCAGAAGGCTGATCTGGCGGAATTGGCTAATGGTTGAGGAGTTCTTTTCTTTGGGAATTAAGATTCCTCCTGCCCTTTGCCATGCCTTAGGTATGATTCCTTTCCCCCATGGTGACTGGCTCATGCCTCCCGGTGTCAGAGTACGTCTTCCTCAGGTGCTCTTCCAGTTCCCTTACAGGTATTCTCAGAATCCCGCTCTTCTCCTTGACAAAGAGGCTTTTGACAAACTTTTGACTATGTAGAAACTTGTCCTCGCCCGTTTTTTCTTCTTGAGTTGCTTTCTCAGGCATTCTGCTCTTCGCAGGATTGCCAGGCACTGCTTTATTTCTGCCTGCAGTGCCTCGAGTCCTTTCCTTTCTGCCTCTGTGGCCTTCCTCCACTGTTTTCTCAGCTCCTGTCTTTCACCAGTTTTTTGATCTCCTGCTGCCTCCTGGACTTGTACTGGAGTGCTGGTTCCTTCTGTGTCCTCTGTTTCATGACCTTCACCCCAAATCTCTCCACCCCACAGTTCTATTTGGTGTCTCCCATCTTCTCCAGTTTTCTTTCCGCACATCCCTTCAATCCTTCCGGAAGATGAACGAGGTCAGTGTTAATGGTCTCCCTCTCTTTCCTCTGGCAGGATTTTGGCCACAAGATTTGAGGCTTTTTCCCTTCCATTTTTCTCTCTACCGCTGACTGTGGCTGGTTGGGCTCTGGACTCGTGTCTGATGGTGGTACTGTACCTGGTTGAGCTTCGCCAGGAGTGCTGATACCCTGTGGACTGTGGTGATTATCCTGCCACTGGGCTTCACTCGACTGATTTGGCCTACCGCTTAGAAAGTAATGGTCAATGCGAGGCCCCACACCAAGCTCTCTCAGGCACTTTTTCCTGCCCTGGTGGAGCTTGAGACGCTTCTCTGATGTTATCTTTTCCCAGCCACAGATACAACTTTGTAACTTATGTCCTGCCGGTGCTGCTGCTCTGTCAATTGCTTTGCTAGTTGTAATACTCATAGTCGATTCCGTTCCTAGGTCTGTTGACTTGTGGTCTGTCGATGAGCTCACGCAGAGTCAAGGGGTATTCTTCATCTTGTCTTTTTCATAACAATACTACTGAATTACTGAGCCAAGGTCAAGCACCTGCCCTCCCCAAAATAAGATAAAAAGGGTCCCAAGGTACCGTTTCGAAAGTAAGGAAGGAGGGAATCCTGGTAGCTAGTCAATATCCGTCTCTCAACCAAAATCATTGAAGATACAGTGCTGTATTACAGTGCTGCATGTGGAACCGTGTTGTAAGTGCATCAGAATATTACGCCTGCCGAAAATACAAACTCTGTTTAAAATAAGACTTTATTCATTATGTATTTTGGAGATCCTGAGGTCATAATGGATATACAGGTGCTAGTTAATACCTTTTTTACAACAAGGGTGGCACAATGACACAGCGGTAGAGTTGCCAGAGACCTGGGTTCAATCCTGACTACGGGTGCTGTCTGTACGGAGTTTGTATGTTCTCCTCGTGACCGCGTGGGTTTTCTCTGGGTCTGCCGGTTTCCGCCCACATTGTAAAATTGCCCCTAGTGTGTAGGATGGTGTTAGTGTGCAGGGTGATCGCTGATCGGCGTGGACTTGGTAGGCCAAAGGGCCCGTTTCTGCCCTGCTTTCTCTAAAGTCTGAAATAAACTATTTTTATAAATTGAATGAGCGCACAGATCATTGACACCCTCACCAAGGTCAAGACATTAGTTGATTCATGTGAATTACCTTGAAAGCTCTTCCAGGTTCTGCAGCCTCCCAGGCTCGTTTCATAGCCTGAATTTCATCCTGTCGACTGGTGTCTTTCTTAATTTCGACACTGTCACTTTCACCATAGTCAACAACGTAGTGGAGTGTGAAATGAGGTTTAGTTGCATCAATTTGCCATGCCTGTAAAACATTAAAATTATACACTGTACACTTCAAGTAAACTGTTGCTTTGAACATCACACCACACCACACAATAATAAACATTCCAAAGTAATCAGGAAGGTTGAAACAAAATGTAATAAATGGTAGGACTGGAGATAATTTGCCATTCTGTGAGAGACTTCTGCAGAATCTACTTTGTCACATGACATGAGAAACCACTCCAGTTAATTCAATTAAAAAAATGAATTGTTTGGAAAACAAATCAAAGCTACTTTAAGCAATAAAGGGGGAAATCAAAAGTAAATTCGCTTCATGACCTTATGTACTCCACAGAGTATTGTAGTGAGATAAGCGATCAAAATATTTAGATATTTTTGGACTGAGACAGATTTCAAATAACACTGACGTGGTGAAGGGAAAGAATGGGATTGATAATGGGCAAAGATGAGATAACATTGGACATCAGATGCCAAGATGATTACTTATTAGCCACGAAGGAATCTCAGGGTAACCTTCAACATAATGAAGTACTGTTTGGAAACATGAGTGGCAAAATGCAGGTGGAGTTTAATCTGGACAAGTGTGATATATTGCACTTTGGGAGGTTAAAAGTAAGAGGAAAGTTAATGGCAGGACCCCAATACGCATTGCTGTACAGATGGATCTTGGTGTACAAGTCTATAGCTCCCAGAAAGAAAGCAATGCATGTGGATAGGGTACCAAAGAATGCATATAGCATGATTACCTTTATCATAGGGAAGGTAGACAAAAATGCTGGGGAAACTCAGCGGGTGAGGCAGCATCTATGGAGCGAAGGAATAGGTGACATTTCGGGCTGAGGCCCTTCCTCAGAAGTCATTTTGCAGCAGTATAAAATTTTGGTTAGGCCGCACTTGGCGTTTTGTGTGCAGCCCTGGTCACCACAGTACAGGCTTTGGAGTGGGTGAGGTAAAGTTTTACCAGGATATGGTCTGAATTAGAGGGTATGGGCTGTCAGGAGAGGTTGGATACACTTGGATTGTTTCTCTGGAACATTGGAGGCTGAGGGGAGACCTAATGGAAGTATTTAGAAGCATGAGAGGCATAGCTCGACAGTTGGATTTTTTTTCCTAGGGTCGAAAATTCAAATAATAGAGGGCGTAGCTTTCAACTAAAAGGGGAACAGTTTAAAGGGGATTTATTTTCACAGAGTGTTGGGTCCCTGGAATATGCTGCCAAGGGTGGTGATGCAAGCAGATACGATAGTTGCACTTAAGAAGCATTTGGATCGGCACAGGAAGAGGCAGGGAATGTAAGGATATAGACCATTTGCAGGCAGATGCGATATGGTTGATTCAACAACATGGTTGGCACAAATATAATGGGATAAGAGGCCTATTTTACTTCGGAGTCACATGAGTGACTACGTGAAGAAGCCCCGGCAGGCGCATGTGCGTCATTACGTTGACGCATGTCGCACTGAACGGGCTGGAGAGCGCAGCTCCACCAGCCGGAAGTAGAAACTTTGCAGGTAAGTGAGTTTTTACCAACTTTTCTGCAAGTATTTAGGTTCCATAAATCTGGCTCATGAGTCAGTAGGAGCCAGTAGCCATGGAGAGCGGTGGTAAGAAGTGTGTTCGGAATAAGCGTGGGTCGCGCAGCGATGCGACTCCATCCCAGCGATCGGGTCGGGAGATAAGTGCGGTAACGCCGGTTCCGATACCAGCGGCCGTCCCCCCGATAATTGAACAGCTTCCAGCTGCTCCAGTGTCGCAGGGCACTGAGGCCACGACAATAGGAAAGAAGGCAAAAAGAAAGTCTGTCAGACCCGTGGTTTCTGACGGGTCTGATGAAGAACAGGACTCCCCTCCACATCGGAAGAAAATATGGGGGAGGCTGGATCAAATGGAGCAAATGCTCCACACCCTCATCAGCCAGGGGTCCAAGGGCCCAGTGATTCCCCAGGCAACCTCGCAAAGAGTTCCATATACAGAATATGGTGTCTGTCAAGAATGGAAATGTTTCTCTCCAGCTCCTTGTTTGGGTCTGGATGATGTTTCCCTAGAGCAGGACCCGGGAGTGCCAGGGCAGGCTGACACTGAAGCTGGTGTCCCTGCTTATGTGCACACACCAGAGCACAAGAGCCACGCTCCGGGTGTCCCGGATATAGCGCGATGATAATCTAGCCGCCAATGTCAACTATTTGGCTTCTCACCAGCTCCAGGAGACTATCATGATGGAAACAACAGCCCGATATAAAACACCCATCAATTGTGCTTCACTCAGGGTGCCCACCGTAAACTTGGCAATATGGGCACCCATGAGTGCAACAATGAGAGGACAGGAAATGCGCTTTCAGCGTGTCCTCAAACTGGTCGCAGCAGGTATTACGGCGTTCGGCAAGATGGTCAAAGGGTCACCGATGTCAAACTCAACAGGATATGCTCGCATTATTCTGCAATGCCTACTTTGAAGTAAACTGAATGAGGAAGATCGCCATTCGGCCAACCTAGAATCCGAGGTTCGCAGGCCTGTGTAAGGCTACTAATATTCAACCACCGGATTACCTATTTGGCGAAGACCTTCCCATGTCAAATTAAAGACATTGATGAGGAGTCAAAGACAATTGGGCATATAAAAGCCTTCATCCCTACTCCAAGGACGGTGTATAGACAGCGAGGTGGGATACGCAGAGGGTCGTATCCTGGGGCTGGACCCAGCAGAAGGAGGCCGATGGGTCGAAGATATTACTCACCAATACAGCCCAACTACAACCCCAATATCGGCAGAAGGAGACCTTCCAGGCCGGGTGTCGAGGTACAGGACCTTCATTCCATCACAGATAAAAATTCTGGGGTACAACCTCCGGTTGGGGGTAGATTGCAATTGTTTATGATGAATGGTGCTGCATAACATCTGATCGGTTTATACTAGATACTGTGTCAGGCTCTACAAGAAGAAATTAAAAAATTGTTCCAGAAAGGGGTGATTGAGAGAAACAATTAACCATCCTCAACAATTTGTGTCCAATATATTCCCCAGGCCGAAAAAAGATGGGGGTTGTAGAGTAATTCTGGATCTCACTCACTTAAATTTCTACATTCAGTATAGACATTTTAAAATGGATACCTTCGATACTGCAAAACAGCTGTTATCGCAAGGCTGCTATGTGGCAACTATAGATCTAAAAGATACATATTATTCAGTACCAATTCATCATCATTATCGCAGATACTTGAAATTTGGTTGGATGGGACAGCTGTGGCAATTTAAAGCATTACCTAATGGGTTAACTTCAGCGCCTAGACTGTTCACAAAATTATTGAAACCAGTGCTGGTGCTACTGAGGGCCCAGAATCACATTGTAATGGCTTATCTAGATTATATTTTAATCATAAGCAACACTCAGGAAACAGCTGAAGAATCGGTTTCAGCAACCACACACCTGTTTGAAAGGTTAGGTTTTTTGATCCATCAAACAAAATCTAAGTTACAGCCATTCCAAACAATTGATTATTTGGGTTTTGTCATTGATTCAGTTAATATGTCAGTAATTTTGCCAACAGCCAAGGCTGTGGATATCAGGAATGCGTGTATTTGTCTCGCTGAGAAACCATATCCCTCCATCCGAGAAGTAGCCAGGGTTATTGGTAAATTGGTAGCAGCTTTTCCTGCAGTTGAGTATGGACCTCTGCATTATCAAAGTCTGCAACGAGCCAGAGAACAAGCACTAAAAGAGCGTGCAGGTCATTTTGATAGGTCCATGCAGTTATCAACCGGAGCCTTAGCTGAATTGCAATGGTGGATTATCAATGTAGCACAAACTATGAAAAATATTTTGGTTCAGCAACCTTCAGTGGTTTTACAGACTGATGTGAGCGCTCTCGGATGGGGAGCTACGGACAGCGAGTCTCCAAGAGGATTTAATTCTCCACAGCCATGGTATAAATTATTTTAAGTTATTGGGGGCATTTTATGGATTAAAAGCTTATTGTTCCACAATGAATAATTTACACGTTCAACTCCAGGTTGATAGGACCACAGCTGTGGCATATATCAATCACATGGGAGGAGTAAGGTCAGTATCATGTGATATTCTGGCCAACCTCATGTGGCACTGGTGTATCTCCAGAAACATCTGGCTCTCAGCTGGCTACGTACCTGGTAGAGACAACGTGGTGGCAGACAACAGGTCAAGAAAGTTCAATGACAATATAGAATGGATGTTAAATCGAGAAGTTTTTTAAATGATTGTCAGCCGCTATGGGTTGCCAGATATTGATCTGTTCGCATCCAGGCTAAATCACCAGTTGCCTAAATATGTTTCATGGGAACCGGATCCTGGAGCAGTAGCGGTGGATGCATTCTCGCTATATTGGGCACGTACATTCTTCTATGTTTTTCCCCCATTCTGTTTGATTAGGCAATGTCTAACCAAAATAGAGCAAGACTCCGCCACAGGCGTTTTGGTGGTTCCAGACTGGCCTACACAGCCATGGTTCCCATTGGTGCTCAGAATGGTGACTCAGCCATTCATGACGATCCCCAGCTGCAATAATCTGTTGATGCATCCAGTAACAGGAGAAAGTCATCCGTTGCATGACCGTATTAATTTGTTGATCTGCAGATTCTGACCAGACCGTTCTAAGGCCTTGGACTGTCGGATAGGACCATGGATGTCATAACTGCAGCTTGGAGAGTTAGCACTAAGAAACAATACGTGTCTCATATAAAGAAATGGGAAATGTTTTGTGTACAGTCAGATATATCTTATCATACTGCAACCATACCGGATGTATTGGAGTTCCTTGCTATGTTGTATTTTGATCAGCACTTGAGTTATAGTGCTATTAATAGTGCTCGGAGTGCTTTGTCCTCCTATTTAGGACATTTTTCAGAACGACAATCTATCGGGTCTCATCCGTTAGTATCCCGATTCATGAGAGGAATTTTTAATAAAAACCCTCCTAAGCCTAGATATACAGAAATCTGGGATGTCAGTGTAGTTCTTACACTGCTTCGGCAATGGACTCCAATTACGACACTGTCTTTTCAGGAGTTAACACTTAAAGTGGTTATGCTCATGGCGCTAGTATCAGCACAACGAGTACAAACATTGCAAATGTTACAACTAGATTGTATGTATTTGTCTATAGATAAAATTACTTTTTATGTCTATGATCTAATCAAGCAAAGCAGGCCAGGAATGGCTGGAACCAAGGTAATCTTTAAAGCATACCCTGTTGACCAAGCGTTATGTGTAGTTAAGCATCTGAGTCAATATATTGAGGTAACTAAGAGTCTCCGAGGTTCTGAGACAGCAATGCTCATTACCCACAAAAAAACATATAAAAAAGTGTCAGTACAAATTATTTCTAGATGGTTAAAACAGGTTCTGGATTACACTGGAGTAGACACCCATGTGTTTAAATCTCACTCCACCAGGGCGGCATCAACATCCGCGGCGAAGGCGCAGGACGTGCCGCTAGACCAAATCCTCGGGGCCGCAGGATGGTCGAAAGAAGCACCATTTTCTACGTTTTATGACAAACCTGATTTGACAGTGCCTGGGTTTGGGCATGCTGTGTTGGATTCCGTTTAATTTTGTTTGCTTTGTTTCATATAATTTTCTTTGTAATTTTCCCCTGGGATAGAGGGGTTATTACTGTGTTTTTTTTGTTATTATTGTTATTAAAATAGTTATTGAATAATTCGAAGCAATGTTCAATATATTATTTATTCACTACTATGTCAACTGAAGCAGTGTGTCGTATGGAGTGGATTCAACGGCATGAAATCACAGAGCTTTGAAATCTTCACGTAGTCACTCACGTGACTCCGAAGTAAAATAGTAAGATTAAACAAGAACTTACCAGTTTGAAGTTTGATCCTTATTTTATGAGGAGTTACGATGAGGGATTACGTGCCCTCCACTCCCGGCCCTCATTATCGAAAGGATCATCTGGTAGTTCTAGTCTTCTCAAATCCTTACTATCTTACTTCGGCTATTGTTTCTGTGTTTTCACGCCGCTGCTTTGAAGTATGAAGCGCATGCACCTGGCGGGGCTTCTTCACGTAATCCCTCATCGTAACTCCTCATAAAATAAGGATCAAACTTCAAACTGGTAAGTTCTCGTTTAATCTTACTATTCCTGTGCTGTATTATTCCGAGTTAAATTCACACAAAAGAGTATTGGGCTCTTGCTGATAGCATCATTTCAGTCCCAAAAGCATTTGTCGAGCACTACTCTTTCTTTCCTATTACTGAGACAATTTTGGACCCAATTCACTGCTTCCCCTTGGATCTCCAGGCCTTTACTTTTTCAGCCAGCCTTCTTTGTGCAATCTCATGAAAAGTCTTGCAAAAATCCATGTTGAACACAATTAATTGCCTTGTTAATGTCTCCAAAAATCAATTCAAGCTAGTCGGAAATCAACTTTCAATTAACATATCCATGCAGACTGTTGCTGATTCATCTGTTCTTATCTGTGTGAAACTATATACTCGAAATGTATCCCAATAATTTGGCCATCACTGAAATTGCACTAAATGGCCTGTCATCACCTTTTTCAAATGGTGGCAGAGCATAACAATCCTCTCAACCTTGAGCACCGTGGAGGATTGAAAAATTAGAACCTTTTCCTCATTTGCTTCTTTTATCAGCTTTATGTACATTTCATCTGGACTGGTAATTTTTTCTAATTTTCACAAATGCTAAGCCCCTTAATACTCTGCCTTTCATCGTACTTATCCCATGTAATATTTCCCAATTCCTCCTCAACAACAACAACTGCATCAGATCCTGGTTTTGTGAAGACAGCAGCAAAACTTTTATCATAAAGCCCCTGTCCCACTTAGGAAACCTGAACGGAAACCTCTGGTGACCTTGCGCCCCACCCAAGGTTTCTGTGAGGTTCCAGGAGGTTTTGGTCACTCTCCCTAATGGTCAAAAGTGGTTTCTGCATAGTCGAGGCTTCTTCTATGTTCCTGCGATTATTTCAACAAATTCAAAACCGGCCTAGACTAAATATAGGTTGGTCGAAGCCGGTGGAGCGGTACTAAAACCTCAACCTCCACAAACAGATGACCCTTTTGATCCATAATGGACGTCAATTTTTCCAAAGATATACTCTTGCTCATTAGGTACCTGTAAAACATCTTCAGATTTGCTTAGATTTCACTTGCCAGGATTCTTCCATACCCTCCATTTGCTTTCCTAAATTCCCTCCCATGTACTCTTTCACAAATATATTAAGCTATCTGTCACTGACAGCCCCCCATTATTTCTTTATCCCACTCTCTGAGCTCTTTTCATTTGCCCACATCTAGATTTTGCAGTCCCATCCATTCTTTGCAGGAGCATAGTTCACCAGATGCTTTGAATCTTCGAAAATGCTGTGCATTGCCCTAATACAGATTTACCTTCAGGATGCTGTTTCCCGCCCACTTTAGCCAAATCACTTCTCAATTTAGCAGTGATATTTTGGGCCGGGATCCTTCTTCAGACTGTGATGTTTTTTTTGAAGGGCCCCGACCCGAAATTTCACCCATCCTTTTTCTCCAGAGATGTTGCCTGACCCACTGAGTTACTCCAGCACTTTGTGTGTAGGTGCCATTATATGTCTGATTCAGGCAGGAGGAAGGACCGAGGCCTTCAGAATGAACTAGAATTTCTAGATATTGTCATTGACTCTACATCACAAACCTTTTCCTTCAAACACATTGATATGAAGCAATGATTATTTATTGCCCATTCCACAAACTAATAGAATAAAAAATACCGGAGTATCTGTCTTGTGTTGTGAGCTTTTTTCTTTTCCTTTGTCACTCTTATCACTCTTGTCACTCTTGTCCTTTCCTTTCTTGGTATGTCTTGCCGTTGGTGTGTGCTTTATTTCATCGGTCTCTGAACTAGGGCCAATGTTCTTCTCTGGGAATCCAAAGCATTAATATCACAGTAAGAACTAGATGGCTTCACAGAGAATATATACTGTGTTACCTGAAAGCTTACCCAAAGTATTTGCCAGTCTTAAAAATAACTAATTCAAACTTTAACCAAGGAACTCAATTAATAACACAATTGAAATGTAGAAATTGTAGTAAATGCCTACTATGTTCTGTGTGCCGAAGCAAAGCAAGAATTTCATTGTCCTATCAGGGACACATGACAATAAACTCACTTGAACTTGAAAATGCTAAACTTGTACAGTAGATGGCACTACAGTTTAACATAAGACATGAAAAGCCACAACTTCATTGGCTTAGGCTCACCAGGTCTCTTCAATTGGACCACAGATAATCGGCATCCGTTCCACTCCCTCCCGGTAGCCCTATATCTCATGGCTCAGAAAAGTGAGGAGGAATGACATTTTAAAACATTGGGAAGGCTATTCACCCAGTATTGAGGAGAATCAAGTTACTGCAGATGCTGGAAAGACACAAAACTCAGCGGGTCAGGCAGCATCCCTGGAGAACGGCTAGGTGACGTTTTGAGTCGGAACACTTCTTCAGTCTGAAAAAGGGTGCTGACCTGAAACGTTACCTCCAGGGATGCTGCCAGACCCACTGAGTTACTCCAGCATTTTGCATGTTTCCTCAATCAATATTGATGCGAGCTGACTAAGGCTTAACCCTTCCCTGCAGCACCTGGTTCATGACCTGCAGGTTGTGGTTCTTTAAGTACACACATCCAAGAACACTTAAATGTGATAAGAGTCCCACGCAGCGAGTTGCAGACCTCCAGCACCTTTTGGGGAAAGTAAATTTCCTCATCACCCCTCTAATGCGTTGACGGTAATATACCCCCAGTACAATTTTCCTTCCTAAAGCCTTTTGGTTTCCCAGTTTAAATAGTTCATATCACACGTCCTGGCTTTATGCTCACTTTGATAGCTTCTTGGCCAATCATTTTTCATTCTTTTTTGCAGCCTCTAGGTTCCTCCCACAGCTTACTTTCCTACCATGCCAACATGGAGTAAAAACTCCCACACTAGAAAGGCACTTTGCCAGTTACAACCTACATCCTAAGAATTATCTGTTCATTACCAATCCCAAAACTATGTCATGAATCTCTCCTCTACATGCATCACATTTATACAACAACTTCCTAAATAGCCTCATATCCAATTGCTTGAATCTCCTTCACTTATCGCAAAAGCTCCTTTCTCAAACATCTTTTAAAACCCCTAGTTTCCATCCACCCCGAGTCTCAGTTTAGAGAAGGGTCTTGACCGGAAACATCACCTATTCCTTTTATCCTGATCTGCTGGCCGTCCCACTGAGTTATTCCGGCATTTTGTGTCTATTTCCAAAACACCTTGTTGACTATTTATACACATTGATTTTCAAAGTGTTCTGTTATCATGTTCTTCAGAACACATTTCAGCATTTCCACACCAATAGTTTCATTAGTCAAACAGTAGCTCTGTTTTTTTTTTCTTTCAAGGTTTACATTTGCTTTTAATCTACAGTGACTATTTTAGAATTTGGGCAATTTTAGAAAAGCAAATCAGTTTAATTCACTATCCTTGCAGCCACCTCTTAAAATTGTGATAATGAGTTCACAGCTTAGTTCCATTATTAGTTATGGCTTTTTTCCTTCTCTAATAGTAATTGATTTTACTTTTTAACTCTCCTTAGTTCCAACAATGTGCTGCTTGCCCTGTATATTTTCTACAGTGAGGCCAGATTCAAAATATCTGTTCAATTTATTATCAAACTTCTTTGTCCATTCTGTGCCTACAAGGAATCCACAGTAATCTTTTTTTCATAGATGTTGGAAAGCAGTTAAAAATATTTTTAAAATATTTCTGTCAACTTTACTCTCATTCTATTTTATTTGTAGTTTATATTTCTTGATTATTCTTTGCTGAATTTTGAAAAAAACTTAATGGCCTTTCTTAGGTTTACCTTTTTGAACTGCTTCCTTTCATCTGATATGATCAACCTCTGTTTGTAGCTTATAACTGTAGTACTTTTCCAGACACCAAATTCTTAAGTAAATATATTATCCTCAAACTTGACAGCAAATTTTATATGCTCTCCTTTCTTTCCCCGAGGATACTCACTGTGAGATAGCGAACTAACCTGTGTTTATTGCATAAAATATGAATTAACTTTTCTCAATTATTTGGACACGACATACTGTAACATAACATGGTCTCCAACATATTCTAAGAAATCAAATTATATAATTCTTTCAGACTTCCGCTTAAGCATCTAAAATATGTTTTAAACAAATGAAAGAAAACCTCAAATTGTAAATAATTATCCCCATGTAGAGTATCATTGAGAATGGACTGAATCCATGATAGACAAGAGTTTCTCCCATTCTATTATTCACAAATGAGCTAGGAAAGAGTGGGAGTGGGAGAGTTTAGGACTAGAGGTCATAGGCTCAGAATTAGAGGACATTCCTTCAGGAAGGAGATGAGGAGGAATTTCTTTAGTCAGCGGGTGGTGAATCTATGGAATTCTTTTCCACAGATGGCTGTGGAGGACGTCAGTGGATATTTTTAAGGTAGAGATAGATACATTCTTGATTCGTACAGGTGTCAGAGTTTATGGGGAGAAGGTAGGAGAATGGGGTTAGGAGAGATAGATCAGCCATGATTGAATGACATAGACTTGATGGGCCAAACTGCCTAATTCTGCTCCAATGACCTTATGAAACCATTGCCAGGATTTTTATTTTAAACTAAGGGAGGAAGAATCCAGGGAAGAGTACAGAACTTGATGAAGGGATAGAGTGGTGATGTGAGTATTGGGAGAGGGATTGGGTTAGTGCTGGGGTACATCTAATTCCACAGTCAGACACTCACAGAGGTTGAGGACACTTTAAATAAAAAGGGGAAGGCATGCGTTTTAGGAGCTGTGGGTGTTGTTACGGTCTGGCAATTGGTCATAGTGGCTTCAGAGTACTCTCCTTGTTCTCTTTTGGTGTTTAATATTCTGGTTTATTAAAACAGACAAGTAAATTGCTTGTTTCCTTCTCAAATTAATTGCTTTAATACTGCAAGGCTTTGCAGTCAATCCGGTGCAATTGAAGATCACCAGATAAAAAAGAACGAATAGACATGTTCCAATTATATTCTTTCTCACAGCTTGTACATGTTGTCAGACAACAGGAATGCAAACTAGGTATTTTTAAACCAAGAAATCTCCCTTAACATCTGATGTAAAAATCAAGATATTCTGATAAATTCCATTGCAGAGACACAGTGAACGTGGATACTTAGGGCCTTGTGAGACAATCAAGAATTTGTCTTAGTAGCAAGATTGATCAAAAAGGCAATTTAAAGGAATATTTTAGAGGAGGGGAATGGAAAGGTTTACAAAGAGAATTCTGCAGCCTGGGTTTTATTCAGTTAAATGCACAGCTATTAATGGGGAAGTGTGGTACGACAGTCTTCAAACGGAAGATTGAGAAGCTCTTGGGAGTTTCAGGGCTTGAGATTTTGGGCATTGTCTGAGTCTGTGCATCTGTGATGCTACTGCAAGCAAGATTTTCACTGTACTGGTATCTCACTGTACTAAGTTGTACAAAAAACTCATCTTGGATTCGCCAAAAATAAAGGAAATTAATATGGTAAACTTGGTCCTATGGTTGGAACATCAATGATGTAGGCAGATGAAGGATAGATTTTCTGTGCATTAAGCATTTATCTATTATGTTGTGAGAATTGCACAAAAAAAATAGCAATTAAATATAAATCAGCTTGGCTATCACAAAACGCTTTGTCATAAACATTCATTCCTTCGAACCAATAAACATAACTTTACCTGTAACTTCACTGTTGTCCACATCCCTTTGCGATTCAGCAAAGGTTAATTCGGCTTCATTGAGTGGCCAGCTTTTGTGCAGAACTATTGCCTGAATTTTGTATTTGTGAGTCTGTGGAATATCAAAGTGTTAATATACAGTAACATTATCATCAGGTGAGGGGTTGGTTCCTAGAATTTCATATATTCTTGCACATATCCTGTCGGTTTTGTTCAAACTAAGTAACCAAAACAAATTGAAACTTCAAATAATCTCATTAAAAGAGATTAGATGACTAAATTTGAAGAGTTACACCATCATTTCTTCCAAATTAAAAAATTCCAAGCACAAAAGATTGTCGGAACAATCAGGGAGTGAATTTAGACATTGAGTTCTAACATTTACCTTCTGAAATCTCAGCCCATCCCAGCTTTATGGACTGCTTTGGCAAAGTTATAGGAGACATTGGGAAGAACTGTGACAGTGATTCCAGTTTTAGGTTTCATTTCTGGCAGGATTGGAATGAACTAGCTGCTTCTTGCAACACAAGGAACACAGGAGCAGAACCATCCGGCTGTTCAAGCTATTCAGAGGGGTCATGGCTGTCCAGGAACCCTTAATATCCTTGCCACAACAATACATTTTTGAAACTTTCAGTACACCTAGTTCCAAAGCCACAGACAGTTGTGGTGGGATGGGGAGAGGTTAATGGGGAAAAGGAATAGTTTCATAGAAATGTAGAAAAATAGGTGTAGGAGTAGGCCATTTGGTCCTTCGTGCCGGCACCGCCATTCAATATGATCATGGCTGATCATCTAAAATCAGGACACCGTTCCTGCTTTTTGCCTGTTCCAGTTTCCTATATCCTTTTGTGTGAGCAAGGGTCTCTTAACATCAATTTTGAATGAGCAAGTGTCAAATTTAAATGAACGTCATCCTGTTATAGAGGGAAAACAGTCAACTGCATTTACTGTGTAGGAAGGAACTGCAGATGCTGGTTTAAACCGAAGATAGACACAAAAAGCTGGAGTAACTCAGCGGGACAGACAGCATCTCTGGAGAAAAGGAATAGGTGACGTTTCTGGTCGAGACCCTTCTTCAGACTGAGATCAGGGGAAAGGGAAACAAGAGATATAGACGGTGATGTAGAGAGATATAGAAGAAATGAATACAAGATATGCAAAAAAGTAACAATGCTAATGGAAACAGGCCATTGTTAGCTGTGTGCTAGGTGAGAACGGGTACTGACAATGAGACTCAACAAGACGACTTTGAAGCTGGTACGACTTGGGAGGGGTAGGGATGGAAAAATCAAACTCATACCACTGGGTTCTAAGCTGCCCAAGCGAAATATGAGATGATGTTCATCCAATTTTCGTTTAGCCTCACTGCCAATAGAGGAGGCCTGGGACAGAAAGGTCAGTGTTGGACTGGGAAGGGGAATTAAAGTGTAATTGGGAGATCAGGTAGGTCCAGGAAGACTGAGCAAATGTGTTCAGTGAAACATTTGCCCAGTCTACGTTCGGTCTCGCCGATGTATAAGAGTGCACACCTTGAACAATGGATACAGTAGATGAGGTTGGAGGAGGTGCAAATTAATTTCTGCCTAACCTGAAATGGACTGTCAGAGTCCCTGGACAGAGTCGAGGTTGGAGGTATTGGGAAAGGTGTTGCATGTCCTACAGTTTCAGAGGAAGGTACCTGGGGAAGGGGGTGGTTTGGGTGAGAATGGATGAGTTAACCAGAAAGTTGCGGAGGGAACGGTCTCTGGCGAAAAGGGTTGGCGATGGGAAGATGTGAGTAGTGGAGTAAAATATATACTGCTTCTCTTTCTTTCGATGCACCTTGAATCGCTGAGTATATCCAGTACTTCCTGTTTTGAATTCAGATTTTTAGCATGTTTTTCTTTTAGTTTGTTTTTCTGATTTTCATTTATTGAAGTTGATTGCTCTTGTCTTCGTATTGTTACTTGGAAAACTAGTTTTGAGCTCATTCCCACTGTAGTGTGTTGGCACTCTTGGACCTTAGCATGCAGTGGAAAGGGAAGCCACACATCGTATTAATCCACTCCAGCACTTACCACTTCTGCGGCCTCATGGATGTCCTCAGTGAATGGAGTTAGAATGGAGCTGCTTTCGTCTTTTAAAGGAGATACTCTTCGATCACTTCCTGACCTCAAGGAACCTCTCCCTATTCTACTCGAAGTACTTGCAGACTTCTTGGAGCTTCCCTGAACAGCAAGAGTTTCAGGTTGTTTAACTGAAGATTCTAAAAGCAAATATAAATTAATTATTATCAACAGTGCACAGTCTAAATGATTTGCAGATTTAATGTAAAAAAAGTTCGATGAAAAAGAGAAAAATTAGAAGGCATTATGAAAGAGCAAAGAACTGTGACTAATTGGGGAGCTATCAGAAGGCTGCACAGATGCAACACGCCATACAGTTCTAGGACTCTGCAATATGCAAGCCTAATTTTTGTAGCACTCTTTGTTACAGAATGTAAAATCTATGAACCAAAGCCAGAACAGGCTTGAAACATTTTGGTGAAATGGAACATCTCCCGAGGTCCAAGCATTAAACTTTGCGCCCAATAATCACTTCTACAATTACAGATGTCTGTATTTTGTTACATGCATGTTGATGATTGTATGTTGATGATTTCAATTTTTCAAGGAATAAATTATGAACATTTGACAAGCCAGGTATTTAAGAAAACAAAATGCAGTCAATTCCTATGGCATTGTAATTTTTACACGAAAGGATGGTTGAAGGAGTCTCAATCGCAACTATCAAAAGGAAATTTGATAAATATTTGATGTAAAGAATATGTTAGGACTAAGAGGAAGGAACAAGGGTAAGATACAAACTAGATAATTCAATAACTGTTTAAAAAAAAATTAAATTAGCCAAATTGTTTCCTCCTGCATCGTAGGATTCTCAAGTTGTTCCTTGGAAATTGAATCAATTCTGCTTTCAAGAAGGGGTTGAGGCCACCAGGTGGCGCCAAAGGTCTGCCTCATAATTTTCCTTCTTTGTTGTTTTTAGTCTGTTGTTAAATGTATGTTTTAGTGTATCTTTAGTTTTGTATTATGTGGGGGGGTGGAAACTTTTTTATCTCTTTCATCAATGGAGATGCAACTTTTTCCGTATCGTATCTCCGTCTGCGCTGCAGCCTAACATCGTGGAGCTGACGGCCTCGCTAGGAGTTTCAACCGCGGGAGCCTGTAGACTTAACATTGTTGTGCTTGTAATCCCTTTGTCAGGTATTAACTTCGGGAGCTCAAACTGCGAGAGCTTGAGGACTTAACATCGTGGAGCTTGCGGTCCCTTGGTTAGGGACCTACCTTGGGAGCTCCAAACGCAGAGCTTTAACTGCCCTGACGCGGGAGGTTCAATCACCCCGACGCGGGAGCTTCAATCACCGGATGCGGAAGGTGCAAATGCTCTGACTGCAGATGGTCCGACTGCCCTGTCCGTGGGAGAATAAGGAGGAAAGATGATAAGACTTTATTGCCTTCCATCACAGAGAGGAATGTGGGGAAGCCACTGTGGTGGATGTTTATGTTAACTTTTATATAGTTGTGTGTATTATTGCTGTTTTGGTATGACTATGGCAAATCAAATTCCTTGTATGTTTTTACATACTTGGCTAATAAATTAATTACAATACAATACAATGTTAAAAGGATTTTTCCTGTTGATAAACCTGTACCTAGTGATTTATTTAGATGTCATAACTAAAAACAATCATGAAGAAGTGTTGTAGTGGCCATTTGGCTTAATTTTGTGTGTCATAAATTATGGCATTTGCCTTTACATTTTTCCTGCCTGTAATTATGTGGGTGGGATTTATTACGTAGTCGGGGGCGTGTTTGCTGCTGGGATTCGTGCGCAGAAGCTGTTAGCTTTTTTAGTTTAGTTTGGTGGAGGCATGGTAGAAGGAATATCTTTCTATCATGTGGAGCTATGTGGAGACATGAGGAGTTTTTTCATGTTTAAAAGCGACATGCTAAGGTTTGACGAAGATTACAGTGTACGTGAAAGAAGAAGGTTGGATGAATATCTTACTGTTTTTCTTCAGCAATAAAGAAACTATTAATCAAAAGACTGCATTATGAAGCTTTATCTTTCAAGAGGTTTTGAAGGTCTCATGGAGAGCTCCCGTGCATAAAACAACACTCTCCTCACCCCATGTTTTCTCAGAGTGGCTAGAGGGAGCAATCTCTTGAACAATATAATAATCTGCCAGGATAAGTGTAAAAGTGGGTGAAAAGGAATGGGACATTAAAACAGACTTGTGGAGACGCACACTTACTCTGCAGAAAAGAACGTCCTATGCTTTGGTAAAACATAAATGAAGGAATTACAGCTTGGCCTTTTCCAGTTGCTTTGGCTACTTCTTTGTCTTCATCGAGGATTTGTATCTTGATGTACACATCTGGCTTGGAAGTTTGGACGTGTATGGTTGATAAGTGCGTCGAATTCACAT
Source organism: Raja brachyura (assembly GCA_963514005.1). The sequence goes on from OY740788.1 coordinate 15,614,474, forward strand.
TAATCTGAAACCTGTAATGGGTATTAGTGAAAAAAAACAAAATGCCAAGTTAAAAAGAGATCTTGGGTGAAAAATTTGGCTGTCTTGAGCTACGATTCCAGCTCCTGAATGGTAAGGTTTCTGGCAGCCAGATATTGGCCTTCAGTTCCTTGCAATCAGATGTGGTATAAGGAGATTCGAGGTAGGGTCAAGAAGGAACTAGATGGTAGACTGGAAGGATTTTGGTCAGAAATCTCTGAAGATCTGTTGTTTGAACAAAACAAGACTAAATGAATCAATCACTAAAATATCAATATTTCAATTGTTATTGCAACATTGTTCAGTCCATCTTGCAAATGTTCTTCAAGATAAGTTTCCTACATATACAAACATGTTGCAGTTCAGTGAAGCCCTCTGAATCTGAAGGGATTCAAAAATTATTATGTGCCATCATAAACCATTTGTGACCCATCCTTTTCACCAAAGGGGCAGTCATTCAAAGTGAGCTGACTTCACCTTTCCTAATAGAATGGATTCAGCATTTTCTGCAATAAAAATTGGGAGCTGCTCCTCAAACTGCCAAAGTAGTATGGAAGATTAGCAAGAGAAGATACGGTAACAGTGTGTAATCCAATGCTAGGAATTAACAATGTTAGGTGCAGCTCAAAACCTGCACTTTGATAACTCGGTCATATGATCAAAGGTTCAAGGCCTTGGAAGCACAGCCAAAGGTCCCATCTTTTGCATGGAATGTTGAACCAAACACTTTTTAATGTTATTACTGTACCTGCCTCAACCACTTCCTCTGGCAGCTTACTTTCCCACTACTCTTCATGTGAAAAAGATTGAACAGGTACTTTGGGTCTGTCTTCAAGAACAGGTACTTTGGATCTGTCTAAGGAGGATTCACTAAGGAGCACACAAACAATCTTCCTGATATAGTAGTGGCCAGAGGATCTGGGGTGACTTCACTCACAGCGCAAGCAAGACGGCGCAGACCCATTGTGACGTCATCAGCGAAAGACAGTCTTTTAAATTTCAGTTTTGTCTGACTTTTTTACATTTTCATTAATAACTGGAGAAATAAAGCATGACATTTTCAGATAGGGCGATTTCGGACTCCACGGAAAAATCTTTACCGGAATATTCACAAATGAACAAACACATCCATATCCAAGATCAGACTTTTAATAGTTACTAGGCCAAGTGCAGTGTAGTTGCGGGGGGGGGGGGGGGGGGGTTGGCAGCATGTCACGTCACACACACTAACTACCACCCCACACACATGCTAACTACCTCCCTTGATATTATATTAATATTATTAATTTGCTCCTTTTACCCCATAACCGCCCTATCCACTGACGCATAGCCCCCAACTCGTAGGCGCACCTGGGGGGGGGGGGGGGGGGGTGGGGGTTAGAGAGTGCGGGCAGAGAGAAAGTGGGGAGAGACAGAGAGAGAGGAGCAGAGACAGAAGGGCATGACAGAGACTTCCGGTGGTGCTATGGAGTAGGAGGAACCAGCACCGTCCAGCTCCGTAAAAATTGTATTCAAAAACAGGATAAAACGGGGTTATTTATAGCTACTTATCAGAGAGGAGTTTTTGTGAACGGCACCGGCAGCAGATAAGACCTCTGACGTTATCAGGCGAGCGACTTTTAAAGCAGTAATGTCGATGAAAAGAACTCCCCCTCCCAAAGAGAAAAAATCTGTGCTGAAAAAAGAGGTAGGCCCAGTTGAAGTCTCGACCGCGAGTTTGACTGGCTCTCTGGAGGATATCCCAAGGAAGAAATCTGAAATGGAGGATCTGAAAACTACCATTATGGGTGAGCTTAGAAAAATGAAAAAAGAATATAAGGAAGAATTTAAGCTGCTCAGAGCTGACATCGAATTATTTAAAGAACAATTTAAAGAGGAGTTGAAAAATGAAGTTGTAACCACAGTTAAAATTATGATGGATGAATGGAAGATAAAAGCAGATGCTGATCTAAAACAACAGATGCATGAAGTTAATCAGAAAGTTGGTGGTTTGGAACTCTCAGTTGATCGCAAGTTGGAACCTATTATGAGAACACTTGATCAACAACACGATGCAATAAAGGAACTGACCAATATTGCGGATTCAAGTGCTAAGGCGAATGAGAAACTTCTCTCCGAGAACAAGCGTTTAACAGATTTATTGAATAAAATAACTGAGAAATGTATTGACTTGGAGGGAAGGCAACGACGTAAGAACTTGCGTATCGTGGGTGTGCGTGAAGGCAAGGAGGTAGCTCAAGACACCAGAGAGTTTGCTGCAAATCTTCTGAAGAATGTCTTGAATCTGGATCAAGCACCCCTACTTGGCCGAGAGCACAGAGCACTGAGACGACGTCCAAAGACGGGTTCGCCACCAAGACAACTGATTGTGAAAGCGGTTTACGATCATGTTTTGGAAGATATGATGAAGATAATAATTCGCAAACAGAATCTGTTTTATGATGGTGATAAGATCAGCATATTCAGAGATTATCCTGCGGAAGTTGCCAGGAAAAGAGCCCTTTTTACTGAAACAAGGCACATCCTCAGGAATATAAAGGGCGTGAGATATGGCCTGATGTATCCTGCCACACTACGAGTGAGCTACGACAACAAAGAGCACCACTTCACTAAACATACCGAAGCTCTGGAGTTCGCACGTAAAATCGAGAAGGAGTTGGATGAGGAAGAAGAAGAAGAAGCAGAGGGAACACAGAGAGAAAACGATGATGAGGAAGAGGAGGAAGAATAACGAACTTGAATTATACTCAACACTTACCTGATGCCGATCCACAACCAGCATTAAGGAGGAAGAATGATGATCTTGTAAAATTATTGGACTTGAAGAGCACAATGATTATTAATAATAAACTAATATATAATAGTATTAGTTCAGTATTAACCATTATTAATAAATATGCGATACCTCCTTAAATAACCTAAAACGATAACAGCAAATTAAATCAATAAAGTATTAATAAGAATGGAAATGTAATACCCCGCCCCTAAATATATTGCCCTTAAGGCATTTACGGAACTGGAAATACAAACATCTTTTTTTTTCCCAACGGAAGTCCGTAGTTTAACAGCCACGCTAGTGTGGCTTACACTAACACCACTTTATGTAGCTTTAGACACTCTTTTTTTCCTGCACCTTTCCAATAATATTACTAACTTTTTCTTTTCTCTTTTTTATATTATCTTTTTTAATATATTATATGTGGAATTATATTATTTTACTTTTGAATGGAATTATACCGTAGACTGGAGAGGATATGTATGCCAAATAATGTTATTAGTATTAGTTGATCATAAACTAGGGTGCGAAATTGGGATATATGTGCTGAGACATCTACCTCATTATAATCCACCATAACATCCTAATGCAAGACACTAACAAGAAAAAGGGGGGTGATGGAATCACCTTCTGTAGTTGGAATGTAAAAGGTATTAATGAACCAATCAAAAGAGGTAAGGTTTTGGCGCAATTAAATAGAATACAAGCTGACATAATCTATCTTCAAGAGACTCATCTAAAAAAGGAGGCACAATATAGGTTAACGGCAAATTGGATTTCTAGGGTGTATCATTCATCATTCACTCATAAATCTCGAGGAGTTGCCATTCTTATTCGTAAAGGTATTCAATTTAAACATAGTTCAATAATAGAGGACCCAGAAGGTAGATATATAATAGTCACGGGTGAATTATACTCGAAGAAGGTCGTACTTATGAATATATATGGCCCAAATTTTGATAATCCACTATTCTTTAAGAAAATATTTAATACTATCCCTACAGTAACACAGAACAATTTAATAATTGGGGGCGACTTAAATTGCACTTTGGATAATTATTTAGACAGATCTTCAATCAAAAGGAAGGTTATTTCTAGATCAAGCAAATTCATAAATTCTTTTATTAAATCAGCTAATGTCAAAGATATTTGGAGAAATGTAAATCCTAATGGCCGAGAATACTCATTTTACTCGCCGGTATTTGGAACATACTCCAGGATAGATTATTTTCTAATAGATTCAAAACTTGTCCCATTTACGTATGACTCAAAATACCATAATATTATTATTTCGGATCATGCTCCATTAACATTTAAGATTAACTTAAAGGGTATAACTAAAGGATATTCGCAATGGAGACTTAATCCTCATATATTAAACGATAAAAGGTGCTCAGATTATCTGGTTAAACAGATTGAATTATTTTTTGAAACCAATGACAAACCTGGAATTTCATCATCTCTCTTATGGGACACATTTAAAGCTTTTATACGGGGTGCTACAATCTCAGCGCAGGCATATCTGAATAAGGAAAATAGAAAGATTCAACAGAAATTGGAAAATGAAATAAGGCAGTTGGACATGGAAAATGCTATGTCTCCATCTAGGGATATACATAATAAAATTGTAACATTAAAATACAAATTAAATGAGATACATTCAAAGTACGCTATTAAACTTTTTCAAAAGACCAAACAAATACATTTTGAATTTGGGGATAAACTGCATAAATTGTTAGCCCGGCAACTAAGAAAAACAGAAGAAGAGAAAATGATACATAAGGTCAAATCTGAACAAGGAGATATATTAACTTTACCAAAAGATATTAATGATAGATTTCAACAATACTATCAAAAACTATATACATCAAAAGTGACGGATCAACCCGAGAAAATAGAAACATTTCTCCAGAAATGTAACATTAATGGATTAGATCGGGAAGGTAGAGAATTATTAGATGCCGAAATATCAGCAAAAGATATTGAGGAATCAATTAGATCATTGAAGAATGGTAAAGCTGCAGGACCCGATGGTTTGGGAGTTGAATTTTATAAAAAGTTTCATGATTTGATCGTCCCACGGTTACAAATTATGTACAAAGTTGCCTACGAACAAGAACAACTTCCAGAAACCTTAAAAGATCCACAATTACACTTATTCCTAAAGCAGACAAAGATCCAGAAGACCCAGGATCATACAGAGCAATAGCTCTTTTAAATACAGATCAAAAAATATTAACAAAAATTGTATCCCAACGGTTAAGTTTAGTGATCAATAGATTAATACATCATGATCAAACAGGTTTTATTCCTAAACGTTATTCTACTTATAACTTAAGACGTCTGTTTAATATTATCTACTCGAAAAGAATGACTGATGTTGAACTAGCAGTTATATCCCTGGATGCGGAGAAGGCGTTTGACCAGGTTGAATGGCCTTATTTATTTAGGATAATGCAGAAATTTCAACTGGGAGAAGGATTTTGCAAATGGGTTAGAATTTTATATTCAGGCCCAACAGCAAGAATCCTAACAAACCAAATGTTATCAGCAAAATTCAATCTTTCTAGGGGTTGTAGACAAGGTTGCCCGTTATCACCGTTACTATTTGCACTCGCTATAGAATTATTAGCCGAAAGGATTAGAGTAGAACCAGAAATTTATGGATATAATACTAAAACTACAATTAATAAAATATCTTTATATGCAGATGATGTTTTATTGTATATAACAAAACCAGAGGTTAGCATCCCTAAAGTACTTGAAGTGATAAATGAATTTAGTGAGTTCTCAGGATATAGAATTAACTGGAACAAAAGTGAAATTATGCCTATAACAGGAATTAAATTGAATAAATTACAAAAATTTCCATTTAAAATAGCTAATAATCAAATTAAATATCTTGGAATTAATGTATCAAAATCTTATAATTCTTTATTTAAATCTAATTTTCCTCAATTATTAAATAAATTAAAAACAAATATTTTATATTGGAAAACATTACCGATATCAATGATCGGTAGAATAAATGCCATTAAAATGATTTTTCTGCCTCAATTACTATATTTATTTCAAGCCATTCCGTTATATCTTCCTAAATTTTTTTTTTTAATTGATTCTATAGTTAATAGCTTCATTTGGGATTACAAAAATCATAGAATAAGTAAAATACACTTATGTAAATCTAAGATAAATGGTGGATTAGCTTTACCTAATTTTTTATATTATTTTTGGGCAGTTCAGATTAAGAACTTTAATTATTGGTTGATACAGATGGAACAAGACCCAGCTTGGTTAAGAATAGAAAAGGAAGATTGTTTCCCTTTCGACATAAGCACAATACTCCTTGCCCCTGGGGTGGTACAAAAAAAATTATATAAGGCAAACCCTATAATTTTAAATAATATACGTACCTGGAAACAAATCATTAAGACTTTACATTTAGAAACTATACCACTTTGTTTACCAATTATGAATAATCCTATGTTCAAACCTTCGACATTGGATGTGGGGTTTAGACATTGGAAAAACTTAGGAATAATAAAGATAGAACATCTTTACAGGAATGGGAAATTCCTCTCATTCCAGGAGTTGAAAGAGATTTATGGACTGCAAGCAAATAATCTATTTAGATATTTACAAATTAGAGATTATGTCAAATTAAATACGCTAAATTACAGAAATAGAGAGCCAGGTATACTGGATGAAGTACTTAACAAGCATCCAACAACAGAAAAATTAATAGCATATATATATTATATTTTTTTGGACAGGGAATTGCCGAAAACGGAACTATACCGTCAAAAATGGGAAAATGAAATTGGTTTACCTATAACAGAAGATTTATGGGAAGAAAGCTTACAACGAATTCATCGCTGTTCGTTAAATGCCAGACATACCTTGATACAATTCAAAGTAATACATAGATTACACTACTCAAAAAAGAAATTAAATAGAATTTTTCCTACTATATCACCATTATGTGATAAATGTCAGCACATAGAAGCCGATTTAAATCATAGTTTTGTAATATGTACAAAACTTAAAAGTTATTGGACTGAGATTTTTAAAATTATTTCCACAGTTTTAAAGATCACATTAAGCCCTGACTCAAAATTAATTATATTTGGGGTTTTAGATTCAACTCAAATTTTAACAGTAAATCAAAGAAATTTTCTGGATTACTGTTTAATAATTGGAAAAAAATTAATATTACAATTTTGGAAGGGACCATTATCCCCGACAATTAAAATGTGGACAGTAGAAATGTTGGAGACATTACAATTGGAGAGAATTAGATTTATCCTAATGGATAAACCTGAGATTTTTGAACAAATATGGTCTCCATTCACTGATTATATGAAGGGGTAGCTGGGCTCAGCATTGAAACTCAATGAGTACCTGGTGGAAAGATCATACAAAAATGTTTAAGATCAGATTTATATACTTGTCTCCATATATTATAATTAGAAATTGTTCCACTCATTGACAAGTTGTATACCGTTTTCTTTTCCACAAATATTTTTATTTTTATTTTTTATTTTTTTGTTTTTTGTTTTTGTTTATTTTATTTTATTTTTATTTATTTTATTTTTTTTTCCTTCTCTCTCTTCTTTATATTAATCAACTATAATCATACTCTTATAATTATTCACTATTCTTTCTTTATACTTTTTTCACTCTATAAAAAAAAGTGAGGCCAATATATATATTTTGTTAACATTTATATAATTTTGGAAATATGTATCAACTATATTTGGAAAAAAATGCTATATTATTTGTTATATGTATGGCCTCTAATAAAAATATATTCAAAAAAAAAAAAGCATGACATTTTCAGATAGGGCGATTTCGGACTCCACGGACAAATCTTTACCGGAATATGCAAAAATGTTACCGTTAGCACGTCGTTTTTTTCGAGAAGTTGTGATTATTCACAAATGAACAAACACATCCATATCAAGATCAGACTTTTAATAGTTACTAGGCCAAGTGCAGTGCGGTTGCGGGGGGGGGGGGGGGGGGGTTGGCAGCATGTCACGTCACACACACTAACTACCACCCCACACACATGCTAACTACCCCCCTTGATATTATATTAATATTATTAATTTGCTCCTTTTACCCCATAACCGCCCTATCCACTGACGCATAGCCCCCAACTCGTAGGCGCACCTGGGGGGGGGGGGGGGGGTGTGGGTTAGAGAGTGCGGGCAGAGAGAAAGTGGGGAGAGACAGAGAGAGAGGAGCAGAGACAGAAGGGCAAGAGACAGAGGGAGAGGGGAGTGGGAGGGGAGGAGGAGAGGATGGGTGGGTGAGGGGGTAGGGTGGGGAGGAGGGGAGAGGGAGATGGGGAGAAAGGGGTGAGGAGAGGGGTGGGGGAAGGGAGAGAGAGGGGGGATGAGGATGGGGAGGGGAGGAGAGCGGGGAGGGTAAAGGAGGAGACAGCAGTAGGGGGAAAGGGGTGGTAGAGGGGGGAGGGGGAGGGTGGGTGAGGGGGGTAGAGAGGGGTGGGGAAGGAGAGGGGGAGCGTGGAGAGGAGGGGAGATGGGCAAAGAGTGGGGAGGGGGAGATAGGGAGAGAGTGGGGAGAGAGAGAGAGGGGGATGAGGATGGGGGAGGGGAGGAGAGCGGGGACGGTAAAGGGGAGACAGGGGTAGGGGGAAGGGGGTGGTAGAGGGGAAGAGGGGGAGGTGAGAGGAGAGGGGTGGGGAGTAGAGGGGAGGAAAGGGAGAGGGGGAGGGGAGAGGCTGAGGGGAGAGGTGGAGAGAGAGTGGAGGGGAGAGAGAGGAGACGGAGAGAGTGGAAGGGGAGTGAGAGGAGGGGAGAGAGAGGAGGGGGGAGAGAGGAGGGGGAGAGAAAGGGGAGGGAGAGAGGTGGGGAGGGGGAGGGTGAAGGGAAGAGTGCGGAGTGAGGGGGAGAGGGGTAGCAGGGAGTGGTGCAAGAGAGAGGGGAAGGGGGTGAGGGGGAGATGGGGTGAAGAGAGGTGGGGAGGGGGGAAGAGGGGGTGGGAGGGGAGGAGGGAGAGGGGTGAGGAGAGAGAGAGGAGGAAGAGGAGGGGAGGGAGGAGGGAGAGGGGGAAGGGGAGAGAGGGGGAAGAGTGTAGAGGGAGGGGGAGAGGGGTAGGGAGAGGGATAGGGAGATGGGGTAGGGGAGGGAGGGAGGAATGTGGTAGGGGAGGGGGGGAATGTGGAGGGAGGGGTAGAGGGGTGGGGGGAGAGGGGGGAAAGAGTGGGGAGGTAGAGGGGGAGGGGGAGGGGTAGGGGCAGTCCAGCTGTTCCCCCTCTCCATATCACCCCCAATCCATATAACCATATAACAATTACAGCACGGAAACAGGCCTTCTCGGCCCTTGCAGTCCGTACCGACCATTTATTTTCCTCTAAATAAATGTCCTTTCTTTCCTCTTTCTCTATTCCCACACACGTGATCACGTGCTTCAACACAGGCTGCTGGGGGGGGGGGGGACTGGGGCAAAGGCTTATGTAAATGAATCCATTCCAACTGGACATCTGTGAGCATTGGGCATTGTGACATCACACGTTGGAACGTTCTATGGGTGAGAGCTGTTTGATTTTTTTTAACATTTTGAAATACTGGGGGGGGGGGAAAGGATTTTATTTAAAATGTGTACATAAAAATGTCTAAATGTAATGAGGAGTGCATTAGTGAATGTAAAAGTGTAATGTCTAGCAAAATGGAAAAAATGGCGGCGTTTGAGCGTCTGGTTTTGGCGGCCCATGGAATCAACGGCCAAAGATCTTATATGAAAAATAAATGGAATGTGACATACACCCACAAACACAGCTGACACACACACACCCACACAGTTTTAAGTATAGATAGTTATGATATGGATTATAGTACCTGCCTCAACTACTTCCTTGGGAGCTTGTTTCATATACAGACCACCCACTGTGTAAAGAAATTGCCCCTTAAGGGTCTGTCCCACTTGGCGATTTGTTTGGCAACTTCCGGCATCATTGACCGACGTATCAGATCATCGAAAAATTTGCGGTGTGACATGGTGGTGATGCGGCGTGACGCTGCGTGATGATGTATGTTCATCAAGTGTCGCAACATTTTTTTTGTCGTTGCTGGATTTTGAAATGTTCAAAATCTTTAAGCGACACTGATATGACGCCGGCAGTCGCCGCAATATTCGCGACAGGGCCTTTAGGTTTTATTAAATCTTTTCCCTCTCACCTTAAACCGAAGTGTTCTGGCTGTAGATACCCGACTCTGGGTAAAAGACTTTGTGCATTCACCCTACTTATTCCTATCATGATTTTATATGCCTCTGTAAGATCACCCCTCAGCCACTTGTGCTTCAAGACATAAAGTCCTAGCCTACCAAACCTCTCCCTGTAGTGAAGGCCTTCAAGTCCTGCCAACATCCTCATTAATCTTGACGGAACTCTTTTCAGCTTAACGAGCCTTCCAATAGGAGGGTGACCAAACATGAACAAAATACTACAGATACAGCCAATGTACTGAAACTTTTCTTGACCACTCTATCTATCTGTGATGCCACTTTATGTGAACTATATACCTGCAGTCCTAGATTGCTCCGCTCTACAACACTCCCCAGGGCCTTGCCATTCACTGCAAAATCTTGACTTCCCAAAATGCAACAACTCGTACTTATCAGCATTAAACTCCATTAACCATTTGTCCACCCATTTGCCAAGCTGATCAATGTCCTGCTGTAATGTTTTGATAGCCATCTTCGCTATCTCCAATTCCACCCACTTTCGTGTCATCTGCATACTTACTCATCACACCTTGTCCATTCTCATCCAAATCGCTGATATAAACCACTATCAGCAATGGGTTGAGCACTGATCCCTAAGGCACCCCACTAGTCAAAAGCCTCCAGTCCTATTTATGTCCCCCATTTTATTATACCACTTTAAGATCACCTCTTAGTCTCCTGCGTGCCAAGAAATATAGTCCTGCCCTGCCATATCTTTGTTGAAAATAATGAAATATTTTTTTAAATAACTTGACCTTTGAATCTATTTCCCCAACCCAACTATTCCATCATAATGATCTTTATTTCAGTTTATGACAATGTTTTTTTCAGTTTCAAACTGTGTGCAAAGTTCTAGCATGCAATGATCATGCTTCCCCAGAGGATCTTTAACAGTGGATTATTAATTAATAATAATAATAATAATAATAAATACTTTATTGATCCCCATTCAGAAATTCAGATGTCCAGAAGCCAACAACCAACAAACCCACATATTCAGAATGAAAGTAGACAAAAAAAAAATAATATTTCTCGGGAATTATTAGTGACTGAAAATATGATGCCGTGGGTTTGAATGCTGACACATTAAATGAGTACTTTGCATCTATCATTATTAGAGGAGATTCTATGAAGGCAACACAAGGGTAGCAACACTGAACAGTGAAAAAATAGATATGGAAGTGGTGCTTAAAAGTGAATGGTGTTTGAAAAGAATTATCTGGCCTCGTTGGGATAGATCCCAAATTGTTGTAAGAAGTAATGGCAGAAATCCGAACTGCTCCATAATATCCAATCATCCATCATCCAATCCTGTTGCCAGTGAACGACAGCTACAAATGTTACATCCCAATTTTGGAAAGGGTCAAGAGATAAATCGGGCAATCATTGATCAACCAATATAATAGAGGTGGTAGTGAATGTTTCTCAACCAATAGCCTAGGAAAAAAATAATTGTTATATGAAAAAAATTCTGGTCATTAAAAGAAAGCCAGCATAAACATGTGGAAAGCAAATTATGTTTTATGACTGATTACTCCTTTGAATATGTTATGTGGAGGATTAGTAAATTTACTGACATGGTGCAAATGGACTGTCAATAGACATTTGATAAACTAGCACATAATAACTGAAGCCAATAGGATTAAAAAGATAGATCATATTGATATGAAACTAACACAAACAGAAACCAAAAGGTACTGGTGATCGGCTGTTTTTCAAGATGGGGTAAGGCATTCCTGAGTCAGCTGTCAGACCTCTTCTCTCTTTGATATACATTAATAAACTTAAATGTGTGCGTAGAGCACCATTTAAAAAAAATAAGTAATGCAGAATTCAGAAATGGTTTGGATAGTGAGGAGATAACATGAGGTGGACCAACAGGCAACGTGAAATAAGTGCCAAATAAAATTGAATCAAATGAAATTAAAGCTTTGCATTTATTAAGAAGATGGCACAAATCTTGCCAACATGCATGGGGAATTGGAGCAGATTGTGAAAACTTGGATGAGATAAATACGAAGCTTTGAAGATGGCAGAAGTTAAGAAGGCTGCTCAAAAGACGCACCTTGGTTTTATTAACAGGGGAATAAGGGTACAAAAAGCAACAACGTTAGTAATTACTCACTGTTTCATAAAATATTTTAAACTGTTTGGCTTGCCAGAGTACATTGGCCAATTTTGGGGGGGACACTTGAGAAAGGATGTCAAGGTCCTGGAGAGGAAGCCATGAAAATGGACTGGAATTGTGCAATGAATGTGGGATTTCAGTTATGCGGCAAGAAAGGTATGTCTTTATTCTTAGAGAAGAAAAGGTTAAGAGGAGATGTGATCAGTGTATTCAAAACTGAAGGGTTTTGATGAAATAACAAAGGAGAATCTGTTTACAGTGGCAAAAGAAACAGTGACCAGAGTACACTGGGCAAAAAAGACGGAAACATGACATGAACATCAGAAAATAACTTTTAAAAGGTGAGTTGCAATGATCTAAAACGCAGCTGGCGAAAAAATTGGTGAAAGTAGCTACAACCTTCCAGGGAGGAAATGTACAGGAAAATAGCATGGGACTAATTGGTTAGGTCTTTCAATCGGCTGGAGTTGGCATAAGCCAAATAGTCAGATGTCTTCTCTCAGGGCTGTGGTATTTGATCATTTCAGCATTGAAAAGGTTTTTTTCCCCATTGTTTTTCTCTTTTTTTCAATAATTCCAAACAGAATTTATATTTCATTCCATTTGTACTTCAAATTAAAGGGGAAAGTTGTTTCTTTTGTTCTGAATTCAGGTAAAAGCGGAGTCTCTGACCTTGGACTGAAGTCACATTGTTCCTGACATTCCATCTTATTCACCAGTCATAAATCATATGTTACAAGACTTTCATCTTATGAAACACAATCAATGGCCAGTTTAGGAATTCATCAAAACATTATTTTCCAAAGACTTCTGGCATTTTCAAGGTTAAACTGTAATGCAAAGTTTTCTTAATGGCTACCTGAAGATAAGGTGTTTGTCATTTGGAATGTAGTAAGATTTAATCTCCTTCATTGTGAAGTTGTTGTTCACGGGCTCACTTGCGAGGATGGGAAGAGGATGACAGGAGCCGATCAAACGCATCTTCCATTTACCGGAGGAGATTGTGAAAACTCCTGACTGACCTTCAGCCACGAATGTATATCCAGTCTGTATAGAAAATTAAAACATTGCAGTGTTAGGCAATGAAGCAAATTGATTTTGTGAATACAAAGATCTTCGTAGCCTAAAGTTCGTTTGGTAAAGAAAGGTACATTTTCCCCAATATTGGTGAGCAGTTTTTTGAGATTTCCTTGTCCTACCTTATTTTTGGTATAGACATGGGGTGCCACCTTTTGAAAAACACGAGGAATTTCCTCTCCTGTGTCATTGTTGACCACATGCAGAACATAGGTCGACAACGAAGTGTAAACCTTAGGCACCACCAGCATGTCCTCTGACAAGAAGAATATTTCCCTGCAGATTAAACAGAACTTGGTCAGACAGTCAAAGCATATTGTGTGTAGGCAAGATGTTTCAACATAGGCATCCAACACACAAACTGTTGGTGGTGGTGGGGTCGTGAGGTTTAACACGAGGTTGTGACCGAGGAGGATATTAAGGTACTTGTTAGCAGGATGAAAAACTATACAAATGATTCCATGGGATAATTAAGTGGTTCAAATTTTGTGGTTAAGCACTGACGGCTTGCTTCTGGAATTCAATCAAGATAAGGACTCCCCTTTCATGAACTTCCTAGTGACCACTTCTGTAAACCACTTTGTGGAATCCTTGATGGCAAAATTCTGTGCAGTTCTGTACAGCCTTCTCTACTGTAACAGGATTGTATCATGTCATTAGGAGAGGCAACCTAAGCACCATCCAGAAAACAAGTCGGAAAAATATTTTTATCTGAAGTCTGAAGAAGGGTCCCAAACCAAAATCTCATAGAATCATAGAGCATGGAATCAGGACCTTCGGCCTAACATGTTCATGCGGATTAACATGCCCTATCTACACTTGTCCCACCTGCCTGGCCCACATCATTCTAAACTATCTATCCAATGTTCCATTCATTATCTCCAGTTGCTGCCTGAACCGCTGAATGACTCCGGCATTTTGTGGTGTGTCTTTGAAAAAAGTTTTTGACAGGCACAGAGGACAAACCACTGATTGCTAGAACTGTCAATTTCTTAAAGTGTTTTTAGTGACTCAAAACATTCAAAATCAGGGAAGAGTCCCAGGAAATAATTTGTTTGAGAAACATTGCAAAATAGCTTTGACACTAAAAAAGTCAAAATTGACTGTAAATTCACGTTAAAATTTCTCAGTATGATTGACAAATATGTTTAAACTTGGATCCATGTTAAAGTTGTTTCTGTTAACAAGCAACATCTTTTCTTACCTGGTGCAGGTTTTTTCAATGTCAGTGACATGTAACTGACCAGGTATTTAATCACAATGAGAATGTAGTTTACTGGCCAGAGGTTAGGGCCTCCATGTTTCTAGCACATTACAGAAATCAATTGGAGGAACCCGAATGTACAATGCACACCGTAGCGGTAGAGTTGCTGCCTAAAGGGCCTGTCCCACCAGCATGCGATTCCATGCGGCAAGCGCGACCAAACCGGCAGCAGGGGCAGCCCGGAGGTCGGGTGAGTGGCGCAACGCGGCGCAAAGTGAGGCGAACTTGGAGCGAAGTCTCAAAGGTTAGTTCGCCAGGACGGAGAGGGACACACAGAGAGGGACATAGAGGCACACACAGAGAGGGTCACGGAGCCACACACAGAGAGGGTCACGGAGGCACCTACAGATAGGTTCACGGAGGCACGACTTCGAGGCGGTGTGTAATGCATCGAGGCGACAGCGAGCCGACAAGCCTTTGCCGCGCAGAATTTTTGAACACGGTCAGTTTTTCGGAGCCCCGCGCGATGTCGGGACGAACTCCGCACAATTCCGCACGGCTCCGGCGATTGAAGTGGGACCGGCCCCGTGACGCCGGACGGCTCAAGCGACCACGTTAGGTCGTGCTCATTGCATGGAGTTGCATGCTGGTGGGACAGGCCCTTTACAGCACCAGAGGTCCCGGGTTCGATCCTGACTTCGGGTGCTGTTTGTACAGAGTTTGTACGTTCTTCCAGTGACATGTGTGGGTTTTCTCCGAGATCTCAGGTTTCCTCCCACACTCCAAGACGTACAGATTTGTAGGTTTAAATGGCTTCGGTAAAATTGTTAAATTGTCCCAAGTGTGTAGGATAGCACTAGTGTATGCGTTGATCACTGGTCGGCACAGATTTAGTGGGCCAAAGGGCTTGTTTCCGCACTATATCTATAAAGCCTAAAAGTCTAAATTCAGATGGTCAGGTTCATTGAACTGCACACTTTGAAGAGGTTTCCCTCAGCAGTTTTGTTTCTGGCTCCAGATTACAACATTGCAGTCACTTGCGTATCTGATGAATGAACCTCGATAGGAAGGTTGCTTTTAACCATGGGAGCTGGGTACATTTAAATATGGTTAAGAAAATAAATCCTGATTAAACAGTTTGTTAAAAGAAACACTATATTTTTTGCTTGTGTTTCTTTTGGGAACAATGTTTGCCTTTTCGTTTCTGGACAGGGTTATGTCTGGCAACAGGCCTGCAAATGGTGTGTTTGGCCATTGACTGTTCATTTAAATTATTTTGGAACTACACAATAATACCATAACAATGCAAGAAACTGAGATGGACAAGGTCCATCTGTCGTCCACCTGTATTGCATTTAGAATCAACAAAAGGCACACAGAGCCGACATGATCCTCCTCACTAATTTTCAGGTACCATTTTTGTAACCTCTTGCAGTCTAATATTCCCGACTGCACCAAGGTCTAGCTATGTTGGTGAGGCTCAACACCAGGTGTCCTGAGGAACATCTGAGGAACATAATTTCAGTTTATACCTGAATAGCATAAACCAGTAGCAGGGAGTCTGATCACTGTATGAGACTGTGTAGTCAATGTCCTGGTCCATTCTTCATCACACAACATTATTTTAAGCTCAGCTGGGAGGAGAGATTATCAGGTGGATAAAGAAAAGTTGAAAATATATGGTCAAAGCTCCCTGGAAGAAATACAACATTTTCACTGACTCCCGAGAACTTCTTTCCCATTACAGCTCAAAGTGGAGAAGGTAGCATTCTGGATTGGATTGAGAATCTCGTACCCGTGAACACAGAAGATCTGCATGTGGCTGGTGGAGCACTGGAAAAATATCATGAGACATTTTTTAAATGTCTCAAAATTCACTGGAAAGATCAGCAAACCCACTTCAATAACCTCTTGTAATCTAACATTCTCACAATTGATGTGCTAGTTCAGAACAATGTGATCGGCACAGATTTAATGTGTATCTAACTAACAAGCACACTACTCTGAGCTCACGAACCTCAGAAAATTCCAATTTTCCTACCACATCAGCCACATCCAACCCCCATCTGTGGAAGAGTCTGCATTTCCATCATTGGCCTGATTAACTGCCACAGGATCCACAAAAACAGGAATGGAACTCTCACAACCATAGAAACATATAAAATAGGTGCAGGTAGGGCATTCAGCCCTTCGAGCCAGCACCACCATTCAATATGATCATGGCCGATCATTCAAAATCAGTACCCAGTTCCTACTTATCCCCATATTTATTGATTCCATTAGCCTTAAGAGCTAAATATAACTCTCTCTTGAAAACATCCAGTGAATTGGCCTTCACTGCCTTCTGCGGCAGTGAATTCCACAGATTCACAACTCTCTGGGTGAAAAGGTTTTTCTTCATTTCAGTCCTAAATGGCCTACCCTTATTCTGAAACTGTGACCCCTGGTTCTGGACTCCCCCAACATCGGAAACATTTGTCCTGTATCTAGCCTGTCCAATCCCTTAAAGGTCTCTATAAGAAGACCCTGTCATCCTTCTAAATTCCAGTGAATACAAGCCCAGTCGACCCATTCTTTCATATCTCAGTCCCACTATCCCAGGAATTAACCTGGTGAACCTATGCTGTACCCCCTCAATAGCAAGAATGTCCTTCCTCCAATTAGGAGACCAAAACTGCACACAATATTCCAGGTGTTGTCTCACCAGGGCCCTGTATAACTGCAGTAGGACCTCCTTGCTCCTATATTCAAGAGGAACTCGAAAGAAAATCTCAAGTAAGTTTCTGAGGAACATAATTTCAGTTCATACCTGAATATCAGAAACCAGGAGCGTGGAGCCTGATCACTGTATGAGACTGTGTAGTCAGCATACACTGTCCTGGTCTTCTCATCATTATAATAAGGATACATTTCTGCCAGTTTTGGATTTTTATTAAACAGATGCCTTGATAAACACAAAAAGAAGAATGAACGCATGTGAAATACAGTCTCATGTTTGTACCTGTCTGAAGTCATTAAATCTTGTTAAAGCCCTTGATCTATCTGTAACATGCTAACTCTTTTGGTAAGCTTCAATCTCATATAGTACACATTTATTACACATTCAGTACATATCTCTGATAATCTGTCCTGGGCCCAGCACATTTGATGCAACCTCAAAGTAATCTCACCAATTCCACTGCTTTCTCAGGAGTTTAAGAAGATTCGACATGATACCAAATGCTCTTATGAAATTTCTAAAAGTGGAGAGCATATTGGCCTGTTGCATCAGGGCCTGGTTCAGTAATTCCAAAGGTCAGGAATGCAGGAGACTGCAGAAAGGTGCTGTACATTGCCCAGTATCAATGCCCCCACCATCAAAGGGATTTACAGGAAACGCTGCCTCAAGAAATTTCCATTCCTGAACAAATGTTTGGACTTTTTTTCCTATGTTCGTATTTTAATCCCAGATTCTCATTTCCACATTCTATTTAGGAACACAACACATTTTAAGTAGAGGAGGACATACTTCAAATACATTACTTCAGACAGGCTATATTATAGAAAATGTTGATGAGGAATATTTAATATTGTATTAAACATTAAGGCTGTTCAAAAACTATACAAGATTCAGTAATATTTAATGCATCATACCTAAGTAAAAACAAGCCATTTTGCTCCCGATTTGAGTCTAGAACAAGGTAAACCTCGTCCAGGATTGCTTGGCAAAACAAATTTCCTTCTGTTCCTGTATTGATACAAAAGAATATGTGTTTCCGGAGTCACTCGTACATTTTCTGAATTAAGAACCAATTTCAAATTAGCTTCAATCTAGAGAAGTGTAAGGTTGCAATTTTCTAGTTGCTAAGCAGAATTCAAAGGGACACACTATCTGCACAGCACAAGTCTAAAGGGCCCGTCCCACTTTCATGACCTAAGTCACGACCTTATTTACTCATGGACATTTTTCATCATGTTGAAAAAACGCCCCGACCTACTTGATGCCACGAGAACCTACGACTAGCATCACGGCCTATCTACGACCTACCTTTGACCTTGTGACGACCATGCTGCGAGCATGAGTCAAGGGCAAACTCAGCAGAGGTCGTGAATTAGGTTGTGAAAGTGGTTCAGGCCCTTAAATAAGGCAAAAGAACACTGAGAATAAATGGTTACATTCATAAATCATTAATAGTAATTGCAGGCACTATTGCAATGTTTCAGAAATATTTAGAGAGGTACATGGATAGGATAGGTTTGGAGGGATATGGGCCCAAAACAGACATGGGACTAGTGAAGATGGGGCATGCTGGTCAATGTGGCAAGTTGGGCCGAAGGGCCTGTTTACATGCGGTATGACTCTATGACCATGATTCTATAATATTGCAAAATAAGGTATTGATACCAGCATGGGCCAATTGGAATAAAAGGCCTGAATAATATATAATACTAGGTTTGAATTGCTGTGGAAAAAAACAAACCGTGCACTGGGGTTCATTTCCAGAAAGGTAGAAATGAACATTAAACAAATGATGTCAAATATGTATTTAATCTTAGTTAGGCCACATTATGAACAGTATTTGGAGGTATTAGAGAAATGCCTTAAGCATCACAAAGATGATAACAAGAACTGAGAGTACAGAATTATCAGGACATAATTCAGCTCCATGATAATCAGCCTCACCATATCTCTTGCAAATGGATGGATGCCAACCACCATTTGCAGAGGAGCAGAGAAAATGTGTCGGATGGAACTACAGATGCTGGTGTAAACAGAAGATATGCACAAAAACTGGAGTAACTCAGTGAGTCACGCAGCATCTCTGGACAAAAGGAATAGTGGTGCCTCGTTGCACTTTCAGTTGTGTCTCTGTGCTTTCAATCATTTGTTTTATATCTCTCGAGATCACCGTCTATACCACTTGTTTCCCTTTCCCCTGACTCTCAGTCTGAAGAAAGGCCTCCACCCGAAATGTCGCCTATTCCTTTTTTTCTGATATGCTGCCTGACCTACTGAGTTAATCCAGCATTTTGTGTTTACCTTTGGTTTAAACCAGCACCTGCAGTTCCTTGTGTTAAAGAAGGAACTGCAGATGCTGGAGAATTGAGGGTTACACAAAGAGCTGGAGAAACTCAGCGGGTGCAGCAGCATCTAAGGAGCAAAGGAGATAGGCGACGTTTCGGGTCGAGAGGTTTTGTGTAACCTGCAGTATCATCCTCCTCAAGTTTGAAGATTGTTTAGAAGAAGAGAGAAGGCTGGAACTTGCAAGAAGATATTTGATAGGAGTAAGGCAAACTATAACGTTACGAGGCATGAGGTTGTGAGAGGAATCTGTGAGCAAGTATTGGGTAAGTCCACATCTCATCTGTGGGTATCTTTTAAAGGCCAGTTGATCAAAGGTCAGAAACTGCATGCTTCAGTGAGGAGGGATAAGGGTGTCAAAGTAAAGAGCCTGTCCCAATTGGCGATTTTTTGGCGACTGCTGGCATCATATCAGTGTCGTCAAAAGATTTTGAACATTTCAAAATCCAGTGGCGACAAAAAAAAATGTTGCGACACTTGAAAAAACGCCACGCTTCATACATCATCACGCCGCATCACCGGCGCATCATACATCGTCACGCCGTGTCGCGTCGTGTGTTTTTCTGTGACCTGAAGACGTCAGTCAATGATGCTGGCAATCACTGAAAAAATCGCCAAGTGGGACAGGCCCTTAAAGGAACCTTGGCTGAGCAAAGCGGTTACAAATTTGATCAAAAAGTAAAAGCAAACGTACACAAGCTTTAAGTAGACAAAATCAGATAAGGCCCTTGAGGAATATAAAGCAAGGAGGAAAGTCAGGAGATTAGAAATGTCTTTGCTGAGCCCGATTAAAGAAAATTCCAAGGCTTTTTATACTTTAATTCAAAATTAAAGGGTAATCAGGGAGAAGATAAGATCGCTTGAGTCAGTTGTTGTCAGTTGATATAGGCGAGGTACTAAATAAGTACCTTGCATCTGTATTCAGCAAGGACATGCAAGACAATGCATGTGGAGGATACTAAAATGCAACGACAGTTTGAGATTGAGGAGGAGGTGGTGCTGAGGCTTGTTTTCAGAATATTAAGGTGGATTAATCCCCTGGGCCTGATGGGATCTATTCCACGCCATTGAGATAAACAAAAGTGGAGATTGCAGGAGCTTTTCCAAAGACGTTTTCCAAAGCATCTTCTCTAGCTTCGTGAGGCCCTGGAGTACTGGAGCATAGCCACTGTTGTTCCTTTGAAATAGGTAGAATTCATGAAATTATTGGCCGGTGAGGTTCACGTCAGTTGTAGTGAAGCTAAGGGAATGAATTTGTCAGGGTAGGATTTAAGGACAGTCAGCATGACTTTAATGGGGCAGGCTGCATTTTACTATCTTGATCGTGTTTTTTGTGGTGATGAATGCGAACAATGATAGGTCAAACCATTGAGCATATGGAGTCAGGAAGTCATGATGCAGCTTTATAGGACTGGTTAGGCCTAATTTGGAGTATTCCATGCAGTTCTGGTCGCCTCAATACAGGAAATGAAGTGACAGCTATGGAAAAGATTTAGAGAAGGTTTACCAGAATGATGCCTGAATTGGAGGGTATTAGCTACAAGGAGAGGTTGGATAAATTTGGATTGTTTTCTCTGGAACGCCAAAGATTGAGGAGAGACTTGATAGAAATATATAAAAATCATGAGAGATATAGATAAGGTACACAGTCGGACCCTTTCTCCCGACATAAAAATATCAAACACTAGAGGACATGGCTTTTGCATGAAAGGAAAGGTTTAAAGGAGATGTGCAAAAACTATTTTTTTTTAACACAAATTGTAGCTGGTGTCTGGAATGCACTGCTTGGGGTGGTGGTGGAGGCAGATATGTTAGTGGCATAGTGGCGTCTAAGAAGCTTTTGGATAGGGACATAGAAGTGTGGAGAATAGAGAGAAACTATTATTTTCAGATAGTTAAGAGTTGTTTGGAATCATGTTTGGCACAGACATTGTGGGCTGAAGGGCATGTTCCTGTTTACTGTCCTATGCTCAGTATTCTATGTAAAGAAAAAACTTTGTTTTAGTGTCCACAGTTTGCTTCACTCCTGCTTGAGAAACAGCCGTACAATGTTTTACATTGTTTTACATTGCTTAGCCAATTTCTTTCTTTGCCTTTTAATGCATGGATTTCAGTCGTGATGACGAACTTCGCATGCAATACTTGTTGAAGTCTACATATTCCATATCAACTACATTGCACACATCACTCCTCTTGTTGACCTGACCAAGTCAGGTAGAAACACAATTTGCCTTTAACAAAACCATACTGGGTTTTTGCAATCAATGCACACAAATAACCGCTAATTCTGTTCCTGATCTTCTATCTTCTATTTATCTACCTATATATTATATATTATATTCTTATTATATATCTATATTACTAAAAGTCTGATCTTGACCACTCTCTGTTGTTCTGTATATTGATTTTTAAACAAACGCTGCCACTTACGGCTGTGTTTTTTGGCCATCTTACTCAGAGTCCCCCTCCGCTGCGCAGGACAAGAGGATTTTTCCAATTGATGAAAAATAAAAGAGTTATTAGTGTTTTAAAAATGTTGAGATTCGCTCTCCTGAAGCCACGCCCCTTCCAGAGGGACTATAAAACCCAAAAGTGTTGAGTGCCTCAGTCGATCTCTGCAAGATGGGGGAGCGAGAGGGTCACGTCTCTCAGTCTGAGCTGTGAATAACACTGAATACATGTCTACTAAACTGTGAGTGGTTTTACTGACCTGTCAGTGCCCTTAATGGGGTTTGAAAATATAGTTTGGAAATGCTAAAACTGTGTTGCCTTTGGTTTGGAAATGCTAAAGCTGCGTTGCCTTTGGTTTGGAAATGCTAAAGCTGTGTTGCCTTTGGTTTGGAAATGCTAAAGCTGTGTTGCCTTTGGTTTGGAAATGCTAAAGCTGCATTGCCATTGGTTTGGAAATGCTAAAACTGTGTTGCCTAATTAAAGTTGCCTTACCTAATTAAAGTTGCCTTGCCTAATTAAAGTTGCCTTGCCTTTTATATAATTAAAAGTCTAATCTTGACTACTTCCTGTTTGCGCTTTATATTGATTTTAGAAAGAAAACGCTACCACGTAAGGCTGTGATTTTTGGCCATCTTACTCCGAGTCCCCCTCCGCCCAACAGGTGCCGAGGATTTTTCCCATCGATTAAAAATAATATTAGTGTTTAAAAAATGTTGAGATTTTCTCTCCTGTCAATCATGCCATGAAGGCCACCAAGAAGTGTGGGCGTGGCTCAGTCTCTGCAAGATGGAGGAGGGAGAGGTCACAACTCGCTGTCTTTAGTGGCCTTGCACCCTGCTTGAAATGGCATGAAACTGCACTTGAATTTGGTGGCCTTGCACCCTGCTTGAAATGAAATTTCAAGGAATAGCCGTGTGTCAACTGCCAGCCCACCAACCGTGAGTGAGTGAGCTGCCAGCACAACAGGCTTGAGTGACTGAGCCGCCAGCCCATTGAATCCATTTGGCACACAATTTCCATAACAACCCATGTCGGAGACACTTCATTTGGAAAGATTAAGACTTGTCCTCTCGGACAGGCTAGACCAGTTTAGAGGAACATGGTCTCCATTTATTGATTATCTAAAGGGACAAATTGGCTCGGTTCGAGGGCCTGACTGAAACCTGAACGAGGAATGGATGAAGAATCATATATAATAGATCACTGATATATCTCCAATGAAGTATAGAATGTTTAAAACTCCACTCACATTATTGATTTTCTATTTTTATTCTTATTTTAATTTCCTTTATTATTTCTTTCTATTATTTCTCTCTGTATTAAAAATAATAATAAAAAATATAGTACAAACAAGAATGACTGTAAATTTTTAAAAATATTAAGAATGTATGTGATGAATTGTATATTATTTTGTTTTTTTTCTTACATTTTAAATTGTCTTAATATGTATTTACTTCTAATAAAAAATATATTAACAAAAAAAAAAAAAATTCCATACCAACCCTCTGGAAACCCAGTTCCTTCAGCCCACAACACCCATACTAGCGATCCAGAAAGCCCCCCCCCCCCCCCCCAATGGCCACCAATATTGGAATTGGTGGAAAGGTAGATATTGCGTTGGGGGACCAGCCCTCCCGTGTATATATATTATATATCTATATAACTAAATGTCTCATCTTGACCACTGCCTGTGCGCTGTATATTGATTTTAGAAAAAAATGCTACCATATAGCACTATGATTTTTGGCCATCCTACTCACAGTCCTCCTCCGCTGATGAAGCCCCAAAGATTTTTCCAATCGATGAAAAGTAAAAAAGTTATGAATGTTTAAAAAAACATTGAGATCAGATGATTGTTCGCCTCGCCTGTCAATCAACATGATGAAGGTAACACCCCTTCCGGGCGGGGGGAGGGGGGGGCAGGAATATAAAGCCCAAATGGTAGGAAATTGCATTTGAATTTGATGGCCTGCACTCTGCTTGAAATGGTATGAAATTGCATTGAATTTTGTGGCCTGCACTCTATTTGAAATGGTATGAAATTGCATTTGAATTTGGTGGCCTGCACTCCGCTTGAAATGATATGAAATTGCATTTGAATTTGATGGTCTGCACTTGGCTTGAAATGGCATGAAATGGCATTTGAATTTGGTGGCCTTCACTCTGCTTGAAATCATATTTCAAGGAATATCCGTGAGTGAATTGCCAGCCCACCATCCGTGAGTCAATCAACTCCAGCCCACCAACCGTGAGTCAACTATCAGCCCAACAGCCATGAGTCAGTCAACTGCCAGCCCACCAGATGTGAGTGAACTGCCAGCCCACCAGCCCTGAGTGACTGAAGTGGCAGCCCACCAGTTCTGAGTGAGTGAGCTCACATTACAAGTTTTTCCAACCTCTCCTTGGAGCTAATACTCCCTAATTCCGGCAGCATTTTGGCAAACCTCTTCCGCACCCTCTCTAAAGTCTCCACATCCTGATAATTGCAGAATCACACCCAATATGCGGCCTAAGTACTGCTCTCCAGGGTCTGAAGAAGAGTCTCTGACCTGAAATGTCAACCTATTACTTTTCACCAGAGATGCTGCCTGACTCCGGCATTTTTTGTCTATCTTCAAGGTCTTATCAAGCTGCATCATGATTCCTGAATCTTATACTCAATACTCTGAGCGATGAAGGCAAGCATAACATACTCCTTCTTTATTACTCTATCTGTATTGCCACATTCAGGGGTCCATGGACTTGAACCCCGAGATATCTGATACGGTTCTTGCCATTAACTGTTGACTTTTCCCTTACATTCAACCTCCCAAAGAGCAACACCTCACACTTACTAGAATTAACTCCACCCATTCTAGAGCAGATCAATATCTCATTGTATACTTTGATAACTTTCCTCAGTTTACAACCCAACCAATTTTTATGATGTCTGCAAACGCGCTAACCAGCCCATCTACATTTACATTTGTTGGTGGGTGACGCTTCATGCACCGTTACAAGCGAGAATGGGCAAAAATTGCTGTTTACATCCCCAAATGAAAGTATTTTTGAAGTTTAAATGCTCTCTTTAAGAACCTGCGTAGGAAGGAACTGCAGATGATGGTTTGAACCGAAGATAGACACAAAAAGCAGGAGTAACTCAGCGGGACAGGCAGTATCTCTGGAGAGAAGGAATGGGTGACATTTTTGGTGGAGACCCTTCTTCAAACCTGCCTGAAGAAGGGTCTCGACCCGAAATGTCACCCATTCCTTCACTCTGGAGATGTTGCCTGTCCCGCTGAGTTACTCCATTTTTTTGTGCCTATTTTAGTTTTAAGAATTGAGTTGAAGGTGTGGCAGATTGTGACAAGTGGAAGTACACATTCCCTGTCTATAACTGTAAATCCTAAAACTGCAATTGCTGTAAAACAAATACACAAAATGCTGGAGATAGTCAGCATGTCAGGTCACATGCTTTGTGCTGTTGAGTAGCAGCATCTTGAGAACCCATAGACCCACAAAAGCAGCCTGCCTGTTCTGCATGTCTGCATGTCAAGAGCCAAGAGTACAATTCTTCAGGCCACATTATGTGATGGAAATTAGAATCCACTAATTATTTCCCACATATTGACAATTTGCATAGATACTCGGAGTTGCAAACAACTCAAGTGTCTACATCGCTTAATTTCTTACCTATTCTTGCTGCGGTGATGATGTCTTGAACATGTATTTTTCTCCACCAAGCTTGCAATTTAATAGCAGCCTGGATTTCTTCATGGGATGGGGTCCTGTCCTGCCACCGCTCAGGCACTTTATAATCTGTGTTATTAAAAACATGAAGGGTGACATGAAATACACATACATCGCATGAGAAAATAGTCACTCTCTTTCAACAGCAACATTGTAGCTTCACTGTCTCTCGTAGCAGAATCATCAACTCATTGACCAGTGAAGCTACTTCTGAATATGTGTGAAACTACAGATCTATAATGGTGACATCAGGATGCAAACAAGTTGATGTAAGGTTTCCCTTTATGTGAAGATAGAAGGGAGGGAGGGTGTGGGTAGGGTGCACAAGAATCCCAGACCATACATATCAAAGGAGATAAAATACATGCACACCATTAATGAAGCCCGCGGTCTCTGGTAAGAAGAGGCTGACTCAGGAGCACCATGCCGTGGAGAGAGTTTCAACCACCCTGACCCGAGAGTTTCAATCGCCAGGACGGGGTTTTCGATCATCGGCTGCGGAGGCTTTGATCACCGCGACTGTGGATGGTTTGACTGCCCCGGCCGCGGGAGAACATCATTGTCACATGTAGCAATATTGTAATTGGTACATGTGACAATAAACTGAACTTGAAACCTTGATTTATGACGTCATGCTGAATCAATATCAGAGTTACCATGTGTCTGATCTTTGCTGATTAAATAATGAGATCACTCAAGCACTATATTGAATGGAAGCACAAGGGAATGCCAATGCCGGTTTACAAAAAAAGCCACAACGTGCTAGAGTAACTCAGCGGGTCAGGCTTCATTGCTGGAGAACATGGATAAGTGATGTTTTGGGTTGGGACCCTTCTTCATTCCGTAAGAGTCATATAGTGATACAGCATGGAAACAGGCCCTTTGGCCAAACCTGCCCATAACGGCCAACATGTCCCAGCTACACTAGTCCCACCTGCCTGCATTTGGCCCATATCCCTCCAAACCAGTCTTCTCCATCAACCTGTCTGTTTCTTAAATGGTGGTATAGTCCCTGCCTCAACTATCTCCTCTGGCACTTTGTTCCATATATCCACCACCCTTTGTGTGATAAATTTACCCCTCAAATTCCTATTAAATAATTTTCCCTTCTTAAACTTATGTCCTCTGGTCGTCGATTCACCTACTCTGGGCAAGAGACTCTGGCCATCAACCTGATCTATTCCTATCATGATTTTACACATCGCGATAAGATCACTCCTCATCCTTCTGAGTCCGATCCTACTCCTGCCTATAGCTCACACCCTCTCGTCCAAGCTACATCCTCGTAAATCTTCTCTGTACCCTCTCCAGCTTAACATCTTTCCTATAACAGTGCCCAGTCTTTCCTATAACTTGGTGCCCAAGTCCTTTAATTCATGGGATTCTTGTGCACCCTTCCCATACCTTCCCTCCCTCCTATTCCCACATAAAGAGTGGCACCACGAGCGATAGCCTCGCCAACAGCCCGTCTGGCCTTTCGACATTTTTTTTGTAATTCTGAGTGCGTTTAAATGCATGATTTAATGTTCCTCTGTATGTCTTATGTGAGGGGTGCTGGGGGATACCATGTTTAGTCACTTACCTTGACGGAGATGTGACTTTCCTCCTTGTTGCATCTTTTCCCCCCTTGCGGCCTAACAACTGGTTTGGTGCGGTGTTTACAGACCAGAGACCGGCCCAGAGCTTCAACAGTAGGCGCGGCGGACTTACCATCGCGGAGCCTGGGAACCTTTGCTGAGGGTCGCCAGTGTTGGAGCTCCGACTGCGGGGGCCTGTTGACTGCAGCGGTCCTGGAGCTTCTAGCCGCGGGCGTGGCGCGGATTTACCATCACGGAGCCTGGGATCCCTTGCTGGGGATCGCCAGAAGAAGTGCTCGACCGCTGTCACGTGGTCTTTAACATCGTGAAGCCACGGTCTCCAGTAATAAGCGGCCAATTCAGGTACTCCAAGCCGCGGTGTGTGTTCTGATCCGCCCCGATGTCAGATTTCGATCATCCCGATGAGAGGGCTGTACATCGGGCCCTTCATTGCAGCGACTCCAGAGGGTTCAAGGTCCCGACCACGAGTGAACAAAGAAGGAAGACTGACTGAACTTTATCACCTTCCATCACAGTGAGGGAAATGGATGTTTATGTTAAACTCTGTTGCGTAATGTGCTCTTTTTACTTTTATGGCTGTATGGTAACTCAAATATCACTGTACCTTAATTGGTGCATGTGACACCAATAAATGTAAACTTGAACTTGAACTTGACACAAAATGCTGGAGTAACTCAGCAGAACAGCCAGGATCTCTGGAGAGGCAGCATCTCTGGAATGGATTTCGGGTTGAGACCCTTCTTCAGACTCCCCGGGCCACCGCCGCTGCCGCCGACTATCACTGTCTCCCTGGGGCCACCGTTGTTGCCACCGACTCTCACCACCTCTCCGAGGCCATAAACGCTGCTGCTGCCGACCTTCACCGTCTCTCCGGACCTACGCGACCACCGACACTTTATCCACTGACCCGTACCTTTGGTCCTGCCCTCCACGGGTCTCCACCAGCGCCTCGGCCTACCTCTGCCTTTCCACCGCCCATCATCAGGCCGGAGCCGTCGCCTCACCAGGATCCCAGGTTCAGCACCAGGCCCACAACCTCCACGATACAGACTCCAACGGCACTCCGAGGTCCAACTGCTCCCTCCCTCCTCCAGGGAACCTCAGTAATGATTCCACTGGGTTTCCCCTGCCCCCTCTTTTAACCAGGTTACCTCAACTACTCCCCACCCACACCCTAATCCTTACACCACCCTCCTATCTGAACCCCCACCAGACCTCACTTTAACCTCTGTCCATTTGCCTGCCTGCTTCTGACCCAACCCCGCCACTTGTCATGTCTTCACCTCCCCCTTTCAAATATGCAACAGTCTCTCCTCAACAGAGGCCTCATTTTTGTTCCCCTCCGCCCCACCTCAATGGGTTCCTGGTCCGCCACGACATAGAGCTTTTATTCCATTGCATCCGCCTCTGTGCCTTTTTCCATGAGAAAGAGTCCTCACCACCCAGTGATGAACCCTTCTCCCATCTCCACCAGTCCCACTCCTCTACGACTCCTCCGGACGGCCTTCTACCTTCTTTGGACCTTTTTATTTCTAACTGCGTGACATCAAACGTCTCAATTTTTCCACTCCCCTTACCTACTCTAACCTCAACCCCTCTGAATGTACAGCCCTCCACTCACTCTGCAGCAACCCCGACATGATAATCTAACCCGCCAATAATGGAGGTGCCGTGGTAGTCTGGTGAGCTGAGGCCAGGCGCCTGCTCTCAGACACCTCCTCCTATTTGTCCTTGGACCATGTCCCCACAGTTGATCACCAGGCCATAATCTCACAAACCACATCTGATTTTAACACTTCCGGCTGTCTGCCCACCACAGCCTCCAACCTTATCGTTCCCTAGCCCCGCACGGCCTAGTTTTACCTTCTCCCCAAAAGTTCAATCTGAAGAAGGGTCTCGACCCGAAACATCAGCCATTCCTTCTATTCAGAGATGCTGCCTGTCCTGCTAAATTACTCCAGATTTTGTGTCTATCCTCAGTGTAAACCAGCATCTACAGTTCCTCCTTCCACAAAGCTTACATCAACTTGTTTGCATCCTCCTGATGTCAGCACTATAGGTCTTGATGTATGTAGCTTCGCATATATTCAAAGATTGAAGAAGAATCCAGACCTGAAATATCACCTGTCCACGATCAGCCTGGCCAGCTGAGATACCACTGCATTTTGTGTCTATATTGAATCGGCTTGATGTGTTATAAGATGTTTTACATCAATGGTATTGAACAATTCACTGCACCGCAGTTGATTGAATGTTTGGAAGTGATTGTTGGGCGCTGTACATTGATGAAACATGGCAGAAAATTAAAATCATCCTTGGCCTTGTCGCTGAGATTGAACATAATCCCCATCTAACAACTCAACACCCAACTGTATGGGATCATTGCTAATTTAATCCCAGATTCATATTTCTGGTATCGCTATAGGGATCCTTGTCACCTTTTTTTCATCCATATCATGTCAGAGAGGCATACCTTTGGCCTAACTCAACCATACTGACCAAGAATCCCCATCTAAACTAGTCCCATTTACCCATGTTTGGCTGATATCCTTCTTAACCTTCCGTATCCATGGACCTGTCCAAATGTCTTTTAAATGTTGTTATTGTACATGCTTCACCTACTTCCTCTGGCAGCTTGTTCCATTAACCCACCACTTTCTGTATGAATAAATTGCCCCTCAAATTCCTAAAAAATCTTTCCCTTCTTACTTTATATGGAAGCCTTCTAGCACCCCTACCCTCATTATTCCCAGGGCTGCCAACTCTCACGCTTTGAGCATGAGAATCACGCATTTTGACAGATTCTCACACTCTCACGCTGATCAGAAATTTCTCACGCACTGTGGTGAGAAATTCTGTGATCAACGAAAACCTAGATAAACTGCATGGTCCGCGGGTGTTGACGAGCCGGGGTTGAGGGAGGGATGGAAGCACAAGCAGCAGCGGAGGCAGATGCGCAAGGGGATCCGTGGCTAGCGAGTGTTTGCCGGGCTGGTGAGTGCTTGCGGGGCTGGCGAGTGTTTGCCATGGACGGATGCCGGGAACGGGGCTGGCAAGTGTTTGCGGGGCTGGCGAGTCGCTTGCTGCAGCTTCGGCCATGGAGCAGCGTCAGTGCAAGTCAGTCCCGGGCCGTCGGAAGCGTTGCGCCGCTGCCGTGAGAGTTTCTGTGCAGAAGGGACAGAGACTCTCAAAGGGAGGCGGTGAGAGAGAGGGGAAGGAGACAGAGAGACGGGGGGAGAGAGAGAACGGGGAGAGGAGAGAGAGGGGAGAGACAGAGAGGGAGAGAACGGGGAGAGAGAAGAGTGAGAGGGGAGAGAGAGGTAGGGAGAGAGAGGGGAGAGAGGGGAGGGGGAGGTGGGGAAGAGAGAGAGGGCTGAGAGGGAAGAAAGAGGGAAGAGAGAGAGTGGGAAGAGAGGGGGTGGAGAGGGTATGACAGAATGGGAGGGGCAAGAGACGGGGTGGTAAAAGAGAGAGGGGAAGAGGGAGAGAGGGGGAAAGAGAAATGGGGGAAAGAGAGAGAAAGATGGGGGCAAAGAGAAAGAGGAGGTAGAGACAGGAGAAAGAGAGAGGGGAGAGAGAGCAAGGGGAGAGTGAGGTGGGAGGGAGAAATGGGGGGGAGAGAGGAGGAGAAAGCAAGGAGAGGGAGAGGGGGGAGAGAGAGAGAGAGAGGGGAGAGATGGGAGAGAGTGTGTGGAGAGGGAGTGAGAGGGAGAGCGAGAGAGGGGAGAGAGAGGGGGAAGAGAGGGAGATAGAGAGGGAGGGAGAAAGAGAGAGAGAGGTGAAGAGATAGAGGGTGAGGGGGGAGCGAGGAGGAGAGAGAGAGAGAGAGAGAGAGAGAGGGGAGAGAGAGAAGAAAGAGGGGGAGAGAGTGAAGAAAGAGGGGGAGAGAGAGAGGGAGAAGAGAGAGGGAGGGAGGGAGAGAAGAAATAGGGAGGGGAGAGAGAGAGAGAGAGGAGAGGGGATGAGAGAGGAGGGAGAGTGAGGTGGGAGGGAGAGGGGGAAGAGAGAGAGGGGGAGAGAGGGCAGGGAGAGGGAGAGGGGGAGAGAGAGAGAGGAAGAGAGGGGAGGAGAGAGAGAGGGGGAGAGAAGAGAGAGGGGGAGACAGGGGAGAGAGAGGGGGGTGAGAGGAGAGAGAGGGAGAGACAGAGGGGGAAAGAGAAAGGGGGAGAGAGAGAGGTGGAGAGAGAGAGGGGAGAGAGAGAGGGGGAGAGAGGAAGATAGAGAGGAAGATAGAGAGGTAGGGCTGCCAACTCCCATGTATTGAATGTGAGAATCACGCATTTCACCAAATTCTCACGCTGATCACAAATTTCTCACGCTCTGCCGTGAGAAATTCTGTTATCAATGAAAATGTCAAAACTCATATCAACTGCATGGGCCATGGGAGTTGGAAGCAGAAGCAGCGACGGGGACAGATGCGGACGGGGAGCGGAGCTGGCGAGTCACTGACTGCAGCTCCGGCCATGGAGGAGCGTCAGTGCAAGGCGTCGGAAGCGTTGCACCGCTGCCGTGAGAATCTCTGTGCCAAATTCGCCCAGGTGACCGGCATGGATCAGGCTGCGGTTCGGTGCATCCTGGAGGATAACCAGTGGCTGCTGGAACTAAGTACCAAGCACTGGGTAGAAACGGTGGAAGATAGTGGACTTCAAATGGGGGTGGTTGGAGAAAGCATTCTGCTTGCCTGCTCGATTTTCACTTACTGTAACTGCAGGAAAAATGTTCCCGATGTTGGGGGAGTTTAGAACCAGGGGTCACAGTTTAAGAATAAAGGGGGGGGCAGTTAGGACTGAGATGAGGGCAAACTTTCTTCACGCAGAGAGTTGTGAATCTGTGGAATTTCATTTCGGAGTCACGTGAGTGACTTCGTGAAGAGCCCCCCGGCGCGCATGCTCGACATATCGTCGTATCGCGTTGCTGCGACGGCTGACGGAGGAGCGCGCTCCTCGCCAGCCCTTCATAAGGGAACCACGCAGGTAAGTATGCTACCTTAAGTTGGTGGTTCTTGTTGTGTTTGCTTCACAGCAAGAACATGGATGGGAGTTTGAGAGGCCGGAGATCGGAGAAAAGTCGCCGGCCAGCAGTTCCGGAGCGAGAGTTGTCGGGGGTACCTGCAACACAGACCGGAACGAGGGCGGAGATGTCGGTGAGCTCTGTCTTTTCAGGTCCGGACCCGCCCGCACACCACAGCTCGGAGGAGTTCGACGAGGAGGAGTGTGGTGTGCCGCCAGAGCAGGACGACCCTGCCATGGCAGTCAGGTCGTCAGCAGGCTTGCTGACGGCCTCGAGCAGAAGGGTCCGTGCGGCTGCACGGCCCGTTTCACGCAGCCCTCTGAGGAGGGGAAGGGCAGGAGCCCAGAAGCCTAACCCTGTCGGGGCTAAGGCTCTGCCTGCCGCCAAGGAGCGGTCAGGTTCCAGGACGGGGCCCGGGGCAGCTGTGAGGTCCAGCCGTCGCCCCCCATCTTTCGACGCCGGGACGAGTCAGTTGGGGGTCCCGTCACGGTCGCCGAGCCCCCCATGGATGGGTGGGCGAGACCATGCATCGGAAAGGTCCACGATGTGGGCAGCTGGCAAGCCTGCACGGGCTCAAGGTATCCAGGCTTCGGCTGGTGCCGACACCATGCCGCATCTGTCCGTAGAGGCAACGGCTTCCGCTCCCGCTAAACGGAGGCGGTTGAACACGCCCGTGCAGGAATCGCGCAGTTTCGCCTCGGCGGCTGTCGACGACAACTACCGGCACCGGCAGGGCCTCGACGAGGTGCGGGCCGATGACAGGAGCCCCGGCCAATTTTCAGAGCCGGAGGACTCCGACCACCTGAGTGTTCAGGGTGAAGGGCGTATTGACCGTATGGAGCGGCTGCTGGAGCTTCTCATACAAGGTCAACAACAACAGGCATCCAGCAGCGACAGGCACAGGGCTTCATCACCAGCTTCGTACACCAGCCTGGAGCAGCAGGACGAGGAGGCAGTGGTCGACCCCATCCCACCCCCGCCTGAATTACCGGCGGAGGACCTCCTCGATGTGGCCACCAAGTTTGCAGCCCCTCATTCCTCGGGGCTTCCCATCAATACGAAATTGGCAGCCACTGTGGACTTCCTAAATAATCACCAGCTTCAGGAGGAAGTTCTACTACAAGCCATGAGCCGTCACAAGGCTCCATCAAACTGCAACTCCCTCAACGTGCCTGTGGTCAATACGCCAATATGGGGCAACATCAGTGCGGCTATCCGTCAGCAGGAGCTGAAAATTCAGCGGATCCTGAAACTCCTCACGGCCGGGATTACTGCCTTTGTGCGGTCGGTCGACGGAGAGGAGGTTAATTTGGACCAGGAGGATGCTCTGGCGCTTCTGTGCGCTACTCAAAATGAAATAAATGGCTTTCGCAAAAATAGCATCCGCCCAGCGCTCAACCCTAAGTTTGCAGGGTTGTGCAAACCACCGCCGCCGCCGCCGCCCCGTCAGCTCTTTGGCGAAGACCTTTCCAAAAGGGTCAGAGAGCTTGATGAACAAGCCAAGACCGTGGGGCTCATGCGCTCTCATAGTGCCCCCACGCCATCGAGCTCAAAAGCTCCGCTTGGCCGCTCACGAGGGTCTGTCAGCACTTCTACCAGAAATTACCCTCCAGCTCCAAACCGATATCAACCACCCCAACACCAGGGGTCTTTTTTAGGACAGGCTCGGCAGAAGCCGAGGTGGAAAATGAGGACGCCACGACCTCAAACCAACCCAGCACCTCTACGTCCACCCACTCGTGTCAGGGACCGCCGGTAACCACAGAGGTGAGGCGGTCTGGTTCTCTTTTTTCCCTTTGTTTAACTTCACATGTTGGTGGGCGTCTGCGGTTGTTTGCGGGTGCATGGGGTGACATTACCAGTGATGAGTATGTGTTACGGAATATTCAGGGCCATAGCATTGAGTTTATTAATGGGGACATCCCTCCGTCTCAGCATAGACCGGGTCGTACTTTTAAACTAACGGCTGCGGAACAGTCCGTAGGCTATAAGGAAATTTTAAGGTTGGAACAGAAAGGGGTCATAGAGAGAACGGTTCATGAGCCCGTTGAATTTGTTTCCAATATTTTTACTCGACCTAAGAAGGATGGAGGCTGTAGAGTCATTATTGATCTAACCACTCTGAATAACTTTGTAACATATACTCATTTTAAAATGGACACGTTTGAAACGGCCAAATCATTGATCTCACAAGGGTGCTTTATGGCATGCATTGATTTACAGGATGCGTACTATACCGTACCCATGAAAAAATATTACAGAAGGTTCTTAAAATTTATCTGGATGGATCAGCTGTGGCAATATAGGGCGTTGCCTAATGGGCTCACCACAGCCCCTCGATTATTTACTAAATTGGTGAAGCCAATTATGGCTTATTTAAGACAACGACATCATATCATTATGGCCTATTTAGATGATATTTTAATTGTCGGCCACACCTTGGAATTAGCTCAACAAGGGGTTGCAGCTGCGGTCAATTTGTTCCAACAGCTTGGGTTCATTATTCATCCAGAAAAATCTAAGTTCTGCCCCACCCAGGTAATTAATTATCTGGGGTTCCAGGTGAATTCCATTAGCATGAGAGTCACCATACCAATTAACAAAATTGAGGAGGTAACACAGGTGTGTACAGATTTAATCAATACTCGTATACCATCGATTCGTCACACAGCTACTGTCATTGGCAAGATTGTGGCTTTGTTTCCGGCAGCCCGGTATGGACCTCTGCATTATCAAAACTTGCAGAGAGCCAAGATCGCTGCGTTGCGACGGCATGCTGGTCATTATGATCGATCAATGCAGCTGCCGCCTGCAGCATTGGATGAGTTACGATGGTGGGTTTGCCACATTAGTAACTCGTTTAAAACTATTATTGAGGCAAAACCGATGATATACTTACAAACTGATGCGAGCTCTGATGGCTGGGGAGCTACGAATCAATATTCTAGTTGTGGGGGCCGATGGGATACCCTTGAGAATATGATGTTGGTATCACAAGGGATCAACTATTTGGAGCTGCTTGCAGCATTTCACGGACTTCGTGCATATTGTTCCAAGATCATTGGAGCACATGTCCGGCTCCAAATAGACAATACCACAGCGGTGGCGTATTTAAACCACATGGGCGGTACCAGGTCAGTTTCATGTGATAAATTGGCTAATTCAATTTGGCTCTGGTGTGTCAAGAGAGACATTTGGATTTCAGCTACCTATTTGCCAGGTGAGCTTAATATTGTGGTGAACGCCAGGTCACGCAAGTTCAATGATAATATTGAATGGATGTTACATCCTGAAATTTTTGCAAAAATCACAGCCAAATTTGGGAAACCGGACATTGACCTTTTTGCGTCCCGGTTGAACCATCAGGTACCAACCTACGTCTCGTGGGAACCAGATCCTGGGGCTATAGCGTTAGATGCATTCTCGCTAGACTGGGGGAATTGCTTTTTCTATGCATTCCCCCCGTTTTGCCTCATCAGTCGGGTATTACGTAAAATTCAGATGGATGGTGCCAAGGGCATCCTTATCATACCCGACTGGCCTACACAGCCGTGGTATCCGATGGTCTTTGACACGCTCAGTGAACCTTGGGTCCGTTTGCAGGGTAGCCCAGAATTAGTTACTCACCCTGTTTCAGGGGAGCCACATCCCTGCCATGGCTATTTAAATTTGTTGGCTTGCAGATTCTGAATCGGCCTTTAGTTCAATACGGCCTTTCTACCCGGACCATGGATACCATTGCGGCGTCGTGCCGAGAGTCTACAAGGCGAAGATACCGCTCTCACATCAGGAAGTGGGAAGCCTTCTGCAGCCGCTCTCGCATCACGTACGATGCCGTGACTATAACCGACGACCTGGAATTCCTCGCGGGGTTGCACCATGATGAACACTTAAGCTACAGTGCCATCAACAGCGCCAGGAGCGCTCTATCATTCTACCTCAATATTGAGGTGGGATCCAACAGGCTAGTGTCCAGGCTCATGCGGGGTATTTTCAATACGAATCTGCCTACACCACGTTACAATATCACCTGGGATGTCAGGGACGTTTTAACTCTGCTCAGGACGTGGTCCCCCATGGAAGGGCTCCGGCTGGACAAACTCACCATGAAACTGGTGATGTTACTAGCGCTGACTTCAGCACAGAGGGTACAGACACTCCACAAACTACGTGTCGACAGAATGATGTCTACCCCCACAGTAGTAGTTTTCTTTGTTGACGAGCTACTAAAGCAGCACAGACCTGGGTGCACAGGGCTGCAGCTGAAGTTCCCGGCATACCCCGCCGATGCTAGGCTATGCTTAGCCTCCCATATCCGTTACTACGTCAAGGTGACGGCAAGCATCAGAGGAATGGAGAGATACCTGCTTGTCACTCATAAGAGACCTCACCATCGAGTGACAACACAGACGATATCCAGGTGGCTTCGAGTCGTCTTGGGTAAGTCAGGTATCGACACTAATGTGTTCAAATCTCATTCCACCAGGGCTGCATCGACGTCGGCGGCGAGGGTCATGGAGGTGCCCATGGACCATATTCTCGCCACAGCAGGATGGGCTAATGAAGCTGTGTTCCAGCGGTTCTACAACCGGCCCGTTGCTGCGCCTCTACAGTTCGCAGAAGCCGTGCTAAATGCGGGGCAAGAACGTGGAGATGTCCCCGAATGAGGGTTTTTTTTATTTGTTTGTTAATAAATATGCTTTGTTTTGCAGTATGGACTAGTCAGCAAGTTATTCCTCCCATCCATCCCTGGTAGTGGTGTGACAGCATGGACGTGGTCCAGGGCGTGTCATCACAGAAGCTTTGAAGTCTTCACGAAGTCACTCACGTGACTCCGAAATGAAATAGTAAGATTGAACGAGAACTTACCAGTTCGAAGGTTGATCTTTATTTCATGAGGAGTCGAAGTGAGGGATTTCGTGCCCTCCTCGCCCAACCCTCAATCACCTTCATCTGGTAATCTTAGTCGTTTCATTCTTACTATGTGAAGTCATTTCTTTTGATTGGTTTTCTGTGATTCCACGCCGCTACTTTGAAGTATGTCGAGCATGCGCGCCAGCGGGCTCTTCACGAAATCCCTCACTTCGACTCCTCATGAAATAAAGATCAACCTTCGAACTGGTAAGTTCTCGTTCAATCTTACTATTCTCTGCCACAGAAGACAGTGCAGACCAATTCACTGGGTGTTTTCAAGAGAGAGTTACATTTAGTTCTTGGGGCTAATGAAATCAAGGGATATGGGGAAAAAACAGGAAAGAGATACTGATTTTAGATGAATAGCCATGATCATATTGAATGACAGTGCTGGTTCGAAGGGCCAATGGCCTATTCCTGCACCTATTTTCTATGCTTGAGTGTCTGGCAATAAAACTCGATCACTTGATTTTGATGCATTCATGCATGGTGGGGGTATAATGTAGCCATAGAGTGATAGTGTGAAAACAGACCCTTCAGCGCAACTTGCCCACACCCGCCAACATGTCCCAGCTACTCTACCTACTTTTGGTCCATACCTCCAAACCTGTCCTATCCATGTATCAGTTCAACTGTTTCTTAAATGTTGAGATGGTCCCTGCCTCAACTACCTCCTCTGACAGCTTGTTCCTTGTGAATAAAGGTACCCCTTAAAAAGTTACCTCTTAAAAATACTTCATACAAAAAACATTGAAATCATACTACTACAATGCACTAAAACATGATTTCATTTCGGAGTCACGTGAGAACCTGCCAGCACACATGCGCGACATATCGTCGCAACGCATTGCAGTCGACGGCTGGAGGTGGAGCGCGGCTCACCACCAGCCCTTCATAAGGGCCACTCAGGTAAGTATAGGCAACCTTGAGTTGGTTGTTCTTGTTGTTTGAGCATATTTCTCTCCAGCAGGAACATGGAAAAAAGGAGTGCGGGCCGCAGGACGTCCGATAGGAGTCGCCGGCCAACTATCCCGGAGCCCTCTTCAACGGCGTAAGTCGGGGAGCCCTGTATTCACAGGACCCGAACCACCGACACAGCTAAGCTCTAGCGGGGATCCTGCAGAGCAGGATATCGGTACGGCGCCAGAGCAGGTGGATCCTGACTCCATCTCATTATCACCAACGGGATCGTTGGCTGATACGGGCAAACGGGGTTCACGTGCTGCTGTACGGCCCTTCTCCCTGAGCCCTCGTGGAAGAGCCAGGGATAGAGCTCGTCTACCTAGACCTTCACGGGCGGAGGTTTCCCCAGAGGCCGCTAGATTGCGGACTGGTGGATTGGCGAGACCCGAGTCCACTGGCAGACCTGGGAGGGCCAGTGTAGACTTGCCACCCAGCAGGACCAGGAAGAGTCGCACAGGTGGAGTCTCGCCGCGGTCACTGCGTCCCCCGTTGGCGGCAGGACGGGACCGCACGCCGTCTGAGTCCAGAGTAAGGACAGTCGGCAAGCCCGTGCGGATGTCGGGTCACCACGCCGCGGCGTTGGGTGCCGACCTCTCACTTCATTTGCCCTTAGAGGCAGCGGGGCCTAGCTCAGCCAAAAGGAGGCGCACGAGCAGATCAGCGCGGGAGTCGTTCAGTTTCGCTGAGGCAGCTGGTAGCGACGTCTCATCTCGGCACCGAGATTACCTCGACGAGGTACGGGCCGATGATAGGAGCCTCAGAAGTTCCTTTGGGCATGAGGACTCTGACCGCCCGTTCTCGCATGACGAAGGGCGAATTGACAGGATGGAGAGGATGATGGAACAAATCCTGCAGCAAAACCAAAGGCGGGAAACATTTAGTTCCAGGGGCATGGATATATCCCCATCGTCAATGGATAGCTTGAGACAGCCAGAGGAAGAGGAAATCTTGGTCCACGCACCAACAGCACCTTAGGAGGAGCTCCTGGACGTGGCAGCCAAGTTTGCGCTACCTGAATCATCGGGACTACCCCTCAATACCAAACTGGCTGCTACCATTGACTTCCTCACTAACCATCAGCTACAAGAGCAGGTCCTTGCGGAGGCCATGAACAAATACAAGGCACCGGGCAATTGCAACTCCCTTAACGTGCCTATTGTGAACATGCCGATTTGGGGCAATATCAGCCCAGGCATCAGAGCTCAGGAAGTGAAATTGCAAAGGATCCTGAAATTGCTCACTGCTCGGATTACCGCGTTTACGAGGTCGGTGGACGGTGTGGATTTGAATACCGAGCAAGAGGATGCTCTGGCACTGCTGTGCAACACACAGTATGAAATTAATGCGTTCAGAAAAAGCATCATCAAGCCTACATTGAACCCCAAATTCGCTAGGCTATGCAGAGCACCCCCTACACCACCACCCAGACAGTTGTTCGGAGAAGACCTCCCGAAACAGGTCAAGGATTTGGATGACCATGCAAAGACGGTGGGTCTTATGAGGCCACATACCTTGACCAGACAGGCGGCCAGAAAAGCACCGTTCTTCAGGCCACGAGGTCAAACCGAAAGGCCAGCAAGGACCTATGCTCCAGCGCCTCCGCAATATCAGCAACCTCAACAGCCCAGGCCTTTTTTAGGGCTAGGCCCGCAGTGGCCAGCATGGAAAATGCGGACTCCACATTACCAGCACAACCCAGCACCTCCACGTCCCACCAAACATGTCAGGGACCGCCGGTAACCATGAAGGTAAGGCGGTCTGGATTTCATGCACTTGCATGTCTAACCTCACATGTTGGGGGTAGATTACGGCTTTTTAAGGAGGCATGGGAAACCATCACTTCTCATGAGTTTATCTTACAAAGTATTCAAGGCCATGAGATTGAGTTGATAAATGGTCAAATTCCTCCACCCCAGCATATGCCAAATCGCAAATTTACACTGTCCAGCAAGGAAACGGCAGTAGGCTATGCTGAAATCTTGAGGCTACAAGAAAAAGGCGTGATAGAAAGAACTATACACGAACCAATTGAATTTGTATCTAATATATTTACAAAAACCAAGAAGGATGGAGGATGTCGGGTTATTATTGATCTGACCCATTTGAATACTTTTGTAAAATATACCCATTTCAAAATGGACACGTTCGAAACAGCCAAATCTTTGATTTCTGAGGGCTGCTTCATGGCATGCATTGATTTAAAAGATGCATACTATTCAGTATCCATTCAGAAACATCACAGGAAGTTCTTGAAGTTTATGTGGATGGATCAGCTCTGGCAATACAAAGCTTTGCCTAATGGGCTTACCACAGCCCCCAGATTGTTTACTAAATTACTCAAACCAGTGCTGGCTACACTGAGGAGACAAAATCACATGGTCATGGCTTATCTGGATGATATCCTAATCATTGGAAACACTCTGGAATCAGCGAAATTGGCAGTTTCGGCCACTGTGGAAATCTTTCAAAAAGTGGGATTCATTATCCATCCAGATAAATCAAAGTTCTGTCCTTCACAGGTTATGGATTATCTGGGATTCACGGTGGATTCCAATCGCATGATGGCCACCATACCAGCTAACAAAATTGGGGATGTCATTTAAGCATGTAAGAATCTGGTCTGTGCCAGTATACCATCAATTAGACAAATTGCTAAGGTGATTGGGAAAATCGTAACAGTTTTTCCAGCTGCTCAATATGGACCTTTGCATTATCAGAATTTGCAAAGAGCCAAGATTTCAGCGTTAAAATTGAACGCTGGACATTTCGATAGACCTATGCAGCTACCTCTCAAGGCAAAAATTGAGTTACAATGGTGGATTGACAATATCCATGATTCATTTAAACCCATCATTGTGCCCAGTCCGATGGTATACTTACAAACAGACGCAAGCTCCCATGGCTGGGGAGCCACGGACAACTACACGAGATGTGGAGGCAGATGGGACACCCTTGAATCTACCCTGTTGTCATCACAAGGGATAAATTATTTGGAGATGCTAGGAGCATTTCACGGAATCAGAGCTTATTGTTCAAACTTTACTGACACTCATGTCCGTCTTCAAATAGATAATACCACTGCGGTGGCATATCTAAATCATATGGGCGGTACCAGGTCAATTTCATGTGATGAATTGGCAAATACAATTTGGCTCTGGTGCATACAACGGAATATTTGGATTTCAGCTACCTATTTACCAGGTAAGCTCAATACAGTGACGGACGCCAGGTCACGAAAATTTAATGACAACATCGAGTGGATGTTAAATCCCCAAATATTCGCAAATATTACAGCCAAATTTGGTAAACCGGATATTGACCTTTTTGCGTCACGGTTGAACCATCAGG
Source organism: Raja brachyura (assembly GCA_963514005.1). Next base: position 15,656,006 of record OY740788.1, read on the forward strand.
TACCAACATACATATCATGGGAACCAGATCCTGGGGCAATGGCGATGGACGCGTTCTCGCTAGACTGGGGGAAATGGTTTTTCTATGCATTTCCTCCATTTTGCCTCATCAGTCGGGTATTGTGGAAAATACAGTCAGATGCTGCTAAAGGCATTCTTATCATACCCGACTGGCCTACGCAGCCATGGTATCCGGTGGTCCTTGATATGATCAGTCAACCATGGGTCCTCTTTGAGGGTTGCCCACAATTGGTGACGAACCCTTTTTCAGGGGAACCGCATCCCTGCCATAGTCACTTAAAGTTATTGGCTTGCAGGTTCTGAACAGGCCACTACTGCAGTATGGCCTATCATCAAGGACAATGGATACTATTGGAGCATCATGCAGGGAGTCCACAAGGCGGCAATATCTCACGCATATCAGGAAATGGGAAACCTACTGCGGCCGCTCCAACATTGCATATGACTCCGTTACTATCACCGATGTCTTGGAATTCCTGGCAGGGTTGCATCATGACGAACACCTCAGCTACAGTGCCATCAACAGCGCCAGGAGTGCGCTATCATTCTACCTCAATATTGAGGTAGGATCCAACAAGCTGGTGTCCAAACTCATGCGGGGAATATTTAATTCCAATCCGCCAAGACCTCGTTACAACATCACCTGGGATATAGGGAAAGTACTAACCCTGCTCAGGACGTGGTCGCCCATGGAAGGGCTTGAATTGGACAAACTCACCCTGAAGCTGGTGATGTTACTGGCACTTACTTCAGCGCAAAGGGTACAGACACTTCACAAGGTCAAGATTGACAGAATGATCTCTACCCCAGGAAAAGTAATCTTCTTTATTGATGAATTACTTAAGCAGCATAGACCTGGATACACAGGGCTGCAGCTGAAGTTTCCAGCATACCCCGCTGATGCAAGGCTATGTTTAGCCACCCATATCCGCCACTATATAAAAGTGACGCGGAAATTAAGGGGAATGGAGAAATACCTACTTATCAGCCACAAAAAACCTCACCATAGAGTGACGGTACAGACGATCTCCAGATGGCTCAGGATCGTCTTGAACGAAGCAGGTATTGACACTAATGTCTTTAAATCCCATTCCACCAGGGCTGCATCGACGTCGGCGGCAAGGGTCATGGAGGTGCCTATGGACCATATTCTTGCCACAGCGGGATGGGCGAAAGAAGCCACCTTTCAACGGTTTTATAATAAACCTGTTACCGCTCCTGTATTGTTCGCAGAGCCCGTGCTGAATGCGGGTCAAGAGCATACAGATTCTCCCCAGTGAGGGGTTTTTTCTTTGTTGTTATTAATAAATATTATTATTTTTCAGTACAAGCAGTCTGAAAATTTGATTACTCCTATCCATCCTTACAGTGGCGTGTGTGACAGCATGGACATTGACCAGGGCATGAAATCACAGAGCTTTGAAATCTTCACGAAGTCGCTCACGTGACACCGAAATGAAATAGTAAGATAAAACGAGAACTTACCAGTTTGAAGCGTTTGCATATTTCGGCAGTTTCAAAGTTTATGGTACTAAGATCAGTGATGGAAATGGGTTTTAGGAACTGGGGGTACGCTAAGGTCTGTGAGGCTGAGGTTGGGAAGGGGGGGGGGGGTTTAACGTGCGGTCTTACCCATGTAAGAGTGCAAGAATGCATAACTTATTTATCGTGTATTTGTAATCCAGTTTGCATGTGTATTATATGTCATAACTGCTTTCTTGCATCTCTCTCTCTCTCTCGGTTGGCTGCAGCCATTGGCTGCTTCAGTGAGGGAAGCAGGTCGGTGATTGGTCACAATGCCCCTCAGAGACTGTGTCTGATTGGCTGCTGAGTGACCAGCGCATTATGTGATAGGACACAATGCCCTTGGAGACAGCGGCTGATTGGACAGGTGGAGACCGATTTGTTGATTGGACGGGAATTTTAACAATTTTAAAGGAAGCTGGTCGATTATTGGATGCAGCCCTCTTAGCGACTTAGCAGTTGATTTGCCGCCAAATAATCAGGCACAAAAAATTGACAAACAGGAAAACAATAAAATCGGAATTTCGATTTAAATCGGAAGAATATCATGCCTGATCTGCAGCAAATATACTAGTATCCGCTCTAGTATCGTTGATCTGCAGTCCATTCCTATTGAAGAAGAATCCTGGACTGAAACAACTCCTAATCCATTCCATCCACAGATGCCGCCTAGCCCGCTGAATTCCTCCAGCACTGTGTTTTTTATTTAACTCTGAAATTGAATATAGACATAAAGCTGGAGTAACTCAGCAGGACATGCTGCGACTCTGGAGAGAAGACCCTTCTTCAGACTGAACTGAACTCTCGTCTGTGAGAGTACTTGTGATTGTCTGAAGAAGGGTCTCGACCCGAAACGTCACCCACACCCCAGAGCTGCCGCCCGTCCCGCTGAGCCACCGCAGCCCCCCATGTCCACCTTCAACTCCAGAGCCAAACAAAAAGCACAGAGTGCTGGATGAACTCAGCGGGCCAGGCAGCACCCGTGGATGGAATAGGCCAGGAGCCGTCACGGGCCAGGGCTTCCACCCCCCCAACAGGAAGGAACAGCAGATGCAGCCGTCCCCGCAAAACACCAAATGATTCTGGGAATGCCGAGGCAAGAGGGTGAGAGAGGGAGTGAGGGAGCGAGAAAGAGATGAGATGGGGAGTGGGAGAGAGAGTGCACGAGAAAGAGAGAGGGAGGGAGGGAGGTAGAGAGCGAAAGACAGAGAGACCGAGAGAGAGAGAGAGATCGAGGGATGGAGGGAGAGAGAGAGGAGAGAGGAGAGAAGAGAGAGAAAGAGAGAGAGAGAGTGAGAGAGAGGGAGAATAATAAAATAACGTGGGTGAATGACTTTACCTGCACACCAGAAAGAAGCCCGTGCTCGCTGTCTGGAGCCCTCGATGACAGTGAGTTTTCAGAAATTCTCCCGTGGATTTTACTCAAAGGAACGCAGCGTCATTAATACTTGGTCAAAACACAATTGCATTTACTGAGGAATGTGATTGATGTATTGATGGCGCATTGTATAACTCTCATGACCGGTGCAGCAGTGACTCGTTGTAACGATTATCCATGGTCGTTTTTTAAAAAACAAATCCGTATTTAAAAACTCTGACTCCCTTCTAGTACAGAAATTGGACAAAAACTGGAAACTGAAAAGTAGGGGAACACTGTTCCCCCTTGCGTACCCCCCCATTTCCATCACTGACTAAGATATGGAAGATGTCTTCCTCTGCATTACTAGAAGATTGTCAATGTTTATCTGTGAAAATCACTCTTCAGACCCATTAAAGTCCATCTCGAAATATTGCAGTGTAAGTCCCATTGTAAAATTCTCAATATCTTTTATGGAAAAATTTGAAGCTTGAAGATTCATGGTTTTATGAGAAACCTTGTTTTTATGGAATCACTGCTTTAGATTATGGTGAGCATTTTAATGTTAGAACAATAACTGCATTATTGTAATAGGAATAGCAGTACATAATAGCTAAACAGCTACAATGAACAAACTGCAATTCAATCGTGAGCATCTCCTTCTGAGAAAAAATGACAAAATCGTCAAGGTTTGAATTGGATCTAGCAACCTCAGACAAGTAGGTTTTTATCCGGGTACATCAACAAGAACTTGAAAGCCATAATCCCTACTTCAGCTGGGGTCACATGTCAACCTCTACTGGTTCACTCACCTGGATGAAGCTTGATCTTTCCCTCCACTTCCATTGGAGCATCAAGGAGCAGTACTCTGAAAGCAAAATTAGTCTCTTGGCTGACAGGACCATTGAATATGTGCTGCAGGGTGGCGTAAAGGGCATTATTGAAGGCCTGGTGGATAAACAGCAAGTTGACAATGAGCACAGGCACCAAAATAGGTAACCTTATTGTGTAATGTCAATTAACATTACTATAGTATCTTAACATTAACTGTGGAATGAGCAGGAATTAAAAAGTTTACTTTCTAGAAGCTCTTTTTCAGAAAAGGCTTAAAAAATGATGTGCTGCATATCATATAGGTGATGTTTCAGGTCGAAACCCTCGTTCAGTCTGAAGAAGGGTCTCGACCCGAAATGTCACCCATTCCTTCTATCCAGATATGCTGTCTGTTTCACTGAGTTACTCCAGCATTTTCGGTTTAAATCAGCACCTGCAGTTGTGAATATGCAGGGATTTGGGTGCTTTGGACAATGGCAGGTTTCTGTGAAAACTTGGCTTTACAGATAAGTGACAATGCTTTCCAAAGTGCTGCTGGGGAACCACAAGACTGATCGGAGTCACTGAGTCTGGGGGTTTGCAGAGGTTGCAAACTCTTGAGCTATTGGTTGCAAAGTCTTGAGCTCTTGTGACCTGCTTGCTGCCACAGAGTCTGGGGCTCTGCAGGTGTTCCAAGGCACTGACGCTATTCCTGGACCTGTGATTGGTTAAGAGAGTTTTATGGTTATACAATGTTTCTACTTTGTTTCTGTGTTTGCTCAAAAATACCTGTGATTGGATGCCCTTAATGGCATGTTTCCTGAAGTGTTAGAGATTTTTTTACTTTGTTGCTGTATAGTAAGATGTTTGTCATTGCTTATTGACTGGTTATGAGAACTGTCACTCTATGTATTTGCCCACCGGGATCAGTGATTGGGCCTGTAGGGGTTGTCCTCCCCTATATTTGTGCGCTACTTCTGTACAGGGGTATAAGAGGATGGGTAATTTGTTTGGGCGTGTCAGTTGCTCTTGACTTCTCTTCTGTTTGCTTGAGGCTTGTAGACTTGTGTGATTGGATCTGTGACTGTCCCTGCAGTTTGTACAAATAAAAGGAAGGTTTGGACACCAGAGTTTGACAGTGTTTGACTATATCAGTCTGGGGAGAGAGATTTAGATCCAGAATCAACACAGTTCCTTCCTACACCATTTTGTCTTGTTATGGTGAATCTGGTGTACTGTGTTCAAATCAAGGCATTACACACCATGGAAAGATACCACGGTCCAACATATTCACCATAATGATATAAAATTGGGGTAATATTGAGGGGCTAGGTTACTGAGAGAATACGTGTATTCCCTTGAATAGAGATTTGGGATTATTAACTGAGACATTCAAGGCAATTAAAAGAAAATGCTGAGTGCATATGGACAGAATCCAAGTGTTTGGCTTGTCCCACGTAACTGAAATTAATTATTTTGGGGGTTTAACACAATTGAACCCCCACTCCCCCCCCCCCCCCTCCTCGCACTGAGATAAAAGGTCTGCAGTGGTGGAATAAAATATCTTATTGAATGGTGGAATGAAAACTAGTCAACAAATGTCCTACTAGTGATTCTATTTGTTACAATAATAAGAACAGATACAATAGAAGGTAGAGATTTCAGAGAGTTTAGCAGGATTATGATACTGTTAAACTAGATTTCATTTCGGAGTCACGTGAGTGACTTCGTGAAGAACCCGCCAGCACGCATGCGCGACATATCGTCGCTACGCATTTGCAGTCGACGGCTGGAGGTGGAGCGCGGCTCACCACCAGCCCTTCATAAGGTCCACTCAGGTAAGTACAGGCAACCTTGAGCTGGTTGTCCCTGCTGTTTTGAATTGTTTTTTCTCCAACAGGGACATGGATAAGAGGAGTACGGGCCGCAGGATGTCCGAAAGGAGTCGTCGGCCGTTAACCCCGGAGCTCTCTTCAACGACAGCACCCGCTAGATGGGCCGGGAAAAAGGTGCGAAAATCGGGGAGCCCTGTGTTTACAGGACCCGACCCACCGACACAGCTGTGCACAAGCGGGGTTCCCGCAGAGCAGGAAGTCGGTACGGCGCCGGAGCAGGTGGACCCTGACTCCATTTCATTATCGCCAACAGGATCATTGGCTGATATGAGCAAACGGGTTTCACGTGCTGCTGCACGGCCCTTCTCCCTGAGCCCTCGTGAAAGAGCCAGGGATAGAGCTCAACAACAAAGCCCTTTTAGGGCAGAGATTTCACCAGAGACCGCTAGATTGCGGACTGGTGGTTTAGCGTGAACCGAGTCTACTGGCAGACCAGGGAGGGCCTGTGTAGACTCACCACCTAGTTGGACCAGGAGGAGTCATACAGGTGGAGTCTCACCACTGTCACCGCATCCCCCTTTGGTGGCAGGACGGGACCGTACGCCGTCTGAGTCCAGGAAAAGGACAGGCGGCAAGCTCGCACGGATGTCGGGTCATCACGCTGTGGTGTTGGGTGCCGACTTCACACCGCATATGCTCTTGGAGGCAGTCGGGCCTAGCTCAGCCAAAAGGAGGCGTATGAGCAGATCCGCGCGGGAGTCATACAGTTTCGCTGAGGCGGCTGGCAGCGACTTTTCGTCACGGCACCGAGATTACCTCGATGAGGTACGGGCCGATGATAGGAGCCTCAGGAGTTCCTTCGGGCATGAGGACTCTGACCTCCCATTCACGCACGATGAAGGGCGCATTGAACGGATGGAGAGGATGATGGAACGGATCCTGCAGCAAAATCAACGGCGGGAAACATCCAGTTCCAGGGGACTCTTGGATATATCCCCATCATCAATGGATAGCATGAGGCAGCCAGAAGAAGAGGAGATCTTGGTACACGTACCAGTGGCACCTGAGGTCCCTCAGGAAGAACTTTTGGACGTGGCAGCCAAGTTTGCGTTACCCGAATCATGGGGAGAACCCCTCAATACTAAACTGGCCGCTACCATTGATTTCCTCACCAACCATCAGCTACAGGATCAGGTCCTTGCGGAGGCCATGAACAGGCAAAAGGCACCGAGTAATTGTAACTCGCTCAATGTGCCTATTGTGAACATGCCTATTTGGGGCAATATGAGCCCGGGCATTAGAGCACAGGATGTAAAGTTACAAAGAATCCTGAAATTGCTCACATCTGGGATTACCGCTTTTGCGAGGTCGGTGGACGGTATGGACTTGAACACCGAACAGGAGGATGCTCTTGCATTATTATGCAACACGCAATATGAAATAAATGCGTTTCGAAAAAGCACCATCAAGCCTACGTTAAACCCCAAATTTGCGGGGCTATGCAGAGCATCCCCAACACCACCACCCAGACAGCTATTCGGAGAAGACCTTCCGAAGCAGGTCAAGGATTTAGATGACCATGCCAAGACAGTGGGTCTTATGAGGTCGCACACCTTGACCAGACAAACGGCCAGGAAAACATCATATTTCAGGCCACGGGGTCAAACCGAAAGGCCAGCAAGGACCTACATACCGGCGCCTCCACAATACCAACATTTTCAACAGCCCAGGCCTTTTTTAGGGCAAGGCCCGCAGCGGCCAGCATGGAAGATGCGGTTACCGCATCACCAGCCCAACCCAGCACCTCCACGTCCCACCAAACATGTCAGGGACCGCCGATAACCATGAAGGTAACGCGGTCTGGATTTCATGCACTTGCATGTCTAACCTCACATGTTGGGGGTAGACTACGGTTTTTAAGGATGCATGGGAAACCATCACCTCAGATGAGTTTATTTTACAAAGTATTCAAGGCCATGAGATTGAGTTTATAAATGGTCAACTTCCTCCACCTCAGCATATGCCGAATCGCAAATTTGCACTTTCCAGCAAGGAAATAGCAGTAGGCTATGCTGAAATCTTGAGATTACAAGGAAAAGGCGTGATAGAAAGAACTATACACGAACGAATTGAATTTGTATCTAACATATTCACAAAAACCAAGAAAGATGGTGGATGTCGGGTTATTATAGATCTAACCCATTTGAATACTTTTGTAAAATATACCCATTTTAAAATGGACACGTTCGAAACAGCCAAATCTTTGATTTCTAAGGGCTGCTTCATGGCATGCATTAATTTAAAAGATGCATACTATTCAGTATCCATTCAGAAACATCACAGGAAGTTCTTGAAGTTTACCTGGATGGATCAACTTTGGCAATACAAAGCTTTGCCCAATGGGCTTACCACAGCCCCCAGATTGTTTACTAAATTACTCAAGCCAGTGCTAGCAACACTGAGAGGGCAAAACCATATGGTTATGGCTTACCTGGATGATATCCTAATCATTGGAAAAACACTGGAATCAGCAAAATTGGCAGTTTCAGCCACTGTGGAAATATTTCAAGAAATGGGATTTGTTATCCATCCAGATAAATCAAAGTTCTGTCCTTCATAGATCATGGACTATCTGGGATTCATGGTTGATTCCAATCGCATGATTGCCACTATACCAACTAACAAAGTTGGGGATATCATTCAAGCATGTAAGAATCTGGTCTGCGCCAGTTTACCATCAAGACAAGCTGCTAAGGTGATTGGGAAAATCGTAGCAGTTTTTCCAGCTGCTCAATTCGGACCTTTACATTATCAAAATTTGCAAAGATCCAAGATTTCAGCATTAAAATTGAATGCTGGACATTTTGATAGACCCATGCAGCTGCCATTTAAGGCAAAAATTGAGTTACAATGGTGGATTGATAACATCCATAACTCATTTAAACCCATCATTGTGCCTCGTCCGGTGGTGTACTTACAAACAGATGCAAGCTCCCATGGCAAGGACAACAACACAAGTTGTGGGGGCAGATGGGACACCCTTGAATCTACCCTGTTGTTATCACAAGGGATAAATTATTTGGAGATGCTAGGAGCATTCCACGGACTTAGAGCTTATTGTTCAAACTTTACTGACACTCATGTCCGTCTCCAAATAGACAACACCACTGCGGTGGCATATCTAAATCATATGGGCGGTACCAGGTCAATTTCATGTGATGAATTGGCAAATACAATTTGGCTCTGGTGCATACAACAGAATATTTGGATTTCAGCTACCTATCTACCAGGTAAGCTCAATACAGTGGCGGACACCAGGTCACGTAAATTTAATGACAACATTGAGTGGATGTTAAATCCCCAAATATTCGCCAAAATTACAGCCAAATTTGGTAAACCGGATATTGACCTTTTTGCGTCACGGTTAAACCATCAGGCATCAACATACGTATCATGGGAACCAGATCCTGGGGCAATGGCGATGGACGCTTTCTCGCTAGACTGGGGGAAATGGTTTTTCTATGCATTTCCTCCATTTTGCCTCATCAGTCGGGTATTGCGGAAAATCCAGTCAGATGCTGCTAAAGGCATTCTTATCATACCCGACTGGCCTACTCAGCCATGGTATCCGGTGGTCCTTGGAATGATAAGTCAACCATGGGCCCTCTTTGAGAATTGCCCACAATTGGTGATGAACCCTGTTACAGGGGAACATCATCCCTGCCATAGTCACTTGAAATTATTGGCTTGCAGTTTCTGAATAGACCATTACTGCAGTATGGTCTCTCATCAAGGACAATGGATACAATTGGAGCATCATGCAGGGAGTCCACAAGACGGCAATATTTAATGCAAATCAGGAAATGGGAAACCTACTGTGGCCGCTTGAACATTGCATATGACTCCGTTTCAATTACAGATGTGCTGGAATTCCTTGCGGGGTTGCATCATGACGAACACCTCAGCTACAGTGCCATCAATAGCGCCAGGAGTGCGCTATCATTCTACCTCAATATTGAAGTAGGATCCAATAAACTGGTGTCCAAACTGATGCGGGGAATATTTAATTCCAACCCGCCAAGACCCCGTTACAATGTCACCTGGGACATTGGGAAAGTATTAACCCTACTCAGGACGTGGTCGCCCATGGCTGGGCTTGAATTGGACAAACTCACCCTGAAGCTGGTGATGTTATTGGCACTTACCTCAGCACAAAGGGTACAGACACTTCAAAAGGTTAAGATTGACACAATGATCTCTACCCCAGAGAAAGTAATTTTCTTTGTTGATGAATTACTAAAGCAGCATAGACCTGGGTACACAGGGCTGCAGCAGGTGTTTCCAGCATACCCCGCTGATGCTAGGCTATGTTTAGCCACCCATATCCGCCACTATATAAGAGTGACGCGGAAATTAAGGGGAATGGAAAAATACCTGCTAATCAGCCACAAAAAACCTCACCATAGAGTGACAGTACAGACGATCTCCAGATGGCTCAGGATCGTCTTGAACGAAGCAGGTATTGACACTAATGTCTTAAAAACCCATTCCACCAGGGCTGCATCAACGTCGGCGGCTAAGGTCATGGAGGTGCCCATGGACCATATTCTTGCCACAGCGGGATGGGCTAGTAAAGCCACCTTTCAACGGTTTTATAACAAACCTGTTACCACTCCTGTAATGTTCGCAGAGGCCGTGCTGAATGCGGGTCAAGAACATACAACTACTCCCCAGTGAGGGTTTTTTTTCTTTTTTGTTATAATTAATAAATATTATTATTTTTCAGTACAAGCAGTCTGAAAATTTGATTACTCCTATCCATCCTTACAGTGGCGTGTGTGACTGCATGGACGTTGTCCAGGGCATGAAATCACAGAGCTTTGAAGTCTTCACGAAGTCACTCACGTGACTCCGAAATGAAATAGTAAGATTAAACGAGAACTTACCAGTTTGAAGTTTGATCTTTATTTTATGAGGAGTTGCGATGAGGGATTTCGTGCCCTCCGCTCCCAACCCTCGATCATAAAGTCAACTGGTAATTAGAGTCTCTTCAATCTTACTATAACAAGTCATTTCTTTGTTTGTTGGTTCTGTGATTCCACACCGCTGCTTTGAAGTATGTCGCGCATGCGTGCTGGCGGGTTCTTCACGAAATCCCTCATCGCAACTCCTCATAAAATAAAGATCAAACTTCAAACTGGTAAGTTCTCGTTTAATCTTACTATTTTAGTGAATGTGGGAAGAAAATTTGGAAGGTGGAAAGGGCTGTGGGTATTATTGGGATGGATCTATATACATGAAATCTCAGACCAAGCTAAGCTGTGAGGAACTTGCATGTCAAAACCATCACAGACTAAACACTGGGATCTGGAGGTAGTGGAGGTTCAATTGGCACACTGTAGGAGGTCATGGAATGATTGGGAAGTGGAATGAAGGGTTCTGAATTTGTTGTATTTAAAACTGGTGGAGATTGAAGCTAATAAATGAACTGGGTTTCTGTGAGTCTGGTTTGGTGTGGAACCAAACTGAAGAGTTTTCAAGGTGCTGGAAAAGTTGTAGCTTATACATGGGATGTAGTTAAATCAATGCACCAGAAAACACTTCAGCAGTAGTGGTGGTGATCATGGTGTGGAGTGGGTAATACTGCGGTGTTGGAAGCATGTCATTCTGGAAGAAGGTGCCAGACAAACAGTGAGCACAATTGGTGTGGAACCGACTCATAAAGATTGCGATCTTGAACGAAGGCAGTCGTGGCTGAAATTATTTAACAAAATAACACCACCAACCCAATGCCTATTAATAAGTATATCAAGCAGCTTTCATTGCAACAGAGAAAGTTAAAATGGCATATTTTTGATTGTTTAAAAACGGCATTTTGATACTTTGAAAGGAGAAACAATTTGTACTGCTCAGTGAGGGCATGGTTTTAACACATGACCAAACAAAAATAGTAAAATTAAAATTTCAAAGGGTTTGGGGAATTACAATACTTTGATTGCATAATGCATTTGATGTGCATAATGCAAGCGTGCCAGTTATTACACCTCTTGTCTGGATTAAAATTAAATCAGCCAAGTGTGCCAAAAGATATGTGCATAGATTTCCAGTGACATTAACTTACCACAACCCAATTAAATTAATCTGCAAAACTAAGCTCAGAAGTATCCAAAAAAGGAAGAAAATAGTTCACAAAGCAGGCAAAAGAGATCAACTAATGAGCATAATGGAGTCAGAGAAGTGCTGTTTTTACTTAGAACAAACTGTTTATGGAGACTCTTACTAATACCTTCATTAATCAATATACCTGAATTTGCATATCAGCCATTCTTCTAGTTTTAAATTGGGTAGGAAAGTGAGAATATTGCAGTTCCATAAAAGGCTTCTTAAGTGATTCCTCATTAATAAAACTACGTAGCAACGTTTGTAAGGCTTTCATTATAATGGCCGCCTGCTGGGAAAATCGAAGGCTCTCCTGTTGGTTCATAAAAATAAAGAGAATTATGTTCTGTTGCAGTATCTCACACCTCGTTGGTTGAGGACAGAGTGTAAGTGACCAAAATGCAGACTCGTGTACTCCCAATGTACCTTCACTGAGACAAAGTTTAATGGATCCAAGAATTTTTAGAATTAGTTTAGATTTAACACCAGGACAGATGTAGCATCTAGGATCAACTGCCAGGATCAAATACTAGCATCTTAAGCGTGGGGTTTAATGTACCCCAATAATTTGTGGATAAAAGTTTAAGTCACAGAGTCTCAATTTGAATAGACAGAAAATCATGTACGATGTGTTGATTATACACAAATTTCATTTATATGCTATTATTATTACATAATCCATTGACAAACTAATAAAAATCCTTCATGACCACAGTAAAGAACCCAAAGTAAAGTTTTAAATTCACTCGCATTCTGCTCTGCAAAATCAAGAATGGGAATATAGTATTGTTTGTTATCTGAAATCTATGAAGTGATGTTCTGAGCAGAGTAACATCAGGAGATATTGCTACTGCTAGCATCAATTGGAACGTGCACAAACTACATGCATTGAAATCAACAGTACCCACCATTGTGGAATATTTAGAATATTGTCCCTTATTATATTAAGACATCATTTCAGAAAGGAGAGACAATGTAGCATTGAAATCATAGGGTATTTGAAAAATAATTGTGGTTAAATGCTGCCTTCCAATTCAAATAGCCACTTTGGGGGCATGTGCAAAACCCAGAATGTTACCGAAGGAGCATTGGCTTCTTAGGGGGATGTAAAATAAATGTTACAAAACTACCATTCTGGGTTTTGCACTCATGCCCCCAGGGTGGCTGATTGATTTGGACGCCAGCGTTTAACCACAATATATTTCAAATACCACATGATTTGACTGGTAAAATGTCTCGCCTACCTGAAAATTACAAGAATTTTGAATTACAGTTTGGGTGAAAAGAAATGGGAGGATCTGGCGTGGGGAACTGCCATGAAGTGGTGGTGGTGGTGGGGGAGGGGGGGGAGGGGGAGGGGGTAGAACAAAGGAGGGCCTGGTGTGGGATTCTTTGTAACTTTGTTGGCACCCTTTAAGTGGTGACTCTTTGCATACCTTGGCCTACTCCTGCACCAAATGGCCTATTCCGGCACCTATTGTCTACTGTCTATTGGAGTTAAACAAAACTGGGTTTCTGCACCAAAAAAAAGATAGATCTATAAATCTGCACTTGAATTCAGCAAAGCAAACTAAATGGCCCAAAAGAAGACAGGTTATTAGTGGTGTGTAGAAAGGAACTGCAGATGGTTACACAAAAAGCTGGAGAAACTCAGCGGGTGCAGCAGCATCTAAGGAGTGAAGGAGACAGGCGACGTTTCGGGTCGAGACCCTTCAGTCTGAAGAAGGGTCTCGACCCGAAACGTCGCCTATCTCCTTCACTCCTTAGATGCTGCTGCACCCACTGAGTTTCTCCAGCTTTTTGTGTAACCCTCGATTCTCCAGCATCTGCAGTTCCTTCTTTAACAAGGAACTGCAGATGTTGGTTTATACTGGGACAGACACAAAGGGCTGGAGTAACTCAGTGGGTCAGGCAGCATCACTGGAGAAAACGATTGGGTGACATTTCGGGTTGGGGCCCTTCTTAATGGCATCTTTGATTGAGTGTCATTAGGGAAAAAAAAATTCTCCCCATGGAGGCTAAGTTAAGCGTCCTTCAAGAAACTTAATCACTTTGCATGCTTTTTCATTGTTACATGATTGATAGTTAATTTAAGCTCAGAATGTGATGATGCTGACCCAACTGAGTACTGTTTAAGGTACACTGGAATTTTCAGGTAATCTTATCATATCATATATATATTAAATCTGTGTGTGTGTCTGCCGACAACCCTCTGCCGCGTCTCCGCCCTTTGATTTCGCACTCTGCCAAAACCGGACCCTCAGACGGCGCCGTTTTTTCCCACCAGGGCAGACGTTATGCTTGTGTGTTACCAAAGGTGCTCCTCGTTACGTTTTGACGTCGTTACGTACACCGTTTTTAATAAAATCCTTCCCCCCCCCCACTTTTTCAAAAATCAAACTGCTCTCACCCATAGAATGTTGGTAAACATTCGTGTGATGTCACAATGCCCAACGCTCACAAATGGCCAATCGGAATGGATCTCATTTACATCTGCCTTTGCCCCAGCCCCGGCCCCTCCCCCCGCAGCCTGTGTAGACATGTGACTGGGGGGGACATTGCCGGCTCACGTTGCCTTGGAAACCTGTTCAAGAACATTCTTCCCCAACGGTCATTCGGACTTCGTTTCTCGACAGCGATCGATCTAAACGCTGGATTTCTGCCGTTTATTCATTTTTCATTTGACACTTTTGTTTTGAAAATCTTATTATTTCGATTTACACTTTTTTCAAAAGGTAAACGCAGACGATGTTTTCAATATTTATTTATATTTGAATAATTCTTTTTCTTTTCAAATGTTATCTTTATTTTCAATTTAATTCATATTGAACAGATAATTCTTCCTTCTCTCCCCCTGCCCCTTCCCTCTCTCCCCCACCCCCTTCCCCTACCCCTGTCCATCTTCCACCACCCCCTTCCCCCCCACTCTTCCACTTCTCTCCCCCTCCCTACCCTCTCTCCCGCACACCCCTTTTCCCCTACCCCTCTCTCCCTCTTCCACCACTCCCCCACCCCTCTCCCCATCCCTCCCCACTCTTCCACTTCTTTCTCCCTTCCCCCACCCCTCTCCCACCACACCTCTCTCCCTCCCCCACCCTGTCTCTCCCCTCCCTCCCTATCTCCCCCACCCCTTTCCCCTACTCCTCTATCCCACTTCCACCACTCCCCCTTCCCCCTCTCTCTCTCCCACTTCCACCACTCTCCCCTACACCCCACCCTCCCTCCCCATTTCCACTTCTCTCTCCCCCATCCCCCACCTTTCCCCATCTCCCTCCCCCACCCATCTCCCCCCCTTCCCTCCCCACTCTTCCCCTCTCTCCGCTTTCCCCCTCCCCCCTCAGTCTTCCCCTCCCCATACCACTCTCCCCCTCCCTCCACACTCTTCCCTCTCTCTCCCCTACCCCTCTCATTACCCCTCCCCCCTCCCTCCACATTCTTCCCCCTCTCCCACCCCTCTCTCAACTCCTACCTGAACCCTCACACCTTCCCCCACCCCCTCTCCTCCTCCCTCCCCCTCTCCATCTCCCTCCCACCCCTCTTCATCCCCATCTCCCCCCACCCCCTTCCCATCGCTCTTGCACCACTCCCTGCTACCCCTCTTCCACTCACTCACCACTCTTCCCCTCTCCCTCCCCTCCCTACCTCTCCCCCTCTCCTTTCCCTCTCTCTCTCCCTCCTCTCTCACCCCCTCTCTCTCCACACCTCTCTCCCTCTCCTTTCACTCTCTCTCCCTCCCCCTCCACTCTCTCTCCACCTCTCCCCTACCCCTCTTTCTCCCCCTCTCCTCTCCCCTCCACCTCCCTTTCCTCCCCTCTTCTCCATAACCCCTCTCCTCTCACCTTCCCCTCTCCTCTCCCCTTCCCCTCTCCTCTCCCCTTCCCCTTACCGCACCCCTCTCTAACCCCCTCACCCACCCTCAGGGACATGCTGCCCCCCCCACACATGTGACTAGGGGGACACTGCACCACTTCCTGCACACATGTGGCTAGGGAGACACTGTACCGCTTCCCCCACACATGTGACTAGGGGACACTGTACCACTTCCCCCACACATGTGACTAGGGGGACTTGTACCACGTCCCCCACACATGTGACCAGGGGACACTGTACCACTTCCCCCATACATGTGACTAGGGGGACATGTACCACTCCCCCCCACACATGTGACGAGGTGGACACTGTACCACCTAATATCCCCCACACATGTGACTAGGGGGACTCTGTACCTCATCCCCCACACATGTGACTAGGGAGACACTGTACCACCTAATATCCCCCACACATGTGCCAAGGGGGCACTGTACCTCATCCCCCCCCCCCACGTGACTAGGGGGACACTGTACCACTTCCCCCACACATGTGACTAGTGGGACTCGGTACCACTTCCCCCACACATGTGACTAGAGGGACACTATACAACTTCCCCCACACATGCGACTAGGGGACACTGTACCACTTCCCCCACACATGTGACTGGGGGGACGCTGTACCTCATCCCCCACGCATGTGACTAGGGGAACACTGTACCACCTAATATCCCCCACACATGACTAGAGGGACACTAGTGGTGCAGTGTCCCCCTAATCACATGTGTGGGGGATAGTGGTACAGTGTCCCCCTAGTCACATGTGTGGGGGATGAGGTACAGTGTCCCCCTAGTCACAAGTGTGTACCTCATCCCCCACACTTGTGACTAGGGGGACACTGTACCACTATCCCCCACACATGTGACTAGCGGGACACTGCACCACTAGTGTCCCTCTAGTCATGTGTGGGGGATATTAGGTGGTACAGTGTTCCCCTAGTCACATGTGTGGGGGATGAGGTACAGCGTCCCCCCAGTCACATGTGTGGGGGAAGTGGTACGGTGTCCCCTAGTCGCATGTGTGGGGGACACTGTGCCTCATCCCCCACACATGTGACTAGGGGGACACTGTACCACTGTCCCCCACACATGTGACTAGGGGGGCACTGCACCACTATCCCCCACACATGTGGCTGGGGGACACTGTACCACTATCCCCCACACATGTGACTGGGGGGAACATTGCTTGCTCGCGTTGCCTTTGAAACCTTTTCCAGAACATTCTTCCCCAACGGTAATTCAGACCGTTTCTCGACAGCGAGCGAGATTATTGCTCCCCTAAATTTACCCACATTTTTCACCATTTTCTTTTAAATTCTTTTGTTGTGTTTGATTTAATTCTACAGGAAAGTCAACTCTCCCTCCCCTTTCTCTCTCTCCCCTTCCATTCTCTCCCTCTCCTCTCTCTCCCCCTCCACTACCCCTCTTTCTCCCCCTCTCCTCTCCCTTCCACCGCCTTTTCATGTGTCTTCTCCATAACCCCTCTCCTCTCACCTTCCCCTCTCCTCTCCGTTACCCCACCCCTCTCTACCACCCTCAGGGACATGCTGCCCCACCCGCCCCCCCTGCAACCGCATGTTGGGGGAACAGACCCAACGGGTCTGCACTTGGTCTACTTAACTGTTAAAACTGTTGTTGGTTTGTTGGTTTGTAACGGGTTCTATTTCGCGAAAATTCGTTTAAGGTGTTTGTGAATTTACTTCTCCCCCCTTTGCTGTGACGGAGATTTTTTAACATATTCCTGTAGAGTTTTTCCTCCTCCACATTTTGTTTTGAGAATTAAAACATTTGGTTATTAATTTCCCTGCTTTTTAGTAAAAAATATCAAAACATTTAAAAATCAAGCTGCTGCATGAGTCACCGTGCCATCTCACAGATGTCCAATCACAATGGATCTCATTTCCCTATGATATGACATCACAATGGGACAGGGGTGGGAGATTGGAACCTTCACGTGGTCTGGCGTGCACAATCAAATAAGATCAAATAGAGCAAGTTGTCATATCCACCTCCCTATCTACCCCCCTTCATTCCCCCTCCCCCTCTACCCCTCCTATCCTCCCCCCTCTCCACCCTCCCCTATCCTCCATCGCCTCCTCTTCACCCCCTCCACTTCTCCCCTTCTTCTCCCCCTCCACTTCTCCCCCTCCTCTGCACAGACGTAGGCCCGTCTGTGGGACTAAAATGCAGCCAGAACTTGATGAACAACCCCTTCAGATATTGGTACAGGGGCAGTAACCTCTCATACTCCATATACACGTGGAACACGGTCTCCTCCTCGCCGCAGAAAATGCATGCAGCGGACGAGCCCATGAACCGGCTCATAAGTTTATTACATACCACCGCTCCATGCAACACTCTCCACCCCAGGTCCCCAATGTAAATGGGAACGACTCCCTTATAGAAGGACCCCCACTGGAGACTTCCCTCTACTCTCTCTCTCCTCTCTACTCTTTCTCTCTCCCTTCCTCCCATCCAACCCCTGCCTTTCCCCCTCTCCCCCTTCTCTCTCCACACTTCTTTCCCATCGTCTCTCTCTCCCCTTCTCTCTCCTCCTCCTCTCTCACTCTCCTCTCTCCCCCTCCCTCTCCACCCTCTTTCTCCCCTTCAATCCTTCTGCACCTCCCACACACCTCTACCACTGTCTCTCCTCCCTCCCATCGCCCTCCCCCCCCACTCTACCCCCTCCCCCTCCACCTCTTATTCTCTTCCCCCTCTCCACCCTCCCCTCTCCTCCCCCTCCACCTTTCCCCTTCCTTTTCTCTCCCCCCTCCAACTCTCCCCCTCCTATTCTCTCCCATCCAACTCTCCCCCTCCCCTCACCTCCCTCCCCTCACTCACCCCCTCCCTCCCCTTTCTACTCTCTCTCTCCCCTCTATTCTATCTCCCCTCTAATCTCTCTCTCTCTCTCCTGCCTCTAATCTCTATTCCCCCCTCCCTCCCTTCCACCCCCTGCCTTTCCCCCACTCCCCTTCTCTCTCCCCTCTCGCTCCCCTTCTCTCTCTGCCCCTTCACCCTCTCCCCCTTCTCTTTCTCCCCCTCCAATCTCTCTCCACCTCTCCCCCCTCCTCTCCCTTCCCCTCCCCTCTCTTCCCCCTCCCCCTCTCTCCTCTCCACCACCCCTCTCCTCTCCCCTCCCCCTCTCCTCTCCCTCCCCTTCCCCTCCCCCACCCTTCTCTACCCCCCCTCACCCACCCCTCTCTCCCCCCTCCCCCTCTACCTTCCCCTACCCCTGTCTCCCCCTTCACCCCCCCTCTCTCCTCTCTCACCCCTCCTCTCTCCCCATTCCCTATTCTCCTCACCCCTCTCCCTATCTTCTCCCTCTCCCCATCTCCTCCCTCTCTCCCTCCTCCACTCCCTCCTCCTCCCTCTCCCCTCTCTCACCCATCCCTCTCCCATCCCCACCCATCTCTCCCCCTCCCCCTTCCCCCTATCCCTCTCTTCCCCTTCCCCATCCCCTCTCTCCATCCCTCCCCTCCACTCTCACGTCCCCTCCCCCACCTCTCCCACCCCTTCCCCTCTCCCCCCTTCCCCCTCCCCACTCTCCTCCCCCTCCCCATCCCCCGCTCACTCCCTTCCCCTCCCCTCCCCAATCTCTCCCCATCTCCAATCTTCCTCCTCCCCCTCTCTCCTCCCCCTCTCCTCACACCTCTCTCCTCACACCTCTCTCCCCCCTCTTCCCTTCTCCCTCCCCTCTCCTCCCCTCCCTCTTCCCATCTCCCACTCCTTCCTCCCTCCTCCTTCCTCCCTCCTACCTCCCCGCTGTCCTCCCCTCCCAACCCCCTCTCCCTTCCCCCATCTCCCCCTCCTTCCGCCTTCCCCCCTCCTCCTTCCTCCCTCCCCCCTCCCCGCTCTCCACCCCCTCCTCCCTTCCCCCTCTCTCCCTCCCCTTCCCCTCCCCACTCCCCCCCCCTCCCCATCTCCCCTCCTCCACCCTCCATCTCCCCTCCTCCAACCCACCTCTACCCCCCACCAATCCCCGTCTCTCCCCCTCCCCTGAGGTGGGGGGTGGTTAGTGTGCATGTGAAGCCGCAGCACCCCGCCCCCACCCACCGAAACTGAAACGTGTCTTCTGGGTTTTCAGTTGGGTTGGAAGATTCAGTAAAGTGCTGATTGTATGGGCGTGGACTTCCTACAAATGCGAGGGTCTGTGTGATTTTCCAATCCGTTCATTAATAGGTAAGTCATGAGTTTCTCCCTGATGGTTTCTGCAGTTGTTTTTTTTTACTACATACCTTGCCAAGATTTGATAAAATTAAATCTTCATCACCAAAGATAAACGGCACAGTACCACTAAGGTTGATGTTGTATCCCAGGGGAGCAGTGGCAGTGAACCGCAACACATGACGCCTGGAAGGGAAGCACAATAAGCCACATGAGAGACATTAAGAGGCTCACCAGTCAAACATGATAAACACTAGGGTGCCATATTTATAATCAAACATAAAGATATCTTTTGATGATAGTTAGTTATGGAGCATTTGGAAATCTCCACAAAATTCAGAAAGCCAAACTGAGAATTTGTAAACTCAGTTTAATTCAGTTTAGAAATACAGTGCAGAAACAAGCCCTTTGGCCCACCGAGTCGGCGCCGACTAACGATCTGCTGCATACTTAAGGGGCTCTGGAGTTTAGAAGGATGAGAGGTTATCTCATTGAAACATATAAGATTGTTAAGGGCTTGGACATGCTAGGGGCAGGAAACATGTTCCCGATGTTGGGGGAGTCCAGAACCAGGGTCCACAGTTTATGAACAAGGAGTAAGCCATTTAGAACGGAGGCGAGGAAACACTTTTTCTCACAGACAGTGGTGACTCTGCGGAATTCTCTGCCTCAGATGGCGGTGGAGGCAGGTTGTCTGGATGCTTTCAGGAAAGAGCTAGATAGGGCTCTTAAAAATAGCGGAGTCAGGGGATATGGGGAGAAGGCAGGAACGGGGTACTGATTGGGGATGATCAGCCATGATCGCATTGAATGGGGGTGCTGGCTCGAAGGGCTGAATGGCCTACTCCTGCACCTATTGTCTATTGACCTCATGTCGACCATGCTGCGAGTATGAGTTGAGGGCAAACTCTTCCGAACCCGCGGATTAGATCGCCGCAGTGGGACAGGCCATTAAGGGTGAGTGGTGGAATATTGTGTTGGGGGAACGGGGTCCAACGGGTCCCACTTGGTCAAGTTACTATTAAAGTTTCTCTCCTTTCCTGTCACACCCTGGTTATTATTACCCAAATTGCCCAACAGAACAACTCCATCTTCTTTGAAATTGGAATATAAGAATATTTAGAGCACGGTGGAGATGCCATCTATCAGATGCAATATTAAACTCTTATGTAGACGTTTTTTCTTAGCCCTTTTTGTGCATGGAGATTTAATAAATAGAAACCAAAATTAGTTACAAATAAATGACCAACTTCCAAGCAATTGAATTGGAAACATCATATTACCCAGGAGGTGAATTTATTACAAATATCCATGTATGATTTCACCAGTGTGATGGCATTTCCTTCTAAGTTTACCCCTTAACTTTTTTTAACTTTACTTTAGAGATACAGCCCCAAACCAGGCCCACCAAGTATCTATCAGAATATGTAAAAATTATCGATTTTTTCCATGGTGACCTTTTTTTACTCGCGGGCATTTTTCAGCATGTTGAAAAATACACCGCGACCTAACTGAGGCCTCAAGTACGCAGGGAATACTGTTGAGCACGAAGGAGAGTTACAGAGACCTCCTAGGTTAAATCCCGGGATGGCGGGACTGTCATATGCTGAGAGAATGGAGCAGCTGGGCTTGTACATTCTCTCTCTCTCTGTGCCACCCCTCCCTCTCTGTCCCCCTTCAACTGCCTCCCCTCCCTCTATGCCCCACCTACCTCTCAGCCCCCCGTCCCTCTCTGCCCCCCCCCTCTATGTCCCCCCTCCCTCTCTGCCCCCCCTCTTTGCCATCTCCCTCTCTGCCCCCCCTCCCACTCGGCCCCACTCCGACTCCGACCACCACTTCCCTCTCTGTCCCGCCTCCCTCTCTAGGGAGTGGTGAGTATTGGGACCTATGGGTTAGTGGTGGAGCATTGCGTTTGGGAACCAACCCTCCCCTGTGATGCTGTGCGCCCCCCCACCCCTCAATCTCTACCCCCCTCCCTCTCTCTCTATACACCCATCCCCATTCCTCTCACCCCCGTCTAGCTGCACCTGCGCAGTTGGGGGTTATGCGTGAGTGGACCGGGCGGGGATGGGGTAAAAGGAGTTAATTAATAATATTAATATATCAAGGGGGGTGTTAGTGTGTGTGCGAGGGGGTGGTTAGTACGTGTGTGTGAGACGCCGAAGGCCCCCCTCTCCCTCGCAACTGCACGTTGAGGGGACGGGACCCAACGGGTCCCACTTGGTCTAGTATACTGTTAAATGTCTTGTCTTTTTTCTATATGTGTGTGGCTGGTTGAGATTGTATCTACGCCAAAATGGTATATGGTAGCGCTAAAATCTTTGCAGAACCTTACTCATCTTTTCCCCGTCGTCGAATTTGTCAAGTTTCCTTCAGATTTGATGCTATATTTCATAACTTATTGATATTTAAAGGTTTAAAAAAGCCATCTGGAATAATAACTGATGAGACGTTTATGGCAGCTTCCAGTGATTATGTCACAATTGCCACATGGTTGCAGTCTCGGTACACTCAGTCCGGTATCCTTTTTTAAAAATCCTGGCAGCATGGAGGGCGGGTTTTAAAGTGCTGGGGGAGGCAGGGGAAGTGCAATTGGAATTTATTTTTAAGTCCAGTGCTGGGGGAAGCAGCAGAGTGGTGGAATGTTACATAGGGGAGCAGGTTGCGTTTGGGCGACCAGGCCTCCCGTGTGGGCTATGGGTGAGTGGTGGAATATTGCGTTGGAGGAATGGGACCCAACGTGTCCCACTTGGTCAAGTTACTATTAAAGTTGTGAAACTGTCTTATTTCTCTCCTTTCCTGTCATACCCTGGTTCTTATTACCCAAATTACCCAACAGAACAACTCCATCTTCTTTGAAAATACTTGAGTGCATTACATTTTTTACAGAAAAATACATGTCCTATATGAAAAATTACAGGCCTGCCAGATTTTATTGGAATCAAATATAGCGTGAGGAAACTTCTGTATCAACCTGACATATATTTCTGACATCTAATAAGTTATCTATTTTACTAAAAGTCTGATCTTGACCGCTTTTGGCCCACTGTGCTGCGATTTCGGAGAGAACGCCGCCACCTACGGCTGTCATTTTTGGCCACCTCGTTCAGAGACCCCCTATGCCTTCCTGGCCCAGAGGATTTTTCTCATCGATGCAAAATGAGAGAGATATTAATGAGTTTTTTAAAATCTCCATTCTCTCTGCTGCCCCCGCTGGCCGCAGTGGGGAGGGGGGAGGGACCCCGGAGGGAGAGGGTCACGGCTGTGAATAACACTGAATGGAGTCTACTCAACAGTGAGTCCCCTTGATGTGGCTGCTGCCACATTGTTTACCTTTTTTTAAAGTTTGTGTTCACAAAATGAATTTTGGTTGTCAGGTGGCTGCTTGCTGCCCAATTATTTGCCTCACCTTTTTTTTTTTAAGTTTGTGTTCACAAAATGAATTTTGGTTGTCAGGTGGCTGCTGGCTGCCCAATTGTTTGCCTCGTTTTTTAAAAAAAGTTTGTGTTCACAAAATGAATTTAGGTTGTCGGGTGGCTGCTTGCTGCCCAATTGTTTGCCTCGCCTTTTTAAAAGAAAGTTTGTGTTCACAAAATGAATTTTGGTTGTCACGTGGCTGCTTGCTGCCAAATTGTTTGCCTCGCCTTTTTAAAAGAAAGTTTGTGTTCACAAAATGGATTTTGGTTGTCAGGTTGCTGCGGCCCAATTGTTTCCCTCACCTTTTTAAAGAGTTTGTGTTCACAAAATGGATTTTGGTTGTCAGGTGGCTGCGGCCCAATTGTTTGCCTCGCCTTTTTAAAGTGTTTGTTTTCACAAATGGATTTTGGTTGTCAGGTGACTGCGGCCGAATTGTTTTGGTTGTTGGTTGTCATTTGGCTGCTTGCTGCCCAATGGTTTGCCTCGCCTTTAAAAAAAAAAATTGTGTTCACAAAATGAATTTTGGTTGTCAGGTGGCTGCTTGCTGCCCAGTTGTTTGCCTCGCTTAAAAAAAAAAGAAAAAAGTTTGTGTTCACAAAATGAATTGTGGTTGTCAGGTGGCTGCTTGCTGCCCAGTTGTTTGCCTCGCTTAAAAAAAAAGAAAATAGTTTGTGTTCACAAAATGAATTGTGGTTGTCAGGTGGCTGTTTGCTGCCCAATTGTTTGCCTCGCCTTTTTGAAGAGTTTGTGTTCACAAAATGGATTTTGGTTGTCTGCTGGCTGCGGCCAAATTGCCTTGGCTTGGCTTTTAAAATTGTTTCAACAGCTGTCTTCCAGTCCAAGAATCCATTCGGCCCAAAATGTCTATACTAGCCCTCTGGAAACCAGTGCCTTCGGCCCGCAACACCCATACTAGCGCAACAGAACCCCCCCCCCCCCCCCCCCACACTGGCGAGCAATATTGCAATTGGTGGAGAGGTGGAATATTGCATTGGTGACCAGCCCTCCCGTGTGATGCTGGGACACAATGGGTCCCTCTTAGTGTAGTATACACTATCTTGTCCCACCATAAGATTTTTTTGAACAATATCACTTAATGAATAGAATTGATTGCTGGAGAGTTGGAAAGTGCTAATATAATGTTGGACAAAAGAGGTTTGATGGGCCAAATAAATAACAGCAAGATTTGACCATTTGGTCCATTAGGTCTACTCCGCCATTCAATCATGGATGATCTATCTCTCTCTCCTAATCCTATTCTCCTGCCTTCTCCCCATATTCCCTAACGCCTGCACTAATTAAGAATCAATCTATCTCTACCTCAATAATATCTATTGACTTGGCCACCACAGCCTTCTGTGGCAATGAATTCCATAGATTTGCCATCCTCTGTCTACAGAAATCAGATTTTACTGAGTTACTCCAGCACTTTATATATCTTTTCATAAACCGGCCACTGCAGTTTCTGCAGCAGGTTGTGGTTAAAGCATTGGGGCCACGGTGATTTATATCAGCAGGGAACAATTTCTGCTTGCAATTTCCCCATGTGTGGGTCTGCAGTTAAAAATTCAATCTACTTCCAAATAATTAATTAAGCAGGGTTGCCAAATCAAGGGGTGTAGATCAACAACACAAAAATAAACAAACTGTGCAATTTACACATTTCCAGGCCACTTTTATATTCTATTTTTACCCTCTCCTGCTGGTAGGAAGGTTCCAATTACATTTACATTCATGATTCTTCTCAGTGTTGCTGCTTGTACTAATAGTGCCATCTCCTGGCACCAATACTACATGTAAGCCTGAAGATGGATACAAAATGTTGGAGTAACTCAGCAGGACGGTCAGCACCTCTGGAGAGGAATGGGTGATGTTTTGGGTCGAGACCCTTCTTCGGACCTCGCGTTTTGACCCAAAACGTCACCCATTCCTTTTCTCCAGAGATCGTGCCTGTCCCGGTGAGTTACTCCAGCATTTTGTGTCCTTCTTCGGTGTAAACTAGCATCTGTAGTTCCTCCCTACACACTACATGTTTGCCTTCAGGAAATGTGCTGTGGAAAGAAGCACAATGTACAACTCTGCATTCAGTAATGCCTGCTTTAGCTACCTTTTCAAAGTTTACAATGTTGGCTAATGACCGGAAATTCTTCTTTTCCAGATTCACCACAGTTTTGCTGTTTTAATTTTAATTCTCTGTTGTAATAATTAATTCCATCTATCCCTGTACGTTTTCTTAGAAATAATCATATACTTCTACAATATTGTGGCGCCCTGTGAATAACAGCTCCTGACAGAAAATTAAGTACATGTACCTATTTTATTTACTTACATTTATAACAAATTTGTAATTATGAACCAAATTGTAATTTGTAATTGTGAACCGAATTCGGACGCAAGGCTTCTACATACCCACTGGGCAGTTCTAAGATGGTCGATTTTGTAGCCAGTGTTTTCAAGTACAGAATTGGTGGATTTGAAACAAAACTCTTCCAGCAGTACCTTTCAGCCATGAGCACCCCTGGCATCAGGCCTGAACCCTCCTTCTGATGATCTAGTTAAAAAATATAAAAGGAAACAATATATTAATGCCTTTTAATATAAAATGCCCACAAGAATGTACTGCTTAAACTTTTGAACGATGAGACAAAGGGAACCACAGTGCAATCTTCTGAGTCAATCGATCAATGATTCTGTGTACCCAGGGGTGGGTCACACCTATTGGGAGTGTCGGAGCTTTTTCTTTTGTAAGCACTGTTTCCCAATTCTCAAATGCCTCCCACGCACAATATAAAATGCAAGTTAACATTTAAAAAAAAAAATTTTAGAAAAATAAGGTGTGAAGAAGATGGCAAAATGGAATTTGCACTGATAGAATACTGGAATTATATAACACCATGGAGGTTATTGAGTACATTTCCAAATGAGCTCAATCAGAGCATGACCGCCATGTAACAACTACTGAATTTACAGTACTTCAACATGTTCAAGTTACTTCAACATCTCCCAAACCTGCATTCTCTACAATCCAGGAGGACAACAGGTAACACATGGGAATGCACACAATAGGAAATACTTTTCCAAGTCATACGCCATCTTAGAGCCACGGAGCACGGAAACAGGTACTTTGGCCCAACTTGTCATGTAAACCAAAATGTCCCATCTAAGTTTATGCCATTTGCACACATTTGGCTAACATATGTCTCAAACTTTTCTTTCCACGAACGTGTCCCAGTGTCTTTTAAATGTTTTTATTGTACCTGCCTCAGCTACTTCCTCAGACAGCTCATTCCACCACCCTATGTGCTGCCCCGTCAGATTCCTATTAAATCTTTCCCTCTCATTTTTAATCTATGCCTTTCAGTTCTTGGTTCCCCGCCTCTGGGACAAAGAATTCTGTGCGTTCACGATATCTATTCCCCTCAGAAAAGATCATCCTCAGTCTCCCGTGCTCCAAGGATTAAAGTCCTAGCTTGCCCAATCACTCCCTATAACTCAGACCCTCAAGGCCTGGCAACATCCTTGTAAATGTTATCTACACTCTTTCCAGCTTAATTTGGAAATATATGAGTGGAAGAGGGAGAGAGAAGTTGTGCATACCCAGTGGTGCAGGAAGCATTGGAGAGCGGTTCTGAACCAGTATTGTGACCAATGAGATTGAAGACAGGAGAGAAGCATTTAGGTACTCCTTTGTTCAAAAATGTAATTGCATAGGCCAGGCCAGTGAATCCCAATACAAATTCCATATTACATTCTCCTATTGCTTCATGCAATTCACTTCAATCACTGATTGGAAATAATCTTTATCAATCATTACTTATTTCTAATGCACACAGATCGCTTTACCTTCTTGCATAAGTACCACTACAATACAGAAGGCAGACAGTCCCTGCTGTTGAACCATGATAGGCATACCACCCAGACACACTGCAACAAACTCTAATACGCTTTCCTTTCTCCTGGAGGAGAGGGTGTACACATTTACCGTCAGCAGGAATGGACTAGGGGACTACCATTTGCTTAGGCACTGGCCGTCGGCACGGCGGTGCAGCAATATAGTTGCTGCCTTACAGCGCCAGTCACCCGAGTTTGATCTTGGCTAGGTGCTGTCTGTATGGAGTTTCTATGTGCTCCGATATCCTTCCACACTCCAAAGATGTAGTAGATTTGTAGATTAATTTGGCTTCAGTAAAAAATATTAATTTCTCTGATGTTCCAGAGAAAACAAACCAAATTTGTTCAACCTCTCCTTATGGGTCATACAGACTAATCTAGGCTGCACCTGATAACTCTCTTCTCCATCCTCTCCAAAGCCTCCACATCTTTTTGGTAATGGGGCGATGAGAACTGCACACAATTGTCATGAAGCGACCATAACAATTCTGTGGATGTAATTCTATAGATTATCCTTTGGATGAATCTGATAACAAGTGGGTATTATCTTAAATTAATTTTAGGTAATGCTAGAAAGCATTCCTTCGAAGTATAGTGGAAAAGTGGATCATTCACCTCAAAAAACTATTCAGTTTAGACCAATCTGGAATTATAAAAATCCAATAAGTTCATTTTTGTTGAATAAAGGTACTAAGATTACAGAAGCAACTTGGGTAGGTGGTGCTGAGAAAAAGAACAGTCTATTTAAATCAGGGAACAAGCTCAATAAGTTGAACCATTTTTTTTCTGTTCCCAATTTTATGTGACTAAATGCAACATTGAACATAAATTGTTCCAGACACTGACCTTTTTCATTGCTTTCCTTGCTGAGGCTTTTCTCACAACTGAGATCTCCCCAGCGTACCAAGGCCGAGAAGGTAACCAAAATTTCTATGGGCTTGACATCATCAACTAGCAGATAGAATGGTCCTCGGTCATCTGTGAACTAAACCATCATCGTTAAGACCATTTTAACAAGATACCCAGGTTGAAGAATCAATAGAATCTTTAAAATATATTAAGTTAGCTTCAATACATAGCAAACAAAGCGTATTTCTGATACTTTAGGTTTTGCAGCTCATTATACATTGGGGTAATCCACAGTGCATCAATAACAGCAAAAATACTTAGGATTTATACAGCACTATTAACATAGTAATATGTCCTAAACACTTCACATCAAGTGTTTGCAAACCAATCACACGTGATAATCGGATAAGGAGATAGAGAACTTAGTAACGTGGTGTCAGGACAATAACCTCTCCCTCAATGTCAGCAAGACAAAAGGAGCTTGTTATTGACTTCAGGAAGCATGCTCCAATCTGCATCTGATGGTGCCAAAGTGGAAAAGGTTGAGAGCTTTAAGTTCCTTGGTGTTAATATTGCCAACGATGTGTTGTGGACCAAACTCATTCATGTGACAACCAAGAAGGCACAACACTGCCTGTACCTCCTGAGGGAAATTATGGGCTGAATGGCCAAATTCTGCTCTAATCTGGCAGAAGGTACAGAAAATGCGCACCACCCAACATTTTCCCATCCGTTATCAGGATGCTAATTGGTCCTTCCATTAGCCAGGGTACTGTCAAAACCACATCTACATCATTGTAGACATTTGACTTTGTCGATGGGAACTGATGTACTTCAATGATGAGAACTATATTCTGCATCCGGAATCTTCCCCTTTGCCTTTGCTTTATCTATTGTAATTGTGATGGTCTTGATTCTATTTATGCATGGTATATTTGATCTGTTTGCAAAGCATGCAAAACAAAGCTTTCCACTCGGTACACATGATAATAATAAACTAAACTAAACTTATGGAGAGTGGTATATATCAGGGTAAATGTATTTTTGAAGAAAGTTCTAAACAAAATTAAAAATGCAACAAAAAACATTAAGAACCAACGCACGATTGTTACCTTGAACGTTGACTTGTCAGCAGTGTAAATGTATTTACTTGAGTTATGGAAAATTATCAGTGAGCTGAAATTAAATTAAATTAAAATGCAAAAAGATCAGATGTTAAAGTCATACTCAAAAATAATTTAAATGTAAAATCTAGGTTTGTGATATTACCATTTGGGAGATCATAATTTTGTTTCTATCATTAAGTTGTTCAGAAAGTAATTTTCTTGCGATTTTGAATTCAAGTCCTTCTTACACCATAATTTATAGAATGTTTATTTTATTTTGTTTTCATAAGCAAATGTGAAATATCTGCAACTTGTGGAATACAATACATAAGTATTTTGTAAAACTGCACAGAAAGCTTCCAGGATAATTATTGTTATTTGTCACATCACAAGTTTCTTCTCTGACTTTCACATATTTGTATCACATCACAATGAATAGGCCGTATCTTGTCAGATATGCCACATCACTCAGACTTGCCATCTCCATTGTTTATCCAGCAGATTTATGTTTTCCATATCTGGAGGCACTTTTGAACACTTCAGAAGCTTCCCACTAGGTGGAGCAAGCAAGCTCCAAGATTGGGTAGATCTCGGGCAATGTAGTCAATATACTTGTCATATCACAAGATTCTTCCCTTGATTTTTACAAATTCACACTTGAATTGAATTGCATACATTTTATGCCGAGTAAGTATACATACGAGGAATTTGCTTTGGTGCTTTGCTCGCAAGTAACAACACGATATACAGTAGACAATTAAAAATAAACCATTATAATTTAAACATGTGAAGAATTAAATAAAATACCAGAGCAAAAGGTACCGACAGAACTTTTGGCTGTTGTGTAAAGCTGCTGCTCGTGGAAAAAAATCTGTTCGGACTCGCCATCAAGAGTTTGTGGCCAGGGTGAGAGGGGTCAGAGATGATCTTACCCACTCGCTTCCTGGCCCTTCCAGTGTACAGTTCGTCGATGGAGGGGAAGGTTGTTTGACAGTCTAAAGACTTTTGACCCGTTTTCAAAACTATTCAAATTGATTTATATAATTTAAAATTAGGATTCAAATGTTTAAAAAATGTACTTTAAAATATAAAGTCATTAATTTATTTAATCAAAAATTTAAAATAAATCAAGTTTTCCTTTACCCTCAAAAGTGGACTAATCTCCTGACATGAATGATTGCGGTTGTTTGAAGAAAGTATGCAGAGCAAATCCGATGGGCCGCAGGCCTAATTCTGGTCCTGTCTTATGGTTTAATAGTGTTCAATGCTGAGTCCAGATTACACCAAATGGGTGGCTATCGGTCAGTTCAATTTGGCCCATTACAGTTAATCTTTAAGGCAGACTTATTTATTTATGAGAATAGAACATGACTGCAACTAAAAACAATGTAATTTTTTTCAACGTGTAAATCACATCATCTAGACTTTCAGGCAGTAATTAGTGTTAAAGTGCTTATACTAAATTAGTATTATTTTGGATTAACATGTTTTCTACAGAGTGATTATTTGCTTCTTACACTTGGCTTCACTGCAAAATCTAAGATAATTATTAATAGTTCCAAATTTCAGCCAGACTTCATAAAACAGTTCCAGCAAATTGATATAAGATTTATATAATAGATTTATATTAGCGGTCGTACAAGTGGTGCGGATAAAGATGAATATTCTTGTGATTCTGAAAAGCATTTGATAAAGTGTTGCATCAATGGTCACTCAGAAAAATTAAACCTCACGGTAAAGGATGTTGTAGAAGTCCATGCGTTGTGTGAACACTCTGTTTAATAATTAACCAATACAGCCCCGTCACTCACGCTTGCTTCAAGTTAATATTTAACTACTACTTTGCCATCGCTCATGAGCACACCCGAGTTCCACTCCAACCGCCAAACCTTTGAATTCCAACAGCCGCATGGCCCGACCCCTGACCAAGTGATAGGTCAGCCCAGGTCATGCTCGGTCATGTGGGAGTTCGAGCCCAACCAACGACAGTTTGACACCAAAATGGTTCAGCCCGCCACATGACCCCCCACCCCCCCCAAAACCGGAGTAATGAAGGCGGTTAGGCTCACGAGAGAGGCGCCTGATCTCGTGTACGCGTCTCCTGTGTTCGGGGTCGCAGCTGGCAGAGTTGAGCGTGGGTGCGGTTGTGACGGTGGATGTCCTCTATGGTGGGGCTGTGCCACCTGCACTGGTTTGTCAATGTCCAAGTGTGCCGGCTTAAGACGGTTCACGGAGACAGTCTCGTGCCTGCCGCCCGTATCGATGACAAAAGTCGTGGTGCCGTGTTGCAGTACCTGGAAAGGAAGGAAGACGTACTGGCAGTCCTGGAGGGCGAGTGGGACTTACGCGGTGGTGAGTCCATGGTGGGACGTTGGAACTAGAGAGAGCATGCCCATCTTCTCCCAGAGGCGAGTCAGCATGGCCATGAGCAGATTCTGATGTCCACGTGCCGCCGGATGAAGTCCCCTGGGACCGTAAGCAGGGCGTGGTACATCAGCTTGGCCGAGGAAATTACCAGGTCCTCTTTCAGGGCAGTGCGTATGCCCTGCAGGACACATGACATCTTGTCCATCCAGTCCCGGCCCGTGAGTCATTCCTTTAGGGATGCCTTCAGGTGCTGGTGAAAACACTCCACTAGGCAGTTTGCTTGTGGGTGGTGGGCCGTGGTGTGGTTCAGCTGAGCGGCAAGCAGCCCAGCCATTACTGACCACAGCTCGGAGGTGAACTGCGCACCTCTGTCGGAGGAGATGTCCACCGGCACACAAAAGTGGGCGGTCCAGTGGGCAGTGAGGGCACGAGCACACGTAGCAGTGGAGATATCTGAGAGCGGGACGGCTTCCGGCCATCTTGTGAATCTGTCCATGATGGTGAAAAGATGAGTGATACCTCTGGATAGGGGCAGCGGTCCAACGATGTCAACGTGGGTGTGGTTGAAAGGCCGGTGTGGCAGGGCGAAATTCTGCAGCGGCGCCTTGATGTGTCTCTGAATCTTTGAGGTTTGACAGGGGATGGATGCCCTGGCCTAATTGCCGACTTATTTGCGCAACCTGTGCCACATGAACTTGGGTGCCACCAGTGCTGTTGTTGCCCGGATAGAAGGGTGAACCAAACCATGAACCATGTTGAAAATCCGGCAGCGCCAGGCTGTAGGGATGATGGGTCTTGGCTGCCCGGTAGACACGTCGCAAAGGAGCATGGTGTCAGCGCGCTTGAATCGCACATCCTCCAACAACAGACCTGAGGTGGAGGTGCAGTAGCCAAATATCTCCTCATCCTCTCGCTGGGCAGCCGCCACGGCCGCGTAATCAACACCTGGGGCCAAAGCGTGGACGGCATTTCTGGCGGTGCGGGACCATGCATCTGCGACCTGGTTGTTTTTGCCTGCGATGTGCTGGTCACGTTGTGAAATCGAAGATATAGGCCAAGTGACGCTGCTGCCAGGATGACCAGGGATCAGACACCTTGGCAAAGGCAAACATGAGTTAGTGAAAGCTGTGAAACCCCTGAACTCGAGGAAGTAGTGGAAATGCCGTATGGCCAGATAGAACGCGAGGAGCACCCAGTTTTTTTGTTTAAAGCATTTTTTTTAATATAATATTTTTATTGGAAGTCATATACAATAGGGTACATTAAGAATAATATAATACATTTCATATACAACTTAATAATACAATTTAATAATAAAAAAGTAATATAAGCAAAAAGTGAAAAAAAGAAAGCTAGGTAAGGTGGTGAAAGTGATAGTTCGTGAAAAGTACAAGAAAAAGAGAGAAAGGAGGAGAGATATATAAAAAAGATAATAAAATGGAAGGGATATACCTACTTTGTATCTTTGCGCACCCCTCAGCCGGTTCTGAAACTGTTTATTTTCAGGATTATGTTGCACCACATGCTTGTAATAAATCGATAAAGGGAGACCAAATCTTTAAGAATTGGTCTGATTTGCTTGCTAGGGCGAATCTCATATCTTCTCGACAATTCACACATGTTTGAAATCCACATTTTAAGCGTTCATGTTGGCCGAGGAAACTGATGGAAGGGAGGCCAAACTGACACTTGGCAAGGTTGATGGCCAGGCCATGCTCGTTGAGCCACTAGCAGAGCTGCCGGAGGTGTGCGACATGTTCCTGGCGAGAGCTGCTGGTGACGAGGATGTCGTTGAGGTAAATGAACACAAAGTCCAGCCCGCAGCCCACCGTGTCCATGAGCCATTGGAAAGCCCGGGTGGCATTCTTGAGGCCGAAAGGCATCCGTAGGAACTCAAAGAACCCGAGCGGGGTGATGAGAGCTGTTGGGGATGTTGTCTGGGTGAACCGGAATCTGATGGTAGCCACGTAACAAGCGATTTAGGAAAAATCTTTGGCGCCATCTGGATTGGACGTGTAGTCCAGGATGTGAGGGACAGGGTACCGGTTGGCTGTTGTGACATCGTTGAGACGGCGGTAGTCCCCACGGGGTCTCCATACCCCAAACGGTTTGGGGACCATGTGAAGTGGAGCTGCCCACGGGCTGTCTGAGCGGAGCACTATGCCCAAAACCATTAATCAAGTAAGGCATGCATAGCAAGTGATAATAAACTGGAGGACTGTCGGTCTGTACACGGACCACCTGGTCAGTGGTGGCAGTGGCCTACTTGTTTTGTCAAACCATTGTTTTTGAATGTCACGCTTCCGTTGTAACCTGGAGTGAACCTCCTCGGGTAGAATCACTTGTGGGATCAATGCCTGATCCGCTACAGGCAATGTGGCACGGGTCTGCTTTGACAATAAACGTTGAGCGGTTGAGCCCAAGATGGGGTCATGGGAGATGTTGCGTAAGTTGAGCAGATCCAAGAATACATCAGATTTAGCTCTGTATGAACGTTCCATGAGCAGTTTAGCACTTCTGATAGCTCGTTCAGCCAGCTGTGGATATTCAGGGCCGCTGGAGATGTGGTAAAAATTCCAATGTCTAGCAAACTCCTTGAAGTGTTGGCTGGTGAATTGACTGCCATTGTCAGTTAGCAATCTGCCCGGAGATCCGTGGACTGAAAAGTGGCGAGATAACTTCGAAATCACTCAGCTGAAAGTGGGGCTGCTAAGAAAATCAATGTCAAACTATACTGAATACGAATCAATGAGTACTAGGTACTGTTTGCCATGCCAATCAAATGGGAGAACGTGTCGAGTTACACGTTAGTTAGAGGCATTCAGGGTCACGGATAGATACTGCAGGAATCTGGACAACATGCACGTCAATCTACCCAATTCATAGTGAAATCTTCTGGCACGATGAGCAGCTTCTGTGCCTGCCAAATTAAGAAGGATTGACGCACGAACAGCAGGATCATCAGTAGGATGTTCTGCATCAATGTAGATTGAAAAATCCTCTTCAAATACACACCATTGTTCTGCAAGATCTTCATCAAACACCAAGATCTCTGGTTTTCTGAGAGCAGAAGCCATTACAAAACATTTGAAAAACAATAAACTAAAATAAAAGCAATCAAATTAAACAAGGAGTGAGTCCGTACACTCTGACACCATGTTGTGTTTTGGCTGTTGTAATAACTAAAGCTATGATAAAGGTCCAAAACTTTATTAACAACATAGCATATATAATTTCATACTAGCATGTCTTTTTAATTCTAAAGGCAGGGAGGATTACTGTAAAAGCAAGTGGGCGTAACTACCAAAGCATGACTCATAACATGAGTGACACTTATCTACAACCGCCTACCGACCCGCCACTCTGACTGTATGATTGGTTGGCCCACATCACACCCGGTCCATGCAAGAGTTGGAGCCCAGTCAAGTCAAAGTCAAGTCAAACAAAATTTATTGTCATTTAGAAATACATCGATATATGCAATTCCAAACGAAATTCCATTGCATTTGGCTCCCCGTGCAACACGATAATGAACAGAAGAATAAAATGGATAATAGGATAAAATGGATAAAAGGATAAATAGACAATGGTGGCAGCCCATTACATGTCATTCAGGAGTCTGATGGCTCGTGGGAAGAAGCTGTTGCAGAACCTTGATGTTCTGCTCCTTATGCTATGATATCTTTTGCCCGAGGGCAGCAGAGTGAACAGTCCATGATGGAGATGTGTGGGGTCTTTTATAATACTGCTGGCCTTAGACATGCAACGTTTGTTCGCAATATCCCCGATTGAGGGGAGAGAGGTCCCGATTATTTTTTCCACTGTCCTCACCACTCTCTGCACGGACTTCCAGTCGGAAGCTTTACTATCCCCAAACCAGACAGAGATACAGCTGGTCAAAATACTCTCTATGGTGCCCCTGTAGAAAGTGGTGAGGACGGGATGGGGGAGGTGAGCTCTTCTCATCCGGCACAGAAAGTGCAACCGTTGTTGCACTCTCTTAACTGTTGATGAGATGTTATTTGACCAGGTCAGACTGTTAGTGATCTGCACCCCCAGGAACTTAGTGCTACTGACCACCTCCACATCGCTGTCATTGATGTGAAGTGGTGTGGGACTGTGACGATATTTCCTGAAGTTGACGATGATCTCCTGTATTTTTTTGACATTCAGGATCAGGTTGTTCGTATTGCACCAGTCCACCAGTTGTTTCACCTCCTCCCTGTAAGCCAGCTCATTGTCGTCCCGGATGAGGCCAGCACTGTTGTGTCATCTGCGTACTTCATGATGTGGTTTGTACTAAACCTGGCACAACAGTCGTGAGATCATCAGGGTAAACAGCAGTGGACTCGGGACACAGCCCTGAGGGGAGCCCTGACTGGGGTCTGTCAGTGAGGAAGTCCAGTAGCCAGTTACACATGGGGGTGCTGAGGCCCAATGGAACTAGTTTGCTTATCAGGTGCTGAGGGATAATTGTGTTGAATGCTGAACTAAAATCCATGAACAGCATTCGCACATAAGTGTTCTTCTCCTCTAGATGTTCCAGGCTCAGATGGAGGATATAGCATCCTCTGTGGAGCGGTTGGGCCTGTAAGCAAACTGGTATGGGTCAAGTGTGGAGGGGAGTCTGGAGGTAATATGGTCCCTGACCAGCCTCTTGAAGCACTTCATCGGTTCAACGACGGTTCAATATGGCTCAGTCCGCCACAATGTGATATTTTGGCATGGAAAGAATGTTGGTTGGGTAACAGGAAAAGGAGTGATCATAAATAAGTCTTTATCCAGTTGACATGATGTAATGAGCGGTGTAACACAGGGAGGAATGGTGAGCCAAAACCTTTTTACAAATGACTTGAATGAAAGCATCAAGGTCACTACATTTGTTGATGTCATGAAACATTGAAACATAGAAACAAAGAAAATGGGTGCAGGCGTAAGCCATTCGGGCCTTCGAGCCAGCAACGCCATTCATTTTGACCATGGCTGATCATCCAAAATCAGTATCCCGTTCCTGCTTTCTCCCCATATCTCTTGATTCCATTAGCCATAAGAGCTATATCTAACTCTCCCTTGAAGACATCCAGTGAATTGGCCTCCACTGTCTTCTGTGGCGGAGAATTCCAGATTCACAACTCTCTGGGTGAAGATAGATAGGAAGGCAAGTTGTGAAGAAAGCTTAATGAGGATACAAAAGGATATAGGCAGGTTAGCGAGTAAACAAAAATCTGGAAAATGGACATAATTTGGGAAAATATTAATTGTATATGTAAAATAATGAAGCTAATTATCCAAATAATGAGAAATTGTGGTGTTCTGCGATGCAGGACGGTCCTCCTCCAAAGTTCTTATCATGTGAATGACATACCTTCCAATTAACCATGGATAACTGCATTGCTACCAGTATGGAGATTGCATCACATCTTCCAGAATTGGCGACCCTAAAAGTCCATGATTCATATTTAAACACAGGCAAATTAATGGTGGGAACAAGAAGTGATATATGCAGCAGGATGTTAAGTGTGTCTGTTTTTGGAGGAACTCATTCAATGGATGTGCAC
This sequence comes from Raja brachyura, assembly GCA_963514005.1. The sequence goes on from OY740788.1 coordinate 15,692,931, forward strand.
GGCACTTGTACATATATACATGGGCAAACTTAATGCGCTTAATGATCATTTGGATGTGGGTGCCGTGGTTTTCTAGTGATCTACGTTAGTCACATGAACTTGGGTAGAAGACCAAGTAATTATGTTGTGATTTCTGTAACAGAATTAATAATGGTGGAAAGGCTGCCTTACTGGAAACACTTGCAGAAATCTTCATGATCAATCCATTTTTCCTTACAAAACTTCTGATCGAACGTGAATGTGAATGTGACATCAGAGGTGGCGTCAGCGTTCAATATCTGGCTGGATGTCCGCGACAGCTCAGTGTTGTGGTGGATGGAGGTGGTTTCTGAAACAGAGAAGGTGCCATTAGGGGCTTTAAAAAATACACATTTTTCTAATACCTTAAATGACTCTGTGGACGATGAAACACTTTTGAAATAAAGTCAATTTACACCCGAGGATCAAAGAAGTAAATGCATGCTCTCCCTATGAATGCATGGAATTTCCCCAGCGTTACCAACATCCCAAAACATGCTTCTTCTTCGGTAAACAAAGCACTTTACAGTGATATAGGTGACAGGGAAATAGGTGGGGGGGGGGGGGGTAGAGGAATGGAATTAATGGAATTGCTCTGAGAGCCAGCGTTGGAATGGCCCCCATCTAAGATGCAAGGAATTGCGTTTGTACGTTCTCCCTGTGACCGCTTGTTTCTCCGGGTGCTCCGTTTTCCTCCCGCATCCGAAAGACGTGCAGGTTTGTAGGTTAATTGGCTTCTGTAAATTGTCCCTAGTGTAGGACATAGAAGTAGTGTTTCGGTGATCGGTGGTTGACGTGGTTTTGAAAGGTGGCCGAAGGGGCTATTTCCACACTGTATCTCTAAGCTAAGTGAAAACTGGTCCACACAAGGATCAGTACAGTTACTGATTACGATGGAAAAGAAGGACTACTGACAGATGGGTAGCACAAGTTTTAAAGAAGGAACTGCAGATGCTGGAGAATCGAGGGTTACACAAAAAGCTGAAGAAACTCAGCTGGTGCAGCAGCATGTAAGGAGCGAAAGAGATAGGCGATGTTTTGGGTCGAGACCCTTCTTCAGTCTCCTTAGATGCTGCTGCACCCGCTGAGTTTCTCCAGCTTTTTGTGTAACCCTGGGTAGCACAAGTTACCGGGTACTGTTTTTATTTGAATTAATTGAGTTGATTTAATTATTTCTTAGTGCTTTGATTTAAGGTCTTTAAGCATTTTCAATGTCTAATACATTTAAATAGCATACTTGAACACTTGCAAACATCAGAGATTTCCGAATGAATTGTAAGTCTGGATCTTCCTGCCTGTCAAGGTTGTCCTGGGGGTGAAACCAATTAGATATGCAGGGCCTTGCTATCAGATGGCAGCCAGTTTCCCAGCAAAACATTGTTCCTGAGAGTTCCCTCTCATTTAGAGTGGGATTCCAGGACATGCAGTTGGTAGACTTTGGCAGCTCAACCATTAGCAGAAGTTCCAGCACAATGGTTTGGATGGAATAATAAAAAATCCTACATCTAAATGTTCAGATGATGCCAAGTCGGGTGGCAGAAAAATAAATAGTGTTTGTGTTCGCAGATTTTCTGAGAAGGTCACTGATAGATAGGGTGTGCGGGCAAATCCGTGGGAAAACATGCAAGTTCATCCTTTGTAACCCAAGAAAGACGGATCAGTGTTATTTCTAATTGGCAAATGTGAATAAACAGAAGAGATTTAGCAGACTTGAGTGTGTTGGCCGATAAAAGATACAAGAGAGATCTAAAATTCAATTGAAAATATAATGGGATATTTGTCCTCATCTCAAGAAGGATATCTTGGCCAGTGGAGTGATTGAAAGCTAGATTCACCCGAGTGATAATGGAGCGTAAAGTTTTAAATTACGACATATTCAAAATAGAAGTCATTAATATTACCAACAATCTTTTGTGGACCAACCACACTGGTGTGACAGCCAAGAAGGCACGCAAACACCTCTACTTCCTGAGGAGAATGAGGAAATTGGCATGTCCCCAATGACTCTTACAACTGCCCACGGATGCACCATAGAAAGCATACCTCCGGATTGCATCACAGCTTGCTTTGACTGCAGCTCTGCCCAAGGAGAGATGGAGGTGCCTCGCGGCAGCGGCCTCTGCAGTCCGTCTGTCTTTTTTAAATTTTTGTCCTGTTGAGTGTATAGTTTGGTTGTAGTTTTATATATTGTTTTTAGCTGTGTATATGTGGGGGGCGGGGGAAACTTTAAAATCTCTTCCCTGTACGGGGGACCCGACCTTTTACCTGTCAGGTCTCCATTGTCATTGGGGCCTAGCACCGTGGAGCGGCCGCCAACTGGAACGACCTGGGGGCTCCAGTCGCGAAGCCTGCGGACTCACCATTGTGGAGCTGGCCAGCGTGGAGAGCTGTGGTGGCGCGCAGCTACAACCCGACCGGAGGTTCGGAGGCTCCAGCCGCAGCCCGGTGGACGGTGACATCAGGATGGGAGACCGCTTTTCGGAGCTCCCGCAACGGCAACTTCTCCCGCCCGAATTGCGAGTTGAAAACGACCTGGAGTGGGGCCTTACTTCGCCCGGCGCGGCTTAAACGGCCGCGGGACTTGCCATCGCCCGCCGGGGGCTCCATCATCAAGACCCGGAGCAGGGTCTTACATCGCCCGGCGCGGCCTTAATGACCGCGGGACTTACCATCGCCGGCCGGGGGCTTTAACATTGGGAGAAGAATGGAAAACAGGGGAGAGACAATGACTTTGCCTTCCATCACAGTGAGAGGAGATTCACTGCGATGGATGTTTGTGTAAATTGTGTTCATTGTGTGTCTTAGTTTTTTTTCTTGTTGTATGACTGCAGAAACCAAATATTGTTTGAACTTCATATGAGGTTCAAATGACAATAAACGGTATTGTATTTTTGCATGAAATTGTTTTAGACGCAGTGAGTCCATTACACAGACCAGACTTCCCACCATTCACTCCATCTACACTTCACCGAACCTTGGAAAAGCAGCCACATAATCAAAGACGTTCCACCCTGGTCATTCCTTCTTCTTCATGCCCCTGTCTCAAAGATAGCAGAGTCAGGGGATATGTAGAGAAGGCAGGAACGGGGTACTGAATGGGGATGATCAGCCATGATCACATTGAATGGCAGTGCTGGCTCGAAAGGCCGAATGGCCTACTCCTGCACTTATTGTCTATTGTCTGTTTGGCAGAAAGTACAGAAGTTTGAAAACGCACACCACAAGACTCAGGAACAGCTTCTTCATCTCTGTTATGAGGCTTCTGAATTAACCTTTCATAAGTTAGGCTGCTGTCCCATTAACCTCTATCCCGAAACGTCGCCTACCTCCTTCGCTCCTTAGATGCTGCTGCACCCGCTGAGTTCCTCCAGCTTTTTGTGTAAACCTCTATCCAACTGTGGACATTGGACTTTGTCTATGGGCCTAATGCGCTGCAATGCTGTGAACTCTATTCGGCAGTCTGTATCTTTCCCATTGCTTGATCTTGATCTTACTTGAGTTTGACTTGATTCTATTTATGTATTGTATTATCTGATTTATTTGGAGAGCATGCAAAACAAACCTTTTCGTATCTCAGCACATGTGACAATAATAATCCGAAATCTAATCTATTGAGCAGAAAATTAAAATCATTATTTCTGTTGTGCGCTTAAGAAATGTAATACTAAGATATCAAACACCTCATCCTTGAAAATATCAAATATCATTAAAATGTTGGCAGGTTTGAGGGTTTACTTTTCAGTGGCTTTGTTCGGTCTTGAATATTCCCAAGTCTCACACAAACATTCAGTGTTTTTAAGGAAGCAAACTCACCTTCCATTAAACCCTGCAGTTGTTGCCGAGCATTTGTAGTGTCTTCCTAATAACGATAAACAGAATTAATATTTAACCAGAACTGTGCACCGTGACAAGTCTAAAAGTCTGGGAAGTCTACTGAAGGACAAATTTACCACTTAGTGGTGGCAGTGGGTGAGCCTCCTACTTTTCCTATCATCTTGGAAAATGACCACCTTTCAAACCAACAAGATGGACTGCTTTTCACCTTGGGATGGTCCGAGCCTCGGACCTCATTGGCTGCCTATATCAATAATATCACTGAGGGAGACCTAGTTTGTTTAGAATATTACTTGGCAATATTAAATGAGGTGGAATTGTGAGTATGAAGAAGGATATAAAAAGGCTTCAAGGAGATATAGACAAGCTCTATGAGTGGCAGCTGGAATATAATATGATGGATGACCTTATTACCGATGAAGCATCACAGCATATTATCTGAATGGTGGCAGATTAGGTAAAGGGGAGATGCAACAAGACCTGGGTGTCATGGTACACCAGTCATTGAAAGTAGGCATGCAGGTGCAGCAGGCAGTGAAGAAAGCAAATGGTATGTTAGCATTCATTGCGAAAGGATTTGAGTATATAGAGCAGGGAGGTTCTACTGCAGTTGTGCAGGGTTTTGGTGAGACCACACCTGGAGTATTGCGTACAGTTTTGGTCTCCAAATCTGAGGAAAGACTTTCTTCCATAGAGGGGGTTCAGAGAAGGTTCACCAGACTGATTCCTGGGATGTCGGGACTTTCATATGAAGAAAAACTGGATAGACTCGGCTTGTACTCATTGGAATTTAGAAGATTGAGGGGGGCATCTTATAGAGACTTACAAAATTCTTAAGGGTTGGACAAGCTAGATGCAGGAAGATTGTTCCCGATGTTGGGGGAGTCCAGAACAAGGGGTCACAGTCTAAGGATAAGGGGGAATTCCTTTAGGACCGAGATGAGGAAAACATTCTTTACACAGAGAATGGTGAGTCTCTGGAATTCTCTGCCACAGAAGGTCGTTGAGGCCAGTTCATTGGCTATATTCAAGAGGGAGTTGGATGTGGCTCTTGTGGCTAAAGAGATCAGGGGGTATTGAGAAAAGGCAGGTACGGGATACTGAGTTGGATGATCAGCCATGACTCCATGATCAGCCATCAGCCATGGGCTCGGGGAGGCCCCCGACCACGGTGGAACAGTGGGGAACATCAGGGGAAGAGACTGACTTTGGTGCCTTCCCACACAGTAGGACATTTTGACCCTGCTGTGGGGGGATGTTTTATGTTGAATTCTATCTACTCCATGTTGTGTTCTTTATTTTTTTTTAATGTATGGCTGTATGGCGATTTAATTTCGCTGTGCCAATTGGCACAGTGACAAATAAATGCATCTCATCTCATCTCATCATATCGAATGGCGGTGCAGGCTCGAAGGGCCGAATGGCCTACTCCTGCACCTATTTTCCTATGTTTCTATTTCTATGTTTCTATAGAATTTAGCATCCAACTGTGTTAAACTTAAGTAAGGAGAAATTACAAAACATTGCGAGGGATATATCTAAAGTGGACTGGGCACATTCTGTAGTTTAGTGGGTAAGGTGATAGACAAGCAATGGCAGATGGCTCATGGCTCCAACTAAACTACATGGTGAGTAGAATAGATTTTAATTTTAAGTTGTGGGTGGGGGTGGAATGAAATAACCAAAGTTAACCAATGAAGTTAAAGAGAATATTAAGATGAAGGAGAAACAATATAAGAAGCAAAGATTAGTGAAACGCTTGAAGATCAGGATGAATACAGAATTCAGCAAATGGGGAATAAAAAAATCAAATTTTGAAAATAAATTTTGAGGGCAAACAAGCAAGACATGTAAAAATTGACAGGGCTTTTTTTTTTAAAGTACATTAAATAAAAAGAGAGGATAAACTAAGCATAGCCCCCCTAGATAATCTGCAGATTTTGAGACAGGATTTATTTGCATTTGCAACAGAGTATTGAGAGTCAGCATAGCTTTGTGTGAGGGAAATCATCTCATGAATTTGTTGGAGACATTGACTATTCACATCTCCCAGTTAATTGTCTGTGCTTCCAAATCATTGCAACCCGTCTTCAGTCATTTCCTTTTTCTTTCCCCTATGGAATCACTGATCTTTCCTTCATGAATCTTTCCATTATCGAATCTCCCCTCTCCCACCTTCCAGGCAGCATATAAGATTTTGTACAATCAGAGGTTGGAATCCAGCTCAGATGCAATGTGGTTTACGTCTCAAAGAAGGCCTTACTTGTGACATGAAAGACCATAGGACCATCTATGAGAATCACAGCTGAGCACATATGCTGATTAAGGACAGGACAGATAATATACCAAATTAAGTTGTCACAATTTAATTAGGCTAACTTCTGCATTTTGGTTCATGCAATTTCTTCTTCATGCATATATGAGTAAAATGTTACCATTGGGATCAAGTATGCTTTTCATTCCAATTAACATTGAGGCTAAGTGAGTGGGCTCTGTGCATAAACACCTTAAATTATATGACCAAAGAACCACAATTTATCATAGAGACACAAATAACTGCAGATGTTGGAATCTTGAGCAAAACACAAAATGCTGGAGTAACTCTACAGGTCAGCCAGCATCTGAGGAAGGAATGGATAAGTGCCGTTTGGGTCAGGACCATTCTTCATGGTATGCTGAGCAAAGCAGGATCAACTGGCCAATTGGCCAGATGGGCTGAGGAATGGTCGGAATTTAATACAGAGAAATGTGAGATGTGAAGCACTAACATGGGCAGAACTACACAATGAACAATGGAGCTCTGGGTAGTGTTGGAGAGCAGAGGGATCTTGGAGTACAGGTACATAGTTCGTTGAAAGTAGCATCACAGGTAGATAGGGTGGTCAAATAGACTTTTGGCACATTGGCCTTCATCAGTCAGAGCATTGAGTATAGAAGTTGGGAGGTCTTGTTGCAGTCGTATAAGGCTGCTTTTAGAGAATTACGTTCAATTTTGGGAGCCATGTTATAGGAAATATGTTGTCAAGCTGGAAAGAGTGCTGAAGTGATTTATGAGGAGGTTGCCAGGACTCGAGGGCCTGAGCTATAGGAAATGGTTGAGCAGGCTTGGACTCTATTTCTTGGAGCGCAGGATGAGGGGTGATCTTATAGAGGTGTATAAAATCATGAGAGGAATAGATCGGGCAGATGCACAGAGTCTCTTGCCCAGAGGAGGGGAATTGAGAATCAGAGAACATCGGTTTAAGGTGAGAAGGGAAAGATTTAATAGCAACCCGAGGGGTAACTTTTTTACTCAAAGGGTGATAGGTGTATGGAACGAGCTGCCGAAGGAGGCAGCTGAAGCAGGAACTATTGCAATGTTTAAGAAACATTTAGACAGATACCTGAATACATGGATAGGATTGGTTTAGAGGGAGATGGGCCAAATGCAGGCGGGTGGGACTGGTGTAGATGGGACAAGTTGGGCCGAAGGGCCTGTTTCCACGCTGTATAACTCCATGACTATAACTGCCATTAACAATTGATCTTCTGTGTTTAAACTAATCTGTGATGGCATGTAATAGCATGAAATAACACTTACATAAAAGCAAAGAAAAATATTAGATATGGATATATCCTACTTGAAAATCTCTGTAGCAACTCACTTTATTAGGCTCTATTGTAGAACTTTTTTGAATTTTAGCAGGTGACTTTATAGATTCTTCCTGCAAAGATACAAAATGACAATTGATCTTATATTTGACAGAGATGCAGTTTTATAAATCCACTTTCAGCAACATTTATTGCCAATTCCTATTAGCCCTTGAGAAGTCAGTGTAAGCAGCTGCCTTGAAACCACTGCAGACCGTCTGGTGAAGTTACTCCCACAGTGCTTTTGGAAATGGAGTACCAGGACTTAGATCCAGCAATAATGAAGGTCTGCCCTGTACTGACAAGAATGGTGCATAACTTGCAGAGGAACCTGGAGATTGCAGTGTTTCATTGTGCTTGCTGGCCTTGTCCTTGTTGGTAATTGAAGTTGAAGGTTTGGATGGGGCTGTCAAGAGTACTTTGGATGACTAACTGCAGTGCAATTTGTGGATGGTGACTAGGGGTGCAAGGAGATGAATCACTCCCATAGGATACCCAGCCTCTGACCTGCTCTTGCAGCAACGGCTGATCAGGTTTAGTTTCTGGTCAATGGAAATCTCCAGGATATTGATGGTGGGGTGTCAGCGATGATAATGCCGATGATAATGCCATGTCAAGAGCATATAGTTAGACCTGTATTGGAGATGGTCAATGGTTGACGCTATTGTGATGCAAATATTACTTGCCACTTATAAGCCCATAGCTGAATGTGGTCTAGATCTTGCTGCATGCAATATGGACTGCTTCATTTGCGGAGGAGTGGCAAATGGAATTGAACATAGTGCAATTATCAGCAAACTTTCCCATTTCTGATCTCATGAAGGAAAGAAGGTCTTCGACAAAGCTGTTGAAAATGGTTGTGCCCAGGACACTGCCCTGAAGAACTTCTGTAGTGTTGTCCAGAGGCTGGGACTTTTGCCCTCCAACAACCACGAGTTTGACTCTAGTTTGTGTTTAGTTTATTGTCACGTGTGCTGAGGTACAGTGAGAAGCATGTGTTGTGTGCTAACCAGTCAGCGGTAAGACAATACATGATTACAATCGAGCCATCCACAGTGCACAGATACGCGATAACGGGAATAAGGTCAATAATATGTAGTGTGAGACAAAGCCAGTAAAGCCCGATCAAGACAGAGATATTCTGAAGGTCTCCAATGAGATAGATAGTAGTTCAGGACTGTTCTCTAGTTGTTGGTAATATGATTCAGTTGCCTGATAACAGCTGGAGGAAACATTATCTTTATTTGTGGGAAACCTTAATAAATATGAACAGTAGGCCATTTGGTCCCTTGAGCAGCTCTGTCAATAGAAAAAAGTAAGATAGACACAAAAAGCTTCAGACTAAAGAAAGGTCTGAAATGTCACCCATTCCTTCTCTCCAGAGTTACTCCAGCTTTTTGTGTCTATATTTGGTTTAAACCAGCATCTGCAGTTCCTTCCTACACAATAGAAAAAAAGTAGTTGATTCAATTTTTATTGTCCACTTTCCCACCTTCTTCCCTTATCTTTGACTCCTTCGTTGATTAAATATCTATCTCTACTGGGTTTGTACATATTCAAGGATTCAGCTTCAGCAACTTTCTGAGCAAATATTTCCAAAGATTCACAACTCTTTGTGAGTAATCTTAAATGAGCAACACTTATTCTGGGACTCTAGTCTTTTTTTGTCCTTGATACTCCCTTGATGTTTTAATATGATCCAACCTTATTCTTGTATAAACATTCACTCTTCCAAACAAAGATTAGGCTGTTGGTATTCATCTTGAAGATACCAGGGAATGTTGGAAAGTGCAACAAATGGAAAATAATGGGAGTAATGTTTGGTTTACCAAGGGGACATATTATATCATCTCGACAGAATGACTCAACGAATGTCCTCAATGACTTTGCTTTTAAAAGGAGACAACACCACTGGCAATAGTGGAAAGGGGATAATCCATGCTTCGAAGAACATCTGCACAAGTCATAAAAGAGAACCTAAGGGCAAATTGTCCTTCATTAGCGAATGCTTAGATTTTTGTTGTGCTGAACAAGTACGTTGAATTGGAAATTAAACATTTAAATTTGTTTTTACAAACTGAATAAGGTGTGCCTGGCTTCAAGTGGTTGGTGCTGGAATATTGACAATTTCAAACAAACCTACTGATTTGGCAAGCATTTTACAGAATTTACTGATTTATTAGACTTGGACATACAAGAGAGTGCAATTGAAGGAATCTTGAGCAATAATCAGTGCTGGAGGAACTCAGCAGACCAGGCAGCAGTTGAGGATGGAAATGGATAGGCTGCATTAGGCTTGTTCAGCACAGTGGCGCAGTTGGTAGAGCTGTCAGAGACCCGGGTTTAATCCTGACCTCGGGGGCAGAGTGTGCGAAGGTCTCCCTGTGACCGCGTGGGTTTCTTCCAGGTGCTCTGGTTTTATCCCACATCCCAAAATTGTACAGGGTTGTAGGTTAAAATGCCCTCTGCAAATCGGCCCTTGAGTGTAGGGAGTAGATGCACGAGTGAGATAACATAGAACTAGCACAAATGGGTGATTGATGGTCAGCAAGGACTTGGTGGGCTGAAGGGCCTGTTTCTATGCTGTATATCTAAACTAAACTCAACTAAGCCTAAGAGTTAATGGTACAATCAGCTGATTCAAGTGACAGCTTAATGGGATGCAGAGATGCTGATTTTAACAGTAAGGTATTTGTCCACCAACTTGGTCAATAGGCCACCCAGAACTATTTGTTTATGGAAAGGAATGAATTAATGGCAGTTTTGCAGTAACTAGCAACTTTTTCTTGGGTGGAATCTGGAGAGGCTATGATAAATATGACATGTACTAGTAATGTGCTATGTTAAATGACAATGTGGTGCGGTAAAGGCTCATTAAAGTAGAGGAACTCATCACTGAAATTTTAGAGATGAGGCATACTGAACAGAATTATTTGTGAAGAATTTAATTGGAAACTCATAAAACTAGAAACTGCAGCTGGTTTATACCAATGATAGATAAAGTGATTGAGTAATTCTGCAGGTCACGCAGCGTCTCTGGAGAAAAAGGATGTGCGACGTCACCCACCCTTTTCTCCAGAGATGCTGCCTGACCCGTAGAGTTACTCCTGCACTTTGTGTCTATTTTTATTAATTGAAACTCAATGATTTTAGTTTGGGAAATCAAGAAAAATACCTTCAGTTCAGTTTAGTTTATTGGACTGAGGTACAGTGAAAAGCTTTTGTTTTGTGCTTTTTTATATCTACTTTGCAGATATACATTTCTGTCAAGAAATAAATTGTTCTTATATTTATTAAAAAGCTATTGTTAATAGTTGTTCTAATAATGAAATAACTAAATACTCCTATCACAATTGATTCTCAAACTTTATAAAAATAATTTGCCATCCCAAAATATTGACAAATACTAAAATCTGCTTCTTGAAATATTTTGAAACACTGATGTAGCAGCAGTTTGGTTAGTTTTCTATATTTCCCTGTAATCTGCATTTTAATTGATTCTTAACAGATTAATGTTTATTTTTTTTAAACAACTTAAAAAAAATGTTTTCAACTAGTTCCAAATGTCTCTGATTTGAAATGTCTTATGATGCACAAGCACAATGAGGCCACAAAGTCAGTGGCAACTATGACTGCAAAGTGTGGCCATAAGGCGATGGATGGTTTTAGCAGAGATTTGGTTTTCTGCTTCAATTTCACCAACCTTACTCACTTTTTTATTTTCTGATGTACTGCTTGGATGAGCTTTTCCACTTCCTTGCCGACTTGCTGGACTACCGTGTCGACTTTTAGCAGTGGGGGGTTTGGCTGACAGCTGACCAGTTGACTTTATCCTTTCAGGCTGTGTCTCCTGAAAATGTGCAAAATGGCATTTGGTAAAGCAGGTCATACTTGACGGAGGGACATATTTCACTCTCTTGGATAACAATATTGTTGTTGTGCAAACTGGAAGGCAGTCCAACTTATCCAGAACAAAAATCCCATTTATAAGACTTCTTTACTCTTTTTTGTAACTCTGGAAAAACGAATCTTTATCTGAGAAACATACGGTTTCTGTAATCTTTGATCTGGATTTGGCTGAATAGGTCCTACAAACCCCACTCCCACCGGTGTTATCCTTTGCCTCGGACTGTATTTCGTTCCACAGATGTTGCTTGACATGTGAGTGTTTCGAGCATTTCATAATTCAATCTCCTTTGGGTTGTTTAATAGGGAGCCAAATCAAGTACAATTATGAGGTGAGTTATAAGAATAGGACAGGGGTTATTAATATTCTTGTAATTAATTATTGCACTAGATTATGTTAAGGCAGTTAGATGTGGAGGGGTGGCGAGAGGAAAATGAACAAATTAGTGGGGGAAGGTATAAAAACAAAGTCGATTAGAGAAAATAAGTTAGGTACAATATGAAGCAAATCTAAATTTGGCAAGGGAGAATAGTCAAAGTCACAAATGGGGTGGGGGAGGGGAGACGGTAGTGGGGATGGAGAGGGAGAGGGAGAGGTGGAGGGGTAGGGCGAGGGGGGGATTTGGAAAGAGATGTAAAGGCAGGACTCAGGGCAGTTTGCACAATAAGGAGAACAATTATGGTGGCACAGATTACATTGAGATAAAGAGAAGGATAAAGGAAGTAAGCAGAGAGCTGGGTAGATAGAATGAAAACCGAGAGGGAAAAATAAACAGAATGGAAGAGGTAAAAGAGGAAAATGAAGGATTAAAAGAGACGTAAAAGGAAAATGGACTAAAACTAGAAATTGGGATGGAAAATACATTCATGGAGTCTACTCACTTGAGAACACCATTGCACTAAATGAGTTGGATTCGAATTAGATCCAGCTGATCAGAATTGACCATTGACAAAGTACTATATCATCAGCAGTTTCATCATATCCCTCATTCTGCCACTGCCATCGTCAGTGCCAACCATGGTTCAATAAACTGTTTTAAAGATCAAATCAGGATTAGCACCATCTACGAGAGATGAGATGCCAACCTGATGAAATACAACATGGAAATGTTTGTATACTTAATACTGCAAGCAGCATGCATCAGGCAGGATGAATCAATTCTAAAACCATTGGTTAAGCTCATAGCTCTGCCAAATTGCCACCATATTGGTAACTCATTTCTAGGCTTCCTTGGAGTCATTTGTAGTGTGTTGCCCTGGAGAAGAACTATCCATGAATCTAGTCAAACTGTTCCAGTACAACTGCAAATCAGGCATCTACCAAATGGTATGAACAATTTCCCAGGTATGCTCTGTTCACAAAATACTGGGGAGAAAAAAATCAAATTAATGCCCATCAGTCTACTCTAAATTACTAGCAGCACATTGGAAGATATACTGAACCATTAATGGATCTTTACTGCTTTCCATGCTCAGTTTCAGTTTGCCTGACCAATTGTCTCAACTACACTATGCATTGCATAAAATCTGGACCACAAAAGCTAAGTTCCAGAGTGGCATGAAATGTCTTCAAGACAGCATCCAACTGAATGTCATAAGGATTCCAAATTAGAACTGGTCAAAGGGAATTAAAGGGATAATTCTCTGCAGACAGTGTCATACTTGATATTGAAGGAATACAATTCAGTCCGGAATATCATTTCAGCATATGTGAATTAGATTAAGTAGTGGTCGGAAATCCCAATCTTTTAAATGGGTCAATGCAAAAGGATCTATATTAGGTCTTATATGTTAAGTTTCATATCACTTCATTAAATATTGCAAAGGTATTTCCTTTAGTCCAATGTGACTTGGAGTAGAGTATTATTTTGAATGTTGTGTTGACTTGCAGGGCACCAGGTACTGGCATGATGTGAGCTTTTGGCTTGGAAGGATGTTTGTCATCGAACATAGGTTTTAACTAGCATTGGCTGGTTACCTCATTTGGATTGACTGGTTGAGATCAGCTTGATCGGCCAAAACGTGGTCAATTAAAGTCAAAATTATTTAAGGATCTTGTAGATTTAAATGAAGAACTAGATAAATTAAGGAAATAAATAATTAAATGCAGGAAATGAAACTAAAGTAGAAAATGAATTTTACTTTGGAGTAACGTGAGTGATGACGTGAAGAAGCCCCGCCAGGCGCATGCGCGTCATTACGTCCGCGCATGTCGCACTGAACGGGCTGGAGGGCACAGCTCCACCGGCGGTAAGTAGTAAACTCGCAGGTAAGTGGTTTTGAAAACTTTGCCTGGGAGTATTTAACTCCGTAATGCTGGCTCGAGCAGTCAGTAGGAGTTGGTGGTATGGAGCGGTCAGGTAGGAGAGTTCGCTCCAAGCGTGGGTCCAGTGATGCGGATTCACTAATTCGATCGGGTCGGGAGAATAGCGCGGCAACGCCGGTTCCGATACCTGGCGCCGTTTTACTGACAGCCGTTTTATTAGAAAGGGAGGCTGAGGCCACCAATAGCCATAGAAAGACAAAAAGAAAGTCTATCAGACCCGTGTTGTCAGAAGAGTCTGAAGAAGAAGGTGACTCCCCTCCAGATAATAAAAGAATGTGGGGGAGGATGCAAAATATGGAGAAGATGCTCCAGACTTTGATAAATCAAGGGTCTAAGGGCCCAGTGATTCCCCAGACAGCTGTTCAACAAGGCCCATATCAAGAGGAATATGTGGACTATCAGCAAGGGGATTTCCTTCCAGTGCCTTGTTTAGGACTGGAGGATGCCTCCCTACAATATGATTTGGGAGAAGCAGGGCAGGATGCAGCTGACCCTAAGTCTGGTGTCCCTGCTTATGTGCAAACACCAGAGCACAAGAGCCACGTTCCGGGTGTCCCGGATATTGCAATGAGTTTTGCTATTCCGGAGGGGACTGGTGAGGCAATGGAAGAGTACCTTGCCAACAATATTAATTATTTAGTGTCTCACCAGCTCCAACAAGCTATGATGCAAGAGACTACCAACAAGTACAAAACACCTGTCAATTGTGCGTCATTGAAAGTGCCTAAGGTGAACCCAGCTATTTGGGCACCCATGAGTCCTTCTATGAGAGGACAGGAGGTTCGGCATCAACACGTCCTCCAACTGGTGGCTGCAGCAATTACTGCATTTGGCACTATGGTCAAAGGGACCATGATTACTCAAACTCAAAAAGATATGTTGGCTCTATTATGCAATGCATTCATGCTCTATGTAAGGCGACAAATATACAAACGCCTGAGTTCCTGTTTGGAACGGACCTTGTCAAACAAATACGCGATATTGGTGATGAGGCAAAAACAATTGGTTTGATGAAGCCAAGCATATCACGGCCACCTATTCGGAAACCTGGTTTTATGTACCGAAGGTCGGATCCAGGTGCTGGACCGTGGGGCAATGAGGTTACCCACCAAGACAGAGCGGTTTCAACCCCAATATGAGCAGACAGCAGGCTTACAGGCCAACTGCAGAGGTACAGGGAACTTTTGTTAAAGGTTCTGATGCACAACCTTCTATTGGAGGTAGATTACAATTGTTTTACAATGAATGGTGCTGTATAACAAGTAATATGTTTATACTAAATACTGTGTCAAGTTCTACCATTGAGTTTATCTCGGGGATAGATCCACCTCAGCAGCACAAGCCAAATAAAATGTTGGTGTTTTCTGCTCCAGAGACTGAACAGGTTAACGATGAGATTAAGAATTTATGCCAAAAAGGAGTGATTGAGAAAGCCATTACTCATCCTCAACAATTTGTGTCTAATATATTCCCCAGACCTAAGAAAGATGGGAGTTGTAGAGTAATTCTGGACCTCACTCACTTAAATTCTTCAGTTCTCTATAGGCATTTTAAAATGGACACCTTAGTTACTGCTAAACAGCTGGTCTCACAGGGTTGTTATATGGCAACTATTGATTTGCAAGATGCGTATTATTCAGTGCCAATTCATGCTCATTATCGCAGGTACTTGAAATTTAATTGGATGGGACAACTGTGGCAATACAAAGCATTGCCTAATGGATTAAGTTCAGCACCTGGGCTATTTACTAAATTATTAAAACCTGTGCTGGGGCTATTGAGGGCCAATAATCACATTGTCATGGCTTATTTAGATGATATCTTAATTATCAGCTACACTAAAGAGTCAGCTGAGGAGTCGGTTGCAGTAACCAAAAATGTGTTTGAAACATTAGGATTTTTGGTCCATCCAACTAAGTCTAAATTAGAGCCAACCCAAAATATTGAGTATTTGGGATTTCTTATTGATTCAGTTGATATGACAGTAACATTACCAACCGCCAAGGTTGTGGATATTACTGATGTTTGTACTTGTCCCACACAAAAACTTTATCCCTCCATCCGAGAAGTTGCTAAGGTTATTGGGAAATTGGTAGCAGCTTTCCCTGCAGTACAGTTCGGTCCTTTGCATTATCAACATCTGCAAAGAGCAAGAGAACAAGCACTAAAAGAGCATGCAGGCCATTTTGATCAGGTTATGCAGTTACCAATCACAGCTCTAGCAGAATTGCACTGGTTGATTGTTAATGTTACTCAAGCTACCAATAACATTTTGGTGCAGGAACCTTCAATGATTTTACAGGCTGATGTAAGTGCTCTCGGATGGGGGCTACGGACATTGAGTCTAGCTGTGGGGGGTAGATGGAGTGAACAAGAAGGTTTGATTCTACACACACAAGGGATAAATTATTTGGAATTATTGGGGGCATTTTATGGGTTAAAGGCATATTGCTCCACAATGAATAATTGACACGTTCAACTCCAGATTGATAACACCACAGCAGTGGCATATATTAATCATATGGGAGGAGCAAGATCAGTTTCATGTGATAGCATGGCTAATCTCATATGGCATTGGTGTATTTCAAGAAACATCTGGGTTTCAGCAGGGGTAGACAATGTGGTGGCTGACCATAGGTCACGAAAGTTTAATGAAAATATAGAATGGATGTTGAATTCTAAAGTTTTTCAAACAATTGTCACTCGATTTGGGTTGCCAGATATTGATCTGTTTGCATCCAGATTGAATCACCAGTTGCCTAAATATGTTTCATGGGTGCTAGATCCAGGAGCAGTAGCTGTGGATGCATTTTCGTTACATTGGGGGCACTCATTCTTTTATGCTTTTCCTCCATTTTGTCTGATTACGAAATGTCTCACCAAAATAGAGTGTGACTCCGCCACAGGCGCTTTGGTGGTCCTAGATTGGCCAACACAACCATGATTCCCATTGGTACTCAGAATGATGGCTCAGCCATTCATGATGATTCCCAGCTGTAGTAATTTGTTGGTGCATTCGGTTACAGGAGAAAGTCACCCATTACATGATCGTATCAATTTGTTGGTCTGCAGGTTCTGAACAGACCATTCCAAGGCCTTGGATTGTCGAACAGGACCATGGAGGTTATCACTGCAGCCTGGAGGAATAGTACTAAAAAACAATATGTGGTTCACATAAAGAAATGGGAGATGTTCTGTGTACAATCAAATATATCTTACCATACTGCAGGCATAAGTGATGTGTTGGAGTTCCTTGCTAAATTGCATTTTGATGAGCACTTGAGTTATAGTGCTATTAACAGTGCTCGGAGTGCTTTGTCCTCCTATTTGAAGCAATGTTCAATATATTATTTATTCACTACTGTGTCAACCGAAGCAGATTGTCGTATGGAGTGCATCTATGGCATGTAAACACAGAGCTTTGAAATCTTCACGTAGTCACTCACGTGACTCTGGAGTAAAATAGTAAGATTAAACGAGAACTTACCAGTTCGAAGTTTGATTCTTATTTTATGAGGAGTTACGTTGCGGGGTTACGTGCCCTCCGCTCCCATCCTCATAATCTAAGAGATCATCTGGTAGTTCTAGTCTTCTTAAAGCCTTATTATGTTACTTCTGTGTTTTCACGCCGCTGCTTTGAAGTATGACGCGCATGTGCCTGGCGGGGCTTCTTCACGCAATCCCTCAACGTAACTCCTCATAAAATAAGGATCAAACTTCGAACTGGTAAGTTCTCATTTAATCTTACTATTTTTTTCTGATTGGTGCCCTGAGGGATCTATCATTAGTCACAAAAAACCCCAAGATTTTTCTGTAGTGGATCTTTAAATATTGGACTGATGGAAAGCTATCTTCATGCAAAGGGCATTATTATTAAAGGAGCAAAACAGAAATTTTATTTTAATGGAATCAGTAGAGTTGCAACTCAATAAAAACGAAATATATATTTCACTCCAGAGTCACGTGAGTGACTTCGTGAAGACCCCGCCAGCACGCATGCACGACATATCATCGCTCGCATTTGCAGTCGACAGCTGGAGGGGTGCCAACGGCACCTTCAAAAGAGGCTTCAAGGTAAGTTCAAACTAACCTTGAGCTGGTTATTCCCTGTAAGGAAGTTATTTCTTACAGGTACGATGGAGTCGAAAAAAGGGAAGGCGAAACAAGCCTCCAAGGGCCGCGGGACTTCGGAGGCAAGTCAGCAGCTGCTATCCTTGGAGCTGACCACAGCACCGGCAGCACCCGCTTCGCGGGCCAAGAGCAAATCCCGGAAGTCGGGGAGCCCTGTGCAGTTGACTGGGCCCGATTCTCCACCACAGCAGTCTAAAAAGCTGCATGTTGGTCGGAGCAGTGCGAAGGAGCAGGGTAGGAAAGACCTGACTCCCTGCCGCTATCGGCCAAACAATTAAGGGCTAGCGGCAAACAATTGCGTAAAACCGTGCCACAGTCAGCGGCACGTTCTGTTTCCCCTGTGTTACGGGTCCCCAGAGGGCGGACCAGGGGGAAAGCCGCATCCAGGTCGAGCCCCGCTGCAGCGGCCGGCATCGACAGGCCACCGGAGAAAGCTGCCAGATCGCGGACCGGTGATGTACATGTTGGGATGTCGGGGAACCCCGCAGGAGCGGGAGGTACCTGCTCACCACCGGGACAGGCTACCAGAGTGCAGGCCGGTGGCAGCATATTTCGTTGTGTGGCCCTGCTGAAGCGGCAGGCAGTGACCATGCGCCGTCTCAGACCCGTATACCGGGACTGGCGGTAAGCCCGCGCGGATGTCAAGGAGCCCCGCTGTGGCAGCCGGCTACAGTCTGGAAGATGGAAGACTAGCAGCATGTCCGCGCGGGAGTCGTGTGGCCCCGCAGGTGCAGCAGGCAGCGACTACCTGCCAACATACCCTAGACATCACCTCGACAATGTGCGGTACGTTGGTAGAAGCCCCAGTAGTTCTGGAGAACCTGGGGAAGTCGACTTGCCGTCCGCAGATAGTGGTGGCGGTCGCATGGCCCGGATGGAGCGCTTAATAGAGCAACTGCTCGAGCGGGACCTGGAATATCAAGAAAGAGGGTCCCTGCGATCTAGGAGCCATACTATGGGTCCACCGAGTATTTCTCCTTCATCCGTGGGCAGTGCTAAGAGTCAGCGGCTAGCTGACTTTGAAGAAGGGTTGGCGCAGGAACCAGCAGAGCCAGAAATCCCCGAGGAAGAGCTACTGGAGGTAGTTTCCAAATTTTCCCAGCCAGGGCATTCAGGGCAGCCACTGCAGGCCAAACTAGCAGCGAGTATTAATTAACTCACAACCCACCAGCTGCAGGAACAGGTGTTGACGGAGGCTGTGGAAAAATACAAAACTCCAGGTAATTGTGTATCGCCCAATGTCCGAACGGTCAACATGCCCATCTGGGGGAACATTAGTCCCGGGATCAGGGCCCAGGAGCTAAAAATTCAAAAGATCCTTAAACTGTTGACATCAGGCATCACGGTATTTGCCAGAACCCTGGACGGACAGAGATGACGGAGGAGCAAAAGGACGCTCTGGCTCTATTGTGTATTACACAATATGAGATAAACTCTTTCAGAAAAAGCTCCATCCATCCCACACTTAACCCAAAATTTGCAGGGTTGTGCAAAGCCACTGCTACTCCACCGCCAAAACAGTTAATCGGGGACCTGTCTAAACAAGTCAAAGACTTGGATGAGGAGGCCAAAGCAGTTGGGTTAATGAAGCCGCCGTCATCATACGCAAATACCAGGCCTCGGGGACAACCCGACAGGGCACAGAGAACATATCCACCGGCCATACCCCATCAGCAGAAGCCTTTTGTAGGGCAGGGCCAACAGCGGCCAGCATGGAAGATGCGCCATCCCCCCACCCCAGCAACACAACGTCCACCAAAAGCCCAGAACATCAAGCCCCGCTGGTGACCATGGAGGTAAGGGGGTCTGGTTCTCTTGAGAGTGCCGCATGTATAACCTCACAAGTATGAGGGAGGTTGCGTGTGTTCTGGGATGCATGGGGTGCTATAACTTCGGATAACTTTATTTTACAAAGTATTCAGGGTTATGAGATTGAATTCATAAATGGACATCTTCCCCCAACTCAACATGTACCTGACTGGAAATTTGCACTTTCTCAAATAGAGAAAGAGGAAGGACATATAGAAATATTAAGACTATATGCCAAGGGGTAATAGAAAAAATGACACATGAACCTATTGAATTTGTGTCTAATATCATTACAAAAACTAAAAAAGATGGTGGATGTCGAATTATCATCGATTTAGCCCATTTGAATACCTTTGTACAATATACCCATTTCAAAATGGAGACGTTTGAAACGGCTAAACAGCTGATTTCCTGAGGGTGCTTTATGGCCTGCATCGATTTAAAAGATGCATACTATTCAGTACCTATAAAGGAACATCACCGGAAATTCTTAAAATTTGTCTGGATGGGGCAACTGTGGCATTACAAAGCCCTACCAAATGGGCTTACCACAGCCCTAAGGTTATTTACAATTTTTTTTAAACCAATATTGTCATCTCTTAGACAACACAATCACATCATCATGGCATATTTAGATGACATCTTAATTGTAGGGAAAACTCTGGAATTAGCTGAACTAGCAGTAACAGCTACCAAAACGTTATTCGAGAAACTAGGGTTTGTTATCCATCCAGACAAATCTAAGTTCAACCCATCTGTGGTTATGGACTATCTGGTTTTCATGATTAACACCAATCATATGATTGTCACTATCCCAGCCAGTAAGGCAACAGATATAATAGAGGCATGTAACAGCCTTACTTGCGCCAGGAAACCAACTATCAGACACACAGCTAAGGTAATTGGAAAGCTTGTAGCTACATTTCCAGCTGCGCAATTTGGGCCATTACATTATCAAGAGCAAAAATCTTGGCATTAAAAGCAAATGCTGGACATTTTGACAGACTTATGCAGCTGCCGATCAAGGCAAATATTGAGCTACAATGGTGGGTATATTAGTGATTGTTTTAATCCCATCATTATATCCAACCCATCAGTCGTATTACAAACCAATGACAATATCGAGTGGATGTTGAATCCCCAAATATTTGCTAAATTATAGCTGAATTTGGAACACCAGATATTGACCTTTTTGCGTCCAGGTTGAACCATCAGATACCAACATATGTATCTTGGGAACCAGATCCTGGGGCAGTGGCAATGGATGCATTCTCGCTCCATTGGGGGAAATGGTTTTTCTATGCATTTCCCCCATTCTGCCTCATCAGCCGGGTATTGCAGAAAATTCAACTGGATTCTGCAACAGGCATTCTGATAATACCTGACTGGCCTACACAACCATGGTACCCAGTGGTCCTCAATTTGATAAAGGTTCCATGTGCACAAATGACCAAATCTCCAAATTTGGTCACCAACCTCATCACGGGGGAGAGTCATCCGTGCCATGGTCATCTGAACCTGTTGGCTTGCAGGTTCTGAAGAGTCCACTGCTGGAGTTTGGACTGTCATCAAGGGCCATGGACATCATAACGGCGTCGTGCAGAGAATCCACTAGGAGGCAGTACCTAACCCATATCAGAAAATGGGAAGCCTACTAGACAATAGACAATAGGTGCAGGAGTAGGCCATTCAGCCCTTCGAGCCAGCACCGCCATTCAATGTGATCATGGTTGATCATTCACAATCAGTACCCCGTTCCTGCCTTCTCCCCATATCCCCTGACTCCGCTATCTTTAAGAGCCCTATCTAGCTCTCTCTTGAAAGCATCCGGAGAACCCGCCCCCACTGCCCTCTGAGGCAGAGAATTCCACAGACTTGGGACACGTGCCAATAAAAGAGCAGGCTTGTTTATTCTTTCCAGCTCCATTTTCTAGCAGGTATGGAGTAATGGCAAGAACGAGGATATATATAAATGTTGTTTGACATCTTCCATCCTAGGATACGCTGCTATTTTAAAAGTAACTGCAGGTTGGGCAACCTGCTGTGCCACACCAGCTGCGGGTCGCCCTCCAACTATCCGAGTCCCTTAAAGTCTGAGTTGCATGGGGCAGTGCAGAGGCTCAGCAGTAGAGCTGCTGCCTCACAGCGCCAGGGAACCAGGTTCCATCATGCCCACGGTTGCTTGTCTGTACAGAGTTTGTACGTTCTCCCCGTGACCGCGTGGGTTTTGCCCGGGTGCTCCGCTGTCCTCCCGCACTCCAAAGACGTACAGGTTTGTAGGTTATTTAGCTTCTGTAAAAAGTAAATTGTCCTGAGTGTGTATAGTGATACTGTGCGGGGTGATCGCTGCTCGGCATGGATTCGGTGGGCAAAATAGCCTGTTTCCACGCTATGCATTAGTCTCAAGTCTAATTTGAGATGACAGAAGTATTTTTGATGGAGACTATGAAAACTATCATGCTACCTTAACCCAAATACTTAATTCAGTAAATGTCACCATCCATGTCTGCCTACATAGGACACCAGTCCATGTGGTTGACTCATTTGATCCGGCTGCTAAACACTTTAATTCTCCTTCCCATTCCCACACAGACCTTTCTGCCCTCGGTCTCTTCCATTATCAGAGTGAGGCTAAACGCAAATTGGACGAACAGCACCTCATATTTTGCTTGGGCAGCTTACAGCCCAGTGGGATGAATATTAATTTCTCTATCTTCAGGTAACCCGGCATTCCCTCTCTCTCTCTCTCCGTCCCCCACCCAAGTCGTACTAGCTTTATTTTCACCCAAATAACAGCTAACAATGGCCTGTTTCCTTTATCATCGTTACTTTTTTGCACATCTTTCATTCATTGTTCTATATCTCTCTACATCACCGTCTATATCTTTCGTTTCCCTTTCCCTCAACTCTAGTCTGAAGAAGGGTCTCAACCTGAAACGTCACCCATTCCTTCTCTCCAGAGATGCTGCACTGTCCCGCTGAGTTACTCCAGCGTTTTGTGTCTATCTGTGGTTGACTCACCATTTCCCGCAGGAAATGGGCGAACAAGCCACTCAGTCATATCATTGCCATCGAGTTGAAAGGACAGCAATAGTTCAAGAAGTCCATACCATCATCCACACAATTAGGTCTGGGAAACAACCGACTTGCCAGTGACACCTCCAAGCTTCCTGACCAACAGAGCCCAATCAGTGAGGATAGGGGAACAAATCATCCTCCACAATAATCCTCAACACGTGGGCTCCACAAGGATGCGTTCTCACCCCCTTCTTTACTCCGTCTTTACTTCTTTAACCCATGATTGTGCAATTATTTACAGATCTAATTCAATTTTCAATTTTGCAGATGACACCACCGCTATGAGACGGTACTGTAGTAGGACGAAGACCACCTACACGCTGCCACGATACCGAACGTATTGGAATTCCTAGCGGGCCTTCATTTTGATGAGGGACTCAGCTACAGTGCAATAAATAGTGCTAGGAGCACACTATCGTCCTACCTCAATATAGGAGTGGGATCGCACCAGCTGGTTTCTAAACTAATGAGGGGCATTTTTGAATACTAACCCTCCACGACCAAGATACAACATTACCTGGGATGTAGGGGTGGTGTTGACCCTGCTCAGGAGTTGGTCGCCCATGATGGGGTTGCAATTGGAATTCCGAGCGTACCCCGCTGATGCTACCCTCTGCATAGCCACCATCTTCGATATTACATCAAAGTCACACACCATCAGGAAGATGGAGCAGGGACTGTTCATCAGCCACAAGAACCCACATCACCGGGTGACCGTGCAGACTATCTCCAGGTGGCTCAGGGTGGTGTTGGGTGCAGCAGGTATCGATACTAGCGTTTTAAAATCTCATTCTACAAGGGCTGCATCCACATCAGCGGCGAGGACCATGGAGGTTCCCATGGATCATGTCCTCTCAACCGCGGGCTGGGCCAGTGAGGCAACTTTTCAGAGATTTTATAACAAGCTGGTGGCTGTTCCCGCAACGTTTGCGGAATCAGTTTTAAGTACTGTTCCATAAAAAGTTTATCCCAGAGTTAGGGGTTTATTGTTTGTATTTTAATAAATACATTATTATTTTTCAGCTTGTTCAAGTCTGAAATACATTAACATACTTCCTCCATCAGTAATTGCGGCAGTGTGGAGAATGGACGTTGTCCAGGGCATGGAATCACAGGGCTTTGAAATCACATGACTCCGAAGTAAAATAGTAAGATTAAACGAGAACTTACCAGTTTGAAGTTTGATCCTTATTTTATGAGGAGTTACGATGAGGGATTTTGTGTCCTCAGCTCCCAACCCTCTATCAAAAGGTCAACTGGTATATTAGAGTCTCTTAAATCTTACTATCTTCAGTCATTGTTGTTATCTGTGATTCCACACCGCTGCTTTGAAAAATGTCGCGCATGCGTGCTGCCGGGGCCTTCACGAAATCCCTCATCGTAACTCATAAAATAAGGACCAAACTTCAAACTGTTAAGTTCTTGTTTAATCTTACTATTAAAGCTGCTGAAATTCTAGATTGTTCAACTTTCTTCAGGATATACATATGGTATTAATTAATGGTATTGCAATCTTATCATAATTCTATGTAAATACCTTCTTGTTCTCAACATTCCTCTTGAGGCGTTGTCTCTGAATTAAGGATGGTATAGAGGAAAGTTCTCT
The DNA here is from genome assembly GCA_963514005.1 of Raja brachyura. The sequence continues at coordinate 15,717,269 of OY740788.1, forward strand.
CTCATCCACCAGGGAAATCTATAAAAGTACACAATTAACATTTGTTATGGAGTCATAGTCATACAGCATGGAAACAGGCCCTTCGGTCCAACTTGCCATGTCGACCAAGGTGCCACATCAAAAGCTAGTCTAATTTGCCTGTGTTTGACCTACATCCCTCTTAACCTTTCCTCTTCCATGTACTTGTCTAAATGTGTTTTAAATGCTAATATAATACCTGCCTCAACCATCTCCTCTGGCAGTTCATTCCATGTACACACTACCCTCTTCACATTTGTATTAAATCTTGCTCTTCTTACATTAAACATATAGCATGTTTTCTTGTTTATTGATTCCCCTATCCTGGGTAAATGCCTGTGTTTTCACTCTATCTATTCCCTCATGATATTATACACTTCCTTAAGATCACTCCTCAACCATGGCCCATTGCTAGCTGTGGAAGAGTTGATAGCGAAGGGAGATGGGTGCGATCAGTGTGACTGGCTAGCTTAAAACCAATGTTGATTTCTCTAATTTCAAGTTGCTCCTGCATTCCTTGTCTCTGCCCTTTCACCCACCCTAGTGATCCTGCCAATTCCACTGTTCGCATCCATATACCCCTTCGTTATCACCTCTTCCACAGCCACCAATGAACCATAGTGGGCTCCACATTTCTTGCCTTGATTCATGATATTAACCAGCCCTGATTTGTTCTGAACTTTATCATAGTTTCCCTCCCCCCTGATTCTCAGTCTGAAGAAGGGTCTCAACCCGAAACGTCACCTATTCCTTTTCTTCAGAGATGCTGCCTGACTCGATTGAACACTCGAGCATTTACATCTATCTTCATTTACGAGATACTTTGGAATCCTGATATTTAATTTGGAAATTGATTGTTTCACCTCTTTGTTGGTAAGTAGTTCTATGGGCTTAATGGTTTCTTCAACATCTTGACTCAGATCCAGTGTTTCATCGATTTCAGTCACAGCTGTCATGATAGGGGGGGCACCTTTTTTAATTTTCTGTTGCTCCTTTCTGTGGGCAGAGAAATAAAATTGTTGGAAACAATACAATGGAATTCAGCTTAAAATTAGAGAACTGAACCCAAATATTTGGAGAAATTACATTTAGAAATTTCACGATACCAGATCCCACTATTTTGTTTTGGATGCTAGTGTTTATAAACTTAGTTCATAATGTATTTAACTTGGTAAGCCATTACTTCATTGAAATGTTGTCATCCAACTAAAATAGGGTTCATGTGGGTCGGTGGAATTCAAAGATTGTCCGAGACTTTGCTGGGAGAACAATACTAATCAGATGCATCTTTACTAAATAACGCAGCACTTTTATGGGAAGGGATATGGACAGAAATGGTTTGAGTTCCAAATATCTGCAAATTGCTGTGCAATTGTTCACTCTGCAATGTCTGTTGTATAATGACTAGCATAATGAATACAGGTCCGACATCTTGTAAGAAGAGTTTATTTCCAACAACTAACTAAAACTACTAGAAGGTCAGGTCATCAGTCACGAGGTCCAGGCAAAACTGGCAGCTTCTACTCCTGGCCTCTAGAGGGCACTGGCATATACACAATAATGACGAGTACAAATGTTTCAAGATGGCACTAGCATTTATATCACATCCCCCCCCTTCAACTTTGGGGGCACAAATTCATGTACAATACAAACAATTTTCATTACTAATAGATTTAACCTTTAATCAATTTAATATGGATAATGTACAACAATTAACACAGTGCTCCTTATACTTCGAACATTACACTACAAAACTATAAAATGATTGCCTAACTATTTTACATAACAAGTTGAGTTGGGGGTATTGACAATCGCCCACTTCTCTTTCCAGTCGTATTTCCGACTTGCTCTGTGTTGTATTTCTGTTGTGTGTGAGTGAGGCTTGGCACGCTGCGAGCAAGTTCCCCCACCACATTACCTTTTGATGCGGGCTGTGAGTGCTCTCTTGAGTCTGGGAGACTTGCCCTGTCTGGGAGAGGGGCTCCTCTAACTGGTTGACTCTCCGTCTCGTCTGGGAGCATTGCTCAGCTGCTTCGTGCGCCGGTCGTATGTTGAGTTGAGTTTTTCTTTTTCGGAGCTCTAGGCTTTTTTATGTGGGGGTGGAGGGGGGAGGGGAGAAAGGGGGAAACTACTCTGCAGGGTCCCTACCTGGTCGGAGAGACAGATTTTCTCCGGGCATACAACGAATACACCGGTGCTCGTTAAATGCTAGACATATATTAATACAATTTAAAGTATTATACAGATTACATTATTCGAAAACCAAATTAAATAGTATATTTCCTAATCTCTCCTCTATTTGTGATAAATGTAAGAACTTAGAAGCAAATTTAACACACAGTTTTGTTACATGTCCTAAATTGAATTATTATTGGACAGAAAATTTTAAAGTTATTTCTGAAGTTCTTAAGGTTAAATTAGAACCTGACCCAAAGCTAATAATACTGGGAATTCCAGAGGCTAATTTGATATTTACACTAGATCAAAGAAATTTCCTTGATTATTGTTTGATATTAGGGAAAAAAATAATATTGAAATTTTGGAAGGGAACATTATCCCCAACAATTAAAATGTGGGCATCAGAGATGTTGGAGACGTTGCAGTTGGAAAGAATCAGATTTGTCCTTTTGGACGAGTATAATTCTTTTCAACAGATATGGTCTCCATATATACAGTATTTAGAGAAGTAGCTGTTCTTGGCATCACGGCTCGACTGGCACCCTGCGGGATTTGATGAAAATAATGTATTGGTATACCAGGATATATGCATGTCTTTACTGATATTATTATTTGTAGTTGTTTCATTTATAATATATTGTGTGGCTTTTAATTGATATATATACATAATATGTCTTTTTTCTTTTTCTTCATTTTTTCTTTTTCTTTTATACCAAATAATTATTAAGGAATTATAATTTTATTGATTAATAATGGTATTTTTCTTTACCCACTTTTATTTTCAAAAAAAAAATAAGATAATAATCATTAGAGTACAAATATTGATTTAAGTTGATGTTTATAACTCAGTTTTAAACATTGAGAATTGTTTATTGCTAATAAAAAAATTATTCAAAAAAAAGATTTTCTCCGGGCTGCACCTTCGACCTGTCCTTGCGGCCTACCAGCGGGCCTGGAGTGGCGTTTCCCGAGGGGATCGCCCAGAACGTCGGCTTCGGCGGCGACGGAACGCTATAGCGGAGCGGGCGATGCCTTGCCTGGGTCGCTGCGCTGGAGCTCCGGAATGCTGAGACCGCAGGTGAACACCGCGGAGCTGCGGGACTGTGGGGCGGCCAGCTGCACTGAACCTTGGCATTGGGAGCTTGGGATCTCTCGGCGAAATCGCCAGTGGTGGAGCTCCATCCGGTGCGGCCTGTCGGCTTCGGTAGCCGCGGTCTTGAGTAAGGAAGCGGCTGCTCCAGGTATCCCAAGCCGCTGTAAGGATTCTCCCGAAGCCGGAGCAACATCGTCCGGAGAGAACGGCCTGGAACATTGGGCCGCCGTAGTGGCGACTGCGGAGGCCTCAATAGGCCCGACTATGGGTGGACAAGGGGATGGGGACTGGACTTTGTGCCTTCTCTCATAATGGGAACCATTGTGGGGGGATGTTTCTATGTTTATTGTTAAATTCTTAGTGTAGTATCTTATCTTTATCTGTGTGCTGCATGGCAAGTCAAATTTCATTGCACCAATTGGTGTATGTGACAATAAATGTCCACTGTCCTTTGTCCTTTGTCCTTCCTGTTTCTGCGGTACTCAGTACAATCTGGCCACGTTGCCAATCGGTTGGATGGGCACGAAACCACACCTGTTGTTGTCGCTCCAGGCGTGGCAGCAGCTCGGCACTTGGCTTCTCATTGAAATATGTTGCCTGTTTTTCTTGCTGGACGGCTAGTTGCGGTCCCATGGGAGGGACAGGATGGGGATGTAGGAGCGATTAAGGCGGCGGCAATTTGCTTCTTATCAGTCTACTGTTCAGCAGCTATCAGGGGGCATAACCACATGTCTCCTCAAGGGGGGTGTTGCGGTATTCGAGGATGGCATACATCGGGTCACGGTTGCTGCGTTTGGCTTTCTTCATGATATTTCTTCATGGTTTGTACACAGCGCTCCACCTGCCATTGCTCTGCGGATATATGGGACTTGAGGTGACATGGGCAAATTCCCATTCTTCTGTGAACTTGCGAAACTCAGCACAGTCAAATTATCTCGTGTTGTCTGACATTACCAAGTCAGGAATGCAATTCCGGGCAAACATGCCCTTCATCTCTCGAATCACTGAATGTGACGTCATGTCTGGCAGTTGCGCTATTTCTGGGTACTTGGAGTAATAGTCCAATAGTAGCAAATGGTGAACTCCATCCAGATGGAAGATGTCTGCCCCGACGTTATACCAGGGTCTGCGGGGATGAAGTGCGGTTGTAGCTGCTCGCTTGCTTGTGCTTTCCTAATCGCCTGACATATCGAGCAAGTCCCCACTGTGTCCTCCATCTGTGCATTCATTCCTGGCCACGAAAATAAATTGCAGGCTCATTGTTTCAGTTTCACTACTCCCAGATGTGATTCATGTATCGCGGTCAGCATCTGCCGGCGCATGCTTTGGGGGACGACGATTCAGTTTTCACTTGAGACTAATCCATCTACTTCAACCAGCACGTCATGGTATGCATGAAACGGAATCAAGTCCGAGGGCAGATCACGCTTGTTACTAGGCCAACCCTTTCTTATGTACTCGCACAGCAGTGTCAGAGTTTGATCTTTATCAGTTTCAGCCTTGAACTGTGCAAGGCGCTCGTCTGACATGTGTTGGATGCCTTCTATTGCATGTATAACGTTCTACAGTGTGATGTGCTCTTCTGCAGCATTGGGGACAAACATTTCACGTCCCGGCATCCACCGTACCTCCAGGTCGTACTGTTTGCATGCCCTGGAGTCTGGGGCTTAGTTTGTAAGCCTACTAATGGCGTGTGATCAGAAAGGATTACTGTGCGCTGACTGACAAAGAAGTCATGAAACTGTCTGCATGCGTACAATATGGCGCACAGCTCCTTCTCTATAGTCGCATAGTTGCGCTCGGCCGCGTTCACACCTCGTGATGCGTAGGCAACAGGTCTTTCATCTTGCATTAGGACTGCTCCAAATCCGCTGTTGGAAGCGTCTGTGAAAATTGAAACGGGCGCATTCAAATTGTCCGGCTTGAGCACGGGTGGCGATGTAAAAATCGCTTCAGCTTGTCTACTACATGTCTGTGTTTCTGCTCAAAATGCCACGCTACATCCATTTTTGTTAGCTGTCTAAGTGGGGCGGTGAACTCCAAAAGGTTCAGAATAAACTTGGTCAAGTATGTCACCATCCCCAAGAACGTTTGCACTTCAGCCTTGTTTGTCGGGTATGGCATTTGTCGCACACTGCTGACACGAGATGGGCTTGCTTGCGAGATGACATGTCCCACATAATCTCGTTTGAGCGCATTACTGTCTTTCTGGGATTGAGCTTTAGGCCGCACTCTTTCACACGCGCGAGTAGGGCTTTCACCCTTGCGTCGTGCTGGGCTGCGTTCTCACCCCAAACGAGAATGTCGTCAACGACTATCTCCATCCCTTCTAAATGACCGAACTCTTCCTTCATCACCCGCTACCAAATCTCACTTGCGGATGTGATTCCAAATGGAGATATCGGTATCTCCCAAAAGTAGTATTAAATGTGGTCAGGCACGAGCTGTTTTCGCTCAGTTGGAACTACCTGTACCCACTTGTATCAAATTTCGAGAACCATTTTTCCTTCGGCATGCGGGCTGCAATGTTCTCGAACATTGGCATCGGGAAATGCTCCCTACGAATGGCCGCATTGAGGTCATGCGGGTCAAGGCATATGTGGACTTCGCCATTAGGCTTGCTAACAACAGTAATTGAATTCACCAAATCTGTCGGTTTGCTCAGGGGCTATATGACTCCCAAGCTTTCCATGCCCTCTAATTTAGCTTTGACCTTATCCCTGAGCTTATAGGGGATAGTGCGGGGTGGAGTTTGCTTATGTTACACGTTCTCTTGCAGCGCTACGTTGTACTTGTGTTTTTTTTTAGCCTTTCTAGCCCTTGGAAAAGCTTGCAGTTTTCCTCAATGATTTTCGCAGTGTATGATGGGTTCGCACTCACACCATCAACCACCTCATTTCGTACAAGAACCCTTAACTTCTCACACCTCAGTTTCCCAAATATGGGTTTCACATCCCCCCCCTCACTATTTGAAAGACAACACTATATTCCTTCTTACCTAATTTAACGTTCCCCTTTGCCTGTCCCACAGGCTTCATTGTATGCCCAGAGTACATTAGTATTCATTAAGGCAAGACCAGTCTTTCTGAACAACTTCTCTGGCAGGATGTCAACTTGAGCTCCAGAGTCAAGTTTGAACTCAATGTCCACATAGTTAATGCTGCACAGCTGTCCCCATTCACACGTCGAATCATTCACTGTGTCAATATAGAATACACCAAAGCTGTTGTTTACTGGCTCAGGCAGCGGTGCTGCAGTCATCTCAAACTCGATGTCGTGGACGTCACGGCTCATGTCCCCGGCCTTCTGTCTGATTAGCCGGTCATGTTGTCGGGAACATGGACGACTGTTGGGTGCTCTATTTCTCGGGCAATCAGGGGATCTGGAGAAATGCCTGATCTCTCCGCATGTGTGACATCTCATGTACTGAGAGGGGCAGCAGTTGGTTTTATGCACGTGGGTGCTTGACTAGCAGACGGCATCATTACCATCATTACGGATTTCTGTGTGTGGTTGTCTGGGTCGCGAATCGGCCCACATGGCTGACTGGCGCTGTCTCATTTCAAATAATCAACTGTCTCTTCGGTGGCGATGGCGGTTGGGGCAATCTGTTTCACGTGCTCAGCTGATGCTTCGGTGATCATACACATGTCACTGCATTTTTCCAGTGTTTAGTCATCACATTGGAGTTGATTCTCCAAGAGCGGCTGGCTGGTGATGCCGCAGACTATTCTTTCTTGCAGCAACGAGTCATGCCAAATTCGCAATCATTAGCTAAAGACCTCACTGCAGTCAGGTAGCTGGAGAAGGTCTCCCCTCGCCACTGATTACATGTATTAAAGATGTATCTTGTAACAGTTACGTTCTTTTTTGGTTCAGAGTATGTCCGGAACTTCTCACATTCCTCCAGGGCGAACTGAAAGGTCATAAACCTGCTGAGTGGCAGGCCCCGCCATGTGGAGGAATGTTGAACACCGAATCTTATCTGGCTTACTTGTCAGCTCTGTTGCCGTCTCATACAACTGGAATGCCCTTATCCAGTCCTTATAATTCTTGGCTAAGTTCCCTTGGATGGAGAGTGGTTCAGGTGGCTTGAGTCATAGAAACATAGAAAATAGGTGCAGGAGGAGGCCATTTGGCCCTTCGAGCCAGCACCTCCATTCATTGTGATCATGGCTGATTGTCCCCAATCAATAACCCGTGCATGCCTTCTCCCCTTATCTCTTGATTCCATAAGTCCTGCCATTTTCTTTACTCTGACACCATGTAATTTTCTGCTGTATGATCCTGTTGTGACTTGCACAATGAATACACATCCGACATCTTGTAAGAAGAGTTTATTCCAACAACTAACAGAAACAGAAACTACTAGATCAGTTGTCATCAGTCACGAGGCCCAGGCAAAACTGGCAGCTTCTACTCCTGGCCTCAAGAGGGCACTGGCATATACACATTGATAACGAGTACAAATGTTTCAAGATGGCACTAACATTTACATCACCACTCCAATGAAAGCTTCACCAAAAAAATATCAACCTCCCAGTGAATTCTAACTTGGTTTAGAAAAGCAAATTAGTGGTAATTTTTCATGATGTATTGAACCAGACATCCATCTCCAGTAAATAGTGCTAAATGTGCTACATACTGATACCAGCAACCCAACCCAAGAGTTACTACATGAAGTAAAATTCAAAGCAATGTTGATGGACATGTGAGAGAGATTAAGTTGCAGGGTTACAAGGGGAAAGAAATCTAATGGGATCGATCTGGTGGGAGTCAACACGGACCACATATTATCCTTCTGCATCGTAATAAGTCTACTTTGCGTGCAGTGGTGTCACTTACTTCTCTGGTGGGAAGATTGTGGTGTCCATCTTGTAGTCAAGCAATGGACTTGCAATTTCAATGTATTGTTCAGGCTTTATTGGTTTGGGCTCTGTCAATTAGAAGAAATTATTTGTCGGGTTGTTTTTAAAAGTTATTTTTATTCAGAGTGATACAGTGTAGAAACAGGCCCTTCGGCCCAACTTACCCACACTGGCCAATATGTCCCAGCTATACTAGTCCCACCTGCTTGCGCTTGGTCCATATCCCTCCAAACCTGTCCTATCCATGTATCTGTCTAACTGTTTCTTAAATGTTGGGTTAGTCCCAGCCTCAACTATCTTCTCTGGCAGCTTGTTCCATAAGGGCCTCGACCACTTGGGCGACATTTTCAGCGACAGCCTCAAACGAGGTTGTCACCCCATGGTCTGGGCATGGTGCGCAATGACACGTGTAGGGACATGTGGTGTTTCCCTGCCGCCCCTGAATTTTGGAATGTTCAAATGGTGACATCTGGGTGTCTTATCATGTTGTGCACCCTGTCACACGCTGACGTTTGCTGTCCTGCGGGTGACGCCCGGTGACGCGGGTATATAAAGCGCCGACTTTCAAAACTTTTTTAGACTCGTGGATTATTTGGCTGACGACAGCCAGGGGCAAAGTGCCCATAAAGAATGAAAAGTATAAAAGTACATAAATGTATAAAGTACATTATTAAGAACATCTGAAACGATGTTCTTTCCAATGTGGTGAAAAAAGATATTTTTGTCTTGTTGAAGTTCAATGGAGTTGATGCAAATTGTAATGTTATTGTCAGATTGACTATTGTTGTTAAATAGATGTCTTTGAAATATGCCGTTAAATATATACAGTTACTTTTGTTCAAGTTATACCTTTGTTGGAATAAAGGGGAGGCCATTTAAGACTGAGGTGAGAAAAAACATTTTCATCCAGAGAGTTGTGAATTTGTGGAATTTCCTGCCACAGAGGGCTGTGGAGGCCAAATCACTGGATGGATTTAAGAGAGAGTTAGATAGAGCTCTAGGGGCTAGTGGAATCCATGGATATGGAGAGAAGGCAGACACGGGTTATTGATTGGGGATGATCAGCCATGATCACAATGAATGGTGGTGCTGGCTCGAAGGACCAAATGGCCTCTTACTGCACATATTTTCTATGTTTCTTGTTAAACAAATTGTTGTTTTTCAATAAGATGTTATTTTTAAGCTGACTTTAAATAAACAATTTATTTCTTAAAAAGTTATTAAAAAGTTATTGGCCCTTAGATTTATTGTAGATAAGTTCATTTCCAATGTGATTATTATACTTCAGTGTGACCTTCTTGTGTTGTGAAGGCGGGTGACGGGGAGTGCCGTAGCTTGACGTAGTTTGTCGTAACAAATTGATGGCTTTTAGGGCAACTACGGGCGTCAGTCACTGACGCTTGCAGTTACCAAAAAAATCGCAAAGCGGGACAGGCCCTATACACCCACCAACCTTTGTGTGAAAAAGTTGCCCCACAGATTCTTATTCAATCTTTTCCCCTTCACCTTGAACCTTTGTCCTCTGGCCCTTGATTCCCCTACTCTGGGCAAGAGACTCTGTGCATCTATCCAATCAATTCATCTCATGATTTTGCACACCTCAATAAGATCACCCCTCATCCTCCTGCGCTCCAAGGAAAAGAGGCCCAGCCTACTCAACCTCTCCCGATAGCTCACACCCTCTAGTCCTGGCAACATCCTCGTAAATTTTCTCTCTGAACCCTTTCAAGCTTGACAATATCTTTCTTCTTAACATGGTGCCCAAAACTAAACACAATATTCTAAATATTGTCTCACTAACGGCCCTTCTTCAGACGTCTCCACCCGAAACGTCACCCATTCCTTTTCTCCAGAGATGCTGCCAGTCCCACTGAGTTACTCCAGCATTACGTGTCTACCTAAAAAGTTCCTGGACATCAATTTACTCCAATAGATCCCCTACTCTTTCAAAGTGTAAATGCCAAGAATTCAGTTAAACTACCTACAACCCTTTGATCATGATTATTCAAGTTCTTGAAACAAATTGAACAATCACACTGGATGCAATTTTCATTGTGAAAATGAAAGTGAGTTACCTTTTGGGTCAGCTATTGGAAAGGGACGATTCCGTGGTCGTATCAACTTCCATTGAGGAATCTGTACCTCCTCTGGTGGATTTACAAGGGGACAGGATCTTGTTCTTCTCACCAGTACTGGGTGACTGTGGATATGGGAAAGGCCATAGTGCCGCAGCTTCTCTGAGGATTCAGCCTACAATAGAATGAAAATATTTTTATTGAAAATAAATAAAATGGTCTCGACCCGAAACGTCACCCATTCCGTCTCTCCAGAGATGCTGCCTTTCCTGCTGAGTTACTCCAGCATTTTGTCTATCTTCGGTTTAAACCAGCATCTGCAGTTCCTTCCTTGAAATAAAACTTGGAATTGGGCATTATGACGTGGCATTCAAACTGCTCAGTATTTAGATGGTGCACATTCATCAACATCATTGAATTGCTCTATAAAGTCAATTGAATCCGTGGGACTTGCTTACCATCACCCGGCGGGGTCACAACATCGGAGGCCTGGATCGCCTCAGCGTAGAGGGAGAGCAAGGAGGGAAGAGACAAGGGCTTTGGGACTTTTGCCTTCCATCACAGTGAGGAGGTGCCAGGTAGACTCACTGTAGTGGATGTTAAACTGTGTTAAGTGTGCTTTGTTATTTTATTCTATGTTATGACTGCAAGGTTAAAGCATTTTGTTGTACTGTAAATGTGCAATGACAATAAAGTTGAATCTAATCTAATCTCTAAATGTGCATATGTGATACATAAAAAAACAGTAGGAAGCCAGCCTGAGAGCATCGAGTGGTAGCAACACTAATTGCCAAAAATAGGCAAATGTTCAGAGTCTCAAACAATCAACTTCGTTTTAGGTGGTTCCTCAGGATCAAGAGTGACCACACCTTCTAATCTGTGGGTTCTGAGGGTGTTTCATGAGGCCAATTTGGGATTATAAACCTCTTCACCGATGGGGTAGGAAGTGAGTGATGGGTCAAGTGGGCAGTAGTTTGTGAGATTAGGTTCTCAACCAATGACAAGTTTGTTTACTTGGAAATAGGGAGTAAATTGAATAAATTTAAAATCAAATGTAAATGTGACTAAAAAAAATTCCTGTCTAAAATGAAAGCCATTACTGCCCATGTCTTTATCTCTAATTTCATCTCAAGTTTCTGAACACACTGCTCTGCACCCCATTTGACATCAGAAAATGAATGTGACATAACTTCCAGCATTTGACTACTAATGCCAATTTTTACATGTTCCAACGCGAGCTAAAACTGTGATCTCAGATTCTAAAATTCACCTTTGCTATCACTGGGACTCTCTGCTAATCCTCCGGCGACATCACCAATCAATTAAGTATACTGATTTTAATGTCTAATACTACTGTTATCCCACTCCTGCTGCTGAATCTTTTTTATTGTGCAACAGTCGCCTTCACATCTGATTTCTATATATTTCTATGGATGTACGGAAACCTAATTATTTATTCTATGTAAAGCACTTTGGCTTCAACGTGATTTGATTTTAAAGTGCTATATAAATAAACAAAACTTACTTACTTATTGCTTTAAGTTCCATCCTACACAGCTTCTAAATCAAGTAAAATGCCACTACCTTCCCATTCTCTTCAGTATTAGTTACCCCTCATTCTTCTCAGCATGACCACAAAAGGTTCATTATCATTTAGGTATGTGAAGAGGAAAAAATTAGTTAAGACCAAAGTTGGACCCTTGAAGAGTGAAAAGGGTGAATTTATTATGGAGAACAAGAAAATGGTAGATGTGTTGAACAGGTACTTTGTTTGGTCCTCCTTAGCGAAGACGGATCCAATCTTCCTGATGTACTAGCCAGAGGATCTGGGGTGACTGAGGGACTGAAGGAAATCCACATTAGGCAGGAAATGGTGTTGGGTAGACTGATGGGACTGAAGGCTGATAAATCCCCAGGGCCTGATGGTCTGCATCCCAGGGTACTTAAGGAAGTGGCTCTAGAAATCATGGACGCATTGGTGATCATTTTCCAATGTTCTATAGGTTCAGGATCAGTTCCTGTGGATTGGAGGGTAGCTAATGTTATCCCACTTTTTAAGAAAGGCGGGAGAGAGAAAACAGGGAATTATAGACCAGTTAGCCTGACATAGGTGGTGGGGAAGATGTTGGAGTCAATCATAAAAGATGAAATAGCTGCACGTTTGGATAGCAGTAATAGGATCGGTCCGAGTCAGCATGGATTTACGAAGGGGAAATCATGCTTGACTAATCCTCTGGAATTTTTTGAGGATGCAACTAGGAAAATGGACAAGGGGGAGCCAGTGGATGTAGTGTACCTGGACTTTCAGAAAGCATTTGATAAGGTCCATCATAGGAGATTAGTGGGCAAATTTAGGGCATATGCTATTTCGGGTAGAGTGCTGACATGGATAGAAAATTGGTTGGCAGACAGGAAAACAAAGAGTACGGATTAACGGGTCCCTTTCAGAATGGCAGGCAGTGACTATTGGGGTAGCGCAAGGCTCGGTGTTGGGACCACAGCTATTTACAATATATATTAATGATTTAGATGAAGGGATTACAAGTAACATTAGCAAATTTGCAGACACAAAGCCGGGTGACAATGTGAACTGCGAGGAGGATGCTATGAGAATGCAGGGTGACTTGGACAGGTTGGGTGAGGGGGCAGATATAGTTTAATGTGGGTAAATGTGAGTTTATCCACTTTGGTAGCAAAAACAGGAAGATTATTATCTAAATGGTGTAGTTGGGAAAAGAGGACGTAGAAATGGGATCTGGGGGTTCCTTGTACATCAGTCAATTAAAGTAAGCATGCAGGTACAGCAGGCAGTGAAGAAAGCAAATGGCATGTTGGCCTTCATAACAAGAGAAGTGAGACCACACCTGGAGTATTGTATGCAGTTTTGGTCTCCAAACTTGAGGAAGGACATTCTTGCTATTGAGGGGGTGCAGCATAGGTTCACATGGTTATTTCCCGGGATGGGACTGTCATATGCTGATCGAATGGAGTGGCTGGGCTTGTGTCCTCAGGAATTTAGAAGGATGAGAAGGGATCTTATTGAAACATAAGATTATTAAGGGTTTGGACATGCTAGAGGCAGGAAACATGTTCCCGATGGTGTGGGAGTCCAGAACCAGGGGCCACAGTTTAAGAATAAGGAGTAAGCCATTTAGAAGCCACTTTTTCTCACAGAGAGTTGTGAGTCTGTAGAATTCTCTGCCTCAGAGGGCGGTGGGGGCAGGTTCTCTGGATACTTTCAAGAGAGAGCTAGATAGGGTTAAAATTAGTGGAGTCAGGGGATATGGGGAGAAGGCAGGAACGGGGTACTGATTGGGGGTAATCAGCCATGATCACATTGAATTCTCACAAACACATCTCCCTGTGGCCTGACCTCCACCTATCACATTTGGTCATAAGGAATAGGAGTAGAATTGAGCCATTCGGCCCATCGAGTCTACTCCACCATTCAACCATGGTTGATCTATTTCTCCCTCCTAACCCACTCTTCTTCCTTCTCCCCATAGCCCCTGACACCTGTATGAAACAGGAATCTATCTATCTCTGCCTTAAAAAATATCCACTGACGGCCATCTGTGGCAAAGAATTCCACAGGTTCACCACTTTCTGACTAAAGATAAATCTCCTCTGCTCTTCTCATGTATTCTGCTTCCATTCAGACTCTCTTCCCATCAGCAACAGGTAATTGAGCAGCTACTCCGTATACTGTAAATTGCCCTTCGTTGTAGATGAGTGATAGAATCTGGAGGGGGTGATAAAATGTGGAGAGAATAAAACAGGGTTGTTGTAATTTAAAAATGTGTGCTTGATGATTGGCACAAACCTAGTGGACTGAAGGTCCCATGTCTGTGTGCGTCTCCCTTTGACCCTATGGCTGCATAATGTCTCAGTTGTTTTTTTTGCAGGAAGGAACTGCAGATGCTGGTTTAAATCAAAGATAGACAAAAAATGCTAGAGTAACTCAGCGGGTCAGGCAGCATCTCTGGATTCCTTCTCTCCAGAGTTACTCCAGCATTTTGTGTCCATCAGTCACATTCTTTCCTCCATAAATGGGATAGCTTGTAGATTAAATATTTAGTATGATTACAGTAGACAATAGGTGCAGGAGTAGGCCATTCGGCCCTTCGAGCCAGAACACCATTCATTGTGATCATTGCTGATCATCCACAATCAGTACCCCATTCCTGCCTTCTCCCAATATCCTCTGACTCCGCTATCTTTAAGAGCTGTACGAATATCTTTAAGAGCTGTATTACATCTCTACAGTTTCAGCTGTAGCTCACAGGATAGCTCCCTTAACTTAAAATTGAAGGTTGGACCTTTCAGTGCCAATCTTGGAACATGAACATTGAAACTGATACTCCCAATGCAATAATGAAAATGGTGCACTGTCAAAGATGCCAGTTTTTTGATTAGGTGTTGAAGGACTTTTGCTCTCAACTGAATGTGAAAGATTCCATGGCAACAGTTTGAAGTAGAAGATAGGAATTCTACCAAAATCCTGGTAAATATTTATCTCTTAACCCAAATTGTTAAAATAAATTGTCCAATCATTATCTTTACATTGCAGGTAACCTGTAGCTGTTCACTTGATTACAGTATCATTGGAATAATAAAATCAGAGAAAAAATGGCACACAATATAAAAAAAGAGCACGTCATCATTACCATTTGTCCAAGCAATGAAGTAGTTCTGTCCGACAGCTGCAGTGGGACATAGGTAGCATACATCACCATCTGTGGCATCACTGGCATCGGGAGCACTGCGGCACAAACAACATAAAAAGTGCCATCTTAAACAATGGTATACCGCTAGAGTCAACTTTCCTACCCTTTTATCTCTACACAATAGCAGTAACTTTATTTCAAAAGCGGGTCGGAGTCGGTCAGCACAAATGAAGAGATTTGGCCATTTGTGCCAGTGCCAATTACATTACTTCTCCTCCCTTTGCATATTTCTTTTTTGTACGTTTTAAGAATACAAACACTTTTGAATGATTATAGAATATGTCCCTACGCCAAATTTGACAGTGCAATAAATATCATAGCAATTTGCTGCACATTGTTCCAAGGTTCAATTGCCAATTATTTCAAATCCTCTAATCACCCACAGTGGAAACATTCTTTGGCTGGCAGATGGGGACGGGGTAACATTTTGATATAATGAAGGTCATACTATAAATGCATGTACTATTTTCTTTGTTTAATAAATAAATGTTAAGCACCATTTGGGTTTGAACAATGGATCACCTTAGTCATGCACAAATTGAAAAGATGCTATCTGTAAACTGGGCTATGTTTGTTTGAACAAAGCTATTCATACCAGAGATTGTTCATAAATGTAGTGGTGAAACTGAATATTGAACAGATACAGGAAAACCTGCTGTAGGAAAGATGTCATTAAACTGAAAAGGATTAACAACATTTAATCCCTCTGAGAAGATTTACGAGGGTGCTGTCAGGACTCCAGGGCCTGAGCTGAAGGGAGAGGTTGAGCAAGCTAGGACTTTCTTCCTTGGAGCATAGGAAGATGAAGGGTGATCTTATAGAGGTAAATAAGATCATTACATGAATAGATAGGTTAAATACGCAGAAGTAGGGGAATCAAGAACCTTTGATTCAAGAAGACATAAATTTAAGGTGAGGGAGAAAAGAATTAATAAGTAACCTGACGGGCAACTATTTTTACACAGAGGGTGGTAGGTAAAGGAATGGGCTGGCAGAAGAGGTAGTTGAGCCAGGCACTATCACAATGTTTAAGAAACATTTGGACAGGTACATGGATAGGAAAGGTTTGGAGGGATGTGGTGCCAAACACAAGCAGGTGGGATTAGAATATGTGGGGCAAGTTGGCCGGCGTGAGCAAGTTGGGCCTTTGGGCTTGTTTCCACATTGTATGACTATGACTCAAAACCATTTATCCCCTTGTTCTGTTATTCAATCTTCTGACAAACATCATGTGATACACCATTCTAAAGTGGTTATCAATAGTATTAGATTAAACTAGAAGTAATATTGCCAAGGGGAAGGAGTGTTCTGAGAATCAAAAGTGTTTCAGTAACCAGCAACAAATGATCAGAGAATTGAAAAAGAAGAATTGAAAAGAAAATATAATAAAATGAAAAATATGAAGAACTATTAAAAAATAGAAGAGCTTCTAAAATGCTGTAAAAACGTAGTGAGTAGCAAAACTAAATGTGACCCTTTAAAGTCCAAGACATAAGAAAATACAGTGGGGAATAAAGAAATGGCTATAGTAAATAAATATTTAATCAATATCTTAATGGTTGCATATGCCAGAAATGGTTGGTGACAGCTGTGCAAATCAGAATAGGAAACTTGAAATGATTAATAACGGGAAAGAAAAGTATTGGAAAAATTAAGAAAGAAAGTCTCCAAATCACCTTGACTGGATAGTCCTTATCTTCAGCTTTAAAACAAGAGAAGATGCATCAGCTATGGTGTTCCAAAATTCTAAGATTCAGAAATATCGTTGGCACACAGGAATCTAACATCTTATTTAAGAAAGGCACGCTGAAGAAAATAGCTGACCAATTAATTTGACATCAATGCAAAAAGTGCTGAAACCCATTATCAAGGAGCATAAAGGCAATTGCAATAAAATTAGGCAATGGCAACACGGTTTAATGAAAGAGAAATCATGCTTGATACATTGCATAATATATTTTCTAATATATAAGAAGCATGCCAGGTAAAAGAGGATTGCAGCAATTCAAGAATATGTTTTGCCACCATCTTAGGTTTGGTATTAAATGTTAATCATGCTAGTGATGTCCACATTCGATAAACAAAAATAACAGTGTGGGCAGAATGTCCATCTGTAGCTTACATTTAAACCAAATTCACAGATGAGTAGACTATTACACAATATAAGAGCTTAGGGTATTGGAGCTAATATGGATCATGAATTGCATAAAGAATCTTTGTCAACATAGCATGCAATCAGAAGTAGTGCCCGTTCCTCAGCTACTTATATAGTGACCTAAACATAAGTAAAGTGTGCAACATACATAGGATTGCTGACAAAGCTACAATAGAAAATGCCTTGCAAAGATGACATAAAATATCAGGGAAGGATATATGGAGATTTAGCTTGTAAAGTAATGGAAAATGATGAAAATGCAAGGTTATTAATTTTGGTGATGGGAATAGTGAGAATAGAAAATGGTTGTTTTCACAAATGGTGAAAAGCCAATAAATTATAGCACACAGTGTATTCTGGACAGCGAGCTCAATGACATGTTCATATTTAAGAGTCAACTACCACAAACAAATAGGAAGCCAAATGACACAATGCCACTTATTTCAAGAAATTTGTGGAGAAGAGCAAGCAAACCATAATGCAGTAGGGTTTTTATGAGAAGATACCTGGTACATTTTGCACAGTTTCAGTCTCCATGCAAAATGGAGTTTTTTCAACATAGATTTACTAGATTGATTCTTGTGGTGAGGAGAGGTGGAAGAAAGTTTATCTCACACATAAAGAACAGACAAAATATGCTTTGTCTCACTGGAAATTAGAAGAATGAGTGAAGATCTCACTAAAATAGGTAAGATTTGAGAGGGAGCACAGTAGATCCTGAGGAGAGTATAAAATCCATCCATCTGAAGGCACAATTGACCTTCTCCTCATGACATTTAAGAGAAATAAATGGAGTATCACCAACCACAGAACCTGGTCTGTCTCAGCCTCACTGAAGGCATTGACTCCATCAATCAGGTAGTATTGTGGAGCTCCCTTCTTAAATTTGACTGCCCACAGGAATTCAAATCCATTTTACGTTTGCTTCATGATGGTACAGCAGAGTTCATTTTATCAAATGAGTCTACAGCAGAGCCAATGTCAGCTCAAACCAGCATCTGCAAAGCCGCAGAAATTTGTTTTGCTGCAATGTTGCACCTGACATCCAGAACATAGATTGCCCAACTTCAATAATGTATAGGTGTGTGGTAGAATTTGGGGAAGTTGAAGGGAACATAGGAAGTATAACATACAGGGTTAATGGGATTGCTATTTAAATTAGTATAGGTTTGATGGGCTGAATTTTGATCAGACTAAGGTGTATGGAAATATTAATTGTTTCTAGACTCCTGCAACAGAAACTCTGTTCTTTGTTCTAGTAAGACATTACCAGAGGAAAAGGGAAAAAAAATCAAGGATGCACTCAAAATGTTTCTGAAAAAATGCAACATCCTGGGAATTCCTTGCTCATGATAGCACAAAGTGGAGAGGTATTTGTGGTGGAACTGAGAACATGGAAGCTTAATGTAAATTGTAAAAGGAGTACAACATCCCAAATAATACTCCTTGTTTGACACATCAAACAAGGGACACAACTCTGATGTTAAATGATCCAAAAAAAGAGAGCACAGGTTGGAACAAATGTATTATGCAAAATGTATCTATGCTATTTATCCCTGTCATTCCTCATAAATGTGGGTCTCACATCCTTACCTCTTTTTGGATGATGAATTTTCTCCTGTATTCCATCTTAAATGTATTTGTGGCTATTTCATATTTGGAACCTTTGGCTTTGGATTCCTCCAGAAATAAAAACATTTTCTTTACATCTACTTCCCTGTTTGCTTTAAGCTTACTAGGATCCATTCCCTGTGCTATTTCTAAACATGGGATTCACTATAAATTTGATTGTAATACTGCGTACAGCGTTAAAAAATGTGAATTTAAAATGTTTTGGAGTATTAACAGAGAATACCATCCAATAGAGTGAAAACGTTCTTCAAATGCTGGTATATTGGATTTTTACTGTATAATAACAGACATTCCCTTAAGGGCCTGTCACACTAGCGCACGATTAGACGCGACAAGCGCGACCTACCGTGGTCGCTTTAGTCGTCCGGCCTCGCGTGACCCTGTCCCACTGCGATCGCCGGAGTCTCGTGGAGTTGCGCGGACTCGTGTGGAGCTGGTGTCGACATCGCGTCGAGGCAGCAAAAACCGACACTGCTTAAAAATATCGCGCGGCAAAATCCTGTCGTCCGGATTCGCACGGAGAACGTGGATAACGTCGTGACGTTTTGACGTCGTGCGTCATCAGCGTGGCGGTGCGTGATGACGTCACTGCCCGACGTCGTGCGACGCACATGACCGCAACAGAAAAAACGCGCGCGTTTTGAAGATACTTACCACGTGTTCTTCCAACGGAGCTGCAGCCATCGATCGTCGGCGGCCATGAGGGGAACAAGGAGTCACAGGATCACCAGGAAAAAAGCCATGCAGGGTAAGGTGAAGCAGTTATCTGGACACAACATACAGACCCAGGAGGGTCCAGTCACTGCTTCCAGCCATGCTGCTGTTCCTGGCCCTGCTTCAGCTCCTGTCCCATCTCCTGCCCTATCTTACACCTCAGCACCCTCACCAATTCCTTCCCCATCTACAGATCCTTCCTACTCACCTCCTTCCTCAGCTCCTTCCCCTGCTTGTGCCCCAGCTCCTGCCCCTGCCCCAGCTCCAGCTTCAACTCCAGCCCCAGCTGCAGCTCAAGAATGGGACTCTGATCTGGCTCAGGAGACTGATGCCTCAGCTGTGCCAGCGGGGAAGAAGAGGAAGAGGCTGGTCACGAGGCCTTATAATTTCACCTTGGAACAAGAGGGGGACCTGGTAGAGTGGTACCAGTCCCACCGTGAACTGTACGATAAGAGCCATCGTGATTTCCGAAATTCTGATCTCCGCACCGCGATGCACGAAGACAAGGCGAAGGAGTTCCCTGACTGCTCTTGTAAGTACATACTTTGTAGTTTATCTACATTTCTGTGGTTGTATTTGTAGTTCCAATTAAGATTACAATTCGCTCATTTATTGTACGTTTACACAGATGACCAACTGTGCCAGTGGTTAAAAAGCCAGAGGACACGGTTTGGGAAACTGTCCAGCGGTCTTGCCAAGTCTGGCTCTGCCAGTAAGCCACTGACCGACAGAGAGCAGTGGATAGTGGAGAAATGGGGGTTCGTGCGGAACCACATAGTCCGAGTGCAGGCCAGAGAGAGCGGCTGGAAGGTAAGGAAATTATGGGGCAATTGAAATTTGTGTGTGATTGAGATAGTCAAATGATTACTTTGTGGTCACGTTCCTTGGTACGTCCTGATGGCCTTGCACATTCATGATACACACTTTACTTTCTTCCAGCTCCCTGCGGGGGTCTCATCGTCCGCCAACCCAAAGGAGGGTGAGACAGATGCGCCAGAGGAACCTCCAGAGGAGCCCACTGGGTCAGGCACTGCGAGCAAGCAGCAGCATGCAAGGCGGAGACTGGCCTGCACAACTGCGCCAGATAGGGAAACGCCTATTGAACAACTTCAGCGGAAGATGTACGCGGATGTAAGTGCTTTAGGGTCAGCAAATCTCTTAACTCTGCCCTACGTGCATGTCTCGCCATCGCCTCCCAGAAAATACTCACCAGGATTGCACTCTCTTTGTTGCAGATCATGCAACAGGCTAAGACCACCTCCGAGACAATAAGCGGATTGTCGCAGCCAAGGACGTTGGAGGAAAGACGAGCTGATGCCTTCTCAGCCCTACTGAGGGAGGAGATGGTGCTAATCCCTGACTCACGATGGCACAACTTCTGCCTGGAGAACTTGGTCTTGGCAAGGGCGCACAGACTTCTTCTACCGGTAAATCTTTCAATCTAAGTTCATTCGATTTACTTTAATGCTTTCCATGAATTACTGACTACGAATTTCTTGGTGTTGCAGAGTCCGATGAGGCCCATGACATACACGCCGCAACCACAAACGGGGATGACGGCACCACAACATGCTCCCCAGGTACACTGCGAAACATTTGTGGGTCTTCTGTCTGACTCAAGATTGTCTCTGACACACAGCTTGTGAAAGGTTGTGACTTGCTTTGTATGATTGTTTGACTCCACATACATACATACTGACACGCTTATGTGTTTCGCCCACAGGCACTGATGGGATCCGGACCTGTGGCACACACGTGGATGGCAGGTCCAACCCCCTATATCAGTTCAACACCGCGCCACGCATCACCTGGCATGTTTAGGCCTGGAGCAACGGAATTCCAGGCACGATTGGAGGATCCCGCCCAAAGTTCCACCTCCACCATCAATCTCTCAGACTATCTAATGGATGATTGCCCAGTGCAAATGGGCCAAAATGAGTGATGCTCTCTGCAACATTCACTGTTCTGTTTGCTTCAGTGTTGCAAATTTAACCGAATTTCACTGTTTGATTGTTTGTTTGTTTGTTTGCAATAAATGATTTTAATTATTGTTATAAAGTCACGGGTCGTTATTGGAGACTACCTCACCCACAACTTGATTGTTGAACGTCAGTAACCTTTTCGTGAAGTGGTTCTGATTCATGGAGTTGATCTCTCATATGGAAACCACACCTAATACTGGAATGCATCTCAGGATTATAAAATCAGCGCTCTTTTAGATAAATGAAACACAGGCATTGAATTGCAAAGTGTGATTTAAGACGTCAGGTAAAGCAGAAGAATGCATTTAATGCTTTAATCATGACAATCCAAAGAAAGTAATTTGTTCAGTGTGCAAGGTATTATTATCACAGTACATAACTCATAATAACTCATAACTCATAACACAAACAAAAACCTTCCATTTGTGGAACTGTACATCAACTGTTGATCATCACCACATATTGTTCTGCCAGGGTACACTGCCTCGCTCGGAGTTGTAGTAAGCGCAGAGATGGTCCCGCTGCTCCTTTGCTCTTTTGTTGCTGGTGTTTTTGAGCAGTGCGCCTAGTGGCACCATCGGTGCAGCCTGTCCTGCAGCTCTCCAAGAACCTGGTGTGACTTCTCCTGTCTGTTTGTCCATCGTGTCACCCTCCACCATGGCTGCTGCTGCACCTCTGGAGCGGATCAGGTTGTGGAGGACACATGCCGCATAGACAATGGTCTGCACATTCTCGGGCTCCTGCTCCATTGTAGACAGCAGGATTCTGAATCTGCTAGCAAGAATACCAAAAGCATTCTCCACGACCCTTCTTGCCCTGGACAGCCTGTAATTAAAGATCCTTTGCTCCCTAGACATCTGCCTGTGAGGGTATGGCTTCATCATCCATGGTCTGAGTGCGAAAGCATCATCACCAACCAATGCGTAGGGAATGTCAGGATTGTCTTCCCCCGGTAGAGGTTCTGGATCGGGAAGACCTGCTCTCCCTTCTTCCAGGGATTGCCCAAGGGAGGTCTCTTTCCAGATCCCTCCATCTGCGGCACTACCAGGTGTGCCCACATTCACAAACAGGAAGTTGTAATTTGCATCAACCACAGCCAACAGCACGATGGAGTGGAACTTCTTGTAGTTGAAGTACGTAGAGCCTCCCCTGGGTGGACACCGGATGGCCACATGCTTCCCGTCAACTGCCCCACATGTGTGCAGGAAGTTCCATCTGGTTTGAAAGTGATGTGCCACTATCCTCCACTCATCAGGTGTACTAGGGCAGGTAATCATTTCTTTATATGCAGTAATGATGGCATCACAGGTTTCTTGTACCAACTTGCCGATTGTGTTGTGAGCCACACGGAAATTGTACGAGAGGCTCTTGTATGAATCCCCTGACGCAAGGTAGCGGAGGGTGATGGCTAGACGCAGGTCTGGTTCCAGTGCCTTCCGCATGTGGGTGTCTCTTTTCTGCAGAAGAGGTCCAACTCGTGCCCTCAGCTCCTGAAACAGTTCAGGGGGAATCCTGGTGAAATTTCTAAAGGCAGCCTCATCTTTCTGCTGAAGATCCACCATCATGCTCTCATACTGGCCCAAAGTGGGTCTCATCAGAAACAAAGACCTCACCCACAAAGACCTCTTCCTGGGTTTCTCCATGGCCTTCCTTCTTGAACTCTTTGCTGGACTCCTTGCTGGTCTCCTTGTTGCACTCCTGCCCAGCTGACCTGTCACCATGACTGCTGCTGCTAACAGAAGTCTCTCTTGCTGTTGCAGCAATGCCAGCTGCAGCTGTTTCTGTGTGTGTTCCATGGTGATCACAGACAAGCAGCCTGCAGCCCACGTGTATATGATGCAAAATGACGTCACGCGCAACCTTCACGCGAACTTCGCACGAAAATCGCACCGGGATCGCCCGACCCACACGCGACCCCACGCGATCCCCGCGTCCGAATTTGTCGCGCTTGTCGCGTCTAATCGCGCGCTAGTGTGACAGGCCCTTAAGTCTTTCATTTTCAAGAATTAAAAAATTCAGACTATTCAACATCTCTTTACTTTGGGGTCAGCCTGGTGACCATTTTTGTACTTTCACCAAAGTCTGAATTACTTTGTATAATATGGCTCCTGAACTGTTTTATGTAGAACATATGGAATGGGGCCGCCTACGAGATATAGATTAACAGTTCATTGCTTCGGCCATTTAAGACTTTTATCTCATCCAAGACTTATTGCTTTTAAAAATATTTAATACACAGTAGGAAGTGGAAAATCAATGAGTAACTTGGCAATGATGGAAGTTGTGTTGTCACTAGCATCACCATTAGATGGCAGCGCATTTTCATTTGAGTTACTGATGAATCCTCTCCAAGTCTGCTTCTGATTATCCTTTCCACACTTACCATTTCTTCATCAAAATGATGATCAAAGTTTCGGAATATCAGGAAGCTTAATCAAGGTAAATTTTGTCATGAAATACAAAAAAAAAAATCTAATTGCTGCAATTCTGAAATAAAATCTGGAAATGCTGAGAATACTCAGTAGGCCAGGTAGCACCTGCGTAATTAGTTATTTTTTTAAAGTTGATGATCCTTTGTCAAAACTTAGTTATGGCTTGATCTTAGGTTAAGGTAAGTTGCCATGTATTCGATGGTCACAAATTGAAACTTCTAAACATCATCACTAGAATCAGTGCTTTTTTGTGATGGTACGTGTTGGTAAAACATACAGCAGCACTTCTAAAATACGAAACATCTTAATTTTGTTTCCTGGCCATATGACATGGGTTGTAGGGTAACCAATAGTGAGGGTCACGGAAGCACGACGTCGAGGCGGTGTGTAATGTGTCAAGGTGACTGCGAACCGACAAGCCGTTGCCGCGCGGAATTTTTGAACATGGTCAGTTTTTCGGAGCCCCACGCGATGTTAGGGACGAACTCCGCACAATTCCGCACGGCTCCGGCGATTGAAGTGGGACTGGCCCCGCGACGCCGGACGGCTCAAGCGACCACGTTAGATCGTGCTCATCACATAGAGTTGCATGCTGGTGGGACAGGCCCTTTAGTGAATAGAGATGTGGATTGTGCTAATGTGTGGCAGGAACCTGCAGACAAAGTCTACCAGGAATGTCATTGATTATGTGTATACCTACCATTGTACAGAAATTTGGACCTCAGCAGGAAACTGCAGACAAAATCTAACAGGAATGATTATGTGTGTATCTAGCTTTGTAACAAAATTTTGGATCTATGTTAACGCACTTAGATTTGTGGATCATCATCTCATTCTGTTTGTGATCTGATTAAGTCTTTCTGAGTTCCATCCTGTAATTAAGACTTTGTTGTAATGGTAATCAAGTTTACGAGTAATCTTATCATCTGAGAATATAAAAATGTACCAGAATCATATTTGACGGGTCAGCTTTGGTTGGCCTCCTGGTGTGCAAACACCAGTTTAATAAATCGCCCATTACTTTGAACACCAACTCCATGTGGCTTTTCCATTTTTCACAAGTTATAGCAGTAGAATTAGGCTATTTGGTCCATCGAGTCTACTTCACCATTCAATCATGGCTGATCTCTGCCCCCTAATCCCATTTTCCTGCCTTCTCCCATAACCCTTGACACCCATTCTAATCAAAAATTTGTTCATCTCTGCCTTAAAAATATTCACTGACTTTGCCACCACAGCCCTCTGCTGCAATGAGTTCCACAGATTAACTATCCTCTGACTAAAGAAGTTCCTCCTCACCTCCTTACTAAAATAGTGCCCTATATTTCTGAGGCTATGACCTCTGGTCCTAGACTCCCACAAGTGGAAACATCCTTTCCACATCCACACTTTCATTATACTGTAAGTTTCAATGAGGTCCCCCCTTAACTTTCAAAACAATTTTTGTTCCAACAACATGTACATCTATTAATCATGCATAATGCACCATTTTTGTGTAAAAAACAGCACTAAATAGAATTCACAACTCCACACCTGTAAAATGCCACTACCTTCCCATTCTAACCATATAACATATAACCATATAACAATTACAGCACTGAAACAGGCCTTCTCGGCCCTTCCAGTCCGTGCCGACCATTTATTTTCCCCTAGTCCCATCTACCTGCACTCAGACCATACCCCTCCATTCCCTTCCCTTCCATATACCTATCCACTTAACTTTTAAATGTTAAAATCGATCCTGCCTCCACCACTTCTGCAGGAAGATCATTCCACACAGCCACCACTCTCTGAGTAAAGAAGATCCCCCTCATATTACCCCTAAACTTCCGTCCCTTAATTCTCATGTCATGCCCTCTTGTTTGAATCTTTCCTACCCTCAATGGGAAAAGCTTATCCACGTCAACTCTGTCTATCCCTTTCATCATTTTAAAGACCTCAATCAAGTCCCCCCTTAACCTTCTGCGCTCCAAAGAATAAAGACCTAACTTGTTCAACCTTTCTCTGTAACTTAGTTGCTGGAACCCAGGCAACATTCTAGTAAATCTCCTCTGTACTCTCTCTATTTTGTTGACATCCTTCCTATAATTAGGCCACCAAAATTATACACCATACTCCAGACTTGATCTTACCAATGCCTTGTACAATTTTAACATAACTTCCCTACTTCTATATTCAATGCTCTGATTTATAAAGGCCAGCACACCAAAAGCTTTCTTTACCACCCTATCTACATGCGATTCCACCTTCAGGGAACTATGCACAGTTATTCCTAGATCCCTCTGTTCCACAGCATTTCTCAATTCCCTACCATTTACCATGTACGTCGTATTTTGATTTGTCCTGCCAAGATGTAGCACCTCACACTTATCAGCATTAAATTCCATCTGCCATCTTTCAGCCCACTCTTCCAAATGGCCCAAATCTCTCTGCAGACTTTGAAAATCTACTTCATTATCCACAGCACCCCCTATCTTAGTATCATCTGCATACTTACTTATCCAATTTTCCACCCCATCATCTAGATCATTGATATACATGACAAACAACAATGGACCCAACACAGATCCCTGAGGCACCCCACTGGTCACCGGCTTCCAATCTGACAAACAGCCATCCAGCATTACTCTCTGGCATCTCCCATTCAGCCCCTGTTGAATCCATCTTGCTACTCCGCCATTAACACCCAAAGATTGAACCTTCTTAACCAACCTTCCATGGGGAACCTTGTCAAAGGCCTTACTGAAATCCATATAGACAACATCCACTGCTTTACCCTCATCAATTTCCCTAGTAACCTCTTCAAAAAATTCAAGAAGGTTTGTCAAACATGACCTTCCAGGCACAAATCCATGTTGACTGTTCTTGATCAGACCCTGTTTATCCAGATGCTTATATATATTATCTCTAAGTATCCTTTCCATTAATTTGCCCACCACTGACGTCAAACTAACATGTCTATAATTGCTAGGTTTATTCTTTGAACCCTTCTTAAACAATGGAACAACATGCGCAGTACGCCAATCCTCCGGCACTATTCCCGTTTCTAATGACATTTGAAATATTTCTGTCATAGCCCCTGCTATTTCTACACTAACTTCCCTCAATGTCCTAGGGAATATCCTGTCAGGACCTGGAGACTTACCCACTTTTATATTTTTCAAAAGTGTCAGTACTTCCTCCTCTTTGAATCTCATATTTTCCATTCTCCTCAGTATTACTTACCCCTCATTCCTCTCAGCATGACCACAAAAGATTCATTATCATTTAGGTATGTGAAGAGGGAAAAAATAGTTAAGGCCAAAGTTGGACCCTTAAAGACTGAAAAGGGTGAATTTTTTATGGGGAACAAGAAAATGGTAGATGTGTTGAACAGGTACTTTGGATCCGTCTTCACTAAGGAGGACACAAACAATCTTCCTGATGTACTAGCCAAAGGATCTGGGATGACTGAGGGACTGAAGGAAATCCACATTAGGCAGGAAATGGTGTTGGGTAGACTGATGGGACTGAAGGCTGATAAATCCCCAGGGCCTGATGGTCTGCATCCCAGGGTACTTGAGGATGTGGCTCTAGAAATCGTGGATGCATTGGTGATCATTTTCCAATGTTCTATAGACTCAGGATCAGTTCCTGTGGATTGGAGGATAGCTAATGTTATCCTACTTTTTAAGAAAGGTGGGAAAGAGAAAACAGGGAATTATAGACCAGTTAGCCTGACATAGGTGGTGGGGAAGATGCTGGTGTCAATAATAAAAGATGAAAGAGCTGCACATTTGGATAGTAACAGGATCAGTCCAAGTCAGCATGGATTTGAAGATGTAACTAGGGAAATGGACAAGGGAGAGCCAGTGGATGTAGTGTACCTGGACTTTCAGAAAGGACATTCTGTACAATGGTAGGTATACACAGACTTTCAGAAGGACATTAGCTTGGAGGATGTGGAATCGGTATGGGTAGAGCTGCGAAACACTGAGGGGCAGAAAACTCTGGTGGGTGTTGTGTACAGGCCACCTAACAGTAGTAGTGAAGTCGGGGATGGTATCAAACTGGAAATTAGAAATGCGTGCGACAAAGGCATAACAGTTATAATGGGTGACTTCAATCTACATATAGATTGGGTGAATCAAATTGGCAGGGGCGCTGAGGAAGAGGATTTTTTGGAATGTATGTGGGATAGTTATCTAAATCAACATGTAGAGGAACGCACGACAGAGCAGGCTAATTTAGACTGGGTATTGAGTAATGAGGAAGGGTTAGTTAGCAGTCTTGTTATGCGTGCCCCCTTGGGCAAGAGTGACCATAATATGGTCGAGTTCTTCATTAGGATGGAGAGTGACATTGTTAATTCAGAAACAATGGTTCTGAACTTAAAGAAAGGTAACTTTGAGGGTATGAGACGTGAATTGGCCAAGATTGACTGGCAATCAATGGAAGACATTTAAAGACTGCATGGATGAACTACAAAAATTGTTCATCCCAGTTTGGCAAAAGAATAAATCATGGAAAATAGTGCATCCGTGGATAACAAGGGATATCAGGGATAGTAACAAAGCAAAGGATGATGCGTACAAAGTAGCCAGAAAAAGCAGCATACCAGAGGACTGGGAGAAATTCAGAGACCAGCAGAGGAGGTCAAAGGGCTTAATTAGGAAAGGAAAAATAGATTATGAAAGAAAACTGGCAGGGAACATAAAAACAGACTGCAAATATTTTTATAGACATGTGAAGAGAAAGAGATTAGTTAAAACAAATGTAGGTCCCTTGCAGTCAGAAACAGATGAGTTGATCATGGGGAACTAGGATATGGCGGACCAATTGAATAACTACTTTGGTTCCGTCTTCATTAAGGAAGACATAAATAATCTGCCGAAAATAGCAGGGGTCAAAGGAGGAATTGAGTGAAATCCAGGTTAGTCGGGAAGTGGTGTTGGGTAAATTGAATGGATTAAAGGCCGATAAATCCCCAGGGCTGGATATGTTGCATTCCAGAGTACTTAAGGAAGTAGCTCTGGAAATAGTGGATGCACTAGTGATAATCTTTCAAAACTCTTTATATTCTGGAGTAGTGTAGATGATATGTGTATATCCCTTTAACAGTAGTGACATAGCCCTTGCTAACCACTCCCCTATAATCGAGTATAACTGGGTCCTCCCCATCCTTAGCTCTCTCTCTAGTGATCGTGACAGACCACGTACAGCTAGGGCAGTGATGTGTGTTTAGTTAATAAAGTTATAGTAAAGAATTCTCTGTGTAGGTGCATGTTCTTTACATGGCGTCAGAAATTTCTTATACTGCGTCTCCTGTCTACCGGGTTTTATTTCTGTAGTCCCAGTACCCCCTCCCCGCGTCGCGATGACTTCTTCCTGTCGTAAGCCTGATATTCTGATCTTTGATGATGACATTGCTCACCGTTGGAACGTCTTCCGACGTGATTTTGAGCACTACGTTACTATCGCCCACCCTGCGGTTGCCCCGGTGGTCAAAGCTTCCCTCCTGCTCAACCTGGCCGGTCCGGAGGCTCTGGAACAATTGGAGTTGTTCGTCTACGGGTTCAACGAGAACGCTCAGGACCCGGTATGTCTACTTGCTAAGTTTACCGAATTGTGTGACATTCCCACTAACTGTATCCTGGAGCGTTTTAAATTTTTCGGCCGCCGCCAGCATCCTGGTGAATCTGTGGACAATTTCGTCGCCGCGTTACGGCACCTGGCTCGCCGCTGCAGCCTAGATGCTGTAACCCCTGAGACTTTGACCCGTGATGTTTTGGTGTATGGCCTCCGAGATGAAAAGGTACGATCTGAGCTCCTCTG
Organism: Raja brachyura; assembly: GCA_963514005.1. The sequence goes on from OY740788.1 coordinate 15,746,957, forward strand.
CAAGCCTGATTTGACTTTCAACGAGGCTCTGCACGCCTCTCGCATGGCGGAGGTTGTCTCCTCCGCCGTGTCGCCGCCCGACCATGAGGTCCACGCGGCCAGTTTCGCCGGCCGCCAGACCCCTGCCCCGCAGCGACAGAGGGTGAGCCCTGCGCCCGGGTCAAGACCCCGTCAGCGCTGTCCGAATTGCAACTTTGCTTCGCATCGTTTTAATGTCCTGCGCTGGGAAAGACTTGCAACTTCTGCCTCAAGCAAAACCATTTCTCAGCGGCATGTCGTTCCCGTGGGAAACCTGCGCTGCCACAGCCGAAGCCCTCGAACTACCTGGCATGTGATGATATTGTGTCTGGTTCCCATCACCAGCAGGACGAACTCCCACTGTCTGATTCGAGCTCTTCCCAGAGCGATCTGAGTGTGTTTTCGCTGCGAGGTGCACCTGCATTGATAACGGACGCGACCGTGCAAGTTACTGTGAATGGCACCACTTTCTCTGCTAAGGTCGACACGGGGGCCGCAGCCAATGTTATGTCAACAAGCTTATTCAAGAAGATAAGAAATAATGAGCCCGTTACCACTGAGCGCTCTGTTCTGCGTGCCTATGGGGGAGGCTTGCTTGTTCCTGTGGGGAAGGCCACTCTCCACTGCAAGGTACTGAAGGCCTCTCGGCCCCTCTCTTTTTTTCTGCTAGACAGCCAATGTGTCCCGCTGCTCGGCATTCGGGCCTGCCAAGACCTCGGGTTGGTCAACTTCCATCGCGATATCCGCATGGTGCAGTCACCCCTGGACCCGCTGGCCGAATACCCAGACCGTTTTGATACCAAGCTGGGAAAGCTCCCCTGCAGCTACAAAATCGCACTCAACCCAGATATCGAACCCGTCATCCGCCCACCACACCGGGTGTCATTCGCGATGAAAGGCAAAGTCGAGTCCACTCTTTGTGACATGGTGGCCATGGGCATCCTGAAGGAAGTAAGTGAGCCCACTCGGTGGGTCTCCACCATGGTTGTCGCTGCGAAGAAGGATAAGAGTGAACTGCGGATTTGCATCAACCCGAAGGATCTGAACCTGACCATCAAGCGCCCGCACTACCCCATGCGAACCGATGAAGATGTTGCTGCGCAAGTCGGTCCAGCCACCGTGTTTTCGGTTCTCGACGCCAAGAGTTCGTTCTGGCAGATACCACTTGACGAACGGTCTTCATACCTAACTACGTTCAGCACGCCTTTCGGGAGATTTCGTTTTCTCCGCATGCCGTTCGGGATCAACTCTGCCAGTGAGGTGTTCCAAAGGACAATGGAACAACTGTTCGCCGGGCTCCCGTGTGCTATCATCGTCGACGACATCCTAGTCTATGGGAAGGATGTCACGGAGCACGACCACAACCTCCGCCAGGTTCTGGAGTGAGTCCGGGAAGTTAACCTAAAGCTCAACCCAAAAAAATGCCGATTTCGTGTCCCGGAGGTCACCTACGTGGGACATGTTTTCACAGCATCGGGGCTGAAGCCCGATCCGCAGAAGACAGCCGCAATATCTGAGATGCCTGCACTTGATGATGTGATGAGCCTCCAGCGTTTCCTGGGTATGGTCAACTACCTGGGGAAGTTCATCCCTGACTTGAGTGAGTTGAGCGCTCCCCTGAGAGACCTGGTGAAAAAGGTCACTGCCTGGGCCTGGTTCCCGCAACACCAGAAAGCCTTTGACATTCTCAAGTCCAGGTTGGTCAGCACCCCAACGCTAAAGTACTTTGACCTCAAGCACCCCATCGTCCTCACATGCGATGCGTCCAAGTTTGGCCTCGGTGCCGCCTGCTTACAAGTCCACGATGGAGTACAACTGCCAGTGTCATACGCATCCCGTACAATGACTCCCGCCGAGCAGCGCTATGCCCAAATCGAAAAAGAACTGCTGGCTGTTGTCTTCGCCTGCTCGAAATTCAAAGACTATATTCTGGGCACCTGTTTTTCTATTGAGACGGACCACCAACCTCTGGTTACCATCCTCAACAAGCCAATACACGTGGCCTCCTCCCAGCTTCAGCGCATAATGCTTCAGCTACAACAATTTACTTTCACTGTGGTTTACCGGAAGGGCAAGGACATGTTTGTTGCCGACACACTGTCTCGGGCGCCGCTTGCATCCACCACCCGTCACCCTTACGAGGCGTCCGATCTGATAGTGCTCAACGTGAATTTCGTGCCTTCAAATCAGATGAAGTCTCTGACGCTTCGCTCCAGCAGCTGGCCGCTGTTATCAAGCGGGGTTGGCCAGACCGCCGTTCTTCCCTGCTGGCTGCAGCGGCTCCCTACTTCCTGGTTCATGACGAGCTGGTGCTGCGTGATGGTGTGATCGTAAAAGGGCACAAGGTGGTAGTGCCTGCAACACTTCGTGAACAATATTTTAAAACTGCTCATCGTGGCCATCCCGGGGCCGAAGCCACTCTTTCCATCGCTCAGAGCCAGTTCTACTGGCCTGATATGGCTCGTTTTTTCCGGGACAGGGTCTCCTCGTGCCCTACGTGCAACAGCCTCGCCCCACAACAGCAGCGGCAGCCCCTTTTGCAGCAGCCCGCACCTGATCTCCCCTGGTCTGCGCTGGCGACTGACATTTTCGAATGGCGCGGCAAGCATTTCCTGGTGCTTGTCGATTCCTACTCCAGCTGGTTTGAGGATGACCAGCTACCCTCCCTGTCTTCTTCTGCTGTCATCGAGAAGCTGCGCCGTCACTTCGCTACTTTTGGGTCCCCGGCAAGCCTGCAGTCGGACAACGGCAGTCAGTTCACTAGTGCTGAGTTTCGTGCTTTTGCTGATCGCTGGAACTTTTGACACTACACTAGCAGCCCGGAGTACCCGCAGAGCAACGGCCTGGCTGAGCGCGCGGTCCGCAGTGCTAAAGGATTGCTGGAACGTTGTCGCTTGTCTCGCTCTGATATTTACCTTGCCCTCCTGAACCTCCGCAACATCCCCCGCGACCATGCCCTAGGGTCCCCAGCGCAGCGCCTCATGTCCCGTGTCACGCGCCCTCCGATTCCTGTTGCACAACAGTCCCTTACTCCCTCCGTGCTAAAACCTGCCATGGTCCGGAAGCGCATTGCCCACAAACACCGTATCCAAAAGCGCTCCCATGACAAGTCCTGCCGTGTCCTCCGTCCTCTCTATCCTGGCCAGGTCGTCTGTATGCGGTCTGCCTCCGGCCATCACAAGCTCGCCATTGTCGTCGGCTCTGCTTTGAGAGGCTGGTCAAGAAACACATCTGCATCTTCCTCCCTCGCAACATGGACCCGCTAAAATTCGCATACTGTCCAAACAGATCCATGGACCATGCAGTCTCCCAGGTTCTGCACACCGCTCTCTCTCACCTTGACAGCCAGAAGGGGGGCTATGTGATGATGCTGTTCATAGAATTCAGTTCAGCCTTCAACACGATAGTCCCCACCAGACTTGCTGAGAAGCTGCTGGAATTGTGGCTCAACACCCCCCTGTGTGCCTGGGTCCTGGACTTTCTTACCGCCAGGCCCCAGGTAGTCAAGATGGGAGGAAATACATCGAAGTCCCTCACCCTGAGCACAGGATCCCCCCACGGTTGCATCCTCAGCCGTACTCCCTGTACACACATGACTGTGTGGCTAGGTTCAGATCCAACTCTATAATCAAGTTTGCTGATGACACTGTGGTGGTGGGCCTGATCTCCGATAACGATGAGAAGGCCTACCGGGAGGAGGTGGCTGATCTGGCACTCTGGTGTCAGGACAACAGCCTCCTCTTGAATGTCAGAAAAACCAAGGAGCTGATCGTGGACTTTAGGAGGGCACAACATCCGAGGATGTACACACCATTGAAGATAAAGGGGGATACTGTGGATAGGGTGAGCTGCTTTAAATACATGGCTGTCCACATCTGAGGGGATCTGACAAAGACATCACACGCTGCCGTACTGGTGAGTAAGGCAAAGCAGCACCTTTTCCACTTCAGGCAATTGAGGAAATTCAGAGTGTCTCTGAGGATCCTCCAGTGCTTCTACTCAGTGGCTGTGGAAAGCACCTTGTCCGGAAATATCACAATTTGGTTTGGGAACTGCTCTGCCCCGGACAAGAAGGCTCTGCAGAGAGTAGTGCGTTCGGTCGAACACACTATGGGAACTACACTCACCCCCCTGCAGGAACTATACATCAGAAGGTGCAACTCCAGAGCCAACAAGATCATGGGAGACCCCTTCCACCCCAGCAACAGACTGTTCCAGCTGCTACAGTCAGGCAAACGCCTCTGTTGCCATGCTGTGAAAATGGAGAGGATGAGAAGGAGTTTCTTCCCAGAGGCCATTAGGACTGTAAACTCCTATGTCACTAGGGACTAACTTACTGTACCAATTTACTGTTGTGTGGTGTCTTTTTAAAATTGCTGTTACATATTTTTCTTCCTCGCACAAATATGTAATGTGTGAATATGTGATTCTGTTCCATTCTGTTTTGTAGTTTTTTTGCACAATCCGTAAGCATTGCTACTTTTCATTTCAATGCACATCTCGTATGTGTATTTGACGAATAAACTTGACTTGACACACACACACATGTGTGTATATATATATAAACATATACACACACACACACATATATATATATACATACACACACACATATATATACACACAAATTTTCTGAATTTCCCCGAGGGAATCTATATATATACACATATATGTTATATATATACATATACACACACACACACACATATATATACACGCACATGCACACACACACATATATTAATATATATATACATATATATTAACCAGTATTATCACTGAACTTTGAAACCATTTTTACTTTGACAGTTTTAGCCTAGCAATAACACTTCTCTTATCAAAGAAAGCTATTGATGAAAAACCTTTCTGTAATCTCACCAGGGAATTGGCATGTATGTGAAAAGAGGGGCAAAAAATGTCAAAACCTCCAACAACTATGCTTCCAACTTACATTCTATTACAGATAGAGAAGCATTCCGAGAAAGAGGTGCAGGTCGTTGAATTAATGATTTGCTTTTCTCTTTATTGTGTTCTCCTTCCTTTGTCTTTTTCTTCCCAGCTTCCTTTGTTTCTGGTTTATCTGGGAAAATAGGTTTTAAAATTACTGAAAGCACATGTGTGCCTTTTTTAACGTCCAGCTGACTATCTACACTATTACAACCCAATCTCCAGGATTACAATAAGATAGACTTAATTTATAGATTGTGACCATTTCATGAGAACATAAACTTAACCAAGGTTTGTAGGTTTAATCTATCTAAATATATAGATTAGAGGTGTAGGCTTATGGCTGTGCTGTTGCATTGCTGGAAGTGAGGTGAGTTGCATCAACAGCAAATTGCAGTCTAAATTGTAGGGGGTACATTCAGGATGCACAAAGCAATCACTTGGCTGGAACATAGTAAACATATACGTACAGAGAAGATAGAACAAATTCAATACACACTTTAAATTGGAAAACAGAAATGGAAGGGAGACAAACAACGATATTTTGGAGAGATGTGGGCTAAGTCCCATTGTTTGAAATAACACCTGACGATGCTTGAAGGTGCATATAAGAGCAACACAGGAAACTGCAGACAATCCAAGAAGGAAGATCAGGAATCAGATTAAAAAGGCATGAAGCAAGCTTCCCAGAGTCATCTCATCCATTTAACTTGCAACCTACCAATACATCTCAAAACATGCATCATTGAGCAAGCCTTTCCACCTATAACTATCTGTCCTTTCTTTTCTCTATGGGGCAGTTATTCACTCCAATGGTTATGCCATAAGCACTGGAAATGTCAGGTTGTGGGATGGCCTGAACCACATATCCTCATGCCGAATAAACTAGAGAGACCATGGGAAGCCACATGTCCAATTTCTACTGAAATGAGTATGTCGTACAAGTAATGGAAAATGTTGACTAGTCCTTCTACAGCTTTGCAATAATCAGGATTTCAAAGCCATGGAGGAACCAACAGAACAGTGCCTAGGTATCGTACAATGCCTTATTTTTCTTCATAACTGAACTAATTTGAGCATGAAATCATTGAGAAATGAGTAAAAGGCATGCAACATTCCATCTCAGTTTTGCGACCCAGATTCTCATCCACTTGCTCTTTTTTGTCATTCATTTATCCAGCATGATTCAGCCAAGGGTTACATATATTGGTATATACATATTGGTATATATTTTGCCACAATCCAGGTTTTCATAGCAAAGACGCAGAGTTGTGCTAGAGGCTGAAAGTGGAGTCCTGACAATATAATTAAGAGGATGTAGAGCATGATCTCTGACATTCCGAAAGGAAGAACGATACATGACTATCACACTTACCAAATGGCACTACAGCCATATCCGTGCACCCGTTACGCGTGTAGAAGTCCAATAGTAACAAGTGAGGTTGATATAACATAGCATGACATGGAATGAATTATGGCGTCATTAACTGCTAGCCTAATTGCAATATGATATGGATGCTTGAACACCAGGCTTCATACCGTGGGGGGTTGCTTTAAGAAGTGACCACAATCAGCTTATTGAGCTCCATCTCTCACCTGTCCACCATCCATCATCATCCTTTGTAACCAAACCAAGGAACCAAGTTCATCTTCGTTATTCTATTTTCTGCCTAATAACAGCTGTTGGTGAACTCGTCACCCTACCATGCTGTCTCAGCCAAAAGCAAAATTTGTAATAATGAGGCAATTAGCCTTAGTGTCGGCCCAAGACTCCAAAGCCCTTTGTCCAGTGTGACCTATATTCAAGGGTGAAAGGAAGTTAAATTTCTAACTGATTTCATCAGTGATCTAATTTTGCCATTTTAACAATTCAGTTATATTAATTGCATTGGCTACCTCCCTACCAGCTTACTTTCACACCAAAATGTATTCCCACCAAAGTATCTCAACACCCTTGGTAAACCAAGCACCATTGGCTTCACAATCCTGAAATATTATCTTGGCAAAGCCAAAGGGAAATATTTAAATTGGAATAGTTAAGCGCAAGGATAAATACAATTCATTTCAGTCAACAATAAAACATGCACACCTTGTGCTACAGGTCCAGGGTTTTGAAGAGACCAAAGTCTAGAAAATCTTTCACACTGCATAACAATTTTGTAATATCAATCATACATGCAATGAGTGAATAGTTTCCAAAATATATCTTAGGTCTTTCAGGATGGAATGATGGTATAATGCCTATTTGTGATGAGTCTACCGGCATAAGCAGTGAGAGCAAACAAAATGTAATAAGCATTGTACATTACAATGAGGTCCCCCCTCATCTTTCTAAAAATCCAGCATGTACAGGTCCAGAGCTGTCAAATGTTCATCATACGTTAACCCAATCATTCGCAAGGCAGCCTGAGGTACAAATGGAGTCAATAGAAGGGGGATTGGTTTGTGTGATGGTCTGTGTTCCGTCCACAATTCACTGAAATTTTTTGCGGTCTTGGGTGGAGCTGTTCCCAAACCAAGCTGTGATGCATCCTGTTACAATGCTTTCTATGGTGCATCTGTAGAAGTTGGTGAGAGTTGCAGGGGACATGCCGAATTTCCTAAGCCTTCTGAGGAAGTAGAGCCATTGGTGTGATAGTGAGGTTCCAAATCTGGAAAAGTACACTGAAAGGGGGTAACATGGGCACCATCTTCAGGGAGCACAACTTACTCAGGAAATTCCAGGCCTTCAACAAAAATACCATCTGCAGAATATTATCACAAATATTTATTTTCTGTGGAACATTGAAAATATAAGTATTAATACTGAAAGTGCACCTCTAAAAAGTGTGAAAACAAAATATTACATGAATCAACAAACAATGTGTATTCTATGGCATTGTTAATAGTACAAATAGTTCAGGGGGGTTCACAGAAATGTTGCTGGGTAAAATTTGACACTGAATTACATCTGGGACAGGTGATCAAATGTTTGGTGAAGCAGGAGGATTTAAGAAGTAACTTAAAGGAGGAGAGGCTGTGGACAAAACATTCAGATCTTAGGATACATGATGGATGAATCAACACAGATCAATAATGATGGATCAACACAGTTAAGAAGCAAGAAAAATGAAGGATGCACAGGGGATTAAACCCAATGAACATACTGACAGACAAGAAGCACATGATTGAAGGATGAATAGATTTGTGTGTTAGGGCACAGGAACAAGATTTTGGATGGATTTAAGTTTTCAGATCGCACAAACTGAACAGGCCAGCCAGTAGGCTATCTTAACATCCTGGATTAACAAAAACATTGATAGTAGTTTCATCAACAGGGAAGTGAGGGCAACAGAAGAAACCGTAAATTAGAGTGGGATCAGCAAATTAATTATATATATTTTTAAATGAATGGCTGTACCTTTGACAACTTTTTCTGCTGGTTTGGTGACGGCACTCTCTAACTTTGTCTCCTCTTTTTCGCCAGTTTCCATCATGTCTGGTAAAGCCGACACTTCTGCAACCTGTTCCTCAGGTACAGGGGGCTCCTGGTTTGTCAAAATGAACTCTGGCACCGTAGTCTTGAGAAAGGACCAGATTTTCTCAAACTCTTCAGATCTGCAAGAAATAATAAAGGATCATATGTCGTTGTCAGGAATACCATCCTTATTCACAATGACATGAATGAAGTTTAGGTATAAAATGTAAAACATAATGCTGGCATTAATAAAAGAGCATCAAAGGAAATATTTGGGAAAAATATATATATATAAATATATATACGTAAACTTTCAGTTCTCCAACCAGAAGTTTAACTATGCAATTAGCAGTTATGGTATTAAAACAGTAGCATAAGAGAATCCAGAGAGAGCCCATTAGCTATAACAGGAACGATTCACTATTTTTTTAATCATTTAGAGACTGTGGACAGCCCTGGTAAGATTTGAACTTTCTGTGCGTTCCTAATGTCCCCAACAGGATGGTAGTTGTTTTGTTTTAGATGCAGTCCTTCTTGTGAAGGCACACACAACGTTGTTGGGCATGGAGTTCCAGGATATAAACCTTGCAACAGTCAGGCTACAGTGATGCACGTCCAAGTCTTGACAGTGTGTGGGAATCTGCAAGTCAAGTCATATAGCACAGACATAGGCCATCAACTCAACATGCTGACCAAGATGCCTCAACTAAGCCAGTTCCATTTTCCTGCGTTTAGCCCATACATTTCTACAGATTTCCTACCCATATTCCTGTCTAAATGTGTTTAAAATGTTCTTATTATACTTGCCTCAACCATTTCTTCTGGCAGTTCATTCCATATACTCACTGAGTGAAAAATCTCCTCCTCCGATTCCTATTAAATCTTTCTCCTTTCACCTTAAACCCATGCCCTCCATTTCCTGATTCCCCTATTCTGGGGAAAAGACTGTGCATTAACCAAATCTATTTTCCTCATAATTTTATACATCTTTATAAGATCACCTCAGTCTCCTACACTCTTAAGGCCCTGTCTCACGGTGCGAGTTGACACACGAGTGACCCAGAGTGACAGACTCGTGGTTGTGTACGATATTCCAAGTTGATGTGCAAGTTTTTGAGGCGAGTTCCCACGGGTATGGTAATCTGCGATGTTCCGAGATCGTCTCCAGAGTTACCAAGTTCCCCTCCCGTTTGCTCTTGAGTTACCAAGTTCCTCTCCCGCTCAGGGCGTGTGTTGTTGCCGCAGTCCGGGATTCGCATTTAAAGCACTCGGTTATCTTCAGCAGTTCAGGCGAGGACAGGTTTGGGGGGGGGGGGGGGGGGGGGCGAGGGATGGTGGAATTGGGAGAAGGCAAAGACTATGGGTGGGGAGGAGTGAGATGGGGGGGCTAGGAACGGCATCTTCGAAACGGGTAGTCAACCTTTAGGGTCCCGGCCCGAAATATCCCTATACATTTTATGATTTCCCTCCAAAGATGCAGTCTCCCGTGGTTTGTTTGCACAACTCTCTTCCCTCTCTCTCCCAACATTGGGGGGGGGGGGGGGGGGATGACAAGACAGTTTAAACGGACCTTACCCCCACTTCATGCTTCTGTTGCGCATAATTCAGCAGTAAAACCTCTCTTCCCCTTACCCAGCGACGCCCGATTCCTCGCACCCCCACAAGTTCACATCGACGAGGGAAGAATGAGCAGGGAGTCTGAAGAAGGGTCCCGACCCGAAACATCACCCATTCTTTCTCTCCAGATGCGATGCCCGTCCCGCTGAGTTACTCCAGCATGTTTGTGTCTATCGTCGGTGTAAACCAGCATCTGCAGTTCCTTCCTACACACGGACAGTGAAGTGCCTCGGCCAAATTAGGAACATTAGGATTCTCTGATATGAAGGTAGTCTGGTTTGCGTTTCTTACACTTGATCATATCCGAAACTAAAGTATAGATAGACACAAAATGCTGGAGTAACTCGGCGGGACAGGCCGCATATCTGGAGAGAAGGAATGGGTGCCGTTTTGGGTAAGTCTGAAGAAGGGTCTCGACTCCATTCCTTCTCTCCAGAGATGCTGCCTGGTCCACTGAGATACTCCAGCATTTTGTGTCTATTAAAGAGTTCCCACGGTAGATGCACGAATCACTAAACTTAACGCACGGGCCACTACGATATAACTCTGAGTTTAAATGTTTCAATTTTAAACTTGACCACGAAATTTGACTCGTGGAAAAAGTCAAACATGTTTGACTTTTTTCACGAGTTCACAAGTTTCACAGGTACCTGCCGTTAGCGCCACGAGTGGACAAGTTGATCACGCGAGTTCCGACGTTCCCGCTACGTTGGCTGTACGTGATCACCACGAGTGAAAACTCGGGGTCACTCGTGGGCCAACTCGCACCGTGAGACAGGGGTTTTAGGAATAAGGTCCTAGCTTGTCCAATCTCTTCATATAGCTCTTAGTGTCCTGGCAACACCCTCTGTGTTGATGTGGTGTTTCCATGCACATATTGCTCTTGTCCTTCTTAACTGCAGAGATTGTGAGTTTGGGAGATTCTGTCAAAGTAATCTTGGCGATTATCTGCAAATAGGGCAGCTATTGTGGCTTGGTGATGAAGGAATTGAATGTAAAAGGTGGTGGATAAAGTACGAAGTAAACAAGCTGCTATGTCCTCTAAGGTTATTGAATATTGTATCAAGACAAATTGAGAAATTTTCATCGCACTCCAGCTTCATGCAACCATTTCAACAAGAAGGATGTGATTTGGCACATCAAGTCCATGTTGGTTCTTTGCAGAACTTTTTCGTCAGTTCCATTCTCCTGCTCTTTCAAGAGTCAAACATGTTTTATTGTCATATGTCCCAGATAGAACAATGAAATTCTTACTTGCTGCAGCACAACAGAATATGTAAACATAGTACATAAACGAGAGAAAAATAAGTTCAGTTTGTATATATATACACATACACACATACTCAAAAAACAAACAAATAGTGCAATAATAATAAGTGTGTTGTAGCTATGGTCCAGCGGCGGCGGCGGCCTGGGTTGGAGTTGCGGTGCTCCAGCGGCGTTGGAGGCCTGGATCGCCTCAGCGCAGAGGGAGAACTAGGAGGGATGAAGACAATAACTTAAGACTTTTGCCTTCCACCACAGTGAGGAGGTGCCTGGTGAACTCATTGTGGTGGATGTTGGATATTATTTGTTGTCGTATTTAATAGCCTGATGGCTCCCTCGTCTTACAAATTTTTTCTTCAACCGTTATTGCAATTCCCCTTTGAAAAACTGGAAGGATTGCTTCCACCACTCTAACAGGCAAGGAATATCAGGTTAAAAACGTTATAAAAACGTTGTTTTTGCAGATGTAGGACACTAGGGGAACCGCATTGAAGGCAGCCTCAGCCTACAGTCTATTTGTTTTTCTATCTTTTTTTATTTTTAGTTAGTTTTAAAAGTATGTTTCTTTAGTTTATTTAGCTTTTCTATGTTTGGGAGGGCAGTAGGATAAGGGGGAAACCGTTTCCTAGTGACTTCCTGGCGAGGACACGACTATTCTCCGGGTTGTGTCCTCACCCACTTCTCGCGGCCTACCAACTGGACTGGAGCGGCCTTTCCTGCCAGGGAACGGACCAGAGCTCCAGCAGTGGCGGCGCAGCACAGGATTCACCACGGAGCGGGTGATGCCTTACCTGGGATCGCCATTTGAAGCTCCGGAGTGTTGGGCCTGCTGCTTCAATGTCGGAGCTGGGGTTTGGAGAGCTCCCAGCGCGACTGGTGCCGACTTCAACATTGCGGAGTCCTGCAGCATTGAATCTCCACCCAGCGCAGCCTGGGGACTTCGGGAGCTTTTGGAAGGTAGCTTTTGCATTTTCCAGCTTGAAATTGTGCAATCTGGTGCATACTGTTGCGAGTCTTTTAACTTACACTTGAATGCAACATTTATGCTTCAAATTGGATTAGGTATAAATAAGGTTAGGCTAAATTGCATTCCCAACTACATTCCACAGTAGAGCCAGGCTCTGATCAACAGGTGCAGCACATGAATGACCTTAGTATATTCATGTATGGAAATCAGATTATAATTCATGCTGTTATGCATATATATATAGAGAAACAAAAACCTAGAAACAAGGCAAGAGGAGTTGGACCTCTATCACTGTTCTGCACAAATAAATTAATCAACCTTACCCTTTGACTATAGAAACAAGACGAAAATAATGCCACATATTCAACCATATATGGTTCAATGAAATTAAGATATATATGTAAGACATATATATGGAAACAGGCCCTTCGGCCCACCAAGTCCACACTGACCAGCAATCTACCTTACACCAGTTGTATCCTACACGCCACAAACAATTTACTGAAGCTAATTAACCTACAAACCTGCACTTCTTTCGGATGTGGGAGAAACCGGAATACCCAGAGAAAAGCAGTGGTCATAAGGAGAATGGACAAATACTGTACAGACAGCACCCGCAGTCAGGATCAAATCCGGGTCTGTGGTGCTGCGTGACAGCAACTCTACCGCTGTGCCACCGTGCCACCCCATTAAATTATTTTTTCTGTAATATATTTATTATGGTGTCACTTCAATAAAGATGAACACATGATTATAATTTCTGCCTCTTAGTTGGATAACACACATCTCCAGTCATTGTGTTTTATGGCTGGTTTTCAACCTCTTCAGTCTGAAGGTCTCAACCTAAAACATCACCTATTCTTTTTCTCCAGAGATGCCGCATGTCCTGCTGAGTTATTCCAGCTTTTAGTGTCTATCTTCAGTTTAAACCACCATCTGCAGTTCCTTCTTACACTCTTTGTTAAGTAAAACAGGTCCTATTCTCAATATAATATTATTAACATCAACTAAGTCTTTTCTTCACCTCCAGAGAATGCAATCCCAGTTATCAAATCTTTCTTCAAAGTGAAAACAAATTTCCAGCCCCGCCAATATGTTCATAAATCGCCCCTGGATCCTCTCCAGATCAATTACACCCTTTCTACAGTGTGTCACAGTCTTACACCATGGAAACAGGCCCTTCATCCCAACTTGTCCATGCAGATTGACTCACGGTTGGTGGACTAGCAGTTCAATCACGGCTATTCGTTGAAATACCATTTCAAGCAGAGTGCAGGCCACCAAATTCAAATGCAATTTCAAACCATTTCAAGCAGAGTGAAGGCCACCAAATTCAAATGCTATTTCATACCATTAGAAGCAGAGTGCAGGCCACCAAATTCAAATGCATTTTCAAACCATTTCAAGCAGAGTGCAGGCCACCATATTCAAATGCAATCGTATACCATTTCAAGCAGAGTGCAGGCCACCAAATTCAAATGCAATTTCAAACCATTTCAAGCAGAGTGCAGGCCACCAAATTCAAATGCTATTTCATACCATTTCAAGTAGAGTGCAGGCCACCAAATTCAAATGCAATTTCATACCATTTCCAGCAGAGTGCAAGCCACCAAATTCAAATGCAATTTCATACCATTCCAAGCAGAGTGCAGGCCACCAAATTCAAATGCAATTTCATACCATTTCAAGCAGAGTGCAGGCCACCAAATTCAAATACAATTTCATACCATTTGGGCTTTATACTCCTGCCCCCCCCCCCCCCCCCCCCCTGGATGGGGCGTTACCTTCATCATGGTGATTGACAGGCGAGAGGACAAATCAGATGATCTCAAGATTTTTTAAACATTCATAACTTTTTTGTTTTTCATCAATCTGAACAATCCTCGGGCTGCCGCAGCGGAGGAGGACTATGAGTAAGATGGCCAAAAATCATAGTAATATATGGTAGAGTTTTACCTAAAATCAATATACAGCCCAGACAGGAAGTGGTCAAGATGAGACTTTTAGTTATACAGATATACATTTATCAAAACATAGATCAGGCAGATAAACAATTTTTTCCCCCAGGATGGAAATGTCAAATAAGAAAGGCATAGGTTTAAGGTGCGAGGGGAAAATTTAAAGGAAATTTACGATGTGATGTTTTTTCACACAGTGGATCCTGTAATCCACTGCCAGGCGATGTAGAAGAAGCAACATCACCTTATATTGTGTTCATGTTTTTTAGAGGCACTAGACTAAGTGGGACCCATTGGGTCCCAGCCACATGGGAGGCCTGGTCACAAAATACAACCTGTTCCCCAACGCAATATTCCACCACTCACCCGTTCCACCAACGCAATCTGTTCCCCCAACACAATATTCCACCACTCACCCATAGCCCCCGTGGGAGGCCTGGTCCCTCAAAGCAAACTCGTTCCCTAACGCAATATTGCACCTTTCACCCATAGCCCCTAACTGCGCAGGCACGGCTCATTTCCTCTCACCCCAGCACTCCCTCCCCTCTTCATCCTCCCCCTTCTTTCCCCTCCCTCCCCTCCCCAATCCCTCCCTCACCTCTCCTTTTCCTTTCCCCTACTCTCAGTCACTCCCTCCCTCCATAACTCATCTCCCCTCCCTACCCCCCCTCCTATCCCTCTATCCCCCTCCTCCCCTACTCCTCACATCCCCCTACCGCCCCACTATCCCTCCCGATCTCCCCCACTGCCCTCCTCGCCCTCTATTCCCCCACTCCCTCACTTGTTCCCTCCTCTCCCTCTATTCCCCTCCTCCCCCACTCCCTCTTCACCTCCCCTACTTTCCCTCCCTACCCCCTCCTCTCCATAATCCCCCCACTCTCCCTCCACACCTCCCAGGATCTCAAGGTTGCAGCAGTTGGCCTCGGAGTTGGCCTCCTCACCTCCCCTGGATCTCGAGGTTGCTGGAGTCGACCTTGGAATGGGCCACGGAGTCAGAGTCGATGTCGGACTCAGTGTCGGCCTTGGAGTCGGCCAGGCTCTGCTCGCTCCGCTCATTCAGCTGGGAAAGTTGCGCCGGAAAGTGCGTCGCCGTCCTGAGTGACTAACAGGAGACGAGACCAATCTACATGGCGGTGACTGGCAGGAGAGGCAACCATCTGCGCATGCGCGGTTTGTAAGATCTTTAAACCTTAATAACCTTTAAACTATAGCATCGATCGGAACAAAACTTGTTGCATTTAAGCACAGGAGAATGGTGAGAAAGGTGGCGAAATATCATAGTGCTATCCTTTACCATTTTTGCGCAAATAAAAAAAACACGCAAACGGGAAAAGCGCAAGGTCAGAGTTTTAGTTATGTCTAGATTTTGATAGACACGTGCACAGGTAGGGAATAGAAAAATATGGACCATTAATTAGATTGGCATTGTGATCAGTGTAGAAGTGGTAGGCTGAAGGGCCTGTTCCTTTGTTGTAGTTTTACATTCTATTTTCAACGTTCTATAATCAACTTTACCATGTTTCCTTCATGCCACACTCCATCGAATGTTTGCCTTAATGTTGAGGACAATCACTCACACTTCATTTCTGAAATTTTGCTCTTTTTAAAAATAGATAACATTGTTAAAAATCTAACAGAAGGCCTATACATCCCTAGTGGAATTGTGAAAGTAATAATGTATAATCAGCTTTAGATGGACATGGTTTTAAATAGTGTGGCCGAAAATATTGCCAATTGTCTTCAATGGTTCCATAAACATGTAAATTATTACAATTTACCAACACACTCATTTCAAATGTAAATCTACCAACAAGCTAACATGTTTACATTGGAGAACTGCAAATAGTACACAGGTACATACCGGAGCGGGATGACCTCAGGACGCCAACCAGTAAGAGCATGCAAAACTGTGAAGTCACCCAGTTCTTTTCTTCCTGTTGTAATCATGCTATTAACAGAAAGTAGTGAAATTACAAAAGCATACTACTGGAGTAATGTACAGAAGGGATCCTGCTGTACAAACTATACCATGGGATTACCTATAATTCAAACAATAGTCGTGCAAGAGACTCTTTAAAACAAAGGTCCTTAACATTTTTCTTTTGAAAATGCATCTGTTTTTCAAAAATGCAAACTTTTTGTTCGTTTCTTTTTGCTTGTGATCTATTAAGGTCATAAGGAATAGGAGCAATTAGGAGAAATTAGGCCATTTGGCCCATCAAGTCTACTCCGCCATTCAATCAATCTAGCCCCCCCCCCCCATCCATAACCCATACTTCTGCCTTCTCCCCATAACCTCTCACACCCGTACTAATCAAGAATCTATCTCTGCCTTAAAATATCCACTGACTTGGCCTCCACAGCCTTCTGTGGCAAAGAATCCCACAGATTCACCACCCTATTTATGGTTTGTATGTTTCTGAATGAAGCCTTTATGCCCTTGTGTTTTCATTGTTTGGCTTGTTATTTTATACTTTTATAACATTTGGAGTGAGTGAAAGCATTGTGTTTGAAAGTAAGCTAAAAAAAAGTGCTGGAGAATCTCAGCAGGCCAGGCATCAGTGGAGCGAAATGGGCAGACGATATTTTGGATTGGTATTCTCCTTCATAGAGAAGAAGAGTCCTGAACCAAAATGGCATTTGTCCATTTCCCTTTGGAGGTGCTGCCTGGATAGCTGTGTTCCTCTCAGGCATTGTTTGTTGCTCAAAGGATTCAAGCATCTACAATTTCTAGTATTTGAATCCATTCACACAATCGTTAACAAAACAGAGACAAAAATTGTTGATATGACTAAAGCACATCCCAATAATAGGGTGGCTGCATATATGTTAGAATGCTGAGGCTCTTCACAAAGGTGCAATAAGACAATTCCAGAAAATAAGGCAAAAGATAAGATAATAAGTTGACTACAATTTTGATCAAGGGGCAGGTTTTAAATAAATGTGGGTTTACTTTAAAATTTAGACTCATGCAGTTCAAAGAATGATTGCTTTGAGACAATGGGAAGGCGAGCTGCATTAGAACGTGTTGGGGAAGTGAGGTATAGCCAATAGGTGCAGGAGTAGGCCATTCGGCCCTGCGACCCAGCACCACCATTCAATGTGATCATGGCTGATCATCCCCAATCAGTACCCCGTTCCTGCCTTCTCCCCATATCCCCTGATTCCGCTACCTTTAAGAGCCCTATCTAGCTCTCTCTTAAAAGCATCCAGAGAACCTGCCTCCACCGCCCTCCGAGGCAGAGAATTCCACAGACTCACGACTCTCTGTGAGAAAAGGTATTTCCTCGTCTCCGTTCTAAATGGGTTACTCCTTATTCTTAAACTGTGGCCCCTGGTTCTGGACTCCCCCAACATGGGGAACATGTCTCCTGCCTCTAACGTGTCCAAACCCTTAACAATCTTATATGTTTCAATAAGATCCCCTCTCATCCTTCTAAACTCCAGAGTGTACAAGCCCAGCCGCTCCATTCTCTCAGCATATGACAGTCCCGCCATCCCGGGAACTAACCTTGTAAACCTAGGCTGCACTCCCTCAATAGCAAGAATGTCCTTCCTCAAATTAGGGGACCAAAACTGCACACAATACTCCAGGTGTGGTCTCACTAGGGCTCTGTAGAACTGCAGAAGCACCTCTTTGCTACTATAGTCGATTCCTCTTGTTATAAAGGCCAACATGCCATTCGCTTTCTCCACTGCCTGCTGTGCCTGCATGCTTACTTTCATAGACTGATGAACAAGGACTCCCAGATCCCGTTGTACTTCCCCTTTTCCTAACTTAACGCCATTTAGATAGTAATCTGCCTTCCTGTTTTGATTCCAAAGTGGATAACCTCACATTTATCCACATTAAACTTAATCTGCCATGCATCTGCCCACTCCCGCAACCAGTCCAAGTTACCCTGCATTTGCATAGCATCCTCGCCACAGTTCACACTGTCACCCAGCTTTGTGTCATCTGCAAATTTGCTAATGTTACTTTGAATCCCTCGATCCAAATCATTGAAGTATATTGTAAATAGCTGCGGTCCCAGCACCGAGCCTTGCGTAGTTCCTGCTTACATTATGCATCGAGATAAAAAGACTCAGAAACATAGACAGAGTTGCAATTTAATCAAAACCTCAGAGGCAAGGCAATCTGAAATTATTTTGATGAATTCAAACAAGATGACCCCTGATTGGGAGATATGGAATGTGTTTAATTTTAGTATTATTGCGCATAATTATTTACAATGAACCTTTTGACTGCTGCATTCATTTGCTTTTCAGTTTTTTTTGAGTATGCTATTTTTAGTCCTATCAACTAGGAATCACTTTTTCCAGATAACAGCATTCATATAGAACAGCAATCAGGGCCAGTGCATTTAATGCCTCAGTCAAGTGGTAATTGCACGTCTGGCAGTGGCGACATTCATTCAATATGAATCTGCAATTTCCACCTGCATCATACATGTAGATCTTCGGAGGGAAACCTAGAGCAGTAATTTTTATAAGGTGAACATATTCCCATTAATCTCAAACCAATTACGGATGGATTTTGCAGCAACTAAATCTATGAGATTAAGCTCCAAAATACAGTTGGTGTAATATTTTTATGTTTCTGATCTATAGTATTGTTCAGGCAAAATACTGGAAATTCCAAATTTCCTTATGATAAAGGAGGCCATTAGGAGCATTATATATATATTCAGGCTCTCGGTGCATTTCCAGCAGGCCCATTGCCCCACATATTTCTCTACAACCTATTCCCTCTCATATGTCCATCCACCTACTCTCGGAAGAAGTTTAGAGTGATTGATTAACTTACAAATATGTCTTGGGATGTAGGAGGCCACCAGAGAATACAGGAGATACTGTGGTGACCATTTGGCTTGTTTTGCATGTCATTGATGATGGCATCTCTCTTTAAATTTTAGACTGCCTGTTATATTGTGGGTAGGATTTATGACGTATTTTTGGGCGTGTTTGGAGCTAAATTTCTTGTGCAGAAGCTTAGTTGTTAGTTTACTTTCGGACCAGCATGGAGAAGGTTTACCCTTTGACCATGCAAAGTGTAACGGAGACACGATGAGTGTTCTAATGTTTAAAGCGATAAGCTGGAGTTCGATGAAGATTATAGTAATGAGTCGGAGGAAGTTTGGATGTATCTTATTGTTTTCATCAACAATAAAGAATTTAGTCATCAAAAGACTGTGTTTTGAAGACTTAGCTATCAAGAAACTCTAAAGGTCTCTGACGGTGAGCTTGCATGCGTATAAAAGACATTCCCCTTAACCATGCTGTCCATTCAGTGGCTAGAGGGAGTAATCTCTTGAACAATATAAAAATCTGCCGCTACATTAAGTTAAAGGAGACCTCCAGCAGAGGGGTAAATACCAATCCCAGAGAGTGGGACAGAAGATTTGGCTAAGATCTCGGAGAGGTTTTGGCCAGAATTCCGGTTCCAGCCGAGGAACTGAAGATAATAGATCTCATCCAGAGATGGCCTTGAGGTCTATCGCCAGAGACGAGTCTGATCTGAAATTGTAAGTAGAAATCAACTATTATTCTTTGAATTTTGAGGCTGCAAGCCTTAAATTTAAACTGCTTTTGTAGAAGAGCCAAGAGGTTTTTTTTCCAATTTGTCTGGAGAAAGGAGACCGACCTTAGAGATTGTTTTGAACTTTTGATAATACGCATTCCCTTTGAATTATTGTCACCTTTAAGCCCATGGATGTTGGAGAGATGTTCGCAACAATCTCAGTTTGTTATGGTTCTGAGTAAATAGTTATCAAAATAGCCACTCGATGTATACATAAAGTTGGAGCAGAATTCAAAAGAGTCTCTGTTCGTTTAATTAGAAGACTTGGCGATCTGCCAAGACATCTTTAAAATCATGGAGCCAGAAGATGAAGAAAGAGCCACGCCTGAGGAACCCCAAGGTGGCTAAGTCAAACTTAGTCGAGAACAACCTGCCTACCTGTCAACTAAGAAAGAGGAAAACTCGATATGGGAGCAAGTTAACAAGTCGATTGATAGCTACAGAAAACTCATGTATCGAGAAGAAACAGATAATTCACAAGCTGCCTGCTTGAAAGAAACCGAGAAAGAGAGAAACAAATTATGGAAACAGGTTACCAGATTAATTGAGAAACAGAAGAAATGAATGGAAGCAGAACAGAACGTGATCAAGGAAAAATCTAATATGAACTAACTATTGAACCTCTGCCAGGAGGTTGGAAAGAAACAAGATGTACTGCTGTGTTCACAGCCGTCTCGGGAAGAACGCATAAGACACACCCAGTGGGAAGAAGACAGGGTGAAGATATTCAAGGGTTTCATGGATGAGGCAGAGAAGTGGTTATCTGAAATTATACCACAACCTACGAGCTTAGTAGCTGGAAGTGTTTAGCTACAAGGTGCCAGAAAGGAAGATGAAATTACACAACGAGATAGTATCTCAAATGTATCTTAACGAAGATCAGGTCACAGATCTGGTTTTACAGCCAGTTCAATATCAAGGGCTTCTGCTCGATTGGGAGTTGAAGCTGATCTAGCCGCTCGCTCAATAAAAGCAGATGCCTTGAGGGTGAAACATGAGATGGAGCGAGAAGAAGAAGAGATGGGACAACAGAACTGCATAGAAGAAAGATGAAACAATGGAACCGCAGGGAAGAAGAAGAGATGAGGCGATGAAAGGACCAACTGAAACTAGACACAAAGATGGTGGTGGCCAAAGCAAAGAAGGAGCTCCTGGAAAGTGAGGGGTCAAGATGCAGTTCTAGAACATCAAAGGTGGTGAACTCCGATTTGGGAAGAAAGATTGCTCGAAGTGAATTAACAGTTGGATCAATTCCACAATTGAGGTCCACTGGATTTCATGGTTTTGAAAACCCATTGGAATAGAGGAAGATGGGTGAAACTTCATCTCAGCAAATGAGTTCTAGATCAAAACAAACTACTAATGGAGCGTCTGTGGATACTTGAAACAAACCAATAGCAGAACACGCTCGTTCGAGGCCTGGTGCACAGGCTCGAGCAGGCCAGTTTGAGTCACAAAGGCCTGTTTATCAACAGGTGGAGCCAAGCCAAGGTTATCAGGATGGATTATTGGCATTGGTGAAAAAGCAAACTGAATTCAACCAGATCATAGTTCGACAAAATACCTCTCTCATTCTACCACCAGCAGAAATTCCTACGTATGAGTCAAAAGTCAAAAGTCAAAAGAGTTTATTGTCATGTGTCCCTGACAGGACAATGAAAATCTTTCTTTGCATAGCACAACGGAACATAGAAGGCATTGACTACAATTCTATACATAAATACACCCATGACTTAATAAATTAATAAAGAGCAAATGACAGATGGAGGGATATTAATGTTCAGAGTTCCGAGCCAGGTTTAATAGCCTGATGGCTGTGGGGAAGTAGCTATTCCTAAACCGGAGAAATGGAGATCCTTTGCGGTATGAAGCTTTTATAAGGGCATTAGAAGTATTAGAAATGTAAGTTACAGATGAAAAGGAGCGCTTACGATTTCTGGTGAAGTACACAAGTGGAAGTGTTCAGGTACTTGTAGAAAGTTGTCAAAATGAGCCAGACAGCCATGGCTATAAAAAGGCAAGAAGGTTACTTAAAGTACGTTTTGGTAATGAACAAAGGATTGCTAACGCATGCATGGGGAAGGCCCATGTTTGGAAAGAAATCAAGCCGGAAGATGGGGAAGCATTGAGTGATTATGCAATATTTCTGAGAAGATGTTGCAGCTCGATGAAAAATCTCGGCCACATGGAGGAAATGAATCTTGCGCGTAATACTTGAATCGTCATTAGCAAGTAGCCCAGAAGACTGAGAGAAAGGTGGAGATATGAAGCAGGCGGAATAATGGATAAGAGGAACCAAGTAGCCAGGTACCAGACCTGGTGGATTTCTTGGACAGGGAAGTACGGTACATGTTAGAGCCACCCTACGGGACTATTGAAGATTACAAACTGATTGCAACTAACAAAGGTTCTACCTTTACCAAAACTGAAGAAAGATCAGAACCTATGAGAAGTAGTTTTGCTATCACAACCATACCTGTGGAAACGACAGATGGAATGAAAGGAAATGTATCTACTAGCAAGCAATTAGTATTTTGTTTGTTATGTGATGAAGTTGGTCACACCATAAGATAGTGTCAAAGATTCAAGGTGTAAAAATATGAACAAAAGATGAATTTCTTGAAAGAGAAGGGAATCTGTTTTGGATGTTTGAAAAAAGGACATATGGTGACAGACTGTAAGAGTCCTATGATTTGTTTTAAGTGCAGGCAATATCATCCTGAAGCACTTCACACTGAAGAAGAACTACCAGAGCATTGGGAAGAGGAAGAACTGGAACAAATAGATGGAGAGCTATCACAGCAAATAGAAGAGGATGAACCGGAGCAAACAGAACAGAAGAAGAAGCCAACTACTAGTGATGCTATCACCTCGCCTCAAGTAACTGCTCATATTGGGGCCGGGGTTGAAGCTTGTAATATTTCTATCTTACCAGTACAGGTAAGGAACAGCAAGACGAATACAGTGTTGCAAACATATGCTTTTCTGGATCACGGAAGTTCGATTACCTTTTGCACAGAAAACTTGATCAGAAGGCTGAACATCACAGGAGAAGAGATTCCTGATTTGATTACGTATCATGACTAAAGATAAAGAGAGCAGGAGTAATTACATTACAAGTATAGAGATATCCAGTTTGGATGAAGATAATTTTATACCAATATCTGAAGTGTTTACACATGGAACCATGCCTGTTGGTCGTTAAAATATACCAAGACATGAAGACTTGAAACAATGGCCGTAAATTACCTGAAGGATGTTAAGATATCTGAAATAAATTCTAGTGTTGATCTACTTATCGGAACAAATGTTTTGAAAACATTGGAACCTATCCAAATTGTTGGGAGCCAAGGTGATGGACCGTATGCTACAAAACCCCGACTTGGATGGGTTATCTATGGCTCCTTGAAAAGGTACCATGAAATCGAAAATCAGAAGAACTATCCTACCATTGTTGTTCATCAAATATCTACTGATAAATTAGAAAAGCTGGTGTTGAAGCAATACCATCATGACTTCAATGAAAGTACCAGCAAGGAATCTGAAGAGATGTCGAATGAAGAGTTGAAGTTCATGGATATTATGAACAACTCAGTAAAGATTGACGAACACTATTGTCTTGACCTACCTTTCAAACACGAAAGTGTTAATCTGCCGAATAATCGTTGTAAGGCTGAGCATAGCCACCAGAATTTGAAACGCAAGTTTGACGAGAATACTAAATTTCATGAAGTAAGAATCTCTTTTGAAGAATAATTTCTACAAGGATGATTGCTTAAAATCCATGTCTACTGAGCAGGAAGCAATTCAACCAGTAGAACACCTGACTTCTATTTGCAATAAGGGAGGATTCACACTTTCCAAGTGAAACAGTGACAATTGTGAAAGCATTCCTCTAGATGATAGAGCCACAGAAACAAGAGAGTTGGACTTGGATAAAGACAATCTGCCAATGGAAAGAGCATTGGGAGTTACTAATGTTGTACAACTGAAATATGTTAACACAAAAGAAAATCCTGCAGATAAAGTTTCCAGAAAACTGTTAGCGAACCGCTTCTTAAGCAATAAGAGATGGATCAATGAACTAAAATCTCTCTGTAAGCCAGACAGAGAATGGGCAAAGCTTGAGCTGGGACTTGAAATCTCTGCTAATGATCCGGAAATTAAATCAAACCCAATGGTGAACTTTATTGATAAAAATCCTGTTATTCTCTCAAAGGATTTTCACGCTTCAAAATTGTTGTTACATCACATTCATGTATTGATCGGACATGGAGGAAGGCGTTTCATGCTATCAATGCTTTGGACTGGTATCTTTTGGACTATATACTGGGTATCATGCCTGATTTTAAGGGTTTGGTGCGCACGGTACTACTTTAAACAAAAAACAGTGTTTTAATAAGATTAATAATCAAGTTATGTTTGCTTCTAGAAAGTGAAAGTGAAGATGGACGAGTCGATGAAGAATTCTGATTGCGGATATATAGTGCATACTATTTTTTCCTCGTTAGTATAGCGGTTAGGATCGCCGCCTGTCACCCGGTATACCGGGGTATAATTCCCCAACTAGGTGCCAAGGGTTCAATTCCTTGATTTTTTGCTTTTGATATATATTAAGCCTTCATGGCTAGTTTTTTGATGTTTATTAATAATTGCCTCGTTATATACTCGGAACAATTAGGGGCCGGTATGTAGTGGCCATTTGGCTTGTTTTGCATGTCATTGATGATGGCATGTGTCTTTCAATTTTAGACTGCCTGTTATATTGTGGGTGGGATTGATGGCGTATTTTTGGGCATGTTTGGAGCTAAATCTCTTGCGCAGAAGCTTAGATGTTAGTTTAGTTTCAGACCAGCATGGAGAAGGTTTACCCTTTGACCATGCAAAGTGTAATGGAGACACGAGGAGTTTTCTAACGGTTAAAGCGATAAGCTGGAGTTCGATGAAGATTATAGTATCGAGTCGGAAGAATTTTGGATGTACCTTATTGTTTTCATCAACAATAAAGAATTTATTCATCAAAATACTGTGTTTTGAAGACTTATCTATGAAGAAACTCTGAATGTCTCTGACGGTGAACTCGCATGCATATAAAAGATATTCCCCTTAACCATGCTGCCCATTTAGGGAGTAATCTCTTGAACGATATAAAAATCTGCCGCTACAGATACTACTACAACTCCACTCGGGCAGGACCCAAGGCCAGGATTAAACCCAAGTTGCTGAACCTATGCATCTGCTACTCTAACAATAGTAAAACTTTGCTTCCTTACGAAATGAAAGTACTCACACCACCCAGACATTCCCAGATATCAGGATTAAACCCTGGTCACTGGAGGTATGCAACAGCAGCACTACATTCTGTGTCACAGTGCAACTCCCTATTCAGATACACTTTTCATGTTGTAGTTCAGTTAATGCAATTTGGCCACTATATTGAATGTGATATTTATTGTCCACTTTTCTTTATTTGAAAACAATCCTTTTCCCAGTCTTTCTTTAATTTCCTAAGAATGTATCATACGTAATGTTATGGATTTGTCACAACCCAAGTTATCCTATTTTGCCAAACATGATTCTAGAAAACATATAAATATATTTAACTGCAAAAGAAATTCATTCTGCAGTCTACTGACAAACATTCAAACAGTAGTATTATGAACATTATCAATAAATGATGGAAACTCTTAAACAAAAGCAAAATTATGTGGATTCAGCAGGTTATAAGGTATCTATAGAGAGAAACAGGGTTAACATTTCATGTCAATGACCTTTCATCAGGAATAGTTAATAGTTAAACCAGGAATAGTTAAAGATAAAGGAAGTTTAAAGGTACAAAATAATTTAGTGTGAGTTTAAAGGTACAAAATAATTTAGTCCATTTTTGAGAACATGAAAAAAATTATGATACGACCAAAGGGAGGTAAGGTTCAATTTCATGGATTGATCGTAAAAACTGGAAGAAATTGACAATGCAAGTCTGCAAGAACCATAAATGTTGAATAATTATGAGCCGTTACCAGAAAAAAAAAGTGGAGCGAATGCTGAAATATGCATGGTATTACAATTTAGGTTATTGTCATGTGTACCAAGGTACAGTGAAACGCTTTTGTTGCGTGCTACCCAGTCAGCAGAAAGACCATACATGATTTGATGGTGGAAATGCTGACCACTTGAAATCGCTCAATATAACATTGAGTGCCAGAAACTGGATTGCGCCCAGTCAGAGGATGAGCTGCTAATCCATGGTCTTGTGCAGGAAGCTGAAGATACAGAGGTCAGAGTGGGTGTTCATGCTCACTCTGTAAATGAAATAAAGATGGCCCACGAAGCAATTACTCAATCTATGATTTCTTTCTTATGGAAGAAGTCTTGGCCTGGCTCCACCTAAGCAATCTGTCCCCTGTGACACCACTGAAGGCCAGATCCACTGTAGTTGGCAGTGAGGGTTGGAGCCCAATTATACTGGCAGTCTCTCAAAAGATTGATGGAACTGAGTAGCTTATCGCTCCATTTACAGAGCACAAGTAAAAGTTGACCACATTGGTGTGGGACTGGAGTCGTATTTATACTGATTTGATGATATCAACCATGCCATTAGTGAATTTATATAGCTTCCCCTCAAATGATCATCACCCATTCTAGCTGGTAGCGAGCTCCTAATTTTCAATATTGCCTTCGTAAACAAAGTTCCCCCGAGTTAATTATGGGGTTTAGTTGTGTTGAAGAGACTTACTGGAACTGTAGAAGGATTAAGAACTTCACTTTTGTGGAGAGATTGGAGAATCTGAGATTGCACTCCTAACCACAGAGACGATGAAAGAGAGTAAGTAGTTGAGAAGCTGGCAGGACGACCAGCAAACAGGGCGCGCAGAATGAAGGTCACTGGAGAAAAAATTTAGAGGGATGAAGATTTTTATTTATACATGCAGCAAGCTGTTACAATCTGGATTGCAGAAGCTGAAAGCAGATTCAGTTATAACTTTCAATAGGGAATTCGAAAAGTAGTCACCCAGAAAAGAAAACTGTAGGGATGTGAGGAAAGAACAGAGACTAATTCAAAAACACTTTCAGAGAATCAGAATGAGCCAAATGTCCTGCCTGTTGGCTGTATGATTCTAAGATTCTAAGGTTAGAAAAGTGACCAGTATTGCACACAGTATTGCAGGATTAACAGCTGATATCATTCATGGAGGATAGTGACCTTAAAGAGATGATTTTAACGTACTCAATGTTTGCAATCTTAATGAGAGCTTTCGACAGCAACATTGGCCAGAGCTCCTCCTGGAAGGTTGTAGCTGGAAGCAGCAGGTTATCGTTTTTGTCGAAGGGCATGGTGTCATCCAGCGTAATCTTGCGCCAGCACCCCTGGGAGGAAACAGGAAGACTGACAGTCAGCAGGAAAGCTTGTAAACAGACAGATCCAATCAGCCCATGCCACTCGCCACAACATATTGCAGCTCATGCCTGCTGTGTCGCGATACGCTGGCAATTACTTTAATGAATTGGACTCTGCACCTGGACTATAAACCTAATTCAGATATTCAGCTTGAAACACACCAAATGATTAACTTATTTGAATTAGCACCTTATGTAAAACCTTTGGCTTGGCTCCATCTGCCCAATGACAACTCTGAAGGGCAGATCAACTGGGACTAGAGGTGAGGGTTGGAGCGAAATAACAATGGCACTGTCTGGTTTATTCTCTGACCACTGTAGCTTTTATTTTTAATTCTTGCCAAGTTATCTGAACCTACGTGTATCCACAGTAATGGCCAGTCAATCCTTTGCCACGACCATTGTTAGCCAGCTATTGTAATCAACCCACAGTTACCCTCTCCTACTTACCTTTTTGTTAAAAAAAATAATTTTCTGGAAGTGCGACAATAGACAATAGGTACAGGAGCAGGCCATTCGGCCCATCGAGCCAGCGCCGCCATTCAATGTGATCATGGCTGATCATCCACAATCAGTACGCCATTTAGAAACATAGAAACATAGAAACATAGAAAATAGGTGCAGGAGTAGGCCATTCGGCCCTTCGAGCCTGCACCGCCATTCAATGTGATCATGGCTGATCATCCAACTCAGTATCCCGTACCTGCCTTCTCTCCATACCCCCTGATCCCTTTAGCCACAAGTGCCACATCTAACGCCCTCTTAAATATAGCCAATGAACTGGCCTCAACTACCTTCTGTGGCAGAGAATTCCAGAGACTCACCACTCTCTGTGTAAAGAATGTTTTCCTCATTTCGGTCCTAAAGGAATTCCCCCTTATCCTTAGACTGTGACCCCTTGTTCTGGACTCCCCCAACATCGGGAACAATCTTCCAGCATCTAGCTTGTCCAACCCCTTAAGAATTTTGTAGGTTTCTATAAGATCCCCCCTCAATCTTCTAAATTCCATCGAGTACAAACCGAGTCTATCCAATCTTTCCTCATATGAAAGTCCTGACATCCCAGGAATCAGTCTGGTGAATCTTCTCTGTACCCCCTCTATGGCAAGGATGTCTTTCCTCAGATTTGGAGACCAAAACTGTACGCAGTACTCCAGGTGTGGCCTCACCAAAACCCTGTACAACTGACTCCAGGTGTGGCCTCACCAAAACCCTGTACAACTGCCTTCCTGCCTTCTCTTCATATCCCTTAACTCCGCTATCCCTAAGTGCTCTATCTAACTTTCTCTTGAAAGCATCCAGAGAACCAGCCTCCACCGCCCTTTGAGGCAAAGTATTCAACACACTCACAACTCTGTGTGAAAAGGTTTTTCCTCATCACCGTTCTAAATGGCTTACCACTTATTCTTAGACTATGGCCCCTGGTTCTGATTGGGAACATGTTTCCTACTCTAGAGTATCTAAACCCTTAATAATCTTATAGGTTTCAATACGATCCCCTCTCATCCTTCTAAATTCCAGAGTATACGAGTGCAGCCGCTCCAATCTATCAACATATGACAGTCCCACCATTCCAGGAATTAACCTCGTGAACCAACGCTGCTCTCCCTCAATAGCAAGAATGTCCTTCCTCAAATTGGGAGACCAAAACTGCCCACAATATGCCAGGTGTGGTCTCACTAGGGCCCTGTACATCTGCAGGAGGACCTCCTAGCTCCTAGTTTCAACTCCTCGTGTTATGAAGGCTAACATGCCATTCACTTTCTTCACTGCCTGCTGTACCTGCATGCTTACATTCAGTGACTATTGAACAAGGACACCAAGATCCCCTTTTCCCAACTTGACACAGTTTAGATAATAATCTGCCTTCCTGTTTTTGCCACCAAAGTGGATAACCTCACATTTATCCACATTAAACTGCACCTGCCACGCATCTGCCCACTCACCCAAATAGTCCAAGTCATCCTGCATCATCATAACATCCTCTTACCATTCAATGTGATCATGGCTGATCATCCACAATCAGTACCCCGTTCCTGCCTTCTCCGCATATCCCTTAAAGGGCCTGTCCCACTCTACGAGGTAATTCATGAGTTCTCCCACTTTTTCCCCTGATTCGAACTCGGAGAATGTCCGTAGCAGGTCCGTTGGAGTTCATGGGTGTTTCGTAGTGGCTCGTACGAGTAACGGTAGCTATTCGGGAAATCCGGTAAACTCGTGAAGTTTTTTCAACACTGTGAAAAATGTCCACGGGTAAAACAAATACTTGCGATGAAAAAAATTGATTATTTTTATTCGTACGAGCCGCTACGAGACATCCACAAACTCCTATGGACCCGCTACGGACATTCTCCGAGTTCCAATCAGGTGAAAACCCGGGCGAACTCTTGAATTACCTCGTACAGTGGATCAAGCCCTTAACTCCGCTATCCCTAAGTGCTGGTATTTAATGCTCATTTCTAGATGCCCTGTATGGTGGTTCAACTAACAGTTGTAAATGCAATTCAGTGACTAAGCAGGTGTCTTCATAGGGCAGTTCAATTCAAAGTCTAGACCTATCACGGTGACATTTAAATTTGGTAATTCTATCACACATTACTTTGATCAGTAAGACCAAGGATCTGATAGTGGACTTTGGAAGAGGAAGGACGAGGACCAACAAACCAACCTTCATCAACATGATGGCGGTGGAGAAAGCAAAATAGGACTTTTATTAAGTGTCTTAAGTGTCCTGCTAGAGGTTCCAGACTACTGCAACTCATTGTGGTAGATGTTTTCTCATTTGATGACTTCACTGAAAAAATATCTCCACCCTGAAATTTCAATTATCCCAGTTGCTTTGGGTATTTAGGAAGGGAATATTATATTATATGTTATATATATTAATATTATATATAATGTAATGTTATGTATTGTATTATATGTATAATTTTTCGCACATATCCCATCTAATCCCTTTTATAACAGCAACAATTTACATCAGAGCAACCCTCATTCTTCCAAAAGCAACACAAAATTTACAATGGTGGCAAAAAACCTTCGACAATTCACAGTGTAATATGAACAGGCTGTGCTGGATGTTTATCGTAGGTGGCCTTTATATTCATCTTGCCTCATTCCTCTATTTGCTTTTAGCTTTCATGCTCACCCTTTGTTACCACTGTTACCGAGAGACACTGACACCATTAAAGACTTTCAATAATATAATAGCCACTTAACGAGGGTTTGTCTGCACACTTTATTTAATCCCTGTGCAGTAACAAAAACAGTATCATTAAGTCAAGGAAGAGACAGGATAACCAAAGTAAGCAGGATCACGCAGTTCTTTAATCATGACTCATGCTGCTCTGTTTATTTGATTCTTAGCGACGCTGATGGATGAGAAATGACACAGCCAAACTCCCAGTCGATTGACCGTCTTATTCTAAATGCCGAAACAGTTCCATCTTAAATCAAACACCTAAAGCAGCTTCCAAACAGTAATTTGACCTAGATTATAATAAAGCAAGTGCTTTGGACTTTCTTGCAAGTTTAGTAACTTGATGAAATGTAGATTTAATTATATTTGAAAAACCTATTGCACGATTAAATTTACTAATTGTATAAAAAAAACTATTGCAAGGTTATATTCAGCAATGATATTAAAAAAAACTATTACATAGAAACATAGAAATGAGGTGCAGGAGTAGGCCATTCGGCCCTTCGAGCCTGCACCGCCATTCAATATGATCATGGCTGATCATCCAACTCAGTATCCCGTACCTGCCTTCTCTCCATACCCTCTGATCCCCTTCGCCACAAGGGCCACATCTAACTCCCTCTTAAATATAGCCAATGAACTGGCCTCAACTACCCTCTGTGGCAGAGAGTTCCAGAGACCCACCGCTCTCTGTGTGAAAAAATTCCTTCTCATCTCGGTCCTAAAGGATTTCCCCCTTATCCTTAAGCTGTGACCCCTTGTCCTGGACCTCCCCAACATCGGGAACAATCTTCCTGCATCTAGCCTGTCCAACCCCTTAAGAATCTTGTAAGTTTCTAGGGAGTATAAACCGAGTCTATGCAGTCTTTGTTCATAAGACAGTCCTGACATCCCAGGAATCAGTCTGGTGAACCTTCGCTGCACTCCCTCTATGGCAATAATGTCCTTCCTCAGATTTGGAGACCAGAACTGTACGCAATACTCCAGGTGTGGCCTCACCAAGACCCTATACAACTGAAGTAGAACCTCCCTGCTCCTATACTCAAATCCTTTTGCTATGAAAGCTAACATACCATTCGCTTTCTTCACTGCCTGCTGTACCTGCATTCCTACTTTCAATGACTAGTGTACCATGACACCCAGGTCGCGCTGCATCTCCCCTTTTCCTAATCGGCCTCCATTTAGATAATAGTCTGTTTTCCTATTTTTGCCACCAAAGTGGATAACCTCACATTTATCCACATTATACTGCATCTGCCAAACATTTGCCCACTCACCCAGCCTATCCAAGTCACCTTGCAGTCTCCTAGCATCCTCCTCACAGCTAACACTGCCCCCCAGCTTAGTGTCATCCGCAAACCTGGAGATATTGCCTTCAATTCCCTCATCCAGATCATTTATGTATATTGTAAATAGCTGGGGTCCCAGCACTGAGCCTTGCGGTACCCCACTAGTCACTGCCTGCCATTGTGAAAACGACCCGTTTACTCCTACTCTTTGCTTCCTGTTTGCCAGCCAGTTCTCTATCCACATCAATACTATTGTACCATTAAATTCAGCAATTATGTTAAAAAATGTATTGTATGATTAAAGTGTGAACACTTTACGAACATTTTTACACATTTACTCAAATTAATTACGCCTACACCCTGGTTATCTTTGTTGCCTGCTGTGTCAGAAGGTGGCAATGTAATGGGGTTTCCATGCTATTTATTAAAAAACAATTATGGAGATGTAAGTCATCCAGAAGTGGCAGAAGGGGTCATCTCCTTGAACCTCTTACAGCTGAATGTCTTTCTGGACAGATCAGGAAGGGTGTTAAAAGCCCCCCATATTGATTTGGAGTTGTTTGCAGAAAGGACAAACAGATTAGGAAGTAGAGATTTTTTTCCCTTGCTTTACATTATCAAACCAGTTGAGTGGCATATCAGTTACGTGGCAATTTTTCTATATTATGCCAACTTTAATAATAGATTTTCAAAAAACAAATTCAAATTTTCAAACTGACAGGGGAGAATTTTAACTCACACCCTCAGGAATGCCCCTTCAGGAGCATAACCACGACATTCCCATGTCCTGTATAATGCACTTTTGGCATATTTTGTCTGTGACTGTAATTCTCCGACTAAAAAGAAAATTGGATTTGTGTCTTCCTGTAATGTCATGCACAAGCCACCAGATGACATTATCTAGCAAGGTTTTGAGCTGTTATTGCCTTATTTCCTCCGAAGCACTTTCATTTACACCCTCAAGTGTTCCACTCAGCTCCACTACTTTCCAAATTGCCCTAATATTTCTATTTAACAGTTGCTGATAATCACATAGCCTGCTGCAACTTCCCTTGTCCTTGTTATTTCAATGGAAAACGCAATTCTCACCGTTGCACATATACCACACAGAACCCGGCCCTTTGTACAACCATGTCCGTGCTGGTTATCGAGTACACATCTATGCTAATCCCATTCACCAGGACTTGATCTATAGCCTTCTACACTTTGACAATTCAAATGCCCCTCTGGATGTTTCGTAAATATTGTGTGAATTGCTGCCTCCACCACTCACTCAGGCAGTGCCTTCCCAATTCCAGCCACTTAGGGAGAAAAATCCATCCTCAGATTCTCAGTACATCCCAAGTGTTCAGTACATCCCCTTCACAATAGTCTATAATGCCCTCTATTTTCAGACACATCTAATTTGGAGGAAATATTTCTTACTCTTTACCTTTACTGAACATCATGTGCTGTGTTTAAGAAAGGAAAGTTCATACTGTGCCTTTTACAATTTCAGGTCACACATTGCTTGACGATCAGTGCCACATGTTTGAAAGGCAGCCAACATTGTAATGGGGGTACATGGAAGCATTACACAGCAAGGTCCCACAAATGGCAATATGTTGATGAGTTGACATTGGTGGAAGGATAAAAACTGGCCAAGACATTTGGGAGCATTTATTCGCTCTTTAGCATTGTGAAGTTTTTACTCCCCCAAGAGGTCGTGTTTATAAACTAACTAATCAAAGGCATTCTGACGGTGAAGAACTCCCCCCCCGTGCAGCACTTGAGTGGCAGCTCAGATTGTGCATCTTCAGTTAGACACAAAAAGCTGGAGTGACTCAACGGGACAGGCAGTATCTCTGGAGAGAAGGAATGGGTGAAGTTTTGGGTCAAAATCTTTCTTCAGACTAGTGTCTTCAGGGTGGGATATTAAACTGTAACCTTCTTAATAATTCTGCCAGTAAGTTAAACAAATGATATTCTATGTAGTCAATGTTAGGACCACAAGATCCCACTTAGTAGACGTGGAAGGCAAAAACACTTGAGGTTTAGGGTAAGTTAACAAATAGGATACAATATTAGCTTGGTGGTAGGAGGTAGAGGGAGATAGTGGAGGGTTGCTTTTCTGGTTGGAGTCCTGTGACTAATAGTATGCCACAGGATCAGCGCTAGGTCCTCTTTTGTTTGTCATATATATTAACGATTTGGATGAGAATGTAATGGGGGTTCAGTATTGATGTGGATAGAGAACTGGCTGGCAGACAGGAAGCAAAGGGTAGGAGTAAAGGGGTCCTTTTCAGAATGGCAGGCAGAGACTAGTGGGGTACCGCAAGGCTCAGTGCTGGGACCCCAGCTATTTACAATATATATTAATGATTTGAACGAGGGAATTGAATGCAACATCTCCAAGTTTGCGGATGACACTAAGCTGGGGGGTAGTGTTAGGTATGAGGAGGATGCTAGGAGGCTGCAAGGTGACTTGGATAGGCTGGGTGAGCGGGAAAATGCATGGCAGATGCAGTATAATGTGGATACATGTGAGGTTATCCACTTTGGTGGCAAAGATGGGAGGGTAGACTATTATCTGAATGGTGGCAAATTAGGAAAAGGGGGGGGATGCAATGAGACCTGGGTGTCATGGTATACCAATCATTGAAAGTAGGCATGTAGGTGCAGCAGGCAGTGAAGAAAGCAAATGGTATGTTAGCATTCATAGCAAAAGGATTTGAGTATAGGAGCAGGGAGGTTCTACTGCAGTTGTACTGGGTTTTGGTGAGACCATACCTGGAGTATTGCGTACAGTTTTTGTCTCCAAATCTGAGGAAGGACATTCTTGCCATAGAGGGGGTACAGAGAAGGTTCACCAGACTGATTCCTGGGATGTCAGGACTTTCATATGACGAAAGACTGGATAGACTTGGCTTGTACTCTCTAGAGTTTAGAAGACTGAGCGGGGATCTTATTGAAACTTACAAAATTCTTAAGGGGTTGGATAGGCTAGATGTAGGAAGATTCTTCCCGATGTTGGGGAGGTCCAGAACAAGGGGTCACAGTCTAAGGATAAGGGGGAATTCATTTAGGACCGAGATGAGGAAAACATTTTTCACACAGAGAGTGGTGAGTCTCTGGAATTCTCTGCCACAGAAGGTAGTTGAGGCCAGTTCATTGGCTATATTTAAGAGGGAGTTAGATGTGGCCCTTGTGGCTAAAGGGATCAGGGGGTATGGAGAGAAGGCAGGTGCAGGATACTGAGTTGCATGATCAGCCATGATCATATTGAATGGCGGTGCAGGCTCGAAGGGCCAAATGGCCTACTCCTGCACCTATTTTCTATGTTTCTATGTAATGAGGCTGTCCCACTTTACGAGCTAATTCTGAGTTTCCCACGATTCAAACTCAGAGAATTACGGTAATAGCCGCTCGTAGGTACTCGGGGCTCTCGTGGACATTTTTCAACATGTTGAAAAATCTTCATGAGTCTTCCCGAGTTTACTGCTTTTCCCGAGTACCTGCCGTTACCTTTACGAGCCGCTAAGAGACATCCCGAGCTCCGACGTACCCGCAACGTACATTCTATACGTGCTTACCACGAGTTTGCTTTTTTTTAAATTCGGGAGAGCTCTTGAATTAGCTCGTAGAGTGGGACAGCCCCATTAGTTTGAAGATGTAGCCAAAATTGGTAGCATAGTGGACTTTGACTAAAGTTGACCAAAGTTACAACAAAGTACAGATTAACTGGGAAAATGGGCAAGGAAATAGTAAGCAAAATGTAGCTTGGACAAGTGCAACGTGATATATTTTGCAAAGTTAATCCAGGACAAGACATACATATTGAATAGCAGGGGCTTGCAGAGTGTTATTAAACCAAGATCTTCAGTAAATAGTTTCCCAAAAATCGGAGCATAGGTAGATAGGATGTTGATGACGGGGTATGACATGCTTGTCTTCACTAGCCAAGGCATTTGAGTATAAGAGATTATGTTTCAGTTGTTCAAAATGTTGGTTAGGTCGCACTTGGAGTACTATGTGCAGTTCTGGTTGGCATGCAAGAGGAAGGATATGCTTAAGCTAGAGAGAGTGCAAGAGAATATTCGTAAGAATGTTACCTGGATTTCAGGGATTGAGTTATCAGGAGAGACTGGATCGGCTAGGACTGTTATCCCTGGAGAGAAGGAGGCTATGTGGTGATGTAATGGAGAGGCATAGAAGGGGTAGAACGCCAAATTCTGCTTTTCGGGTAGGGTGTCTAAAACTAGGGGGCACAGATTTAAGGTGAGAGAGGGAAGGCTTAAAGGTGGCATACATTTTTCACATGAATAGTAGTCAGTACTTGGCATGAGTTGCCAGAGGTGATGAAAGCAGGAAAGTAACAACATTTAAAAAGCATCTTGAATGAGTAGGACATTATCTGCAGCACCGTGCCAGCTACCAAGGCTCAATTGGGTGGTTTTACATCAACAAGTTGAAAAGCTTAAAATAAAGTCAAACAGGCATTTCCAAGTCCATGCAAAATTCAAACCAAACTCTTACCATCCAGAACAGCCTGACCACGTATTTTCCGTAGCTATTGTAGAGAGGTTGGTGCCCCCTCACAGCCTTACAAAGGGCATAGATGTGCTCCCAGGGTTTCCATGGAGGGCCTGATTCAGTCAGCAAGGTTTTGTCATTCAAGGTCGGACTTAGGCAGGTGTCCCACAGCATAATGATTTCATTGATAATCCATCGCATCAACTAATAACAATTTAAAAAAAAAATAACTTCAGTGTTTTAAAGTGGCAATGCATTTCTGGAGATAATATTAGTGTCAAAACATTGCAGTTCCGGAGAAAACATTGGTATTAACTTTTGCCTTGATATCATGAACGGTTTCCAGGAGGATAAAGGCGAAACAAATATTAAAATGCTTTCCTAGTTTAAAAGTGTTCTTGCATTTTAAGATATTATTGAAAAGCAGCTGAAGTGTTTCTCACAAAACTACCAGAAGCTGGACTTATTGTAAAATATATTTTCATTAAGAGTTGCCCTGCAGTAAAAGAAACAGACAATTTGCTATAGGTGAAAGGAGTAAGCAGGGGAATGGGAAGAGGTGAAGTATAGGCACTCTACAAAAGAAGTATACAGAAATATTGACCCTATCATTTTCACCAATCTTCAGGATTACCGCAAGATTCTTATAACCATGGAAGTGCTTTGTTTTGAATTGTCTGATGAAAGATACAGGAAGGAAACAGGCCCTTCGGCCCATCAAGTCCACGCAACCATCAATCACCCGTTCACACTACTACTACAATATCCCACCTTCGTATCCACTCCCTACACATTCGGGGAAATGTACAGTGGTCAATTAACCTACAACCTACACCTCTTTGGGATGTGGTAAAACCAGGTCATCCGGAGGAAACCCATGCAATCACAGGGAAAATGAGCAAACCAGGTCCCTGACGCTGTGAGGCAGCAACATTTCTAGCTATGCCGCTTTTTATGTAGTTAAGTTATCAGTCTAGTTTGACAGTGTAATGTATTGTCCCTCCTGTTGCATGTCATATGCACATCAGCTGATCATGTCCAATTTGTTTGGAGGAGGTATGCCGAGGTTGTGCTGAAATGATTGTTTTATTGCAGCATGAAACAAATTATGCCATTGCTTCTGGCATTGTGAGATCTGTATATTTAACATTGAATTTTACAATAACTTCTCGGTAGCTGCATTTGATAATTTACTTTAAATAGCAAAATTAAGATAAACATATTTAAAAAATTAAAAGAAAGAGTTTATTGGTATTGTCTAATTTCAAGGTGCAATTTGAAAAAGGTAAATTGGAGTGGATGGAAGATTCCCACGCGAGTACATGCCGTAGATCAAATGGGCTATGTCTTGTTTCTGTGCTACCCGTAACCCGAAATCATCCGGCCCGCAAGCGGATTTTCCCCCCCGCAATCATCCGGCCCACCGAGTGCCCGCCCCGA
This sequence comes from Raja brachyura, assembly GCA_963514005.1. Next base: position 15,784,606 of record OY740788.1, read on the forward strand.
GTGCGGCCGAGCGCCCGCCCCGAACGTGCAGCCGAGCTCTGGCTGTATCGCACCCTGCGCAACCGGCACAACCACGCACCTTCTGTGAACACGTTTAAGAAAGAACTGCAGATGCTCGAAATATTGAAGGTAGACAGAAAGTAAGCCATCAGTTTCATAATCACTCAATTACAGTTGTAACTAAACTCAGCAGTCTTACAACTGGAGTCAGAAAGTTGCAGATTCAAGTTCCACTTCACATATCTGATGCATAAGCAAAGGTGCAATCTTGTGCAGTATTGAGAACCAGCTGCACCACTGGAGATGGGCACGTTGAATCCATGTTTGTTATGCCGTGGAAGCAAAAGAACAGCGGCACAGTGGCCGTACGGTGCCAGAGACCCGAGTTCGATCCTGACTATGGTTGCTTGTCCGTAGTAAGTTCGTACATTCTCACCGTGACCTACATGGGTTTTCTCCGGGAGCTCCTGATTCCTCCCACACTCCAAAGGCATACAGGTTTGTAGGTTAATTGGTTTGGTATAGTGTAAATTGTCCTTAGTGTGTGTAGTATAATGTTAATGGGCTGGGATTGCTGGTCGGCACAACGTGGAAAGGGTCTGTTTCCACTCTGTATCTCTAAACTAAACAAAATCAAAGCATTCAAATCAAAACAATGGAATTCTTGTGTCCTGGCTAACATTTATCCTCTTAGTGAATTTGATTATCTGATCATTATGCCATTGCTCTTTGTCGGACTTGGCTGCCAGATTTACGGTTTGTGCACGTTTTTTATTTGCATTTTCTCTATAGCTGTGACACTATATACTGCATTCTGAATCCTTTCACTTTTTGCACTACCTGTTGTACTCATGTACAGTTTCGACTGTAATCATGCATGGATGATTTACCAGGATAGAACACAAAACAAAGGGTTTCTACTGTGTCGGTACATGTGACAATAATAAACCAATACTTCCCACATTCCTACAGCGCCCAGATTTCAAAAGTCATCTTTCATAATCCCATGAGGTTAAAATGGCTAAATTAAAAACTATGAATTATTTTTTTTAAAGAATAGTTTTAGAAGATAGAACACAAAAAGCTGGAGTAACTCAGTGGGACAGGCAGCATCTATGGAGAGAAGGAATGGGTGACGTTTTGGGTCGAGACACTTGTTTTCTCTGGTGAGGAATGTATATACTGTTCAGATATATACTAGTTCAGATTTGATACATTTTAGATGTTACAGTATAATAATAACTTTCCTGGTGAGTTTAAAGAGAGTGGGTAAATGCAAGTAAATTCCTATGTCTGCATACCCTGGCCCATTATATTGCGCTCTGGCTCTGTCCGTGCCGTACCTTACGCATTTGACCCTTGACTCGTGTGGATTAACGAGTGTGCCATTGGAATTGTTAAACAATCAGATGTCAGATTAGTAAAGTGTGCTGAGAATGAGAGGTGTGAGGCTACAAACAGATGCCTCCAATGCATTGAAAGCAAGGGACAGATTATTAGTCTATTTAGTGCCTTTTCCCGAAACTTTCAAATGTGTCTTTTACATAAGACAGTAAATCTATTTTCCTTTTAAATTATTCTGAATACTGATTCGACCTTTGTTTCTCTTAGATCAATCCACATCTTAACACATGTAAAAAAAAATCAAAGGAAGTTGATGTTAATTGGGGAATAATTACCAAATACATGAGTCAGTGATCCTTAGATCTTTCAAAATGTTTCTTATGTTTATCTGCTCTGGGTTTTAAAAAAATATATTTTTAGCATCAAACCCCTCTTCACTTTAAACAGTTCAAACAGATGCTCTCTTAAAGCTTTCTTTCCCCATCCTCCCTCTGTTACTCCACAAACGTTCTTTTCCTCCTTTCTATCATGGTGCACAACACCAAAAGCCCAGTGCCTGACCGTAGCAGATTTAATTTAGTTTAGTTTAGTTTAGAGATACAGTGCGGAAACAGGCCCACTGAGTCCGCACTGACCTCCAATCCCCAGACACTAACACCATCCTACACACACTATCCCACACACATTAGGGCCAATTTGCATTTATACAAAGCCAATTAACCTACAAATCTGAACATTCTTGGAGTGTGGGAGGAAACCGAAGATGTCATGAATAGAATGCACAAACCCCGTACAGTACGGCACCAGTAGTCGGGATCATGCCCGGGTCTCTGGCCTGTAAGCACTGCAAGGCAGCAACTCTACCACAGCGCCATCGTGGCACCCTAAATTTAAATTGAAGTTGAGCAATGTTCAGCAATGCACACACTCAAAGTTTCAGGAAGTGCAATTCTGTTCCAATATCAAACGCAAGCAAATCACCACATTCACTCCCCTTCCATTCAACCACAAACAAATCTGCAGGTAATTAATGATTCCTTTACATAGCATATTTTGCATGAAGGTTCTTCCTGCTACAAAAAATTGGATCATCTATGCTTAGTCCATGCCATTAACTGTATCAGCAATTCAAGGGATTTGACCCTACAACATGCCTATTTTTCAAATGCATGGATTGCTCAATACCTATCACTTCACCAAATCTGGAAACTAGGGCATCGTGTAAATAATTAGAATTGAATCAGGCCCCAGAACAAACAAGTAAAGATTAGTAAGGGTGTCAAGGGTTATGGGGTGAATGCAGAAGAATGGGGTTAGAAGGAAAGATAGATCAGCCATGATTGGATGGCAGAGTTGACTTGATGTGCCGAATGGCCTAATTTTGCTCTTAAAACTTATGAACATGCAATAGCTCCTGTGGCGCCCAGATTTTGCAGGCATTAAGACTGTTTTAATACTTATAAATGTGCAGTGTTTTATGAGTAGCTATTAGATTGCACTCACCTCACTCTCTAGAAGATGTTCATTTGCAGCCAATAGGTCAAACCATTTTTCTTTCTCTACGACCACAGGGGTCTGTAATTAATGTAGAGCAAGCTATTAACAGAAATCTGCTGGCCATTTGAATAATACATGTGACATGGCATCTTCATAAAGCTGTGAAGAGTGGGGCTTGACTAACAGCCACCCATCCCCCATCAAATGTTCAATTTTTATTTCAAACCACCATATGTTATGGTGGGGGAAAGACACAAAATGCTGGAGTAACTCAGCAGGGCAGGCTGAGGTGACATGAAATATCACCCTGGAGAACATCGATAGGGATACGTTACGGAGCGGGACCCTTCTTCAGACTGTTATGGTTTTGATTAAGGTTTATGGTCAGCTTTAAATCACTGAGTTGTTATCATACAAGGGAAACAATTTAATTTAGCAGCAGCGTTATTATTTTGTCCGAAGGCCTTTCTACCTGTACAAACTTCCAATATTTGGTATTTTAATTCCTGAATTAACTGAATTTTTGAAGCTAGTTTTTAATTCCATCGACCACAATGGAAATGAGATTCACAAAAGCACCCATTTGCTGAATAATTGTTGCCTAAATTTCTTACATATCTTTGGCATTATAAATTTTAAATTGAGCTCCACATCTGTGAATCCAACATTTGGACTGACCTTGGGTAGTCAGTAAATCCAAGCCCAGCAAACAAATGGTGCTCACTATTTCTTCAACCCACTTTCTGGCTAGAATGCTGTGCTTAATGTTTAAGAAAGAACTGCAGATGCTGGAAAAAATCGAAGGTAGACAAAAATGCTGCAGAAACTCAGAGGGTGAGGCAGCATCTATGGAGAGAAGGAATAGGCGACATTTCGGGTAGAGAACCTTCTTCAGACTGTGCTTAATGGTCTTTGAACCCTGTATGTGACCGATAGATTGCACTTCTTAGCCCTTCAACAGAATATCTGGCAAATGAACCGTGCTTGTGAAAAAATGAACACCCAGCAGACACACAGCAACCTCTAGTCTTTAATGCAATTAGTGCTTCTTAGCGTGTCAGTCTAATATCTGATTAGCATATAGTTGTTATATCCGTGATGAACACATAATAACAGCTGATTTTTGATAATTCATGAATAAATCAAGTATTTCAATTTTCAATGCAATAACAGATGAGTAAAATGTGAACCTTAAATTCAAACTTTCAAGAGATAAATTATGCCCTTCAGTCATTGAATCCCAATGGTGAATACATTTCTTAAACCCTCAAATCAACTCATGACGTGATTTCCAAATCATGCTCGCTGGTTCTTGAATCTATGAGCTCATTGCATTAAATGTGATTTTTGAATTCCGATCTCTGGTGGGCCGGTCATGCGCTCTTGTCAATGAATCCAATGTCCAATCCAACTTTCATACGAAATTCCTAAAACCAACAGAGGCCTCGACTAACGGAATCTTAGTACAAATCCGTTAATATCACAGACAAGGCAGCCTTCTCTTTATTGGTGAAACCAAATGCAGATTGGGTCATGGCTTTGTGCAGCATCTGTGCTCAGTGAAGGAATCCCGAGTTTTGAATCCAAATCATGCTGATGCCCTATTTTGACAAAATGGCTCCCCAATGATCAGAGGCCACTTCTCCTTATCACCTTGATCTGTGTTAACTAATCTCCATATCATCTTTTGCCTTACACCTGCCCCAAGCTTGGTTTTGTAAACTTTAAATCCTCCACTCTTCCTGCAGTTCTGAAGAAAGGTCCCTAACCTGAAACATTAACTAGTTTATTTTTTACAGGTGCTGCTTGATCAGCTGAGTACTTCCAGCATTTTCTGTTTGTTTCAGATTCCGCAGATTTATTTCTCATCGCCCCCCACCCCTTACTAAAAAGCAAGTTGTTGACTCGGAAATAAATTATAGGCTTTTCTGGTGACCCTCCTTTAAATCTCCGAATAAAATTGAGTGGCAATATGATAAATTAGTACAATATTCACAGGGGTAACATAACAGAGACACATCGACAATAATTTAAAACACTATAATTTTGCAACTTAAAATTAACTTGTTTACTCTCTTTCCCAGTTCTGATGAAGGATTGTTGGCATTAAATGTTAACTCGGCTGTTCTTTCCACAGGAGCAACCGGAGCCGCTGAGTTTTACCAGCATTTTGTCTTTATTACATTGTTTGTCGGTTTGTGGAAACTGAGTGGAAACCACTAAGAACGAACATTACCAGGAGCAAGGGAAATCTCAGAGCACATCAATTTGTGGACCAAAGGTTACCCAAACGAATTTTTGAAAATATAAGAAAAATAAAATTTTAAATCAAAACACAATTGCATGCATCAGTCCATCAGTCTCAAAGTTTTTTCAAAGACATGGTTGTTGATAGAAAGTAAAACTTGGAAAATGAAAAAATATAGAATTAGCAAATTGGGTAAATTCAGGAAAAGCAGCACAAGGAACACAGGACTATGAATTTGTATGTTAGATTTGCCGATTGGAATGTCTTCATATAAATTCAAAGATTATCACCATAACATTTCTTGGAGACAACAGAATGCACGCATGACTGACCTTCTCGATTAAAAACTCGTGAGGACGTTTCCAAGAGTGAACCTTTAGAGATGGCGGCAGTTCAATTTTTCCTTCTGGATCCTCAAATAACTGCTGCAAAAGACAAGACAGTCACGGACGGAAAGATAAACCATCTTATACCAGAGTTGCAGGAAATCTACACCCAACCGCCAAATTAAATGCTTTTTTTTAGCACAATGGCACAGTGGTAGAGTTGCTGCCTTAAAGCGCTAGAGACCCAGGTTCGATCCTGACTACATGTGCTGTCTGCACGGAGTTTATATGTTTTTTTCACTCTGTGACCGTATGGGGTTTCTTCAGGTGCTCCGATTTCCACCCACACTGCAAAAGACGTACAGTTTTGCAGGTTGATTGGCTTCGGTAAAATTGTAAAACTGTCCCTGGTATGTAGAATAGTGCTATTGGTAGGGGTGATTGCTGGTCAGCCTGGACTTGGTGGGCCAAAGGGCCTGTTGCCACACTGTATCTCTAAGTTCTAAAGTAAAGCCTAAAGCCTACTTTCTATTTTAACCACCATGAGATTCTTTATCTGCCAAATGTTCTTTTGGATTGAGAAGTTGCTGCTACTTTGTTGTATAATTTAGTTTATTTTTTATTTATGATAGAGGATTATTTCAGAAGAAATTCCTTTTTCAGGAGTAGGGTATTAGTTCCCTGAAAGTTCTTGAAAGACCCGTCGAGGCACCGCCGAGTCCCGACTGATGGTGGTGCCACCCTGCTGGTTGGCCTGCCACAGCATGTCCACATGGACAGCCAGTCGTCGGGGGTCAGTGAAATCGTCATCCGCGAGGAGCAGGCGAATGTCATCAGGCATCTGCTTGAGGAACACCTGTTCGAACAGGAGGCAGGTCTTGTGTCCATCCATCAATCCGAGCATTCCATTCATAAGCACGGGTGCCCTGCGGCCGCCTAGGCCATCCATGTGCAGGAGTCCGGCTGCCCGGTCGCTTCTGCTGAGACCAACAGTTAGCAAGAGGAGCGTTTTGAGGCCCTCATACTTGCCGTCGGCTGGTGGCTGGCGAAGGTAATCGATTAGGCGCCCGGCGGTGTCCTGGTCCAGCGCACTGACCACGTAGTAGTATTTAGATTTAGTATTTATCTAGCTGGTCAATTCGTTCCTTCCCACCCAAACCACCCCCTCCCCTGGTACTTTCTCTTGCAACCGCAGGAATTGCTACACTTGTCACTTTATCCTCTGTTCTAGGTGTCAACTGCTCTACATCGGTGAGATCAAGCGCAGGCTTGGTGATCTCTTCGCCCAACACCTCTGCTGAGTTTGCATTAACCAACCTGATCTCCCGGTGGCTCAGCATTCCAACTCGAACTCCCTCTCTCATTCCGAATCCAACCTTTCAGTCCTGGGCCTCCTCCATGGCCAGAGTGAGTCATTGGAGGAGCAGCACCTCATATTTCGCTTGGGCAGCTTACACGCCAGCGATATGAACATCGATTTCTCCAGTTTCAGGTAGTCCTTGCTTTCTCCCTCCTTTCCTTCCCCTTCCAAGCGCTCCCACAGCCTACTGTCTCCGCCTCTTCCTTTCTTCTTTCCATCCCCCCACTCCCACATCAGTCTGAAGAAGGGTCTCGACCCGAAACGTCACCTATTCCTTCACTCCATAGATGCTGCCTCACCCGCTTAGTTTCTCCAGCATTTGCGTCTACCTTCGATTTTTCCAGCATCTGCAGTTCTTTCTTAAACGTAGTAGTATTTTGTGGCATCGGCAGTGATCTGGAATGTGGAACTGGGCTTCAGTCTGTTCAAACCACATGTGGGGCTGTGATGTCCAGAAAGTGGGCAGTTTGATCGAAACTGCGTTCTGTTGGTCTAGGTTGTCGGCTGCAAACATGATGGAATCCAAAATAGGCTGCTTTGGATAATTGGGATCACCACTGTGGAGCTCCACGCGTTCTGTAAACACTCTGTTTAATAATTAACTGATACAGCCCCATCGCTCACACGCGCATCAAGTTAATATTTTACTGCTCCTGTGCCATCGCTCGTGAGCACACCCGAGTTAAACTCCAACTGCCAAACCTTCGAATTCCAACTGCCGCCTTTGAATTCCAACAGCCTAACAGCCCGCCACCCTGCCCGCGTGATTGGTCGGCCCAGATCACGCCCGGTCCACGCGAGAGTTTGAGCCCGACCAATGATGGTTCGATACCAAAATGGCACAGGCTGCCAGTATACAGTATTTTACAGAGTATTTTTTCTCATATTTTAAAGTATCTCAAAGGAACATAAATACTCTGAATTCAGGTAATTACCTATCTTCAGGACTGAACTCTCCACATTTGTAATGAGTACAACATTTTGTATCCCGTCTCATTTACCAATGCCCTTTGATTTGATTAATAACAGTAAAGCAGCACGTTGATTCACCCAAGAATAATTATGTTTTAAAATGTAATTTTTGATTGCTGCTGTGCTGCAACAGTGGCTGAATTATTCCAAGATTATTCCATTTTTATTTTTTTTCAATTCAATTCAATTCAATTTTAATGTCATTGCACAAATACAAGTATAGGTACAATGAAATGCAGTTTAGCGTCAGTTCGTAGTGATAGCAATATAGAAAAATAAATACAGAATACAGACAATGTGGACGAAGAGACTGGAGAAATCTATCGGCGGGACTCCGAGTTCAACAGTGTGATGGTGTTATTGTAGAAGCTGTTCCTCATCCTACTAGTGCGGGACCTGAGGCTCCTGTACCGCCTCCCTGATGGTAGGAGGGCAAACAGTCCATGGTTAGGGTGTGAGGGGTCCTTGATGATCTTCCCGGCCCATTTCAGACACCGTTTTCGGTGGAGGGCATCTATGGCAGGGAGTGGGGCACTGATGATGTACTGGGCGGTTTTCACCACCCGTAGTGCCTTCCTATCTACCACGGTGCAACTGCTGTAACATACCGTAAAGCAGGTGGTCAGGATGCTTTCGATGGTACAGCGGTAAAAGTTGGTCAGGATCTGGGGGGGGACAGGTGGGCTTTTTTGAGCCTCCTCAGAAAGTAAAGGCGCTGCTGCACCTTTTTGATCAGCTTTGAGGTGTTGAGGGACCAGGACAGATCCTCCGAGATGTGTACCCCAAGGAATTTGTAGTTGGAGACCCGCTCCACCTCAGTCCCGTTTATATGGATAGGGGTGTGTCTGCCCCCTCTGTTCTTCCTCAAGTCAACAATGATTTCCTTCGTCTTCTGGGAGTTGAGGACGGGGTTATTGTTGGCACACCAGGTTGTCAGGTGCTGGACCTCCTCCCTGTAGGCTGACTCGTCGTTGTCGCTGATCAGTCCTACCACAGTGGTGTCGTCGGCAAATTTTATGATGGCGTTGGAGCCATACTTAGGGATGCAGTCATGGGTGAAGAGGGAGTAGAGGAGAGGGCTGAGCACACAGCCCTGTGGCACGCCGGTGTTCAGTGTTATAGTGGAGGAGGTGAGGTTGTTGACCCTAACAGACTGTGGTCTGTTAGTGAGGAAATCCAGTGTCCTACATGCACAGGTTCTCTCTCATTTTCAATATATATATTTTCAATATATTTGAAAATCGGTTTTAACTATTGAAACGTGGAAATTATAATAATAAAAATGACACGCTATTGCTTTTCATTTGCATTTTAGACCATTGACAAAAGATGCAGGAGTAGGACATTCGGACCTTCGAGCCAGCACCGCCATTCAATGTGATCATGGCTGATCATCCACAATCAGTACCCCGTTCCTGCCTTCTCCCCATATCCCTGGTCTCCGCTATCTTTAAGAGTCCTATCTTGCTCTCTTGAAAGTTTCCAGAGAACCGGCTTCCACCGCCCTCTGAGGTAGAGAATTCCACAGACTTACAACTCTGTGAAAAAGTGTTTCCTCTTCTCAGTTCTAAACGCCTTGCCCCTTATTCTTAAACTGTGGCCCCTGGTTCTGCACTCATCCAACATTGGGAATATGTTTCCTGCCTCTAACGTGTCCAAAGCCTTAATAATCTTATACGTTTCAATAAGATCCCCTCTCATTCTTCTAAATATATTCCAGAGTATACAAGCCCAGCTGCTCCATTCTCTCAGCATACGAGTCCCGCCACCCCGGGAATTAACCTTGTGAACCTATGCTGCACTCCATCAATAACAAGAATGTCCTTCCTACAATTTGGACAACAAAACTGCAAACAATACTTCAGGTATGGTCTCACTAGGGCCCTGTACAACTGCAGAAGGACCTCTATACTCAACTCCTCTTGTTATGAAGGCCAACATGCCATTCACTTTCTTCCCAGCTTGCTGTACCTCTATGCTTACTTTAATTGACAGATGAACAAGGACCCCCAGATCCCGTTGTACTTCCACCTTTTTCCAATTTGACACCATTTGGATAATAATCTGCCTTCCTATTTTTGCTACCAAAGAGGATAACCTCACATTTATCCACATTAAACTGCATCTGCCATGCATCTGCCCACTCACCCAACCTGTCCAAGTCACCCTGCATTCTCATAGCATCCTCCTCACAGTTCACACTACCACCCAGCTTTGTGTCATCCGCAAATTAGCCAATGTTACTTGTAATCCCTTTATCTAAATAATTAATATATATTGTAAATAGCTGAGGTCCCAGCACCAAGTCTTGCGGTACCCCACTAGTCACTGCCCTGCTCTTTGTTTCCTGTCTACCAACCAATTTTCTATCCATGTCAGCACTCTACCCCAAATACCATGTGCCCTAATTTTACCCACTAATCTCCTATGTGGGAACTTAAAGGCCTGTCTCACTGTGCGAGTTGTCCCACGAGGTACCCCGAGTTTTCACTCGCGGTAATCCCGTACAATCAACATAGTGGGAACGTCGGAACTCGCGCGAGCAACTTAGCGACTCGTGGCGCTGACAGCAGGTACCCGTGAAACTTGTTAACCCGTGAAAAAAAATCAAACATGTTTGATATTTTCCACGAGTCAAATTTACTGTTCAAGTTAAAAATGGAAACATTTAAACTCGTTGTAATAACGTAGTGGCCCGTGCGTTTACCTTAGTGAATCGTGAGTCTACAGTGAGAACTCTTTAACTCAGCGGGCAGGCAGCATCTTTGGAGAGAAGGAATGGGTGACGGAATGACTCTTCCAAATTTCGCCAGCCCCATGTCAACCAGCATCTGCCCTTTCTTGTGTATGACATTATTTGTATCTGTGGCAGTTGATTGTCGCTCCCTTCAGTTTCCCAGGGGGTCGGGACGGGACTTGGGAGGGAAAGGTGGGGGGGGGGGGGGGGGGGGGGGGTTAGTGTTTCACTAAATGCTTAAAAAAAACTTTAAGTTCTAGATTATGGACAATTTTAAGTTGAGTATGGACAAATCCAACGAACCACACTACATTATTCTTGAATAGATAACCTTGAATTCGTGATTTTTTAAAAAGGAACCAACATCTACAGTGCCTTTTGTCTTGGCAATTCATGATTATCCACGCTGGGCAGAGAATGGGATTTGTAAGCGGCTAACTTCATTCTAAAACTTGGAATGTCCCATTGGAGGCGCAGCAGTAGAGTTGCTGCCTCACAGCGCCAGAGACCAGAGTTCAATCCTGATGAATGGTGCTGTCCGTACGGAGTTTGCATGTTCTCCCAGTGACCACGTAGACTTTTTCCGGGTGCTCCAGTTTCCTCTCACATTCCAAAGACGTGCAGGTTTGTATGTTAATTGTCGTCTGTAAATTGACCCGCAGTGTGTAGGATGGAACTGGTGTCCGGGTGATTATGGGCTCGGTGGGCCGAAGGGCCTGTTTCCACACTGTATCTAAACTAAACAAAAGGCCCTGAAGAAGAGTCCCGACCCGAAACGTCAACTATCTATTTTCTCCAGAGATGCTGCCTGACCCGTAGAGTTATTCCAACATTTTGTGACCTTTTGTGATAAGTTAATGCTTCAACCCTCTCTCGAGGAATGGGAATTAGGGGAAGCAGGAAATATGTTGCTTGGCATTTAAAATAAATAGATTAGTCAGTACAGGACGAGGGTTGATTTGATGCCCAACAAAAAGTGCTGGAGTAACTTGGCGGGTCAGGCAGCAACTCTGGAGAGAAGGAATAGGTGACTTTTCGGGTCGAGATCCTTCTTCAGAAGACGAGCCCTTATCCGAAACGCCACCTATCCACATTCTCCAGAGATGTTACCTGGCCCGCGTTGTTACCCCAGCTGTTAAAGAAGGAACTGCAGATGCTGGAAAATCGAGGGTACACAAAAGGCTGGAGAAACTCAGCGAGTGCAGCAGCATCTAAGGAGCGAAGGAGATAGGCAACGTTTCGGGTCGAAACCCTTCTTCGTTATGAAGAAGGGTTTCGGCCCGAAACGTTGCCTATCTCCTTCGCTCCTTAGATGCTGCTGCACTCGCTGAGTTTCTCCAGCCTTTTTGTGTACCCTTGTTACCCCAGCTTCCATCTAAAGCCTTGGGATCGTTGCCGACGTGAAGACGGTGCGAAGCCCCCACTCCCGGTGCAATGGGCGGGGAGCTGGAGAGGGGAGGGAAGGGGTCACACACATGGCCGGGAAGCAGAGGGGTGGGTGTGGGGGTGGCGACAGACAGGGTCAACAATGAGATGGATAAAGACAGAAACACCGACTTGCAAGGAGACCTACAATAGCGCATGATCTCTCTCGCGTTATGGCGGGTGATTGTCGCCTGCCCGCTGTTTCTGACCCTAAAGCCTTGGGCTCGTTGCCCTTTGTGTTGGCGTGGAGGGGGAGGGGGGTATTGTGCTGTTTGATTGCCCCCTGCTATCCCAGGGACAGGGAGACACAGCGGCTTTTGAGACTGGTGGGCAATCACTAACAAAGTGTCTGCCCACACAGTCAGTACACCTCTCCTACACATGTCTCCCGCACTAAGTGTAGATGGTTTTGCATGCAACCAATAACATAGTTACCTCAGTACCATTAACCCCGCCTAGTTAACATCAATCATAACGCCTTCCCCTTCCTGGATACGGTTCACTAGAAGAATGTAGCCAGTATTTGAGGATGTATGTAATACCTTGTGCTATCATTAAAATGTGTTGAACACTTTTAGAGTTTGTAAATTGCCTATTTACATGGTGTCGGAGCTGGAAGATACTTGCGCCTACCTGTCCATCGGGTTTTATTTCTTTTATTTGATTTGTGCCTTTTGTGCTTTATCTCTCTGACCATGGCATCCTCGTGCAGAAAGCCCGCGCAGCTTGTCTTTGATGCTGATATTTCTGAGCGCTGGGCTACGTTTGAAATTGATTTCACCCACTTTGTCAACGTCGCTCACCGCAATGATCCTGACTCCCTCAAAGCCTCCCTCCTACTTAACCTTGTCGGACCTGATGCCATGAAGAGAGCCAGAACTTTCGTCTATGCTCCAGCGGTCCTGGACGACAACAACGTGGTGGTTACCCCTGCAGAATCTGCCAGTGACCCTGCTTGCCTGCTACGTAAGTTCAGGGAGATTTGTGACCTGCCCTCGAACCGCATTCTAGAGAGGGCACGGTTCTTTACAAGGAGACAGCTGCCGGAGGAACCTGTTGAATGTTTTATTGCCGATTTGCGTTATCTCGCCCAGCGGTGCCGTTTCGGTGACATGACAGACCAGCTCACTAGAGACATTTTAGTAACTGGCATGCGTGACCAGAAGCTGCGATGTGAGCTTCTTAGGGATCCGGATCTAACGTTAGAAATAGCCATGCATGCCTGCAGATTGTCTGAGGTCGTTGTATTGCCAGATGATCACCGGGACTTGGGAGATAAGTCTGTTCACCAGGCTGGATTTAGTAGAGCCCTGCCTCAGAGGGGAAACAATGCTTTTCTGCCGCGTGCCAACCCTGGTCCTGCTGATGTGCCCCCAAAAAGGTGCCCTAACTGTAACTACATGCACCACAGACGGTCGACGTGCCCTGCCTATGGCAAGGCTTGTAATTTTTGTAACAAACTGAATCATTTCGTTTCTGCCTGCCGCTTATTCCGTTCTCGTGGGAGACAGGTACAGATTTCCAGACCCAGTCTAAACATGCTTAAACAATCTGATAGCTGTTCCAACCCACAGCCCGATGTTGCTGAATCCTATGATGCAGATCCAATTAATTCTCCCGAGGATTCGAATGTGTTTACCCTCCTCCAGGCACCTGGCCAACGTCTTGATCCCTCCGTGTCTGTGACTGTCAACAATGTAACCTTCCTTGCGAAGTTAGATACTGGGGCAAAGGTCAATGTTTTGTCAATAAATCTTTTCAACAAGATAAGGACTAATGAGGCCTTGGTCGCTGACAATGCTACTCTACACGCCTATGGTGGAGAAATTCTCAGGCCTGTGGGGAGGGCCACTTTAACTTGCAGGCTACAGAAGGCCACGAGAAACTTGATTTTTTATGTTTTGAACTCTGACTGTGTTACCCTGCTGGGAAACCGTGCGTGCCAAGATCTTGGCCTGGTGTCCTTCGACCACACGGTCCACAAAGTGCAACTGTCATTTAACCCGATTGCAGAATACCAGGACCTGTTCAACGATGACCTGGGAAAGTTACCACTGACATACCATATTTCCATTGACCCAAATGTACAACCCGTGGTCCGCGCACCTCACAGGGTGTCCCACGCCATGAAAGACAGGGTCGAGGCGATGCTTAACAACATGGTCGACAAGGGGGTGCTAGAAGCGGTCAGCGAGCCCACCGATTGGGTCTCCACCATGGTTGCCACGATAAAGAAAGACAAGAACGAAATACGTGTGTGTATCAACCCCAAGGACTTAAACCTTGCCATCAGGCGACCACACTACCCCATGCGGTCTGTTGAGGACGTGGCGGCTCAGGTCGGGCAAGCCACCGTCTTTTCGGTCCTAGACGCTAAGAACTCGTTCTGGCAGATCCCGTTGGACAAAGCATCTTCCGACCTGACAACCTTCGCCACACCATTCGGCAGATTCAAATTCCTGCGAATGCCATTCGGCATCAATTCCGCTAGTGAGGTGTTCCAGCGAACGATGGAGCAGATATTCTTGGGCCTGCCATGTGCCATCATCGTGGATGACATCTTAGTCTATGGAAAGGACATTGCCGAACATGACCGGAACCTCCGCCGCGTCCTGGATCGGGCGCGAAAGGCCAACCTGAAGCTGAACCCAAAGAAGTGCCGGTTTCGTGTCTCAGAAGTCACGTATGTTGGACACGTTTTCACCTCTAACGGACTAAAACCCGACCCTTTGAAGGCAGCGGCCATCTCTGAGATGGCAGCCCCCACCGACGTGCCAGGTCTACAACGTTTCTTGGGCATGGTGAACTACCTTGGGAAGTTTGTACCACATCTCAGTGAGCTGAGTGCTCCCCTGCGGCAGCTGACAAAAAAGGATATCGCCTGGGTCTGGCTCCCACAGCACCAGCAGGCGTTTGACTGTCTCAAGTCGAAACTGATTAACACTCCGACGTTGCGATTTTTTGATGCGAGTCGCCCCATCACCGTCACATGTGACGCTTCTAAGTTCGGCCTGGGCGCGGCATGCCTCCAATCTGTCGATGGATCGTTACATCCTGTCTCCTATGCCTCCCGCACCATGACGGACACCGAGCAGCGGTACGCTCAGATCGAGAAGGAGCTGCTTGCGGTGGTGTTTGCCTGCTCCAAGTTCAGAGACTTCCTGTTTGGCAGCAGATTTACAGTCGAAACCGACCACCAGCCACTGGTGACAATCCTGAACAAGCCGATTCATGCTGCCCCTGCCAGGCTGCAGCGTATGATGCTGCAGCTCCAGCGCTTTGATTTCGACATCGTCTACAAGAAAGGCACCGAGATGCACATCGCGGACACGTTATCGCGCGCCCCGCGGGCCTCCTGTGCTCGCCACCCCTACGAAAAAGAGGACTTGCTCGTACTGGGCGTCAATTTTATTCCCACCAAGCAGCTGCAGCTTTTGGCCGAGCACACCGCTGCCGATCCAGTTTTGCAACGGCTTGCGTCTGTGATTAAATCAGGGTGGCCAACAAAGCGCTCCGCTGCACCGCCTGAAACACAGCCCTTCTTCCTGGTCCGTGACGAACTGGTGCTCCAGAATGGCGTTATCGTTAAGGGACATAAAGTGGTGGTCCCGTCCTCCCTGTTCGATTCTTACTACTGCGCAGCCCACAGCGGACACCCCGGGGTCGATGCAACACTCGCCCACGCTCAGTGCCAATTCTACTGGCCTGGAATGGCCAAATATATTCGAGACCGTGTTTCTGCCTGCTCCACGTGCAACAGTCTTGCTCCACATCAGCAGCGACAGCCCCTGCTGCAACAGCCCGCTCCTGCCTTGGCCTGGTCCTCGCTGGCTGCCGACATCTTCGAGTGGCGTGGTAACCACTACCTTGTCCTGGTCGACTCGTACTCAAACTGGTTCGAGGTGGATTTGCTGACATCCCTCACGTCGGAGATGGTGATCCGGAAGCTGCGGAAACACTTCTCCACGTTTGGGTCCCCTGTCAGGCTGCAGACTGACAATGGCAGGCAGTTTACCAGCCGTGAGTTCAAAAGTTTTGCTGACAAATGGAATTTTGTGCATTTCACCAGCAGCCCGGAGTACCCACAGAGCAACGGCCTTGCTGAACGGGCCGTCCGCAGTGCCAAGCTTCTGATGGAACAAGCGAGACTTTCTAACTCTGATTTGTATTTGGATCTCCTGAACCTCAGGAATGTTTCCAGAGATCCGGCCATGGGGTCCCCTGCTCAGCGTCTGATGTCCAGAACAACCAGATCTACCATCCCGATTGCCCAGCGCCAGCTGAAACCTCGGGTGCTGGAGCCTGCCTCTGTGCAGAGGCGCATTCAAGAGAAACATGACAGCCAGCGGCGTTCCCACGATCGGTCGTGCAGACCGCTCGATCCTCTGTTGCCTGGACAGGTTGTTCGATTGCAAACCGCCAGTGGTCACTCCCGTCTGGCTACTGTGGTTGGGGTGGCCGACTCACCTCGTTCGTATCTGGTCGACTATGAGGGAACCATCTACCGTAGAAGCCGACAACACCTGCTAACACCTGGTTAATGAGCCGAAGCCGCAGGCCCCGGGCCCCTATGCCCCGCCGCTCTCATACCAGCAGCCTGCTCCTGTCCCAGCCAGCGTTCCCTGCATGCCTCGGTCCCCATATCGAGCGCCCGGTTCCCCTCTGCGCGGGTCACCTGTTGGCGGTCGCGGTTCTCCCTCTCCTGTTCCTCCAACCCCACCGCCCTTCCCTGGTTCCCCTGCTGTCTCGGGTCCCTCTGTTTTTTCTGCTCCTCCGGGGGAAGGGGGAGGCATCCGTACGCGCTCGGGCCGGATCAGCAAGCCACCTGTTCGTTATGGCGATTCTGTTTAATTCTGTTTAATTCTGTTGTAGTGACAACGGTCTGTTTCTTTTAAATTTTCTAAGGGGAAGGATGTAGATGGTTTTGCATGCAACCAATAACATAGTTACCTCAGTACCATTAACCCCGCCTAGTTAACATCAATCATAACGCCTTCCCCTTCCTGGATACGGTTCACTAGAAGAATGTAGCCAGTATTTGAGGATGTATGTAATACCTTGTGCTATCATTAAAATGTGTTGAACACTTTTAGAGTTTGTAAATTGCTTATTTACACTAAGATCATCCCGCAGAGAATGATCCCAGCCTAACCCAAAAGCTTTGTCACCCCAGACCGATGCAGCCCAGGAGGCGAACCCTGAGCTCTGTCTCCCAAAAATCTGATGTGCAACTGATACGAAAGAACAGCGGCTGCGGCCGGCCAGCTGCCACCCGGCATGGACTTCTCACACCCTCACACACTTTACCTTCATTCACGGTTGGCTCAAGAGTAACGGGAGAGGAACTTGGTAACTCGGGAGAGCACCTTGGAACATGGCAGAAATGACATACCCGTGGGAACTCGGTTAAACACTTGAACATAAACTTTGAATCTCGTGCATAACCACAAGTCTGTTTTTTTTCTTTCACTTGGGGTCACTCATGGGTGGAATCGCACCGTGAGACAGGGCTTTTATCAAATGCTTTCCGAAAGTCCAAGTACACTACATCCACTGGCTCGCCTTTGTCCATTTTCCTAGTTACATCCTCAAAACATTCCAGAAGATTAGTCAAGCATGATTTTCCCCTCGTAAATTCATGCTGACTCGGACCGATCCTGTTACTGCTATCCAACTGTGCCGCTATTTCATCTTTTGAATTGAATCCAACATCTTCCCCACCACCGATGTCAGGCTAACTGGTCTATAATTCCGTTTTCTCTCTCCCGCCATTCTTAAAAAGTGGGATGACAATAGACAATAGGTGCAGGAGTAGGCCATTCGGCCCTTCGAGCCAACACCGCCATTCAATGTGATCATGCCTGATCATCCTCAATCAATACCCCGTTCCTGCCTTCTCCCCATATCCCCTGACTCCGCTATTTTAAGAGCCCTATCTAGCTCTCGCTTGAAAGCATCCAGAGAACCTGCCTCCACTGCCCTCTGAGGCAGAGAATTCCACAGACTCACAACTCTCTGTGAGAAAAGGTGTTTCCTCATCTTCTAAATGGCTTCCTCCTTATTAATAAACTGTGGCTCCTGGTTCTGGACTCCCCCAACATCAGGAACATGTTTCCTGCCTCTTGCGTGTGCAAACCCTTAATAATCTTATATGTTTGAATGAGATTACCCTCTCATCCTTCTAAACTCCAGAGTGTACAAGCCCAGCTGCTCCATTCTCTCAGGATATGACAGTCCCGCCATCCCGGGAGTTAACCTTGTAAACCTACGCTGCACTCCCTCAATAGCAAGAATGTCCTTCCTCAAATTAGGGGACCAAAACTGCACACAATACGCCAGGTGTGGTCTCACTAGGGCTCTGTACAACCGCATAAGGACCTCTTTGCTCCTATCAGGAACTGATCCTGAGTCTATAGAACATTGGAAAATTATCACCAATGCATCCACGCTTTCTAGAGCCACTTCCTTAAGTACCCTAGGATGCAGACCATCAGGCCCTGGGGATTTATCAGCCTTCAGTCCCATCAGTCTATCCAACACCATTTCCTGCCTAATGTGGATTTACTTCAGTTCCTCCGTCACCGAAGATCCTCTGGCAACTAGCACATCAAGAAGATTGTTTGTGTCTTCCTTAGTGAAGACAGATCCAAAGTACCTGTTCAACTCATCTGCCATTTCCTTGCTCCCCATAATAAATTCATACTTCAGTCTTCAAGGGTCCAACTTTGGTCTTAACTAATTTTTTCCTCTTCACATACCTAAAGAAGCTTTTACCTTCCTCCTTTATATTCTAGGCTAGCTTACCTTTGTACCTCATCTTTTCTCCCTGTATTGCCTTTTTAGTTATCTTCTGCTGCTCTTTAAAAGTTACCCAATCCTCTGGCTTCCCACTCATCTTTGCTATGTTGCACTTCTTCGCTTTTATTTTTATACTGTCCCTGACTTCCCTTGTCAGCCACAGTTGCCCCTTACCTTGGATTCTTTCTTCCCATTTGGAATGAACTGATCCTGCACCTTTTGTAGTATTCCCAGAAATACCTGTCATTGTTGTTCCACTGTCATCCCTGCTAGGGTATCTTTCCAGTCAACTTTGGCCAGCTCCTCCCTCATGGCTCCATAGTCCCCTTTGTTCAACTGTAACATGGACACCTCCGATCTACCCTTCTCCCTCTTCAATTGTAGATTAAACCTGACCATATTATGGTCACTACCTCCTAATGGCTCCTTTACCTCGAGTTCCCTTATCAAATCTGGTTTATTACACAACACTAAATTCAGAATTGCCTTCGCCCTGGTTGGCTCCAATACAAGCTACTCTAAGAATCCATCACGGAGGCACTCCACAAACTCCCTTACTTGGGGTCCAGTACCAACCTGATTTACCCAGTCTACCTGCATGTTGAAATCCCCCATAACAACCATAGTATTACCGTTACGACATGCCAATTTTAACACTTGATTCAATTTGCATCCTATATCCAGGCTACTGTTTGGGGGCCTGTAGACATGCCCCATTGTGGTCTTTTTACCCTTACAATTCCTCAGTTCTATCCATACTGCATCTCCTGATTCTATGTCACCCCTCTCAAGGGACTGAATTTCTTTCCTCACCAACAGAGTTACCTCCCCCCCGCCCTCTGCCCTGTCTTTTCCGATTGAATGTACACCCTTGAATATTCAGTTCGTAGCCCTGGTCCTCTTGCAACCATGACTCTGTAATTCCCACAACATCATACTTGCCAATTTCTAACTAAGCCTCAAGCTCGTCCACTTTATTTCTTATACTTCGCGCATTCATAAACGTCACTTTGACTTCAGTATTCACCTCCCCTCTCACACCGGTCACACTATTGGCCATGATCTTACTCTCTTATCCCTTCTCGAACTCTCCTTCCCATTACTTCGGGCGCCTCTTGTAACTTTTCCTGTACTTGCTTTCCTTTTAACTCCATCTTTATACTCCTAATTTGTCAATCCTTGCCTCCCACTATTTAGTTTAAACCCACACATGTAGCACTAGCAAACCTGCCTGCCAGAATGTTGGTCCCCCTCCAGTTAAGGTGTAACCCGTTCCTATTGGACAGGTCACCCCTACCCCAGAAGAGATCCCAGTGGTCTATATAGCTAAATCCTTGCTCCTTGCACCAGCCCCCCCCCCCCCCCCATTCAGATCCCCTATTCTCCCTGTTCCTGTCCTCGCTAGGACGAGGTACTGGAAGCAATCCAGAGATAACCATCCTAGAAGTCCTGCTTTTCAGTCTTCTTCCTAACTCTCTAACCTCGCATTGCAGAACCTCCTTCCTCTTCTTCCCAATGTCGTTTGTTTCCATGTGCACAACTACTGCCGGTTGTTCACCTTCCCTCTCGAGGATGTTCTGAAGTCGGTCTGTGATATCTTTAACCCTGGCATTAGGGAGGCAACAGACCATCCTCGATTGTCGGCTGCCGCCACAGAATCTCCAGTCCGTACCTCGGACAATGGAGTCACCCACCACTATAGCTCAGCCCGACGTTGGTCTCGCCGGTCGAGTCTCATTGCTTGGGTTGGAGCCACCGACCTGTCCACCTGTCGGACTGGAAGCGTCGCCTGCCCCGACAGCTCCTGAAAGGGTGTACCTGTTTTCATTAGGTACAGCCATCGGGGTCTCCTGCTCTCCACGCTTACTCCTCGTTCTCACAGTCACCCACCTTCACTCTTCCTGTAGCCTTAGCGTGGCAAACTCATTATAGGTCTTATCCATGAAACTCTCGTTATCCTGGATGGCCCCGATGTCATCCAGCTGCTTCTCCAGTGCCCCAACACGGTCCTTCAGGGGCTTAACCTGGACACGCTTACCACAGTTGAGGCAGCCAGAGGCACCATCAGGGTCTCTGACCTCCCACATCCTGCAAGCCTCACACTGAATCAGCTTACCTGTAGGTGGGGCTTTGAATTTTTTTTTCAATCTCTTATGTTGCTGGAGATGCGATTATTTCCGGATCGTATCTCCGGTCGCTCTGCATGTCTTCATCGCATCCCGTCCTCGCCAACTTTCGGCGTAGTCTCCTCTCCTACGATTCTCAAGCCAAAGACTCGCACTTTTCTCACAAGGCACTTCCCTCGACAAGGCCACTCCCCAACAGCAAACCTTGCTTATATTGGCTGATAAATTGCCTAATTCACCACTTAACCAATTAGCAAATTAAATTCCTCAGCCAATCACCGAACTCCTGCTGTTCTCGAGCTTGAAGGTATGTTTCAGTAAATCTATTCCATGGTTTTTGCATTATGTACAGACTGATAATAGTAGGTATCAATAGTAGGACTGATAATAGTAGGTATATTAGTAATAAGGTAATATACCACGATCAGAATTAATTATTGAACTCATCTTCTACTTAGACAATTCCACTGGATCCAGGATTACTTGCTTCCACAATGGTTTTGTGTAAGCTGATGTGGCTTCTGTGACTAACGTGGAAACTATAGATTCTTCCACAGATAAGGCGGAATTGGCTGAGAGGGCAGATGGGTGGATAGCTTTTGATCACTCCTTCTACTGTTTACACAGGGTTTGTGTGCTCCTAATGCATGGCCTTGAGGTTCTCAATATCAACCGGGTATTCCACTGGGTGGTGCCACGATGGCAGCTTCGCCAACAGTCTGTGTCTTTTCGTCTTTTTTTTTGTTATTTTTAGTGAGTTTTTAAAGTATGTGTTAATGTTCTCTGGTTTGTTTTAAGTGGGGGGTGAGCGGGGGAATTTCTTTTTCAATCTCTTATGTTGCTGGAGATGCGATTATTTCCGGATCGTATCTCCGGTCGCTCTGCGGCCTAACAACATGGAACTGGCCGCCTTGCTTGGGACTGACTTTGAGCCCCACCTGCGATCCCTTGCCTGGGATCGACGCTCCAACCGTGGCCTGCGGATTTCACCATCGAGGAGCTCGAGTCCCGGGCAGAGACCGATGTCAGGAGCTCCAATCGACGTAGGTTTGAACCAGCACCGACCCGGAGTGGTCATGGGCCAGAGATTGGTCAGTTGGCTCCCCTGAACTGGAATACCTGATCATGAAATGCTGCCTTTTACCTATCAAGGGAATTAATCTCTGCCATCTTGACAGAGGTCTACCATCCATCCCAACACAACGCCAAGTTGGCATTGGACAAATTCTGCTTGATCACCAACTCTTTTGAGACAGCACACCCTGATGCCCTATTCAACAATGTTGGTGACTTTACTCAAGTAAACTTCAGGAATGTACTCCCCAACTATCGTCAGCACGTCTCCTGTCCAAGATTGAAAGCTGAGATGTCCAGACTTGAGAACAGCTTCTTCACCACTGCTATCAGATTCCTGAACCAATCACCTCTCTCACTTCCCATTCTTGGCGATATTCGCACTCGTCAATGTATTTATGAACATTATCATGTTTCAACATTTAAGGAAGATATTGTATTTCAGCAACCTGGACTATAAATTAATTAAAGAAAAAACAAAGCAAACAAAGAGAGGTTTGATTTGATGCCACCGTGAGACTGTTGTGAAACTCAACTTCAACCCCTCTAGTGAAATCCGTAAAAACCTTCTTTGGCCCAATCTCTCCCGAAAGGCAACAATGTTGGTATGAACCTAAATCGCACAAACAATCAAAAGGAAGATTGACACAAAATGCTAGAGGCGGATAGATAGCATCTCAGAACAACAATCAGAAGGACCTGTTCTGGGTCAGTTTCCAACAAGACTTGCGCCCATGCAAGTTCTACATTTTCCCTTCTAAACAAAATATTATCATAACTTCGTCGACCGGACGGCAAGATGGCATAGCAATAGATTCGATGCCTTACAGTGCCAGAGACCCGGGTTCGATTCAGGCTATGGGTGCTGTCTGTACGGAGTTTGTACATTCTCCCTGTGATCATTTGGGTTTTTCCCGGGTGCTCTGGTTTCCTCCCATACTACAAAGATGTACAGGTTTGCAGGATGATTAGGTTTTGGTAAAAATTGAAAATTGTCCCTAGTGTGTAGGATAGTACTAGTGTACAGGGATCACTAGTTGGTGTAGACTTGGTGGGCTGCGCTGTATCTCTAAATTATACTGGACTAAAACTAAACTAATCATGATCCAAACTAATGCTGCACACAAAAGAACGGTTGGAGCTTTCTCCTCCTTTAAAAGAATCAATATTGTTTCTGTTGTTCTCCCACAAGAACCAGCAAATGCCAATATTTTCCCTATACTCAGAAACATAACTTTGTTAACGGTCTCCTCAACAAAATTGCGATGGAGCTCAACTCTGAGATTTGATCATACTGGAGTGCTCCCCTTCAATGTCTTGGAGTGTTTTGCTCAGAGGAATTGAATAGGGAAAAAGAGGAACTGCTCGAGATACATAGAAAATAGGTGCAGGAGGAGGCCATTCGGCCCTTTGAGTCAGCACCGCCATTCATTGTGATCACGGCTGATCGTCCCCAATCAATAACCCGTGCCTACCTTCTCCCCATATCCCTTGATTCCACTAGCCCCAAGAGCTCCATCTAACTCTCTCTTAAATCTATTCAGTGATTTGGCCACCATTGCCCTCTGTGGCAATGATTTCCACAAATTCACAACTCTCTGGGTGAAAAAGTTTTTTCTCACCTCAGTCTTAAATGGCCTCCCCTTTATTCTAAGACTGTGGCCCCTGGTTCTGGACTTGCCCAACATTGGGGACATTTTTCCTGCATCTAGCTTGTCCAGTCCTTTTATAATTTTATATGTTTCTAAAAGATCCCCATTATCCTTCTAAACTCTAGTGAATACAAGCTTAGTCTTTTCAATCTTACAATTACAATTTAGTTTATTGTCATTTGAACCTCAAATAAGGTTCAAATGAAATTTGGTTTCTGCAGTCATACAACAAAAAGAAACAATTAACAAGACACACAACCAACATAGTTCACACAAACATCCATCACAGTGAATCTCCTCCTCACTGTGATGGAAGGCAACGTCTTGTCTCTCCCCTGCTCTCCATTCTTCTCTTGAGGTCAAAGCCCCCGGTGGGCGATGGTAAGTCCCATGGCCGTTAAGGCCGCGCCGGGCAATGTAAGGCCCTGCTCCAGGGCTTGATGTTGGAGCCCCCGGCGAGCGCTGGCAAGTCACACGGCCGTTAAAGTCGCACCGGGCGATGTAAGGCCCCGCTCCGGGTCGTTTTCAACCCCCCAATTCGGGCGGGAGAAGTTGCCGTTGCGGGATCTCCGAAAAGCGGTCTCCCACCAGGGACCCGCGAGTTCCCGATGTTATGGTCCACCGGGTCTGCGGCTGGAGCCTCCGAACCTCCGGAGTCTGGTCGCAGCCGCGCGCCACCACAGTTCTCCACGCGCCAAAGCCGGCCAGCTCCACGATGGTAAGTCCGCAGGCTCCGTGACTGGAGCCCCAGGTCGTTCCGGTTGGAGGCCGCTTCACGGTGCTAGGCCCCAACGACAACGGAGACCCGACAGAGAAAAGGTCGGGTCCCCCGTACAGGGAAGAGATTTAAAAGTTTCCCCCCACCCCCACATATACACAGTTAAAAACAATATATAAACCACTACAAACTATACACTCAATGGGACCAAAATGAAAAAAAAGACAAACAGTCTGCAGAGGCCGCTGCAAACGTCAGTCGCGCATCCTCACAATCTTTTCTCATATGACAGTCCCACCAACCCAGGGACCAATCTCGTGAACTTACGCTGCACTGCCTCAATCACAAGGTTGTCCTTCCTTAAATTAGGAGACCAAAACTGTACACAATACTCCAGATGTGGTCTTACCAGAGCCCTATTCAACAGATAAAATGGTGACCACAATTCCACCAAATCCATGCAGCGAATGGAATAAAAGTTTTTCCTGTTATTTTAAATGCCTTGGGGTGGGGAAGGAATGCATGGGAAATTGTGTTATTTGCTTGGGGTCATGAGATATATAGGATGCGGTAGGATATTTGTTCATTGATCACCAGCTCCTGTACTAGCATTGCTAATGTGTGAAGAATGCATACAATTTAAGATGTTGAAAGTTTGTTGTCAATCATCAACACTTCAAGAAATAATGAAGAACAAAGTGAGATAAAGCATTCCAGGATCATACTTGGCTAGGACTCTTGGCACTTTTCTCCTTGTCTTTCACTGGTTTAACTCCTTCCCACTTCTCAGCATTCACATCTGCTTCATTCCATTCAGGCCAGAGAGGATATCGACCTTTCCTGGCTTCAGTAACTCCCCCTGCAACTCCACAGCTCAGGATAAATGAAGCAACACTGCAGAGGAAAGTCACAAAGAGAACAATTGATCTTCAACTAATAGCTTTTAATCAAATCAAATCAGCCGTAAAGAGTAAAAGGTGCAGATTTAAACATTCTTAATTGCACAGATTCTTTAAAAAATGTGATATAAAATAATTTCTCAAAAAAAACCTGCTAGTTGGAGTAAAATGCTGTAAATGTTAAAAGGATTATTTAAGGAACAATCTTTCAGTTGAAAAAAATAATGGAATCAAATAATATTCACATTCTGCTGCTTTTCCATAACATCGCTATAATGTTTTCTTTGTGTGCAGTAAACCATTGTTATAATGGACTATAGAGGACAGATGATGTCTGTTATTGCCAATTGTCCTCTATAACAGAATCAAGGATTACCGAGTAAAAGAGTATAGACAAAGAAACATAGAAAATAGGTGCAGGAGTAGGCCATTCGGCCCTTCGAGCCTGCACTGCCATTTAATATGATCATGGCTGATCATCCAACTCAGTATCCTGTACCTGCCTTCTCTCCATACCCCCTGATCCCATTAGCCACAAGGCCCACATCTAACTCCCTCTTAAATATAGCCAATGAACTGGCCTCAACTACCTTTTGTGGCAGAGAATTCCAGAGACTTACTGTGAGAAAAATGTTTTCCTCATCTCGGTCCTAAAGGAATTCCCCCTTATCCTTAGACTGTGACCCCTTGTTCTGGACCTCCCCAACATCGGGAACAATCTTCCTGCATCTAGCCTGTCCAACCCCTTAAGAATTTTGCAAGTTACTATAAGATCCCCCTTCAGTCTTCTAAATTCTAGCGATTACAAGCTGAGTCTATCCAGTCTTTCCTCATATGAAAGTCCTGACATCCCAGGAATCAGTCTGGTGAACCTTCTCTGTACCCCCTCTCGGCAAGAATGTCTTTCCTCAGATTTGGAGACCAAAACTGTACGCAATACATGTGTGGTCTCACCAAAACCCGGTACAACTGCAGTAGAACCTCCCTGCTCCTATACTCAAATCCTTTCGCTATGAATTCTAACATACCATTTGCTTTTTTCACTGCCTGCTGCACCTGCATGCCTACTTTCAATGATTGGTGTACCATGACACCCAGGCCTCGTTGCATCTCCCCTTTTCCTAATCTGCCACCATTCAGATAATAGTCTACCCTCCTGTTTTTGCCACCAAAGTGGATAACCTCACATTTATCCACATTATACTGCATCTGCCATGCATTTGCCCACTCACCCAGCCTATCCAAGTCACCTTGCAGCCTCCTAGCATCCTCCTCACACCTAACACTACCCCCCAGCTTAGTGTCATCTGCAAACCTGGAGATGTGGCATTCAATTCCCTCGTCCAAATCATTAATATATTGTAAATAGCTGGGGTCCCAGCACTGAGCCTTGCGGTACCCCACTAGTCACTGCCTGCCATTCTGAAAAGGACCCGTTTACTCCTACCCTTTGATTCCTGTCTGCCAGCCAGTTCTCTATCCACATCAATACTGAACCCCCAATACCGTGTGCTTTAAGTTTGTATACAAATTCTTATGTGGGACCTTGTCGAAAGCCTTCTGAAAGTCTAGATATAACACATCCATTGGTTCTCCCTTATCCACTCTACTAGTTACATCCTCGAAAAATTCTATAAGATTCGTCAGACATGATTTACCTTTCGTAAATCCATGCTGACTTTGTCCAATGATTTCACCACTTTCCAAATGTGCTGCTATCCCATCTTTAATAACTGACTCTAGCAGTTTCCCCACTACCAATGTTAGACTAACTGGTCTGTAATTCCCCGTTTTCTCTCTCCCTCTTTTTATTAAAAGTGGGGTTACATTAGCTACCCTCCAATCCTCAGGAACTACTACAGAATCTAAGGAGTTTTGAAAATTTTTCACTAATGCATCCACTATTTCTGTGGCTACTTCCTTGAGTACTCTGGGATGCAGACTATCTGGCCCTGGGGATTTATCGGCCTTTAATCCGTTCAATTTACCCAACACCACTTCCCGGCTAATCTGGATTTCACTCAGTTCCTCCATCTTATTTGACCTCCAGTCCCCTGCGATTTCTGGCAGATTATTTATGTCTTCCTTAGTGAAGACAGAACCAAAGTAGTTATTCAATTGGTCTGCCATGTCCTTGTTCCCCATGATCAATTCACCTGTTTCTGACTGCAAGGGACCTACATTTCTTTTAACTAATCTCTTTCTCTTCACATATCTATAAAAACGTTTGCAGTCAGCTTTTATGATCCCTGCCAGTTTTCTTTCATAATCTATTTTCCCTTTCCTAATTAAGCCCTTTGTCCTCCTCTGCTGGACTCTGAATTTCTCCCAGTCCTCTGGTAGGCTGCTTTTTCTGGCTAATTTGTATGCTTCATCTTTTGTTTTTATACTATCCCTGATTTCCCTTGTTATCCATGGATGCACTACCTTCCCTGATTTATTCTTTTGCCAAACTGGGATGAACAATTGTTGTAGTTCATCCATGTCTTTAAATACCTTGCATTGCACATCCACTGTCAACCCTTTAAGAATCACTTACCAGTCTATCTTGGGGGGGTGTGGAGGGGGGGGTGTGGAGGGGGGTGTGGAGGGGGGTGTGGAGGGGGGGAGGGGTGTGGGGGAGGCTTGGGTGTGGGGGTGTGGGGGAGAGGTGGGAGTTGTGTGGGGCGAGGAGGGGGTGATGCAGGGGAGGAGGGGGGTGGTGTGGGGGAGAGGAGGGGGTGGTGTGGGGGAGAGGGGGGTGTGGGTGAGGGGGGTGTGGGGAGGCTGTGGGGGGGGGGGTGTGTGAGCTCACTCTGAGTTCTACATAAGTGCAGGAGATATCCCCGTGGAACAAAGACTGTTTGATGTAACCAACAAAAAGGCAGGCATAGCTGGGGTGGATTATAGGTGAGAAGGAGTGTGATAGGCAGACATGGTTTCCCTCCATCTGTCATAGATGGGGCCCTCGCACATATTTCCTCTATGTCCCAAAGTTCTGTTCTCGTTCCTCCTCCCCCCATATGCAACAAGGACAGAGTTTCCCTGGTCCTCAACTTTCATTCCACCAGACTTTGCATCCAACACATCATCCTTCGATATTTCGGTCACCTTCAACGAGATCTAACCACTAATCACATCTTCAAGTACTTCAGCTTTGTGCAGAGACTGTTGTCTCGGTAACCCTTTGGTTCACTCATCCCTTCCCACGCAAACCAACCCCTCAGCAGGTACTTTCCCCTGCTACTGCTGTAGGACATGCAACATCTGTCCTTGTATCTCCTCCCTCGCCTCTCCCCAGGGACTCGAGAATCCTGTGAGACAGAGACAGAGGTTCACATGTACCTCCTCAAACCTCATCTACTGCATCCGGTGTACCCGGGCGCCTGTATATCAGCGAGACCAAACGTAGTCTCGGCGACTGTTTCCCTGAACACTTGCGTCGGTCCACCAGGGCCCCTAGTTGCTAACCATTTTAACTCCCCTTCCCATTTCCACACTGACCTTTCTGGCCTGGGCATCCTCCATTGACAGAGTGAGGCCAAACACAAATTGGAGGAGCAGCGCCTCATATTTTGCTTGGGTAGCTTACAACCCAGCGATATAAATGTTCTGTAATTTTGTAATTTGCAGTAACTTCTACACTCCCCTCCACTACTCCTTCACCTCCCTTCCCCCTTCCTCCCTTCCTCCACCCGAGTTGTTTAACCGGTTCCGCAATAATGAATCCCTCTTGATCACACCTTCCCTAACCAACATTTGGCCGATCTGGGAACCACCCTGCCTGAGGTCATCTGTTGCTGACCCCGATTTGTCCTGGTCTTTTCTTCCCGCCATTTTTTCCCTGCATTCCCCCACTTTCAGTCTGAAGAAGGGTCCCAATCCAAAACGTCACCTATCTAATTTCTCTTGAAATGCTACCCGAACCGCTGAGTTACCCCAGCATTTTGTGTCTATTCACCTATCACTTGCCAGGCTTTATCCTGTTCCTCCTCTCTTCCAGAGTTTTTCCCCTCACCATAATCAGTCTGAAGAAGGGTTTCGACCTGAAACACCACTTATCCACGTTCTCCAGTGATGCTGCCTGACCCGCTGAGTTATTCCAGCAATTTGTGTCTTTTTTTGTAAAGCAGCATCTGCAGTTCTTTGTATCTACCTCTTTTTCCTGATCTTTCAGCCATTGTAGACAGCTTCCCTTCATTTACTCTTATCTAAACCCTTGGTGATTTTAACTCATCGCTGTCAAATATTCAATTAGTCTCCCCTTGTCTAAAAGGGTACTCACCAAGTGTCCCAATTTATCCATATGACTGTCATCTCCCATGCCTGGAACCTTTCCAGCAAATCTTTTATACCCACTCTAAATTCTTCATGTTTTCCTTAAAGTACAGTTTACGTAATACATCAGTGGGACAATGAAGGGCATACTTTGTAATTACAGGCCTGTTGGATTAATATCAGTCGTAGAAAAGGTTATCTCTGTAACCTGTACCAATTTCTTCACAGTCTTAGATTGCAACAGAAAACACAAAAATACTCAGGTTAGGCAGCATTTGCAGAGAAAAAAATAATTGTTGACGTAGAGGACTTTTCATCAAACTCCTCATCAGACCTTATAAGGTCAAAGGAATGAAATATTAGTTCTGTTTCTTAATCCACAGAAGCTTACTGAGCTGCGGAGCATTTATTGCGGAGTTCAAACAGCTGCAGTATTTTGCTTCTGGTCCATTTGAATCTGTTGTGCTCCTTTAATTCTAGTCTTGTGTACATTACCATACCTTTGCACTGTTAATGGTAGCTGTGGCCAACTACCCTGGTTCTAGCTTTTGACATTTTCTCCCTAAACTTCTGCATTGCTCGTTCTTTAAGCCACTTCGCAAAACTGCCTTCGTTGATTGAGCTTTTCGTCGACATGTCAGATTCATTTTTTAAATCTGATTCAGCTCAGGAAGTTTGGCATGTCCCCTACAAATCTCACCAACTTCTACAGATGCACCATAGAAAGCATTTTATCAGGATGCATCACAGCTTGGTTTGGGAACAGCTCCATCCAAGACAGCAATAAATTGCAGTGAATTGTGGACACAGTCCAGACCATTATACAAACCAACTTCTATTGAATCCATTTACACCTCACGCTGCTTCGGCAAGGCCAGCAGCATAATTAAGAATGAGTCGCACCCTGGCCATTTTCTCTTCTTCCCTCTCCAATCAGGCAAAAGGTGTAGAGCACAATCAGAGAAGTGGCGAGCTACTCTCTACCTCTTTGGTGACCCTCGGACTTTTCTTGATCGGACTTTGCTGGGTTTACCTCACACTAAATGTTATTCCATGATCATGTATTGATACACTGTAAATGGATTGATTGTAATTATGTATTGTTTTTCCGCTGACTGGATAGCACGCAACAAAAGCTTTCCACTGTACCTCTGTACACGTGACGATAAACAAAATTGACCTGTGAAAAAAAGCATGTGTAAAGTGGATTTACTGCAAGGGAATTTGACAAATGCTGGGAGCTGGAATATCTGAGCATTTGGCCAACAAGATTAAATAGAAATATGACAGTTAAAATCTGATTCTTACACGCAAAAAAATGAATGGCATTCACACACCAGCCTTCCCACCAGGGGTATATTAAGCCTTTGAGTTTCGATCCCTTGATTGTATTATTTCGTCCAGCATATCAACATCTTACATCACCTACAATTCAAACTGCATCAACCTGTGTACAGTTCAAAAGTGCAACAGGAAAATGTCATAATAATTCAACAGCTATTCTAAATAAAGCACAGAGATAGCTGGATGAATCAGATGTGGTTCACTGTTTGAGCTTGTGACAATGCCCCAATGATACTTGGGGCAGTTTCATAAGCTGCCATTTGAAGGGATCAAAAGAGCCACAACTTCTTATTTCCTCCAAATATGTGAACTAACTCATAATCATTTACTCAGGCAGACAGTAATTACCTTTATCACTTCTTCCCACATACATCCTCCCAGCCATCTGCATTTGCACAGTTAGATGCCGCAGTTGTTCAGAAAATTTATGGCCGTTGCTCTTGCCACATAGCTGCAAGTGCTGCGCAATGCATGGAGCTTGGTCGTTGCTGAAATGGATCAACCCTTTTTGCTGAAACTGATTTCTTGCGGAGAATAGAATAAACTGAAATTACTGTAAACCTTTAAAAAACATTTGGCAGCTACATCTGCCTCATTTATGCTGTGGCAAAACACCAGAAGGAAAGCCCCACTAGCTGATGATGATACAATCTGTCAATGGAGCAAAATGCCTTCATGTCAGGGCCACCAGCACACAACAGGGAAATTGCTTGTCTTATCTCAAGGCCTAACCTCAATATGACCTTCAAGGTATTTCTTGGTTTCTATGTGTTTTAAGTCAAATATCACTTTCTCACTCTCACCTCATCAGTCTATTATATGTAATCCTAAGCAAGTCAGAGAGCTGAACAGCCTTTCTCATTGCAGTCTGAATGTTTCAAATGTCATTATGCTTTAACACCTTACAGAGTAACGACAGCAATCCACTTGGCCTGATGTATGATGTTAATGTTTGTGGAAATCATCAATCTTCCATTAATGCATTCTAGACAAAACCACAATTCATCGATACATCCAATAAATTGAGGAGAAACTTCTTGATTCAGCGCAGAAAAAAATGTGAAAAATGTTATCAAATTGTGGTGCTGAAGTAAATAGCCTAGATAAATTTAAGGGGAAGATGGATAAACAAAGATTGAATGGAACAGAAGGATGGAACGGCAGAGTGTGATGAAACAGGACGAGACAAGCATAAGTGGATCATAAACACTGACAGAGACATCTCGCGCCAAATAGCCCCTACCCATGCTGTAAATACAATACAGTTTAATTTAGCATGCTGCCCAGGTTCGAAATATCTTTGGATTTGCTCTTGTGGTTTATTGACCTAAGCAAAAATTATCTCTGAAATATCAGTCTCTTGTTCATATGTGCAGGAGGGTAAATGACATGCTGATTTATGGGTTGGGAAGCAGAAAACAGAATGGGAATAAAGAGAAATGTACATCAGTATTGCAGCACGGTGGCACAATGGTAGAGTTCCTGCCCCACAGCGCCAGAGAGCCATGTTCGATCCTGACTACAGGTGCTACCCGTGACTGCATGGATTTTCCCCAGGAGCTCCGGTTTCCTCCCACACTCCAAAGACGTACACGTTTGTAGGTCTGTAATTATAGGGTTTTCATTAGCTTTGGTAAAGTTTGTAAATTATCCATGGTATGTAGGATAGTGCTAGTGTACAGGAATTGCTGGTCGGCGCGGATTTGGTGGGCTTAAGGGCATCTCTAAACTAAACTAAAACAAAGTGAAGAATGTGGGAAGTGGTGGTAAGTGAGATATGTTCACTGTGGACATCAATGACTTGAATGAAGGAATAGAGAACAGTGATATCAAAACTTGTAGATTATATTAGGAGGCAGACTGTGGAAGGGAAGTGAAAGGATGAAAACATGGTAGATGGAGTTCAATGTGAGGAGATGCACATCCAAAAAAACATCCAAATGTTTCATCTGAAGAAGTCAGATTAAACATTTTATTAACTGGAAATTAAAGAGGCAATTTAACTAAGGTAATGTATTTGAGTAAGGCGAGTCTGATTCAGTTGTGTAGATTTGTGAAATATCACCTTTTGGAAGAAAAAACAGAGCTACAAAGTATTTCTGCAAAGGAAAACATATTATTGCACAAGTTTTAATAAGAATCTGAAACTCATTCTTTAAAAAGTTATTGTTATTAAATCAATTGAAACTTTCAAGATCAGGCTCACTGGATAGTTTAGTTAAGTAAACTCATCAAGCAACAGTGAACAAATGGAGGGTAAATGCGATGGCAGACCTGAATAATAAAATATGCTGAAGGAACTAAATGGAACAATTCACTATTTTCTCTGTGTCCTTGGAACAGTGGCCTCAGTAACATAGATCATGTTTGAGAGACATCATTCAAAGTATATTTGTCAACTGCAATGATTTAAGGAGGGCTTGACGAGTGAGTCAGACGGGGGAGCTGTTCGATGAGGAGGATAGTGAGTCGTCACGCGCCTGGGGCAGGGGTTTTTCTGGCCAAGGAAGGACAGGGGGGAGGGGGTGGCAAGAAGGGATGGGGAAGGCCACTGAGAAGTATCGGGCGGGTACTGGGAGGAGGAAGGGGGTTTGGGAAGATGAGTGGAGAAGAAAAGGAGATGAGGTTCAAGGAGGGGCAAGGGATAAGGTGGGTCAAGGCAACTTGAATGCCCAGGAATGAAGGAGATTATAAAAAGTAGTGGACACCACCCAGTTCATCACTGGTATTGACATTCCCCCATAGTAGAATTCTATGAGAAGCTCGGCTTGATAAAAAGGCAGTCAACACCACCACCTGGCCATGCTCTCATTTCACTCCCACAATGGGGAAGAAGGTACAGGAGTGAGAACACCATGCCCAACATGTTCAACAATAGCTTATTCTCAACAATCATCAGGCCCTTGAACGTTACACATCACTAACTGATGAACTATACTGTCTTGGGTTGCCCTAAGGATTTCAAACTTTTTTCTCAGACCGAAGCAGGGCCCTGACCTGAAATTATACCTATCCACATTCCCCAAAGATGCTACCCAACCTGCTGAGTTACTCCAGCACTGTGTGTCATTTTTTTCCTACCTATCCATAATACAGCTCCACCACAGATCTTCCGGCAACTGGTAATCCGGCACCTCCTTTAATCAGACAAAATTATGGGTGCGCACTTGAAAGTCCCCCCACAAGTCCCTACAAAAATGTGGCTCCCAAGCCGGGTGAAGCAGCTGATCTCAACCTCATCAAGACTTCCGTGCCGATCGGCAGGTTAAATTTGACCCTTGCAGCCCGGGCTCTGGTACTCTGGCCTGGCTGGAGCCGGCAGATCCGTTCCCACAGCTAATCTCTGAGACTGACTTTACGGGATGGTATCCAGTACCGTTGGACTCCTCTCAGATGCCGTGACCACTGTTGATATGGTAAAACAGATAATCCAGAAAAGTTCTGGAACCAAGGATGCCAGAAAACTGTCAGTGGACCTGTACCACTTTTAGAAAGCTAAGTACTTGTACTACTGGATCCCTCTGCTCTACCACCCTCCCCAGGGCCCTACCATTCACTTTGAAGCTCATAACCTGGTTTGACTTCCCAAATGCAACACCTCATACTTATTTGTATTAAACTCCATTTCCCATTCATTGGCTTGCCCAGCTGATCACGATCCTGCTGTAATTCTTGATAGCCACTTCATGTCTACGATATCACTTACTTTTAAGTCATTTGCAATCTTATGATTCATGCCGTGTACTTTTTCATCCAATTAATTAATTAATTTTGATGACAAACAGTAATGCAACAAGCACCTGATCCCCTAGTTACAGGCCTCCAGTCCGAGAAACAACCTTCCATCACCAGCATGTTTCCTACCAGAAACCAATTCTATATCCAGTTAGCTAATGCTTTCTGGATCTCATGCGATCTAATCTTCTGGAGCAGCTTATCACGTGGAACATAATCAAAGGCCTTGCTGAACTCCATGTACGTTACATCTACAACCCTGCTCCCATCAACCTTCTTCAAATCAAACTCAATGAAATTCATGAGACACAATCTCACATGCACAAAACATGGGGCAGGGGAGGGTAGCGGATGGTAGGGGAGGGCTGGGGAGTGCATGATAGGGGAGAGCAGGTAAGGGTTGGACAGGGTAAAGGCCCTGTCTCACGGTGCGAGTTGACCCACGAGTGACCCAGAGTGACAGACTCGTGGTTGTGTACGATATTCCAAGTTGATGTTCAAGTGTTTGGGGCGAGTTCCCACGGGTATGGTAAGTTTGCCGTTTACTTGTACTTTCTGCGATGTTCCGAGTTCGTCTCCAGAGTTACCAAGTTCCCCTCCCGTTTGCTCTTGAGTTACTCTCCCGCTCAGGGCGTGTGTTGTTGCTGCAGTCCGGGATTCGCATTTAAAGCACTCGGTTATCTTCAACAGTTCAGGCGAGGACGGGTTTGGAGGGGGGGGGGGGGCGAGGGATGGTGGAATTGGGAGAAGGCAAAGACTGTGGGTGGGGAGGAGTGAGAGGGGGGCTAGGAACGGCATCTGCGAAACGGGTAGTCAACCTTAGGGTCCCGGCCCGAAACATCCCTATACATTTTATGATTTCCCTCCAAAGATGCAGTCTCCCGTGATTTGTTTGCACAACTCTCTCCCCTCTCTCTCCCAACATTGGGGGGGGGGGGGGACGACAAGATAGTTTAAACGGACCTTACCCCCACTTCATGCTTCTGTTGCGCATAATTCAGCAGTAAAACCTCTCTTCCCCTTACCCAGCGACGCCCGATTCCTCGCACCCCCACAAGTTCACATCGACGAGGGAAGAATGAGCGGGGAGTCTGAAGAAGGGTACCGACCCGAAACATCACCCATTCCTTCTCTCCAGAGGCGATGCCTGTCCCGCTGAGTTACTCCAGCATGTTTGTGTCTATCGTCGGTGTAAACCAGCATCTGCAGATCCTTCCTACACACGGACAGTGAAGTGCCTCGGCCAAATTAGGAACATTAGGATTCTCTGATATGAAGGTAGTCTGGTTTGCGTTTCTTACACTTGATCATATCCGAAACTAAAGTATAGATAGACACAAAATGCTGGAGTAACTCGGCAGGACAGGCCGCATCTCTGGAGAGAAGGAATGGGTGGCGTTTTGGGTAAGTCTGAAGAAGGGTCTTGACTCCATTCCTTCTCTCCAGAGATGCTGCCTGGTCCGCTGAGTTACTCCAGCATTTTGTGTCTATTAAAGAGTTCCCACGGTAAACGCACGAATCACTAAACTTAACGCACGGGCCACTACGATATAACTCTGAGTTTAAATGTTTCAATTTTAAACTTGACCACGAAATTTGACTTGTGGAAAAAGTCAAACATGTTTGACTTTTTTCACGAGTTCACAAGTTTCACAGGTACCTGCCGTTAGCGCCACGAGTGGACAAGTTGATCGCGCGAGTTCCGACGTTCCCGCTACGTTGGCTGTACGTGATCACCACGAGTGAAAACTCGGGTCACTCGTGGGCCAACTCGCACCGTGAGACAGCGGTTTTAGGGAGGCAGGGGATGGTAAGAGAGGGCAGGGAAGAGTAGGGGAGAGTAGGGGAGGGCAGAGTTGGGTAGGTGAGGGTAGGACAGAGTCAGGGATGGCAGTGAAGAGCAGGGGAGGGGAGGGCATAGTAATGTGGAGGAGGGGAGGGTATGGGGCAATGGAGGTGAGGGTAAGGGAGGGCAGGGGTTTGGAGGGCAAAAGTTGGGAAGGGCAAAGTAGGAGAGGGCTGAGTAGGGGAGAGCAAAGTAGGGGAGGACAGGGTTGGGTAGGGATGGAGGGGGGCAGGGTTGGAGGGGAGGGTAGAGCAGGAGAAGGGAGGGGAGTGCAGGGTAGGGCAAGGAAGGGGAGAACGGGGTTGGGTAGGGGAGGGCAGAGGAGGGGAGTGGGATGGTTTGTGGTGCCGAGGCGAATCCACACTTACCCGCTATAAACAGGGGACGGACTGGTCTTCAGGACCGAGTCCCGCTTTTTGCCGCCTTTCGACATTTTGTTACTGCGGCGATCTGCCGTTACCCGGCAACGGGACGCGGCCGCACGGCGATCCCGCAGGGTCCTAGCGCCGGTCCGCGGAATGAGCGGCTCACGCCCGACTGTTCAAGTGCAGGAAGGAACTGCAGCAGATACAGCGAGACAGATAAAGCTGGAGCTACTCAGCGGGTCAGGCAGCATCCCTGGAGAACATGAATAGGTGACGTTTCGGGTGGAGACCCTTCTTCAGACTGAGAGTGATGGGGAAAGGGAAACGAGAGATATGGGCGGTGATATAGAGAGGTGTAGAACAAATGAATGAAATATATGCAAAAAAAAGTAACGATGATGAAGTGAACAGGGCATTTTTAGCTTTGACTTTTTGTGTCTCTCTTCGGGATTAGGTGCATCACAACCCGACGTATAAGTATAAGGTGTAGGAAGAAACTGCAAACACTGGTTTATACCGAAGATAGACATCAAATTCTGGAGCAACTCAGAAGTAACTCATTGAAACGTACCGAATCGTGAAAGGTTTGGATAGTGGGCGTGGAGGGGATGTTTCCACTCGTGGGAAAGTCCAGGACTGGAGGTCATAGCCTCGGAATTAAAGGATGTTCTTTTAGGAAGGAGATGAGGGATTTCTTTGGTCAGAGGGTGGTGAATCTGTGGAATTCTTTGCCACAGAAGGCTGTGGAGGCCAAGTCAATTAATATTTTTCAGGCAGAGATAGATAGATTCTTGATTAATACAGGTGTCAGAGGTTATGAGGAGAAGGCAGCAGAATGGGGTTGGGAGGGAGAGATAGATCAGCCATGATTGATGGCAGGTTGGACTCGATGGGCCGAATGGCCCAATTCTACTCCTATCACTTATGACCTTATGCTGCAAACCGGCTGTGTTACTCCAGCTCTTTATTTTGGTTATTTTCGTGAACCAGCATCTGCAGTTCCTTGTGTCCACATCCTGGCGAATCTTCTCTGTATTCTCTCCAGCACAATTACACATTTCCTATAGTGTGATGACCAGAACTGCACACAATGTTCCAAGTGTGACTTAACCAGTGGTTCAGTAAAGTCGCTAATTGTGTGTGTGGTTCCAAAAATGAATTTGGGATCCCGCTATAAAGGATAATCACATTTTAGGGTTAGAGGCAATATCAAGATCTGGTAAAGACTGTGAAAGCTACAATTTTGCAATATCAAGTCAATCTTTAGGATCTCTGTGAAAAAGTGGAAAGACACAGGGTGGAATATGGACAATGCTTGATTCTTTTTCCCAATATGGCTAAATAATAATAATAATAATAATAATAATTTATTTTATTGTCATTACACATAAGTGCAACGAGATTT
This sequence comes from Raja brachyura, assembly GCA_963514005.1. The sequence continues at coordinate 15,822,734 of OY740788.1, forward strand.
GGTTTACAACTTCCATCCGGTGTCATGACTTAACCAACTAATAAAATTTAGGTTTAGATTACCCGAGAACAAAGTTTGTAAAACGAACATTACAACAGTAAAACAGTCAAAACAGACTAAAGTACAGATGGGGCTGTGCAACATGACCTTCCGAGGGAGACAGTCCATGGGGGTGGGGGGCACTCAGCAGGGCCGGTTCAGAGCCGCTATAGCTCTAAGAATGAAGCTGTTCCTGAGTCTGGAGGTGTGGGTGTAGAGGCCTTGTAACATCTGCTGGAAGAGAGTAGTTCGAACAGTCCATTACAAGGGTGCGAGGAGTCTTTATGGATGCTGACGGCCTTCCTGAGGCACCGTGTGTGGTAGATGCCCTCCAAGGCTGGTAGCGGTGTCCCAATAGTCTGTTGCACTCTGTTGACGACGCGCTAAAGAGCACTCCTCTCCGCCTCCGTGAAGCTGAGATACCACACAGTGACGCCAAACGTTAGTATGCTTTCTGTCGTGCAGCAGTAGAAGGTCGTCAGCAGCTGTTGGGGCAGACTAGTCCATTTCAATGTTCTTAGGAAGAACAGTCGTTGCTGTGCCTTTTTGACCAGCGCAGCGGTGTTGGTGGACCATGTGAGGTCCTCTGAGATGTGAGTGCCCAGAAACTTGAAGCTGGACACTCTCTCCACACTGTCCCCGTAGATGGAGATTGGGGCGTATTCCCCATTCTGTTACCTCCTGAACTCGATAATCAGCTCCTTGGTCTTGGAGGTGCTTAGTGACAAGTTGTTCCGTGACAAGTTGTCCGCCAGGTTCTGCACCTCCGCTCTGTATTTTGTTTTGTCACCGTTGGTGATCAGCCCGATCATCGTCGGCAAACTTGACAATGGTGTTGGTGTCGAATGCAGGGACACAGTCATGAGTGAAGAGGGAGTAGAGCATGGGGCTCAGTACACAGCCCTGTGGTGTGCCGGTGCTCAGGGTGATAGTGGAGGACAGGTGCGGCCCCAGTCTCACTGCCTGCGGTCGCTCCGTCAAAAAATTCAGGATCCAATCGCATATCGGTGAGCTGAGGCCTAGCAGAGATGGCATCCTCTGTGGATCTATTTGCCCTGTATGCAAATTGATGGGGGTCCAATGAGGTAGGGATGCTGGGTTTGATGTGGGAGAGGACCAGCCTTTCAAAGCACTTCATTGATATTGGAGTTAGGGCAACCGGGCAGTAGTCATTCAGGTTGGTGACTTTAGAATTTTTCGGCACCGGCACTATGGTAGCTGTCTTCAGGCAGTTGGGGACCGTTGCCAGAGATAGAGACAGGTTAAATATCCTCGTAAATACCTCCGCCAGCTGCACAGCTCAGTCCTTTAGTACCCTACCCTGGACTCCATCCAGGCCTGCAGACTTGCGTGCATTAATCCTACGCAGAGCGCACTGTATCTCCTGGGTGCCCAGTGTTAAGGCCTGTCCCTCCGCCATGGCCGGGGTTATTCCTCTCCTGGTGGTGTTGCTAGTTTCTGGCAACACCACCAGTCGTTGCCAAAGGTGTTTAACTCATTGGCCAGTGTGATATCACTGTGGGGGCAGGCGGGCCTGCTCTTGTAGTCAGTGATGTCCCTGACACCCTGACACATGCTTCTGGTGTCCGCGGTGTTGAAGTGGTCTTCCACCCTTTTTTATACTTTTGTTCAGGTTCGACCTGGCAGCACTGTAGGCAGAAGTGTCCCTGGATTTAAAGGCAATGTTGCGTGCCCTTAGCAGATTCTGAACCTCCTTGTTCATCCACAGTTTCCGGTTTGGGAACATCTTTATTTGCTTGGCCACTGTGATCGTCTCCACACAGCAGTTGATGTAGGAGAGCACAGTGGATGCATACTCCTCCAAGTCTGCCTCTGTACCACTGGTAGCCTCTTGTGCAAACAGGTCCCAGTCGGTGCGATCAAAGCAGTCCTGGAGTTGTAGGGTGGCGTCCTAGGGCCATATTTTGATTGTCTTTATTGCAGGTTTGGTCTGATGGGTTTGTATGCAGGCAGTAGAAACAGTGAGAGGTGATCGGATTTTCCCAGGGATGGGCAGGGGAGAGCTCTGTATGCGTCCTTGATGCTGGTGTACACTTTATCCAGCGTGTTTGAGCCCCTGGTAGAGCACTGCACATGCGGGTGGAATTTGCAGAGTGCAGCTCGTAGGTCGACCTGGTTAAAGTCCCCTGCAACAATGAAGGCACCGTCGGGGTGAGCATCCTGCTGCTTGCTGATGGCCGAGTGCAGCTATGCTAGCGCTAGGTTAGCATTAGCCTGTGGTGGGATGTATATGGCCATGATGATAACCACAGTAAACTCCCGAGACAGGTAAAATGGCCTACATTTAAGTAGTATGTATTCCAGGTCTGGGGAACCTGGAATCTCTCCAAAGGTCTCTAATCTTTTCCCTTCGGTCAAATGTGATTGCTGTTCTCTTTATCTGCTGAAGATATTTTTTTGTTGATGTTATCTCATTCCCTGAATTAAGGGTCAAGTATACAGTTGAAAATAATTATAATGAATCATCTATGTTATTTACTATTAAATTTAGAAAATGTGTGAACACCCACATTCGAGAATCAAGAGCGTATAATTGTCATATGTACCAAGAACAGAACAATAAATTTCGAATTTGCTGCAGCTCTATAGGCCCATTAACGCACCAACATTACAAATAAATATACAATCATTTAAAATACAATAAAGTAATGAGTAGGAGTAATAGGTAACCAGAGCATAATAGTGCAAAATCAAAGTACGTAGTGCAACCAAAAACAGAGTCCATAATACTGTTGCAGAAATACTGCCTCGGACATTAGTGGCGAGAGCCAGTTGGTTTGCGCAAGTTTTAAGAATGCGTGAGGAACAACATCAGGCCCAAATGCTGGTAAAGGATCTTCTGGCATTAACCTAGGTGACTGAGATCACACTGTTGTTGGCGGCTATTGGATCTGAGAAGATAAATCAATGCTCTCCGGTGGAAGCAAGCATAGAGAGCATTGAACCCACATGGGTGTGATACATTGCTGTCACTTGATCTATTACTTGGTTTTCCCTCATGGATTATAAGCTCTGCCACAGCTGCCAAATATCCATCTGATCCTCCAGTTTAACTAAAAGTGTCTCTTCGCTTTCCTGATGGCCTTATTGAGGTCGTACCCGGGCTTCTTATATGACCTGGTATCACCGGACAAATGCCCAAGATCTGGTCCCCAGTAGATTGCAGACCCCTTGTTCATCTGGTTAGGAAACACTCAGATGGTCTTTACTCATGGACATGAAATCTGGTTTTCTTAAACTGTAGGAATGCTTTTTAACCTTTTGAGTGTTTACAGCATTTTCTGTTTTTATTCCTATCTGCAGCGGTTATGACTTGAGCTACAAAGCTGGCAACGTTTCCAACAATGCTGATGCAAGTATGATTATAATACTGGCATCTACAGTATGCAGCAAACCATTTTTTCCAGAAATGTCCTGTTCTCCAGGACGTATCCCGTTAAGCTAATTATAGCCAATCAATCAATTGTGGCGGTCCCTGGTGGTTAGCCACGTGTGGTGCGAACACTCGGCTCTAGGGGTTGGGTCACGTGACTTGGTTTGGCAGTTGGAATCCGAAGGATTGTCAGTTGGAATTCAAAGGATCACAGCCGACGGCACCCGCTACTTCTATGTCATTGGCGCACTTGACCAGGAGACGGACGGTCAGTCGGTTGGTGCCTTACTTGCACGAGCCGCCAGTGGCCAACAAATACGAAGGCCTCAAGGCGCTGCTTCTCCGCACTTTCGGGCTCAGCCGCCTGGAGTAAGCGGCGCGGATCCTCCACATGTGCGGGCTCGGCAACCGTAAGCCATCGGCCCACATGAGCGAAATGCTCACGCTCATGGATGGCCACCGGCCGTGCCTGTTTTTTGTGTACGCTTTCCTAGAGCAGTTGCCCGACGACATCGTCTGCTCCTCTCAGGGGTGAGTTTCGATAACCCCGATAGCAGCTAGTAGAATGCGCAGATGAGCTGTGGCTGCCCAGGCGATCAGGTGTCGAGCGAACATCCTTGGAAGGCACAGCGACCTAGGGCCAGGCCCACCGGGGTGCCTCGCATCTTCTGACGGTGGTGGACCATTTCTGCTCATGGACACTTCTGCCCTGTCGTGTCCTCGCGGCCCACTGGATTGCCCATTTCGTGGTGCTGCTGGACATTTCCTCGGACCAGGGTGCGCAGTTCACGTCTGAGCTGTGGTCCGCCATGGCTCGCTTGTTGGGGACACAGCTTCACCACATGATGGCGCATCATCCCCAGTCTAATACGTTGGTGGAGCGGTTCCACCGCCATCTCATGGCCTCTTTGAAGGCACGCCTCACTTTTGTTTTGGACATGAGTGGTTGGCGGGAGACTATGTCTGTGGCTTGTTTGAAGTCGGCCTATTTGGACTTATTGAGCCAGTGCAGGTGGCCCAGCCTTGTCGTCCGCCATCCTGGTTGCATTCGTACTAGGCATGTCCCCAGTGCGTGGGGATGTATGCACGAGGTCCATCCGCCTTGTTCAACTTCCCTTTTGGTTCCGTGACGTGATGTCTAATTATTATCAATAGTGCTATCAAAAGGCACTTGCTCTCCAATAATATACTAATTGAAACCCGGTTTAGATTTCAACACTTAGCTGCCAAACTCATAACAGCATTAATTTTAAATGTGGACCAAAGAGCTGTAGAATTGAGGTATGAGTGATATTGTGATAGCTTTTGACTGAGTGCGGTACTAGGGAACCCTTACAAAAGTAATGGAACCATGGAAAATACACTTGTGGTTGGAGTCAAACCTCACCCAAAAGGAATATGTAGGAAGAAACTGCAGATGCCTGGTTACTCCAGGATTTTATGTCTTTCTCACCCAAAGGAAGATGGTTGCGACTGAAGGTTTATCACCCCAAGCCCAGGACATTTCTACAGCAGTTCCTGTGGACTGTAGCTAGTCTCAACCATCTTCAGGTTCTTGAATGATGACCTTCTTTCCATCTTGAGGTCAAATGTGGGAATGTTTGTTGATGATTGCACAATGTTCAAATCCATTCATGGTTGCTCAGCATGCATACAACAAGCCATAGAAAATATGGATTGATAAGTGGCAAATAAGAGAAAGTCCAGCCAGCTAATCATTACTATTACCTGTGTCCCAATCAATATTCTGGGAGCCACCATTAACCAAACACTCAACAATAAGCGACAGACTGAGCATCATGCAGCCAGTGATTCATCTCCCAAAGTACAGCCTTTTCACTATGTATACACTGTGTATCTACAAGGTACAAGTCATGATTGGCATTACTAGATTGGCACTCCATCCAACAATCGAAACATTCAATCCTTCCACCCTGGCATATCGTGGCTGTATAGCATACCATCTACAAAATGCACTATGGTTACTCATCTACACTGCTCCTGCACTACCTGCCAAATCCCTTGTACCAAAGACAGCAGGTGCATGTGGCCACCACGATCCGAGGTTCCCCTTCCTATGGAGAAATGTCAGCTGTTGCATTTTCGGAAGTGTAACATGTGCTGGACCCACACAGTGAATGGTAGGGCTTGGGGGAATGTTGAACAGCAGAAGGATCTAGGAGCGCAGGTGCATGGTTCCTTTTAGGTAGTTGCAGGTAGATAGGTTGGGCAAAATGGCAATTTGCACATTGGCCTTCATCAGTCAGAGTACTGGGTACAGAGAATAGCCACAAAATGTGAAAACAGGACCAAGGGAATGGAGATCAAGGAAAATGTAGAATATATCATAGTTAGTTGGGAGGAGATAACAAAACAGAGATAAAATGTAGTCGGAGACAGTAAGACTGGTCAGAGAACTATAGGTCATGTTGCAGTTGTATAGGATGTTGGTGAGTTCGCACTTTAGAGTCTGAAGAAGGGTCTCGACCCGAAACGTCACCTATCTCCTTCGCTCCTTAGATGCTGCTGCACCCGCTGAGTTTCTCCAGCCTTTTGTGTTCCCTCGCACTTTAGAGCATTGTGTTCACTTCTGGGCACCATGTTTTCAGAAAGATGCTGTCAAGCTGGAAAGGGTACAGAGAAGATTTACAAGGATTTTGCCAAGGCTAGAGGGTCTGAGCTGTAGGGAGAGGTTGAGTAGGCTGGGACTCTATTCCTTGGAGCGCAGAAGGATGAGGGGTAATCTTATTGTGGTGTATAAAATCATGAGAGGAATAGATCGGGTAGATGCACAGACTCTCTTGCCAAGAGTAGGGGAATCAAAGACTGGAGGACATGGGTTCAAGGTGACGGGGAAAAGATTTAATAGGAATCGGAGGTGTCACTTTTTCACACCAAGGGTGGTGGATGTATGGAACAAGCTGACAGAGGAGGTAGTTGAGGCTGGGACTACCCCAACATTTAAGAAACTGTTAGACAGGTACCTGGATAGGACAGGTTTGGAGGGATATGGACCAAAAACGGGCTGGTGGGATTAGTTAAGCTGGAATATGTTGGCCGGTGTGGTCACATTGGGTCAAAGAGCCTGTTTCCACAATGTATGACTGAGTAAATTATCTTGGTCTCCAATGAGTCTTACAAATTTCTCCAGATACAACATAGAAATCATACGTTTCAACAAGGTTGTATCACAGCTTGGCTTAGGAACAGCTCTGCACAAAATTGCAAGAACATGCGGAGTTGTGGATGAAGCCCAGTCCATCACACAGATCACTCCCCATCAAGAGTCAATAGTGTTTTATTGTCATATGTCCCAGATAGGACAATTAAATTCTTAATTGCTGCAGCACAACAGAATATGTAAACATACTACATAACAGGAGAAGGAAAAAAATTCAGTGTGTGTATACACATGCACACATACTCAATAAATAACAAATATAGTTCAATAATAATAATAAGTCTGTTGCAGTTCAGAGCTTATTTCTTGTCGTGTTTAATGACCTGATGGCTGTAGGGAAGAAACTGTTCCTGAACGTTACGGTTGTCAGGCGTGATGTTACAGTTGTCAGTGTGTGGCCAGGATGATGTGGGTCTTTGATGATGGTGGCTGCCTTTTAGAGGCAGTGACTTTGATAGATCCATTCAATGGTGGGGAGGTCAAAGCCAGTGATGGACTGGGCAGTGGTCACAACTTTTTGCAGTCTTTTCCGCTCCTGGACGTTCAAGTTGTCGAACCAGGCCACGATGCAACCAGTCAGTATGCTCTCTACTCTGCACTGTAGAAGTTCAAGAGAATCCTCTTTGACATGCAGAATCTCCGTAATCTCAGTAAGTAGAGGCGCTGATGTGCCTTCTTTATAATTGCATCAGTGTGCTGGATCCAGGAAAGATCATCAGAAATATGCACGCCCAGGAATTTGAAGTTTTTGACCCTCTCCACCATCTTTCCATTGATGTAAACAGGATTGTGGGTCCTCATCCTTCCCCTACCAAAGTCCACAATCAGTTCCTTGGTTTTACTGATGTTGAGAACCAGGTTGTTGTGCTGGCACCATTTGGTCAATCGGTCAATCTCACGTCTGTACTCTGACTCATCACCATGTGTGATTCGTCCAAAAACAGTGGTGCCATCGGCTAACTTGATGATGGCGTTCACAGTACGTCCGGCTACGCAGTCATGGGTATAGAGTGAGTAAAGCAGGGGGTTTACTTGATTGATTCTATCAGCACTTCATGCTGCCTTTGAAGAGCAGCCAACAAAATCGAATACTTGGCCCATGCCCATGTCATTCCTTTTTCTCCCCACTATGGGGCAGTATATACAGAAACTTGAATGTGTGCACCACTAGACTCGGGAACAGCATCTTTCCCGCTGTGATGAGGCTTCTGAATGGTCCTTGCATAAGATACTCTCCGATTCTCCTCTACCCCATTGCATTACAACAATGAGACCTATAGTCTGCAGTCAGTATCTTTCCCTTTGCTCTACGTACTTACTACATACGTACTTGAGTTTGGCTTGATTATATTTTATGTACAGCGTTATGATCTGTTTGAATAGCATGCAAATCAAAGCTTTTCACTGTACTTCAGTGCAGATGACAATAATAAACCTAAACTGCACAGCTGACAAGGAAGTTTGTCCCTATTCCTTCATTATTGCTGGGGCTAAGTCCTGAAACTCCAAAACCAACAGTACTGTGGGATGACCTTCATCATAAGGACTGCAGCAGTTCAAGGCAACAAGTCATCACCCCTTTCTCAAGGGCAATTAGTGAGTGTAATTAATAATGATTTTGCCCGCATTCCAAAAACAAGATAAATTACTCCAAAGACGTGTAGTTTTGTAGGTTAATTGGCTTGGTATAAGTGTAAATTGTCTCTCGTGTGTGTAGGAAGTGTTAATGTGCGGGGATCGCTGGTTGGCATGGACTTGGTGTGCCGAAGGGCCTGTTTCCCCGCTGTATCTCTAAACTAAATTAATAAAAATTGTTAACAAGTTCCACAATTTTGACCCAGTCACAATAAAGGATATGAATATATTGTTACCTCAATAGTGTGTGACGGTTAGAAAGTTGCAGGTAATTACCTTTTTTTGTGTGTTAATCAGAGATGTCTTAGAATGCAGACACAAAATGCTGGAGAAACTCAGGAGGTGAGGCAGCATCTATGGAGAGAATGAATTGGCAATGTTTCCGGTCGAGAGCCTTCTTCAGACTGATCTTAGAATGTGCTTGACTGCCAATATTTAAAATGAAATACATTGGAGATTTTAATCTTCAATTTGTAAATTGTTTCAAAACCATTTTCAATTTCACAGTGAATGAGGGAATTTATCCTTCTGCCTCAGCAAAAAAAATAACTACCATATGTTACAAAATTCAGTAATAGAAAATGTTCATTCTCAAATGACACTGCTCATATTTCAGCTCTATCAGATAAACATGTCCATGATTTAATAATTTCAGACAAACCAAACGCAGGAGGATAAAAACTTTAATGTTATCAAAAAAGACACGAGGAGTATTACAATTGCTTTAATTTTCATATTACTTTTAATGCAGCAAAATATCCCAAGGCACTTCATTGGAGTGTTACCAAACCCAAATTAGCAAATCCCCACTTGTTGCAAGTAGGGCAAATAACCAAAGGCTTGGTCAAAGAGGTAGGATGAAAGGAGTGTGGTGAATGAGAAGAGACAGGAGACGCAGATACTTAAGATTGATTTTCTAGAGAATGGTGTCGTGGTAGCCGAAGGCATGGCCAAAAATAGTGGAGCAATCAAATTCATGGAAGAGCAGGAACCAGGAATTAGAGAACAGATATCTTTAAGAGTTAAAGCGCCGGGGGAAGATTACAGATTTAGGAAGGGGCACAGCCATGGAGAGATTAGGATTATAAATTCAAAGTATTTCTGAACTAGGAAACAATTTAACTCGCCAAACCTAGAAGCAATGGACAAATAGGAGTTCTTGTTAATTAGATCATAAGCAGCAGAACACAGGAGGCAGGATAAGAGTGAATTGGAATTGATGTATAAAAAGGTATGTCTGAGGATTTCAGCAGCAGTAAGCGAGCTGAGGCAGGGCTGGAATCCATCAATGTTATAAAGGTGGAAGCAGAGTATTAGTGCAGAATTGTGGTCTGAAGCTCATCTTAAAAGTAAATTATGGCCCAAAGATCTTGAGCTGTCATGATATTTTTGATCAGGGACAGGGGTGCAGATGAAGGCTACACAATGTGACAGGTTTGTGACAACAAGTGAAGATAATCACATTAATATTCACAATATTTAGCATTCTAGCTTGATGGTGCAGTGGCTATTTAAAATACAAGGTATTGTTTCTACAGTTAGTTAGAATAAATTACTACTCATCCAGTGCTGGGTGTTAAAACAACAATCTGACAAATTAGAGAAATGGAGGAGTCAAGAGAGGTGATGGTGAAGTAGAGTTGAGTGTCATTGGTTTAAGTGTAAACGGTGAGGCTACATTCTCAGATCATATTTAAAAATACAATTATCAATCACCCATAGTATTGTACATTAGATCACATGAAGACTTGAAGAAGGATCAGAGGAGGCAAGAGATATTACAATCAAGTTAGTCTCTATCCGGGATTCAAGAACGTAATTCTGACTGAGTCCTCAGTACAGTTCTGAGGAAAATGATTGCATGAATGAGGAAGACGACTTGCATTTGCACAGCACCTTTCAAATCCCTTTCGGGATATTTCAAATTGTTTTACAGTAAATTTGAATTGTATTCAGTGTTTCATTGTAAGGGTAACAGCCTCTTTGCACATACCAAATAATTATCAGCTGGAGAATAACACTGGGAAGGTGTTAAAACATTGTTATTTGCCCCGCCATGTTGCCATTTGGAGGTTTTCATTATTTTCATCATGTGAAAGAGGACAGTGGTGCATTTGGCAGTCAGGAGGGTGGTGACTTGTGGAAGAGTTTGCAGCACTAGAGTTTCTATGCACTTGCTGTTTTTATCTTTCTAGACGGTTAGGACTACTGGTGAAACCTGTGCGTTTGCAGAAACCTGTCCAAGACTTCTGTAAGGGCAAAGGTAATAAAAACAACTAAATACTTTTTGGCATAAATGTCAGTTACTGGAATCTGTTCAGGATAGAATCATTGAATATTTTGCAATGGCCATTAAATGGATTTATAATCTGAACTTATGTCAAATGATCCTTGTCACTGCTGAGAAATACCATAAATTCATGTGATAAGGGGCTGAATTAGGCCATTCGGCCCATCAAGTCTACTCCGCCATTCAATCATGGCTGATCTATCTTTCCCTCTCAACCCATTCCTCTGCCTTCTCTCCATAATCCCTGACACACGTATTAATCAAGAATCTATCTATGAAAAATATCCATTTACTTGGCCTCTAAAGCTTTCTGTGGCAAATGTTGGGAATATCTGTGGGTTGGTTTACACACATCACCAAAAGACAGTTAATTTGGTAAATCTTTGTCACAATAAATAGGTGCACAAAAGAAAGTAGACTCTGCATTTGCCTGACACCAGAAATGGATTAGAAGGTAATAAAGAGGATACATACAACCCGAAAGGATTGACTGGTGATGCCTGCCTAGAACAGTATTAGAACTGCTCAGTTCATTCATCAATTGCCCTGCATGAAGCAACTGGGAGCCTAACATCAACATAGGTGATACTTGTCAATTGTGTGCTGGCCGCATGAAGCTGCAAATGGACATTGATAGATCATCAGAGTGCTGAATGGCATTCAAAGTGCGATGTTACTCATTTTGAACCCAAGATAGATCAGAATAGTTCCTAAAAAAGAATGATGCTGCAGACTTTGGACCCAAGCATCTAAAAAATATATTTTTTAAAGAGGCCAATGTAATGTTGGTCTAGTTTGAGAGTGCTGGAACATAAAAGGATGGGAATTATGTTGCAGCTATACTGAGCTACAGTTGGGTCTGATGTGGATTAATGCATTGACCTCTGGGTTCTGCACTTTGATGTAGCCTTACTTGGTTGGCCTTATTAAGGCTGTAGCATAAATTCACCATAATAATTCCTGGACTGCAAGGTTTTAAGTTTTGAATATCGTTTGCAGACTTGGTTTGTATGCTCTTGAATATATGTGGGAGATCTAACTAAAATGTTCAATAATGACCTAGAGACTTGGCAAAAGGTAGGCACAAAATGCTGGAGTAATTCAGCAGGTCATGCAGCATCTTTGGAGAAAAGGAATAGGTGACGTTTCAGGTCGAGACCCTTCTTCAGAATTGGTAGCTTGGTCAAGGGGAACTAATTTGCTATGATGGACAGATAAGGGATGTAAAAGAGGTAAAATTAGTTAGTCTTTGTTGTGGGGATGATAGATGCTCAGAAGCCCATCCCAAGAGTCAAAGAGCACAGTAATGTTGCTTACTATATGGTTTAGCCAAAGATAATGGTCGGGATGTCATGAGTTGCTCAGACAAGTAGATAGTAGCATGGTCCAATGAAACTGCAATTAATTCAGGGAGGATACAAGCTGACCAGGAAGACAAAACAAGCAGTGAAGGTGTTAGGAGGGGGGGGGGGGGGTGGGGGAGGTGGAGCGAACTGGATTCCTCAGCATGGGTGTGGAAGCTGTGGCCCCACGTCTTTGAATGATTGCACAGCTTGCACGAATCATACGATTGCACGAAAAGAGCAATACCTGCAAGAACTGGTTTCAGATCAGCAAATTCATGTAAAAAATGTTACAGAAACGGTTCCCTTTGGCACTTGTGACCAGTATGATGCAAATATTGATACCACTCAACCTGTTATGTGACTATTGTGTAATTTCCCTATTCTTTAGCACTACAAAATGTACAAACCAGGAAGCCCAAGATGCTGTCCTGCAATGAAGATACTCCAGCATTTTGTGTCTATCTACTGTTCAAAATAGTTTCTGTGTGGAAAAATTGACATAATAACCACATTCTTAAAGTTTTTTCAAAATGGTTTTGCAAAATAGGTGATGGAAAAGATGTGTAGAATTGCGCTTACCATTTCACAACTTTTAATTAGAACTAGGATGAAAGATTCAGCTTAAATGGTTGTTAGCTGAAATAGTCATGCCGAAAGCATGGTAGCTTTGTTTAACAATCATCCACTTCAGTGTCGTATAAAAAAATAATCCGAAGAACATGCATTCTGGAAGCCATAAGAAGACATTGCCAGGAGACAGACATGGTGCGTTAGCAGCACTGCGATTTGCTTTCGGGCTCTTCAGTGTCCTCTGTTAATTTAATTTTATCATCTGCGTCAGCGTCCTCCGATACATGGATGCAATCGATGGTTAGAATATGCCCCACCAAAAATCGCATGGCTTCATCCACGTTTATATTGTCCTGCAAACATCAGAGAAAATACTTCATTAAAAATAAACTTGTTGCAAAACGTATCTGGGGGCAAGGGAATGCAACACAAATGATCAAAGAAAACCTTTGAAGGAACATAACACCCAAGACATTCCAAACTGTTTAAAGTCCTTTCCTGTCAATTGGATATAGGAAATGTAGCAGCAAATTCACATGCAGCAAATTATTTTTAAAAAATAATGAAATTATCAACTTTAAGGAATAAATGTTGGTATGGAGAACTCTCTCTCTGATTCATGTGTTGGTCCAACCCATTTCATTATGACTAACATTGTGGTTCATAAGCATGCTGCTCTCCTGATGCAATCCATCTTTTTAATCTCTTTTAAATCAGAACTTGTTGCCTTAAGAGTTATTTCAGCAACGTTTAGTTTAGAGATACAGTGTAGAAACCAGCTCTTTGGCCCACCTTGTCCACACTGGCCAGTGATTCCCATATACTAGCACTATCCTACGCACTAGGGATAATTTACAATTCTTACCAAAGCCTGCAAACCTGTAAGTCTTTGAAATGTGGAAGGAAACCGGAGCATCCGGAGAAAATCCACACGGTCACAGGGAGAACATACAAACTCCGTACAGACAGCACCCGAGGTCTGTACCGAGGATCAACCCGGGTTTCTAGCACTGTCAGGCATCAACTCTACCACTGCGCCGCCGTGCTACCCACAAAAGCTCAGGCTGCTGCTTAAACAGTGTTGGAAATGTTACCCTTTAGAATACATACATACAAGACCCGGTCTACCCACTTGGGCAGAACCCAGGGTACTCTCCTGAATAGGAGCTATCTTAGTATCAGAACCAATATTTAATCTCAATCAACATTTCTAAAACATGATCAATGTTACACTGTTGTCTGTTGGAGCAGACTATGCATAAATATTTCATCTTATTTCTAAATAACATTCATTATATTTCAAAGATTTCACTGGCTGTATTTTCTTCAGATGATTTGAAATAGTGAAAGATGCAATGACTCTTTAAAAGTTACTTTCAGCAGCATCTCTTCCAATCTTATCATTCTGCATTCTCTCTGCTTACATCAATGAAGAAAGGTCCTCTTTATATCATCCCTGATGCCTACTATCAGAGAAAGAAGAAACTGTCTAGGCAGGCGGCTTAGTTTACTCATCTTAAGGAGATAAGCATACTATTGGAATTTAAGAGGATTAAAGTAATAGGAAATAACCCAGCTGGTCTTTCCTTTGAGTTTAGAGATTGGGAGGCAATCTAATTGCTGTGTTTAAAATAATTTGATATTTTGATGTAGCTATTGAAAAAGATTCTGAGAAAATCCACAATGCAGAACAAACCTTGTAACATTAGCTGGAGATTCAGGGTGAATTTAGAAGAAGTATTTACACGTCAATGGCAGTGGTAATTTGGAGCTAACTCCCTCTAATGAGGACATTGATCCACACATAGGAAGTTCCCACAAATAACAATAAGAGAATATTACAATTTTGATACATTGATTGAAAGATAACCATAACCATTGGCTTCGATATTGGGACAATTGCTTTTTCAAAAATGTAGTGTGGGATTCACTCAAGATGGTTTAGGTTTATTATTGTCAAATGTAGAAGGACAGAGAAAAGTTTTGTTTTGCATGCTATCCAAACAGATCGGATATACTATTCAAAGATACAATCAGATTACAGAATAGTTCTCAGCAATGTTGTGCATCAGTTCCTTAGACCAAGTCCAATGTCCTCAACGGGGTAGTGGTGAATCGGACAGTACCCCAGAATTATGGAAGGACCGTTCAGAACTAGCCTGATTAGGACCATAGTTTCCCTGAAAGGCATTACTTTCAGCACTGCAATACTGAGAAAACATTGCAATATTAGCTTCAATTTTTGTGTAAATGCCTCAGGACAGGGACTTGAGCCATGAAATTTCTGACTGAAAAGTTAGGAATGAAACGTGACACATCAAATGAAATGAAGACTATGGCCAGAAGAATCTTGCTGTGTACTGTTACCTATAGAAATGCAATAAATGGAGGTTTACTGAGAGGTCACAACTTGACTGAATTGTGGAACAGGCTTGAAGGGGCATCCTCCTGCCACTTTGATCGAATTGATTAGCATCGGTCCATAACCATGCACCCCTATCTCCACTGCGAGTCTCCTCACCTGCAGTTTATTTAAAACCTTACTAAAGGATGAAAGAGGCAGCTGCTGTAACTCTCTAGTTCTCTTCTGGTAACTTCACATTTTTGGACCAGGTTGTGAAACTCCCCGAAAAAGGCTATTTCCTCTTCCTCTTCCTCCATGCACCCTTTTTATTTAACCTCATCACTGTTAGTCTCAGTGCCTGAAATATTGCTCACATACTCCAATACATAGATTTGCATGATTAAGCTTTTGAAATGTAGTGTGGAAACAGGCCGTTTGGCCCACCGAGTCTGTTGCAACCAACGCTTACCCAGAGCACTATCCTACACACTAGGGACAATTTACAATTTATGCCAATTAACCTAAAGAAAACCTGTAAATCTTTGGAATGTGTGAGGAAACCAGAATACCCGGAGGAAACCCATGCAGTCACAGGGACCACAGGTATAAACTCTGTGCAGACGGCACTTGTAGTCAGGATCGAACCCGGTCCTGCACACTAAGTCCTCGTTATCCATGAGGGATAGGAACTCACCAGAGATATTCCCAGATAAAACACAACATGTGATTAACTCTAAGGTCCTATAAATGCCCTACACATTTTTATAAAATCATTAAAAGTTAAATATATTAATACATTTAAATACCTAAAATGAAATATTACAAACAAAATACTACTTCCTATTTTAGAGTCAGTCACAAACATTGAAATAGGCCCTTCAGCCCAACTCATCCATGCCGACCAAAAGGCCCTGTCTAATCTAGTCCCACTTGTCCGCATCTGGTTCATATTTCTCTAAACCTTTCTTATTCATGTACCTGTCCAAGTGCCTTATAAATATTGTCGCCATTTCTACATCACAAACAATAGATATTGAGGAGGTGGAGAGGCTATTCAGAAGACAGGAAAGCCAGAAATCTCCAGGACCGATCAATGTTTCCTCTTCTACCCTCAAGCTCTGTGCCGAACAACTGCCGCCTGTCTACACAGATATTTTCAACCAGTCCCTGCAAACCTGTACTGTCTCTACAAAGCAGAGGCCACGCGCCAACTCTCGGACACCTCCTCCTACTTACCCCTGGACCATGACCCCACTGACGAGCACCAGGCCACCATCTCGAGCACCATAACCGGCTTCATCAACTCCGGCTCCCTACCCCCCCGAGCCTCCAACCTCATCGTTCCCCAGCCCCGCACAGCCCGATTTTACCTTCTCCCCAAATTCCACAAACCCGACTGCCCCGGCAGACCCATTGTCTCTGCCTGTTCGTGCCCCACCGAACACATTTCCACATACCTTGACTCCATCCTATCCCCCTTTGTTAAATCCCTCCCCACCTATGTTCAAGACACCTCAGACACTCTCCGTCGGCTCCGCACATTCCGTTGTCCAGGCCCCCATCCTCTCATCTTCACCATGGACGTCCAGTCACTATACACCTGCATCCCCCACCAGGATGGTCTCAAAGCCCTCCGGTACTTCCTCGACCAGAGGAGCAACCCATACCCATCCACTGACACCCTCCTCCGCCTAGCAGAGTTGGTCCTTACCCTCAACAACTTTTCTTTTGACTCCTCCCATTTCTTCCAAACACAAGGCGTAGCTATGGGCACACGCATGGGCCCTAGCTACGCCTGCCTCTTTGTCGGGCACGTCGAACAATCTTTGTTCTCGGCGTACCAGGGCCCCACCCCTGACCTTTACCTCCATTACATTGACGACTGCTTTGGTGTCACCTCCTGCACCCACGCAGAACTGACTGACTTCATCCATTTCACCACCAACTTCCATCCGGCACTCAAATATACTTGGACCATTTCCGACATTTCCCTACCATTCCTTGACCTCACCATCTCTATTGCAGGTGATACACTCCTGACTGACATCCACTACAAACCAACTGACTCCCACAGCTACCTGGACTACTCTTCCTCCCACCCTGCGTCCTGTAAGGACTCCATCCCCTATTCCCAATACCTCCGTCTACGCCGCATCTGCTCCCAGGATGACGTGTTCCACACCAGGTCATCGCAAATGTCCTCGTTCTTCAGAGAACGGGGTTTTCCCTCCCCCACTATAGATGAGGCTCGCACCAGGGTCTCCTCCATACCCCGCAACACTGCCCTCTCTCCCCATTCCCCCACTCACAACAAGGGCCGAGTCCCCCTGGTCCTCACCTTTCACCCCACCAGCCAGCGCATACAACAGATAGTCCTCCGCCAGTTTCGTCACCTCCAACGTGACCCCTCCACTCGCCACATCTTCCCATCTCCCCCCCGTCTGCCTTCCGCAAAGACCGCTCCGCAACTCCCTCGTCAATTCTTCCCTTCCCTCCCGCTCCACTCCTTCCCCGGGCACTTTCCCTTGCAACCGCAAGAGATGCTACACTTGTCCCTTCACCTCCCCCATCCACTCCTTTCAGGGACCCAAGCAGTCATTCCAAGTCCGACAGAAGTTCACCTGCACCTCCTCCAACCTCATCTACTGCATCCGTTGCTCCAGATGCCAGCTGATCTACATCGGTGAGACAAAGCGGAGGCTGGGCGATAGTTTCGCCGAACACCTCCGCTCGGTCCGCAATAACCAACCCGACCTCCCGGTGGCTCAGCACTTCAACTCCCCCTCCCACTGCGTATCCGACCTCTCGGTCCTGGGCCTCCTCCACGGCCAGAGTGATCAACACCGCAAGTTGGAGGAACAGCACCTCATATTCCGCTTGGGGAGTCTGCATCCTCTTGGCTTAAACATTGAATTTTCTCAATTCTGTTAACCCAGACTGCCTCCCCCCCACCTCTCCCTCAGCCCTCTGGCCCTGACATTCCTTCTCCATCTCCCCCCCCCCCCCCTCCCCAGTCGCACTAGCTTCTCATTTTCACACCACAAACAGCTTACAATGGCCTGCTTCCTTTGTCACCAATACTTTTTTGCATATCTTTCACTCATTGTTCCTTATCTCTCCACATCACTGTTTATATCTCTCGTTTCCCTGATCCCTGACCAGTCTGAAGAAGGGTCTTGACCCGAAACGTCGCCTATCTCCTTCGCTCTTTAGATGCTGCTGCACCCGCTGAGTTTCTCCAGCTTTTTGTGTAACCCTGTACTGTCCCTGCCTGCTTCAAAGTCTCCACTAATGTCCCTGTACCAAAAAAGACAAGGATTACTGGTCTTAATGACTACAGGCCTGTCGCACTGACCTCTGTAGTCATGAAGACTCTTGAAAGATTTGTGCTGGCCAAGCTGAAAAATATCACAAACCCCCTGCTGGACTCTCTGCAGTTTGCATACGGGCCAATAGATCGGTGGATGACAGTCAACCTACGCCTGCACTTCATCCTCCAGTACCTAGACTGCCAGGGGACCTATGCAAGGATTTTGTTTGTTGACTTTAGCTCTGCATTCAACACCATTGTGCCAGAGCTACTACACTCCAAACTCTCCAGGTTGACTGTGGCTGAACCCCTCTGTCAATGGATCACCAACTTCCTGACAGACAGGAAGCAGCATGTGAGGCTGGGAAAGCACATCTCGGACCCGCAGACACTCAGCATAGGAGCACTGCAAGGCTGCGTACTCCGCTCTCCTTTACTCTCTCCACACCAACGACTGCACCTCCACAGACTCCTCTGTCAATCTTCTCAAGTTTTCGGATGACACAAACCTGATTGGACTGATCCAGGACGGGGAGGACCATCAACAACACCACAGTCACATCTGTGGAGTATTTTTAAGTTCCTTGGAACCAGAATCTCCAAGGACCTGAAATGGGGGGCTACCATCACCTCCACAGTCAAAAAGGCCCAACAGAGGATGTACTTCCTGCGGCAGCTGAGGAAACACCATCTGCCTCAGGCAATGATGGTCCAATTCTGCACTGCCATCGTAGAGTCTGTCCTCACCTTCTCCATCATAGTCTGGTTTGGCTCAGCCACCAAGCACGACATCTGGAGGCTGCAGCGAATCGCCCAATCAGCTTAGAAGATTGTTGGCTACAACCTCCCCCCCCCCCCCCACCCACCATTGACGCGAGTGGGGAAGATTATCTCGGACCCCTCTCACCCTGGCCACAAACTCTTTGAAGCACTTCCCTCTGGAAGGCGACTACGGACTGTCAAAGCTGCCACATCCAGACATAAAAAGAGCTTTTTTTCCACCTCGAGTAAATAACCAAAAATCCGTAGCCTCCTTTTGCTCTGGTATTTTATTTAATTCACATGTTTAATCGATAATGCTTTATTGTTAATGTTTAATGTGTCATTCTTAATTGTTACTGTATGTCGTGTTGTTACTTGAGAGTGGAGCACCAAGGCAAATTCTTTGTATGTGTACATACTTGGCCAATAAACTTATTCATTAATTCGTTATTGTACTTGCCCCAACTATCTCCTCTGGCAGTTCATTCCATCTATCCACCGGCTTCCAAGTGAACATCATGCATTCCATTTAATGTATTAATGAAAGCGGTGATTGATTTTGAAATCACACGTTAGAGCTATTTAACAAAACTGAACAAAGTGATTGTCTCTGCAATGTGCACATTTTGAGATCTCAAATGCTGGAATCTGGAGCAACAAACAACCGGAGGAACTCAGCAAGTCAAGCATCATTGATGTGGGAAAGGAACAGTCAACGTTTCAGGATTTTGACCTGCAACGTTACCAATGCCTTACCCTCACTGATGCTGCTCAACCTGCTGAATTCCTCCAGCAAATAATGAAAACTAAGAAAAAACATTCCAAGTCACACCTCCTATTACAATACTGGAATGTCTATCCCTCTCTTAGTTTAGTTTAGTTTAGTTTAGAGATACAGAGTGGAAACAGGCCCTTCGGCCCACCGAGACCAATTGCCGTGGGGTTATTGACACAAAGCTTTGCTTCAGTATCTGATCCAACAGACATAACACCCAATAGTTCTGAGCTTCCTCAGAAGAAGAGACTCAACCCTCTGATTCCACTCAGCAGAACCGACACTTAACCAGAAATCAACAGTCTGTTGACATTGGGCTGATACAGGATTATATTGCTACGGCGTCCCAAAGGGCGACTTATCGTCACTAACCTTTGCTGAGGTTTGAAACCAAGCCACAAAGCCATTGTCCCTGCAATAGTGGTCCATCGTTGCCTTATTGTTCTCCACACCATCCCACTGCTGATCACACTTGTTGGCCAAGAGCACGGCAGGGATAGGCTTTCCATTGGGCAGCTTCACGTTTTTGTCCAAGTCGCTTTTCCATTTCAGAACCGCGTCGAATGTGGAACGCCGAGATATATCAAAGACTATAATAGCTCCAACAGCTTCTTTGTAATATATTCGTGTCATATTGCCGAATCGTTCTTGACCTATTGAAGACATTAAAAAACATTAATGTAGTACATTTCTCAAATAATAGATTGATAAATATTTTAAGTAATATAGAATTTATACCCAAACTATAAAAACTGCTCAGTACAATTATTATTTCCTTTTTATATATTTTGCTATAGGTATCCCCTATAATCAGGCCTATCATCCAAATCTATTCATTACCACATTATGTAATCACTTCTTCTTCTTGCGTATGGCATGCACAGCCTAAAGTCGTAGGACAACTTGTTCTATTTGATCGTGCACGTCAGGTTGATTGCATTCGTCGAAACAGGGCGGACCATGTGAAGGTTGCAATCGCCCACCCCAAGTAATCACTTAGCTTTCCCTTTATGCCATGGTTCTTTGATCACACAAACCAGACTTCGCATCAATGACTCCATCTGCACTTTATGCTGCCTGGGAAAAGCAGCCAACATAATCAAAGATTTGTCCCACCCCAGTCATTCCTTCTTTCCTGTGCTCCCATCTGGCAGAAAGTACAAAAACTTGAAAGTACACACCATCAGACTCAGGAATAACTTTTTCCCCTCTGTTATCAGGCTTCTGAATAGTCCTTCCATAACCTAGGACATTGTCTGATTCACCTCTACCCTATTGCAGACATTGGACTTTGTGGAACTGATTAGCTACAATGTCGGGAACTACTGTATATTCTGCACTCTGCGTTTTCCATTTTACCTATTGTACTCGAGATTGACTTGATTGTATTTATGTATGGTATCATCTGATTTAATTGGATATCATGCAATACAAAACTTTTCACTATACTGTGGTACGTGACAATAATTAACTTAAGCCTTGATGTGGATCATACTGATGTGGCCATGTGTTGGTCCCAAATTACAGTTGGCCACCGATACAAACTGTTAAGAGTCCACTTGTATGCTGGACTCCTTGGTGGGCTTGGGGCTCCTTCTGTTTTGGAACATCAACCTTTTCAAAATCAACTCTCCTGCTTTAAAATGCAGAGGAAGACTGTCTATTATCTCAATACCAGTGCAAGAAATTAATTGATTGGCGAGGCATCCAGTGTGATAAACATAAGTAAAATGATTCACTATTAATTGAAGGGTTCAAGATCATTAGGTTCATTCAACATGGTGGTCATCGCAGTAGGGGCTACTCATTCTTCTTAACACCAGGGCTGCTCTTTTGGTGATGGTAATGCGGTGTTTGAAGGAGGCCTGAGAACTCGTAGTGCTGGCAACTTGTTCCGCTGTTGGAAAGCTGTCAACTATTTGTGCTTGCTTCTTGCAATACAGTGGTTGAAATGTACGCCGTGAATAATCCATGCCTTGCAGCTCAGATCAGTTTCCACTTTTGCATGCTCGGCACACGACATAGACTGTAGAAGATGCTCCACATTTCCAGGCTGTCTCTTTATCTGATTGGCCAGGAGCCTTATCTTACCAACAATTGTAATTACATCCTTTGATCTACTAGCAAGAGCAGCTTGTGAATTTAATCAATAATTTCTATCACCTGCTGCATTGGATTCTATGGCATAATTAATGGGAAACTATTAAAGTGGTTCTCTTCAAATCAGTTCTGACTCTTGCTTTCACAGCTGAAGCAATGGCGCATAGTTACAGTAACATTTTAATAATGAGCAGTGGCAGATCCTAGCATCTATCCACCTGTCTCAAGATCTTGACATCAATTCATCAGTGGAATCTATAACTTTGACTAACTTTTAGATCTTTGCACATAGAAAGGAAATTAAGTTTAAAGTCAGCTTTTGCTTGACTGCCAAGGTTTCAAGGTCAGTTTATTGTCACATGTACCAATTAAGGCACATCGAAATTTGAGTTACCTTACAGCCAAACTAAAAAAAAGCGACAAGCCACACAACTACATAAAAGTCAACATAAACATCCACCACAGTGGATTCCCCACATCCTTCACTGTGATGGAAGGCATTTTGTTGAAAACAAAACAAAAAAAACAAAACAACACATCTCTCTTGAGGTAAGTGATTAGAAAAGGTTCCCCCCAACCCCCCCCCCCCCCCATAAAACAAGCTAAAGAACACTAAAGACATACATTTAACACATATAAACATACAACATAGCAGGAAGGGACAGACAGACTGTTGGTGAGGCAGCCATTGCTGGCGCCATTCTTGCTGATCGTGGAAAAAAACGTTCCTAATTTTGCATGCAAATATGCCTATGGAACTTGGCAAATCCTGTGTCCATTGGATGCAAAACATTCCAAATACATTACTGCCATTTTAATCCTTCATTTCTCTTGTTGATCTTCTGAAATCATGTTTTTCTACTATATGCCATCAAATCTTCTACAAATCTGATTCCTTCAATGTTCATCCTTATTATTCCCTTGCTTGCATCCATCTTTTTGTCCTCCTGGATTACCCCATGCATTCTGCGTATGAAGACCTTCACATTAACCCCAATAGAAACAATTGGAATCGTTTATTTTGGGATTAGTTTTGAGTGCCGTTGAGCTTTTCTGAGTATGACATACCAAGAAAAGCCCATCAAGGAATCGAACACTAACCCCGAAACAAATAATTTCAATTGCCCCATTCTATTTGGGTTGGCCTTCTTCACCCTGCATTTCCTCTTTTTGGCAAACTCCATCATGGCAGACTTACGGTTCCCACCAAACACCAGCACTTTGAACGTTATAGTTGGATTCACTGTCAACTCCCATTACCACATTCTGGCCCAAAATGTATGTTGATTTATTATCAAGGGCTTGCCATTCCTGAACTAGTTATGGTTGATCACATGGACATCTTGGTCCTAAATGAAGGGTCAAGATACTCTCTCTCCCTCTCACGCATTCCTACTTAACTGGACCTTCCACTGCATACCCCACTCAAGTTGACACATTGATGGCATCTGTACACAATACATCAGTCTATCTCCTTATATCTGTGGCAATGTGTCCTTTGAACATCTCTCCTTGTTGCATTCTCATCGCTCTCATTTACTACTCATCAAACAGTGATCACATATAACAAATCTTTTTCTTAAATCTGCTCTCCCTCCATAGGCTCAGCCTGAGCAACTTGTAATCCACGGAGTCACTCAAAGCCCATTTCAATTCTTCTTGCTGTGCTAGTTCACTAACTTTGTTTCTTGCCTGATCCTCCATCCCTACATAGCAGATTAAACCCATATTCATGCCTTAGTGGTTCCAATTCACATGGTGAATTTATCTGTTGCACTGAGAAGATAATTTATAAATGTCTTACTTTTTGGCCTGTACACACATTTTCTTTCCTTACCAAATACCATTTATGTTACAGTTTTTTTGGGGGGAAGCCTCAACTCTTCAATTAGAATCAGAGTTACAGCAAGACACAACACAAAAATAAGGCCTTTGATCTATAAAATTTGAAAAAACAATCAACCAGCCATGTAAAATTAATCCTATATCATTTTCACCTCACATTCTGAGCCACCATAAAGTCAGTGGGTCAAATGACCACCTTGTGTGAGAAATCATCCCTAAAAGTACATTCTTCATGTTTATTTTTAATCTCCAGCCTTGCTCACTGCAACTATATCTTGTTCATGAGATCAAGATGAACCTTGTTGATTCTAACAATTCTGGCCAACTAGTTGCACTTTCAGCTTATCTTCCAGACCCAATGTCAGTTGCCAATGTGAATGATTACCACACAGATCCTTCAAATCTGCCATTGACATCTATGGAAAATGGCTCATCTTAGCCTAGTATAATAGTGACAAATCTGTAGCCTGGGGTAGACAGCGACATATAATATACTCACCAATTCACATAGTTAGTGAGAAATCAATTGTTCGGTTAATGTGATAGACATGTAAACCAGCGTGTATCAGACTTGTACCAGTTATGTCCATCCTTGCAGCAGCCAGCTATATGCTGATAGACTACTCCGCCTTAGTGTTACAGTAAAAAAATTGCTTCTACAAAACGAAGTGTTGTTATATGCTGCCACATCGTCTGATAGATTCAAGTACACTAGTATTATACCATCTTGCAACACAGTGATAGACTTGTTTCTACTGGAAACCCACCATTCCCATATAGGTTGTGGGCCGAGCATCAAAAATTAGTCTAGAATTCAGCTTTCGTGACCCAAGTCTTGGAATTACATGAAATTTTGTACAGATTCAGATAAAATATAATTGTGAAGTCATAACACGTCAGTGCCAAAAGTTGCACATTAATTAATTAAACTATATATATAAATAACGTGAATATGACTGTAATCATATATAATTATATTATATACAAAATAATATAATTAATATAATTGTGAGTGTGTATTTTGAATGGGACTGCCGCAGAGGTTCGGCTCCGGAACCAGCCTAATTAATGTGTGAGAGCAGTTCCTCTGGGTTCCTCCATTTACTGAACCCCACTGACTGCCAGTGTGCGGAGTGGGGGTCACGGCCATGGTGGAACCGGGGCAGTGCCAGGCTGGCGGGGGGGAAGGCCAAGGCATCTTTTACTGACAAGAAAATGCCTAACCCCAACTTGCACCCCCCTTCCAGAGCTGCCCACGGCTGGAGCCGCTTTGGGACGGGCTACGGGCTCCGTATGTGTGGCCTACCGACAGCCCGACCGACCACTCGCAGCATCCATCGGCCATTCGACCACTCGCAGCACCCACCGGCCATCCGACCACTCTCACCGGCGGACTGGCCCGACAGCCCGACCGATCCTCCACAGCATCCATCGGCCTACCGACAAGCCCGACTGACTGAATAACCGATTGACTGACCCTAACCCTAATCCTAACCCGAGCTCCACATTTGTTATATATCATTTTTATTTAACAGTTCACATCATAACTTTATAAAGATAAATCAATTGAAAAACAAAATTATCAGCAAGGTTAGCATTACCTTTAATCCTTGGAAACCTAGTTATTGTTTTGATGTAATGAGGAGGCAGCCATGATCCCAGTGTCCTCGCTGACTAACGACCATAAAACAAAGCTCGGGATTGGTCAATTTGCATCCGACCTCAATATCAAACATGCATTGATTGGACAATTACTACTCGGAAAATTTGAGCTTTTTCTCAAACTTTTAAAAAATTGCAGGTTTTGGTCTTGACGAGTTTCAGGTATGATTTATATAATATTTTTACACAATATGTTAAAAATTCAGGTAGTTCCGTGAGTTGGGTCACAAACTTGAATGAAAAAGCTCCGCGGCCCACAGCCTAATACAGCAATATTAGCATTGCAAAGTGCTGAACAACATCAATATATACATTGTTTAACAATGAAACAGGCTTAATGTCCCATTTCATTTGTTACAGTTTTATGTGTAAGAAAGAACTGCAGATGCTGGTTTAAATTGAAGGTAGACACAAAATGCTGGAGTAACTCAGCGGGACTGGCAGCATCCCTCATTCAGTCTGAAGAAGGGTCTCGACCCGAAATGTCACCCATTTCTTCTCTCCAGAGATGCTGCCTCTCCTGCTGAGTTGTTACAGGTTTTATGCAGGTACAGACACTAATGAACCAGAGCCATGAAGACACAGATCCGAGAATATAGTTGGACAGTGGCAGAGTTGTAGTTCAATGCATTAAAACCAACAGATGTTTACATTAGGTCTGAAGAAGGATACAGACTCAAAACATCAACCATCCTTTTGCTTCAAAGATGCTGCCTGATCCGTTGAGTTATTCCAATACTTTGTGTCTATCTTTTTTATTTACCAATCTGTTCCCCGTGTTGATCATCATTACAGAGTGTAGGAAAGTACTGCAGATGCTGGTTTAAACTGACGATAGACACAAAAAGCTGGAATAACTCGGCGAGTCAGCAACATCTCTGGCGAAAAGAAATAAGTGACATTTTGGGTTAAGACCCTTCTTCACACTGACAGTCACGGGAAAGCTCTCAGTCTGAAGAAGGGTCTGGACCCAAATTACACCTCAGTCTCCTGTTAGACTTGTACCTCAAAAATGGTACATGTACAACTTCTTTACTCGGCGAGAACAAGCGTAGTCTAGTCGGCCGTTTTGCTGACACTCGTGATTGGTCCGCTAAGGCCTGCTGGATCTCCCGGTTGCTAACCATTTTAAGTTCCATTCCTGTTCTGACCCATGGCATGTGTCAGAGTGAAACCACACGCAAACTGGAGAAACTGCACCACATATCCCTCTTCAATCGCTTACAACCCAGTGGTATGAACATTGAATTCTCCAATTTTAGATAACTAACCAACAACCCCTTCTCCCCCTTCCCTTTTTCTTCCCCCTTGCTTCCCTGCGCCCCAGCGGGATGCATATCCATTTATCCCAGTATCCTGCCCCAGCTGTCCCATCTCACGGTCCCCTTCCACCTACATCCCTTCCTCTGGCCTCACATTTAAGCCTCTTCTCTCTTTATCTCACAGCTCTTCATCTACTTTTCATTTCTGGCCTTTGTCCATTTATCCGCAATTGATCCTTCCTCACCTGTATCTACATAAAATTTGCATGGTTTTGTCCCACCCTCTCTTCCAGCTTTCTCCACCATATTGCAATCGGTGATGAAGGGTCTTGACCAGAATTATCAACTATCTATGTTCTCCAGAGATGTCGCCTGACCCAGTGACTCACTCCAGCACCTTGTGCTTTTTGCCCATGCATAACCCCTTGTGTGTAGCAAAGTTATATACAGTGGCAGGCTAGTACCCACTATTAGGATGGACATTATGACAGATCCTCAATAACCAAACACCACTTGTGTAACAATGATGGATTTTACTTCGGAGTCACGTGAGTGACTACGTGAAGAAGACCCCGCCTGGCGCTGGAACGGCATTACGTCGACGCTATCGGCAGAGGAAGAGCTGCAGAGCGCAGCTCCAGCACAGCGGTAAGGAAACGGCCCGCAGGTAAGTAAAATTATTTTACTTCCAGGGCGTTTTTCTTAAAACTCCGTAGGCTGGTAGGAAACCAGCAGGAGTTTAAATAAAAATAAAAATAAAATGTTTTAAAAAGAAAATCGCGGGTAAAACATGCGTCCCGGGGTGTAAAAAGTCGGGACAGCAGACTATTGCGGAGCCGGTTCCGATACCGGTGGCCGATTGAAATACCCGTTAGGGAGCCTTTAGTTGCTCCACAAACAACACTTGAAAACCCAGTGCCTAAAAGTAAAAAGAGGCTTGAAAGGCCTGAGGTTTCTAAAAGATCCTGTAAGGTAAGCCTAAAATTGGCTAAGTATGGATCTAATGGAGGAAATTCTCCAAATTATATCAACCAAGGGTCTAAGTACCCAGAATATTCCCAGGCAGCCCCTGAGGGGGTTCCATATCGTGAATATGGTGCCAATTCGAATTGGGAATTTGAAACCCCAGTGCCTGGGTATGGACTGGAGGAAGTCTCCTTGAACGAGTTTCAGGAGTACCAGGGCTGTATGTGACAGACCCTGAAAGTGGTGTTTGTGGTCAGAAGTACCCACCACAATACAAATCCAGGTGTGTCTGAGGGGCACAAAGTTACTATACCTGGTGGAGGCGGTGAGGCCATGGAAGGAACCTGGCGGCCAATGTTAATTATATGGCCTCTCACCTGCCTCAAGAAGCTGTTATGGTTGAAACAGCAGATTTGCATTTAAACATGTGCTCGCTTCGGCAGCACATATACTAAAATTGGAATTATACAGAATTTAATGCATGAAGCATTCTAAAACACCTTTAAGAAGGTACCTGGTAAATCCGGGTTTTGGGCGACCAATGTCAGCAATTATGCGGGCGCAGGAATTACGATTAAAAGAATCCTCAAACTAATTGGCATCACTGTCTTTTAAGACAAGCTGGGAAGTTGTGGAATGACTAAAGTTCAGAATGAAACAAAATATGTTAGGTTTATTCTGCAAACTTATTTGAGTTAAATTATATAAATAAAAGATTGCCATTCGGCCTCTTTTACATCCAAAGATTTACAGGACAAGCAATGTTCAAACTCCTGGTTATTGATTCGGAGAAAATCTGTTTAAGCAAATTAAGTATGGATGAAGGGGAAGAAACTGTTGGTCTTATGAAACCCTTTAGTTGGCCAGTAGGCTGGTCATATGGAAAAGGGATTTGATTTGAGCCGAGGCAGGAGTATGATAAGGAAGAATTTCCAGCCAGCAAATCGTTTCTCGGCTTTTTGGCTAAGATTAAGCATGGTATCTGTTCTTATCAGTTTAAATCTGATACGTCCCTTATCTAGGGACCATATATTAATAAAATAACGAATGTACACCCACATTTTTGGGTAAGGAGGTAATTTCGTCAAACAGTTGGGGAGGTACAAAACTTAATCCTATTTAAGAAGGATGTTTGGATGAACCTCAGATTGGTGGTAGACTCCAAATGTTGATAATGAAGAGGTATGGATCCATTGGGACACAATAACCTGATCATTCTTCATGTTATAGTCTTGGAATAATTCAAATTGACAAAGACGTGGGAATTTGTGTGAGGAAGGAGGTATTGAGAAACAGGAAAGGATCCACAACAATTGTATCAAATATTTTCCCCAGGCCATAGAAGATGGGGTTGTACAATCATGTTAGATCTCACACAATTAAATATATTGTCCAGTAAAAAATTTTAAATGGACACATTCAACACTGCTATACAGCAGGTATCAACTGGTGGTTATGGCTGCAATAAATTGAAGAGATGCATTTTTCGGTCCCAATTCACCATAATTTCATAGGTAATTAAAGTTATGGATGAGACAGTTTGTGGTACTACAAGCTTTGCCTTTAAGGATTAAGCCAGCATTTGCACTGCCTTAGGCACAAAAGTACATTGTTATGGCTTATCTAGATGACATTTAATTGTCAATGCTAATCAGGAGCCAGGTGGAAAATTAGTCTCAGTAACTACAAGTTGTTTGAGAAGTTGGGTTCCTGATCCATCCAACAAATCTAAGATACAGCAATCCCAAACCATTGAATATCTGGGGTTTGAGATTAACTCAGTTACCAGGTTGGTAACTTTACCAATGGATAAGTGTTGGATTTGACAAATGTGTGTCAAGACTTGATTTACGAACCTTATCCCTCCATCCGAGAGGTTGCCAAAATTATTGGTAAATTGGCAGCAGCATTTCCAGACAGTAGAGTTTGGTCGTCTACATTACCAAAATCTTCAAAGGGCAAAAACTCAAGCGCTTATTCAGCGAGCAAGCCATTTGATAGGCCAATGCAATTGCCTAAGGAAGTTTTATCAGAATTACATTGATGGATTGAGAATGTTCCATAAGCTGCTTAGAACTTTTAGTTCATCAGCCAGTAGTGTTTTGCAAAATGACGAAGTTCTCTCGGATGGGGGGGGGGGGTTCGGATAATGAGACCAGCTGTAGAGGCAGATGGGCTGTCCAAGAGGATTTATTGTTCCAAACATGGTATTAATTATTTGGAGCTCCTGGTAGCATTTTATGTATTAAAAGCTTATTGCCCTTCATTAAAGGATTTGCATGTCCAAGTACAAATAGATTATACCACAGCTGTGGCATATATTAATCACATGGGTGGTGTTAGATCAATATCATGTGATCATCTGGTAAACCAGATGTGCCAATGGTGTATGGCAAAAAATATTTGGCTTTCAGCTATTTATCTCTCGGGGAGAGACAATGTTGTGACAGATTAAGATCACAAATATTTGAAGACAATACAGAATGGATGTTAATCCACAAAATTTCAAAATATTGTCAGTCGCTATGGAGTGCCGGACATTGATCTGTTTGCATCTAGATTGAATCACCAATTGCCCAAATACGGGTCTTGGGGAACACGATCCAGCGGCAGTAGCGGTGGATGTTTTCTCGCTACACTGGGGAATTTGTTCTTTTATGATTTTCCCCATTCTGTCTCATTGGGCAATGTCTCAATAAAAAGCGCAAGACGCTGTCGAATGCAATTTTTTGGTGGTGTCAGATTGGCCCACGCAGTCATGATTCCCATTGATGCTAATATGATTATTGAACCATGTATGACAATTCCCAGTTGCGACAATCTGTTGACACAACCAGTAACAAAAGGAATTCATCCATTGCATGATCATATGTATTTGTTAGTTACACAAAGAGCTGGAGAAACTCAGCGGGTGCAGCAGCATCTAGGGAGTGAAGGAGATGGGCGACGTTTCGGGTCGAGACCCTTCTTCAACACACATGTATTTGTTAATCTGCAGGTTCTGACCAGACCATTGCAAGAGTTGTACTGTCGGACAGGACCATGGATGTTATAGTTGCAGCTTGGAGGAATAGCACTAAAACAATATAAGTCGCATATAAGGAAATGGGAAGTGTACACAGTCAAAGATATCTTATCATACTGCAAACATTTCAAATGTATTACAGTTCCTTGCTGGGTTACACTTGATGAGCATTTGAGTATAGTGCCATTAATTGTGCTCGTAGTGCATTGTCATCCTATTTAGGACAAATTTCAGATCGAGATTCATTGGGTCTCACCCATTAGTATCCCGACTCATGAAAGGAATTTCAATAAAATCATCCTAAGCCCATATATACAGGAATTTGGGATGTTAGCATTGTTCTCACTTTGTTTAAACAATGGACTCCAATTAATTCAATGTCTTTGCAGAAATTAACATTCAAGGTGGTAAAGTTAATGGCATTGGTATCAGCTCAAAGAGAGTACAAGCTTTGCAGTTGTACGGTTGGATTGCATACATGTGACTGCAGATAACATTATGTTTTATGTTTATGACTTGATCAAACAAAGCAGACCAGGAAGAACTGGAATGAAGGTAATGTTTAAAGCATATCCTATTGATGAAACATTGTGTGTGGTTAAGCATTTAACTCAGTACATTGAGGTAACCAAAATCTCAGAGGTTCTGAGAAAGCGTTATTAATAACACACAAAAGCCACATACAAAAGGTTCAGTTCAAACCATTTCTGGATGGTTTGTGTCTAGCAAGAATAGACACTGATGTGTTTAAATCTCACTCCACTAGGGCGGCAGCTACGTCCGTGGCAAAGGTACAGGACGTGCCACTCGATAAAATTTTAGAGGCCGCAGGGTGGTCTAGAGAAGAGATTTTCAAAGTTCTAGAATAAACCTGTTGTCACAGTGCCAGGATTTAGACACACAGTAATGGGTTCTCTTTAATGCTTGCTTTGTTTTATATTATCGATTTATATTATCGATTTATGTTACCATTGACAACATTTATCAATTTATTTTGTAATTTTCCCCTAAGGTAGAGGGGTTATTATTAAAAAGTTGTTCTTTTTATGATTAAAGGACTTATTACATAAATTGTAACAATGTCCTAAAAATACTATTTACTCACTACTGTTTTGACTAAACAGAGAGTCGTATGAAATGAGTTTACGACATGAAAAACACAGAGCTTCAAAATCTTCACGTAGTCACTCACGTGACTCCGAAGTAAAATAGTGAGATTAAACGAGAACTTACCAGTTCGAAGTTTGATCTTTATTTTATGAGGAGTTACGATGAGGGATTACGTGCCCTCCACTCCCAACCCTCATAATGTAAATGATCATCTGGTAGTTCTAGTCTATTTTGAGCCTTACTATTTTACTTCGGCTATTGGTTTCTGTGTTTTTCATGCCGCTGCTTTGAAGTATGCCGTTCCAGCGCCAGGCGGGGTCTTCTTCACGTAATCCCTCATCGTAACTCCTCATAAAATAAAGATCAAACTTCGAACTGGTAAGTTCTCGTTTAATCTCACTATTAAAAATCAGAAAATGCAAAAAATGTTTAGATGTTACAGGAGCATTTGTGGAGATAGGTGCAAGGTTACTGGGTGGTGGGACATGAGAGAGAGATCGAGTTGGTGGCTGCAGAGTAGGGGACAGATTTAGTAAGAGTGGAATTTGGGGCACAGTCAAATGAAAGAGGTAGATCTGCAGCTATGAATACCAAACACAAATATCCTGTGCCCACCTATGTGATAGACATAAAAAGCTGGAGTAATTTAGCAGTCAGGCAGCATCTCTAGACAAAAGGAATTAGTGATGTTTCGGGTCGAGACCCTTCTTCTGACAATTCCCGTATTGTGCAGTGCAGACTGATTCCGACCAGTTTTATGGATGTTACACGGCAATTGAAAACTCAGTGGTACTTCAGAGAATACTTAAATGTCAGCTGCAATGCCTTGGATTCAGAAGTTACATACATACACCAGGCCAGATTAAAATTATATTTTTCCTTCACTAAAGAATAACTTAAAGTAGAAATAGGGAACCAGTATAAGTGATCATGAAGGTAATAAATTGTTGTAAAATCCCAACTGGTTTAATGATATTTCTTAGGGAGGTAAATTTGCTATTGCTTATCTTTCAAAACCACAGTGAATTCCTAACGTGACTTGGATTAAGAAATGTTTTGGCAAGGACATGGGAAAATAATGAAATGTCATCTCTCAAGTACTTCACCAAAATATTTTCACCAGCTATTCACACAGCTGCAGATGGGAACTGACTTGGTCTGAACATGCTCACATTAAATCTACTGAAGAAGGAACTGGTTGATTTTACGGCTGTTTAGGTTGGGCTTTAGAAAAGTGCACCATGATAACACTCAGAGCAGAGTCATCTAGTTAGGATGTGGCAAAAACTATAGGGAAATTATAGGGAAAGCAAAACCCAGACCCTGGCCCTTCAGCTGGCTGCAGTGATAAAGCTGGAGCAGTGGGTGCTCACAGCCCTCGTCTCAGGCTGTTAACATCTCACTGGGAAAGGGGAGGTTACAGTTCATGCATTACGCCAACGGCTCGACACAATCCCAACGTCTTCAA
The DNA here is from genome assembly GCA_963514005.1 of Raja brachyura. The sequence continues at coordinate 15,855,818 of OY740788.1, forward strand.
GATTAACCATTTCCCTGCGGGTTACAAGAACTCCTTTACAGACACAAAACTTGCTGTCCCAAGAACACAAGAATACTCCTCCATCAGTACTCTCCGCGCCTTTAATTTCCAATGTTATATTTCCCTTCATTCTCTCCTCCGTCACACACTCCCCTCCTCTCCTCGACAGCCCCCTCCTCTCTCTTATTCACATTGTCCATCCCCTCACCTCATTTCCCTCCACTCCTTTACTTCCCTGACTCCCTCACCTCCTTTCTCTCACCCTGCCTTCGCTCCCCTCCCCACCCTCTCTCCTCTCTCCCTCCAGCATCACCTCTCCCATTGCCTTAATCCATACCTTTGGTGTGTTCTCTCCCTCACCACATCATTCTCCATTCCTCCACAACAAATGACACTTCTCCTGCCTGTACAGCATTCTTCTTTCGCCATATCTGTCTCCTTTCCTGTCTCGTTACCTCCACTCCTCCCTGCTTCTCCTTTGCCTTCCCCATTTCTCTCTCTGGCCCCTTCCCTCCATCCTCTTCCCCATCCCATGCCAACTCATGTCCCCTCTCTTCTCCAATTTGCCTAGCCCCCCCCCCCCCCCCCCCCCACTTCTGCTGCTATGCTTGTCCCCATGTCTGGGCTCACCTCCATCCTTTCTTCTGCTCATTCCCCATCTGTGGTAACTGCCTCCACCTCCTACAGCCCTCCCTCTCATTCTCTCTGTGCATCCCCCCCTCCATCCACCCTTTCCTTCTTCTTTCCTCTTCCCAGTCCCTCACCCCCTCCCACTTCACACTCTGTCCCTGCCCTCCATTCACACTGTAATACACCACTCTCCTCACCCACCACAAGCGGCGCCTGCACTCATTTCACTCACCCCTCAAGCTATCCTATCCTCACTTCACCCACTCCATTACTCTTTCATCCTCTCCCTCCTTCCCCCGCCCTTTATTATTCCCTCCCTCCATCTGCCTCTCCACACTCCCATCTCATGTCTCTTCCACCTTTCTCTGTCACCCCTCTCCCCTTCCCTCATCAACCCTCTCCTTCCATCACCCCCTTCCTTTTCACCCCTCTCCTCATCAACCCCCCCCCCACAAACCTTCCTCACTGTAGTGTACTCCCTCCCTCTTCACCTCCTACCCACTCACCTCCCACCCTACCACCTTCATACCTCCCCTAACCAGACCCCTGCTTAATGTACCTCCTTCCTCACCTCACCCCCCACTCACTCCCCTTCTCTCTCCTCCTACCATCCTCCCTCCCTCACTTCCTACCACTCTCCCTATCGCTTCCCACCTCACCTCCCACTCCCTCCCTCCCTCCTCCTACCATTCCTCCATCACCTCCTACCACTCCACTTCTCCACCTCCCACCCTCACCTCCCACTCCCTCTCCTCCATCGCCCCTACCCGCAATGTCCCAGAGCTGGAGTCGGATCAGAATGCTCGAATCCCAGTGTAGGACCTTCAGGGCGAAGTCGACGCCGATAGTGGCCCGGTAGTTCTGGGAGAAGAGCTGGTGGACGTAGCGCTTGATGAGGCTGGTCTTGCCCACGCCCAAATCCCCGATCACCAGCACCTTAAACAGGTGCTCGGTACCGGCCATGCCGCTGCTCTCGCCGCTCGCCATCCGCCCGACCGACCGCCGGGGAGCCCCGCCGCTTCCGCCCGGCCACAAGGCTCCGCCCCGGGCAGCAGCAGCGGCCGCCTCCCTGCACAGGCACGCACTGGGAGCCGAGAGGTGCGAACGAAACCCGACAGGGACGTTTAAAGGCAGGGGAGGTGGTTGGCGGAATGGGGTGCAGGGGTGACGAATGGAGGGTTGAGGGAGTGAGCTAGAGGGTCAAGGGAGTGAGGTCGAGTGAGCTGGAAGGTTGAGGGAGTGAGCTTGGGTTGAGGGAGTGAGGTTCGGCAGAGGGAGTGAGACGAGATAGACGGGGGTTGGGTTGAGCTAGACATTGGGGTTGAGGGTGAGATGGACATTGGGGTGGGTTTGAGATGAACAATGGGTGAGGGGCTTGGGTGAGAGACATATATGGGGGGGGGGGTAAAAATACCTGTGGGCTTTGGGGTGAGATGGGCATTGTAGGGTGTTGGGGTGAGATAGACGGGGGGGGGGGGGGGGGGGGGTTGTGAGGGGAGATAGACATTATGGGGTGGTTGGGGGAGATTGTATAAAGACTCTTTTTGGGACTGAGTCTGAAATCCGAGTGCTCATTCTGAAGAAGAAACTTCTGAAACGCAACCTTTTCCTTTCCTCGGGCGGTTCTTGCCTGACCCGCTGACTTACTCGAGCATTTTGTGTCTATCTCCAGCGTAAACCAGCATCTGCAGTTCCTTCCCACACATCTCTATCATTGAGGGAGGAGTTATGACTTTGGTTCTTCCTTGTTTTCTGAAACAGTATTGTGGTTATTTACATTGAGCCAAGGGATGAGTTATTACGTGGCTTACCTGCAGGCAATACCTGTGAATTGCAACAGAATTAGTACATTAGCCTAGGTATCTGTGCTCAAGTCACTGAACAGAATCTGCGTACAAGAATGCTAGCATCTCGCCACAACTGATATCCAAGAAAGTGAGGGGAAGTATTTAAACTTAACAGGAAAGGGACCAATGAAGTATGTTACGAACTGACAACTTTGGTGATGTGGCAGGGTAACCACATTATTTTCAATTTGGCCTGAATCGTGTGGTCCTTCTGCTAAGGACAGACATTGTACAGTGCTTTATCCAAAGTTGTCAGCAATTAGGTTTAGGCTTATGGAAATTAGTAAGTGCTGAATAATTACAGCATTGGTCCTGTAACTAGTGGTGGTATGGGGGTTACAGCACTTTTGGCTGCTGCCTCAGTTTTCGGGATCTGGATTTGATTCTGATCTTCAATGCTATCTGTCTGGAGATTGCACGTTCTCCCTGTGACGGCGTGATTTTCCATTGGGTGCGGCAGTTTCCACCCACATGCCATTGTTGTACTATTGGTACAGTAAATTACTCCCACTATACGTATGTGGCAAAATAATCACATGGCAGTTGACGGATATGTGCAAGCGAAACAAAGTTGCAGGGTTACAGGGAAATACGTAGAGGAAATATGACTTGGACTTTCTTGAGGTCTACCACAGACTCCACAGGCTTAATGGCTGCTGTCTGTAAAGCAAACCTCTGCTACCCATATCTCCCCCCCCCCCCCTTTGATATTTTGTTAAGAGCACTTTTAACCTTCAAACAATATTTATATCTGAACAATAGTATATTGAAAGGTACGAGACAAATATTTCATACCTCTTTATTTAATTACAGTCAAAATATTTTTTTTTTTCCTGAAGTTCGTAGTCTCATATGAAACTGACTAATCCAAACCAGATGCGAACAACTAGGATCAAAACCGGTGGTTTGGCCAGAAACCTAGTAAACATCTTGCAGTGTATAGCACCTTTAATGAGGTAACATGTCCCACAATATTTCTCAGGATATTGTTTAAAAACATTTAATAAGACATTTGCAATTACCAGGGCAGGTGACTAAAAACTTGGCGAATAGGGTAGATTTTAAATAGCACCTCAAATTATAACAGGGAGGTAACTTTGAGGGCGACGCAGCGGCTTGACAGCGCCAGAGACTCTGATTCCATCCTGACCGTCTGTATGGAATTTAGTACGTTCTCCCTGTGAACGCGTGGGTTTTTTTTCACGGTTTAATCCCACATTCCGAAGACGTACAGGTTTGTAGGTTAATTGGCTTTGGTAAAATTGTAAATTGTCCCTGGTGTGTAGGATAGTGCTAATGTACGGGGTGATCGCTGGTTGGCGCAGACTTGTTGGGCCGAAGGGCGTGTTTCTGCGCTATATCTCTAAAGTCTAAAGCAAAGTAAAATTTCTAAGGGATAACGTTTGGGCATTTGTCAGTGGAGGAAGAATAACATAAAATGGTGCTTCCAAGAGAGCAGAAATGCAGGAACACCAACCTCTCAAAGTATGGCATGGCTAATAGTGGGAGTGTCATGCAGTGATTTGGATATGAGGATGAGAGTTTTTAAAGTTGAGGCATTGTTAGACTTAATGTTAGTCTATAAGCACAGGGTACAGTGGAATATAAGAAATTTGATTTTAAATTAAATATCGAAAAAGTAATTTATTATGAAATAGCATATTTCAAACAAAAATGTTGGAAAGAGGATTTTGTGCAATAGAAAATATCTTACCACAGTGAATGGAACTTCTTTTATTACCATTTGCGTTTGAATTATGTTATCTTGACTAAGCATTTTTTCCTTACATTTGCAGTTTACAAGGTCATAAAAGTTGAATAGTAAATTTGCAATTAGATTTTTTAATTCATATATAGTTAACAGTGCACAACCAACAATTACTATCAATTCAACTTCTAACTTAGCTAAATTACATAATTGTTATTCTAAGGATTTGGGTACTACTTAACATTGAAAGCAACACTTGCCGTAATATTTTTAAAATAATCATTGTCCAGGTTAGGATGTGAGGCCATTTTCATGGTGTTGCTTCAAAAGTTCCAGGCTTCTCTTTTACATGTGGCGATCATACTGAAAAAGTGAATTGGACCCATGGGACTGGGAATGTTCTAGTTTTTCATATATCTACTACAGGCAATGATGGTCCAATTCTATATGGTCATCGTAGAGTCTGTCCTCACCTTCTTCATTATGGTAGTTTTGGCTCAGCCACCAAGCATGACATCCGGGGGCTGCAGCGAATGGTCCGATCAGCTGAGAAGGTTATTGGCTGCAACCTTCCCTCCATTGATAAACTGTACACTGCAAGGGCCGGGAAGCAAACGGGTAAGATCATCTCTGACCCCTCTCACCCTGGCCACAAACTCTTTGAATCGCTTCCCTCTGGAAGGCTACTCCGGACTATCAAAGCTGCCACAGCCAGACTTAAAAACAGCTTTTTTTCCACGAGTAGTAGCTCTACTCAATAACCAAAAATCTGTAGCCTCCTTTTGCTCAGGTATTTAATTTAATTCACATGTTTAATCAATAATGTTTTTATTATTAATGTTTAATGTATAATTCCTAACTGTCACTTTGTCATGTTGTCGCTTGCAGGCAGAGCACCAAGGCAAATTCCTTGTATGTGAATACTTGGCCAATAAACATTCATTATTCATATACATAGATATCTATACAGTCGGTTCATCTATCAGGAGATGGCAGCCATTTAGACATTTAAATCCATTGGAATTAGTGGGCCTCAATTTCTAATGCTTCCTTGCTTTGTGTCGAGGACCCCATGTGGAAAACACAGGCAAAGGAGTGTTGTATTGATTTGTTGAGTTACTCACAAAACCGATCATCCTGTGTGCAGGCATTGTAGCAAATAGAGCAGTCAAGACAGAACTGAATTGGTCCTGCATATCTCACTACCAGATTGATTGCTTTATCATCAGCAAAATTCATGTTGCTTTGATCCTTGATTTGTCCTTGTATTTCAGACATATGACTTTAATTTTAATGAGACAGTTAACAAAATATAACTTGAAGCTGGCACAAATTACTGATCATTAAGCTTTTATGAATTAGGGCTGAGATAAACCAGAACAAATTTGATGCATCGGCCTCCTTGGATCAAGCATCTTAACTATTTTACTACTGTTCCCAAACCCTCGATAATCGAGTTGTTTCAGTGCTGATTTCAGAGATCAGAGCACCACTGTCATTAATTACCCATGTGGTGAATGTGGTGAAAAGGCGCTCTTTTGAATGATCGTCATGGTTGTGATGTAGACCTTTCAGCAATGCTGATGAATGGAGAATTCCAGGGTTTTGATTCAATGTTGACAAAAGGGAAAAAAACACATCCAGATCTTGGAGAGAAACCTGGAGATGAAGGTGCTACTGCATATCTGCCACCTTTGATCTCCTAGCTGGTAGAGGACATGAGTTTATCATTGTTAAAGCTGTTGATCAGCACAGTGCAGCATCTGGCTAACTCTGTGAAGCTGACCCAAAGAGGATCATTGAATAATGTGAAGAAATCATTAAACATTGAAGGGACAATTTTTCAATGTTTAGATCCTGTAATATTTGTCCCCTGGCCATCAATGTAGTTCATAAGGAATCTAGTTTAAAATAAGTTAATGTAGGTCATTTGTGAATGTTCAGGCATGGGTATTCACAGTAATCATTGAGTTCAGAGACATTGGGGGTGGTGTCGAAGGTCATAAAGGGACCTTTTTAAGATGAGGTGGTGTTGAAATATGAAGGTGGTAGGCAGTGAAATTGAGGTGTGGTTAGACAATAATGACAGATGCGCTGGAACAATTTGCTATCTAGCAAAATCAAGTGTGGAGAGTGAAGCTGAATCTCCTGGAAAAGAAGTGCTTGCAGAAGATGTTATTGGAGGTTATAGGGGCATGGTTGTGGAGACCGAAGCAGACACAGAGATAGGAATGGAGAACCTTAATGTTGGAAGTGTGAGGGAAGGAAGCAAATCTACACAGATAGATCAATGAATGCACCTCAGAATAGAAGCCAATGAATCATTTGGTGAAACCATGGCTGGAAGTTTAAGATTCTCTGTACACCCAACAATAGAGTATCACTTGATTTTTTTTTTTTGTCCTCCAAAATCTAGTGATCTTTATCTTTAATGTATTGAGTGACTGAGTATTCACAGCTATAGTTATAGATAGATGGACATTGGAAATGGGACCTTCAGCCCACCCAGTCTTTGTACATATATCTGTACTCATCATACATAGTCCATTTAATTTATTCTTCCCACATCCCATCAACCCTCTCCAGATTTTACCAGTCACCTGAACACCAGGGTCCATTTGCAATTGCCAGTTAACCTAGCAAACTGCACATCTTTGAGATGTGGGAGGAAACCAGGGTGCCAGGTTGAAACGCATAATCAGAGGAAGAACATGGAAGCTATTACTGAGACATCACTAAAGGTCAGAGCTGAAGGGCCTGCCCTCAGCTGTATTAGGTCTGAACCTTAGTCTCTGGTACTGTGAAATTGCGGTTCCATTAGCTGTGCCACTGTTCTGCCCAGCTCCCTGGAACAGAATTACAAAGCTTTACAGCACTGTGGTTGAAGAGGGCTATTTATTTCTTGAGACACAAGAGCCTGCAGATGCTGGAATCTGGAACATAAAAAACAAACTGCTGGAGAACGTCAATGGGCCTGGCAGCATCTGTGGATGGAAATGGAAAGCCGACGATGTCTGACCCACTGAGTTTTTTGTTTGTCCTTGAGTATGTTTTGCCATTCCTTGAGATCATGGCTGATTCATGATCTAACTTAACATAGCTACCAAACACTAAAATGAACTATTGTAGAGAATACCCTAATTCCATGTTATAGCTTCTGGATAATATTTGGGGGCATTTTGCTATATATATATATATATATATATATATATATATATATATATATATATATATATATCTATATATATATATATATATCTATCTATATCTATCTATATATATATATATCTATATATATATATTACTGTGGGTTTATTGCATTTCTGTGACCATGGTAGGTTGTGTAATTTCTTCATAAACTGTCGCGGGATTATCGGTTTGACCTCCGAGATGTGGGAACTTTCTGGAAAAGATGACCAGAAACAGAATTAGCAGTTACCTGGACAACTGTTGATTGATAAAAGGTAAATTATGATGGTATGTTTTGGTGAGGTAACATATGGTTGGTGTAATATATATGGACTTCCAAATGGCATTTGCTAAAATGCAGCATGGTAGGCTCATCATTTGAATGACTTGAGTAATTGCAGTTGTTCTCCCAGAAGGTTGAGAGGGGTTCTTATGGAGGTATCTAAAATCATGATCAGAGGAGATGGAGAGAAAAAGTTCCCATTGGGAAAAAGAGTCCAAAGAAATATAATTGGCTAAAGCGGAAAGTAAGACAAAAGAAGTAACATTTTTGAGTAGCAAAGGTTTAAGGTCTGAAATGTACTGCTTGAGTTCATTTTGGAGGGATATTTAATTGTGACATTGTAAAGAGAAATTAATAGGTAATTGAGAGAAAACAGAATTGTGGGGCTGTTGAGAAGATGTGGGGAACTGTGATTCTTTGGATTACTCTTACACAGACTTGTTATAGACATAATGGACCACTTTAGACATCATTGACCGCCGGGGAGATGGCAGCCCTGCCGGCAGTCTGTTTGTTTTTTCTTTCTTTTTGTTATTTTTTTAGTGCGTTAAAAGTTTGTTTTAATGTTCTTCGGTATGTTTTATGTGGGGGGAGGGGGCCTGAACGCCGCAGGCTACATTACAAATTATTGAACGTCAAGACCGATACATTACAAATGCATTGAACGTCAAGACCGTCCCATCAATGGAGGGCTCGAGTCCCTCGACCGAAGAAGAACAAAAGGAAGGACTTGAACTTTATTTTGCCTTCCATCACAGTGAGGAATGTGTAGGTGTCACTGTGGTGGATGTTCATGTTAAAATGTGTTTTTGAGTGATTTGTTGCTTTTAATTGTATGACTGACCTGGCCAATGAAATTCCTCGTATGTTGCAAAACATACTTGGCGAATAAAGAATTATTCTGATTCTGATTTATATTTAGCTGTCCGAGGGGAACACAAAGGGTGGTATATGGAATGAGGTGCCAGAAGAGGTAGTTGAGGCAGGTACTATCACAATGTTTTATAAAGCATTTGGACAGGTACACGGATAGGATGGGTTTAGAAGGATATGGGGCAAACACAGGCTGATAGAACTAGTGTAGGCAGAGTATATTGGTCGACATGGGCCGAAGGACCTGTTTCCATGTTATATGCCTCTGCTTTCTTTTTTTTCTGTTTGAAAGAAGCTTCGGACTACTCACGGGTAAAATGAGGACTTACATACCCACTTTCATGACATCCCAAAGCATTTTCTTCCATTAAAGTAATGTAGCTTAGGAAATGCAATGGTCATCAAACTCGAACAAGTATTAATGTGAGGTTCAACTAGTCTCAGAAATGTTGACAGACAAATATTGGCCGGTACCCCGGGGGGGGTCCCAATATGAACAGGGCCCTGAGATCTTTGGATGCACCTGAGAAATTCCACAACATTCAGTCCAAGGCAACATTGCTTCTAACTGAATCAAAGCCATATTCTGTTGGATATAAAGATTCCTTTATATAGAAGATAGCAATACACCACATTTATATTGGCAAATTGTGAAATCGCCCCAGTAGCACAATGTTTTTCTGAGGAAAAAATGTCAGGTGTGAGATTTTTGAATTTATGAATATCACCTTACATTGGGGAACATTGCAAATGCTATGGTCAGCATTTCAAAGTACACACAGCAGAAATTGAAAAAAAACATCTATTTCTGGGCAACATTCCTCAAATTTGTACTTTCAAGTTGTGGAATATTCTTACTAATGTGTTTTCATTTTCACAAAAGGTTCTTGTGGAAAGTTTTACACAGAAACAATTCAGACTATCAGAAATCCTAATGACAAATGAAATAAGAAATAATATGTTGAACTGCATTTTCCTCCAAAATGCAATGAACGTATGTCTATGTGACAAGTGTTCTATGTGCCATTGAGCAAGTTACAGCAGAAGCACGGTACCTTTGATCACTTTAATAACTACTGTACATGGAAGATTGTTGCCATTTAACAGCTTTGTTCAAGATTCTGGGGAAATCACTAAAAAAGCACAGTTCAGAATGCAAAGATCTTCTTTGTTTAACCACATTAGCATTTATACTGAAACCAGATAATTGGAACTGAGGCGGTGGATTGTACTGTTGTTTAGTTTAGCGTCGTGTGAAAAGCTTTTGTTGCATGCTAACCCGTCAGTGGAAAGACAATACGTGATTACAATCAGGCCGTCCACTGTGTACTAATACATGATAAAGGGAATACGTTTAGTGCAAGATAAACTTCTACTGTGATAGTTCCTTCATGTTTTTGGATTGGATTGTTTGGAAGTCAGTTCCTAATTGCTGCAGTCACACATGGAGAAGCTCTTAATTTCCATATGTTATTATGTGTCCACATCCATTTTGATTTGTCAGAGTGCCATTTAGAGATAACGGTAGCCTTGGTAGGACATCAAAGTCAAGATTCTCTGGGTCAGGTCTTTCGCAAGGTAATAATTTATCTATTAACTTAGTGAATCAGTGCTGACTTGTTCAATTTTACTATAAATATATGCAACTGTTGTGCATCTTCTACATCCTATACATGCCCATTATACATCACCACAAAATATTATCAACAATTATAACAATTACTTATATTTACATGATATATGTGAAATAGTATAATGTTCTAAGGTGTTTCAAGGAAGCATTATCAAACAAAATTTGACATGAAGCCACATAAGATATCAGAGCAGATATTGGTCAAAGAAATAGGAGTGACTTGGAGAGATTAAGAGAAAGGGCTCAAGGAAGGAATTACAGAATTGAGCATCTTGATAGTTGACCAAATAATAGCCAGTGCCAGAGGTGAAGCAAATTAAAATCAGCCAGAGTTGGAACAGTCTGAGGCTATTGTAGAGATCAGGATGAGGCCAGGGCCAGATTTGATAAAGGGAGAAAAAGTTAGAATAAAGTTGTTGATAGATTGAAGGACAATGCAGGTCAGCAAGCATAGTGATGATTGGTGAATTCAATAGGGCATGTTGGGGCATGAGCAGTTCTGGATGACCTTTACTTTTACAGAAGGTAGAAATGGGGAAGGTGATCAGCAAGGTGCTGGGATATTGGCTTTGAGTCGTAACAAAATGGGGGACTAACAAGCAGCCAGAAAGTCCAGGCAGGGGAGCTGAGAGGATGGAAATAAGTAGCCTTCTGATGTGGATATCTAGTTAAAAGCACAATATAAAATTAAATATGACAGACCAAATGCATTCACTCTCGGGGTGATTGTCAGATAGGTGGCGTTGATGTACCATGGGAACGCACTATGGGAACTACAATCTTTCCCCCCCCCCCCCCCCCCCCGCATGAACTATACGTCAGAAGGTGCAGATCCAGAGCCAGCAACATTATGGGGGATCCCTACCACCGCAACAACGGACTGTTCCAGCTGCTAAGGTCAGGCAAACACCTCTGCTGTTATGCTGTGAAAACAGAGAGGATGAGGCGTAGTTTCTTCCCGCAGGCCATTAGGACTGTAAACTCTTATCTCACCAGGGACTAATTTACATACCAATTTACTGTTGTGTTGAGTCTTTTTAAAATTGCTGTTTTTTTTCCTAATATGTAAATACTGATTATGTTCTATTCTGTTCAGTAGTTTTTTGCACAATCTGCAGGCATTGCCACTTTCATTTCACTGCACATCTTGTATGTGTATGTGACAAATACACTTGACTTGACTTGATGTCTGGTCAATGATTAAGGAATATAGTTTGCAGTGGAGATCAAAGAAAATGCCCCCCAACTTCCTCGTGTTCAATTGAAATAAATTTATGCTTATCGTGTCCTGGATATCTGACAAGAGTGTTAGAATTTACAGAAAGGAGGGACAATGATTAGTTGAATCATGGGCGTCTGTATGGAAATTGATTTGTTGTTAAGTGTTGTTGCCAAGAAGTGACAAGTGGGTGAGGATTAGGAAGGGGTAAAGTAGAGACCTTGGTGGAGAGCAGAGGTGATAGAAGTGAAGCCATTGCAGATGATTAACTGGCTTCTGCAATAGAATCAGGTGAGATTCATTCAGCTGGAAGGCATGAGTGGAGGATGGTGTGGCCAACTATGTCAAAATCTACAGACAAGTCAAAAAGGACAACCAACTGTAAACTTGCTACAGTCCTGTAGGATTTGCAGAACGTATACTTAGGAAAACAGTGTGGCAGATGGGGCAGTTTTACCATTATTTCTGGTCATCCATACCAAGTTGACAATGGGTTGATAGATTCCCCACCACTGTTTTCCAGCCGAGTTAAAAATGTTAAAAAAAATATTAACCACCAGGTGTGGCATCATTGGGTAGTCCTACTTTTCTGAGCCATTTTGAATTGTCCTTAAACCGAGAGCATTCCATTTTAGAGAGTGGCTTATTGTCATCCACATTAATCTGGCTCTGGAGTCATGTATGGACCATACAGGTCAGGGCTCGAAGTTCCTTCCTTACTGAGTATTTCAACCCTTGTCAACTTCTCGTGGCATTTCTCATGATTGGAAGAAATAAGATGCCCCTTAATCTTGTGATAGATGAAGAGCTCAGTGACCCAATATCTGGTGAAACACATCCTTTTGTAACGGAGTGTTTAAGGTGAAGTATGGTTCATAGCGAAGTGTCCATTGTACAACAAACAAAGTTCTTCACTCATAAAATAAAATTAGTTTAAAGAGTAGAAGACACAAACGACAGCAACTTCTCAAAATAAAGGTGAAATAATTTCCCCAGGACAATAGTAGTGAGGGATTGCTTCATGTACATTATGTGCTCTGCCACTTGCAAAATAGGTCACAAAGCCTGAGTAACAGGGAAAGTACCCAATTATTTTTGCTCCATTGCCATTGGATGTAGCCTATCTTCAAGCATAACCAGTAACACCACCATCCTCTGGAGAAAGTAAGACAGCTGACACTGCCTTTGCATTGGGACCTGCTGATCTCAGTGGGTTAAAAAACAAAATAAAACCCGAAGGTTTTAATTGAATTATTACCGATATTACTGATCTTCAGTTTTGCTTTATGTTACAGTCCTTGCTACCCAATTAACAAACAAGATGCAAAGAAACAGTGGCATTTAACTGACGGGTGGCTTAACGGGTTGCAGTGAAAAGATCACTATGTCCAGTAATTATAATCTAACAACCAAGCTGCATGAGATAATGATATGCAATAAAATAGGCCTTTTTTTTCCCCCATCATCTGCACAATAATACTTTGGAAATTATTGTTCAGAGTTGTGCAGAATATAGACACTTCCCAGACCCACAGAATTACAGGTAACCAATGGAATGGCACATGCTGGCTTTCTTCTCAAGTTTCAATCTCTTTATGACTTGCAATGTGGCACAAGGTAACCCCTTTCTTATGCCTCAACCCCTGGCTATGTTACATTGAAATTCTTGGCAACTTTGACTCTGGGCCACATGAGTTAAGTCTTCACAGAGTGGAGGAAGTTTGTTTGTAGTCTCTCAGAATGACTGAAGCATAGGTTACATTCGGCGGGGAGCACAGCACTGATTCGGAGATGGGCGAGCTGGGAACCGAGCTGCCAGATGCCACTGAATCTCTGAAGGGAGAGGGTGGTGTGAGTGCCGGAGAGTCCTCCAGGGTAAGTCTATTAGGGGTGGGTGGCGCATCCTGGATCTCGGTGCTGTCATACATGAAGTCACTTATGAGGTCGAATGTTTCACATTCCTCTTCCACGGGTGAGATGGGTTGAGGGCTGAAGGTTGTCATCTGCAGTGGGAGCGCATCCTGATTGAGCTGGTACAGTAGATTCATCCCGTTACCTGACACTGGCAGAGCAAGCATTGAATTAAGGTCAATCATGTTGGGTTTAAATGTATTGCCCACTCCGTGAAATTGATCCATGACCGACCGCTGAGAGGAAACACCTTTTTGCATTTGATCAGAAATGAAATAATCAGAGTCTTCCAATTCTTTAAGCTGTGATATAGACATTGCTCGTCTCTCTAACATCATGTCTGGACTATTAGGAATGTCAGGCCTCAAAGGATCATTTTCATCCTCTTCCTCGACATTATAAAGGCCTTTTGTGCCGACGTCAGAGAAGTTGAGGGTTTTGATCTGATTTTGATATGGTTTGGTCAGGGGTTTGATAACAGCGGTCTGATTGGAGGCACCATCATTGCTCTTCACGTGGACAGAGAGTCTATGCCACATGTGCTGTCCCTTCGCTGGCCGTCCTGTCCCTGGTTCAGACCACGACACAGACTTTCCATTGGAACTAAGGAAAAATGTAAATACCTGGTTAAAACTTTTTTTGTGGCGAAACCTCTGCTGATTTCAACTTGATATTTCAATTACCATCCTCATAAATTTTCAAAATGGATTGCTATTGCTTTAGAAGGGGAAAAAACATATTATGTGGAAGAACAATAAAGTACAGAGAGTCCCAGAACCAGGTCCATGGTGATCTTGCATTGCAAGTCAGATTGTGACGCATGCAAAACACATTGTGCAAATAGTAATATTTCACTATGTGCTGTTATTAGGCAAAAGGCCCAATAGCTTCACAGAAACAATGTCCTGATGCCACCAGTAAAGCCAAAACTCAATGGAATTTGGCTCCATATCTCTGTCGGTTTATTATGACTGGAGTAAGATATTATAAATTAATCTTATTAGATAGCATAAATAATTTGTTCAGTAGAAGTTGACTTCAATCTCTTCCTTAATTAATTTCCATTAATCTTATTGACTTGAAATTTATAATTATAATGACGGTGACATTATTAGCTGTAAGTATTCTGTAAATTTGTCAGCATTCTTTGATGATTCAACATATACAATTATGTGTCGAAATTCAGGTATTATTGTCAGTGACACTGTGCTCCTGCACAAGCAGCCCTGGTGCAACCTCTGCAGACATTATTGGAAAGTCAATGAATTTTATAATGTGAATGTTGCTGTATGTGCTAAGACTTGTTGAATGGTATAGATTCAATCGTATAGGATCTTATAGAAATGTGTAAAATTATAAAAGGACTGGCCAAGCTAGATGCAGGGAAAATGTTCCCAATGTTGGGAGAGTTCAGGGCCAGGGGCCACAGTCCAAGAATAAAGAGGAGGCCATTTAAAACTGAGATGAGAAAAACACTTTTTCACCCAGAGAGTTGTGAATTTGTGGAATTCTCTGCCACAGAAGGTAGTGGAGGCCAATTTACTGGATGAATTTAAAAGAGAGTTGGAGCTCATGGGGCTGGATCAAGGGATATGGGGAGAAGGCAGGCTACTGATTGTAGATGATTAGCCAGGATCACAATGAATGGCTCGAAAGGCCAAATAGCCTCCTCCTGCACCTATTTTTTATGTTTCTATGAATAGGGTTTTAAACAGGCATACCAAGACATATTTACTGCTGAGCGACCTGGCACCGAGAGACTGATGTTATGTATGGATTGCCATCTGAGCATATGAATTAGGAGCAGGAATAGGCTGCTGCCTCTGCTCCATCATTCAATAAGATCACAACTGATCTGAATTTAACTTCAACTCCACAATGCTGAATATAATGTGATAATTTTTCACCACTTGTATATCAAGTACGGTATATATTTACATCTGCCTGAAAAATATTGAAAGACTCTGCTTCCACCACCTTTTCAGAAAGTGATTTCTGAAAACTTCTGATCTCCAAGAGGAAAAATTAACCTCACCTCCAGGTTAAACGTGAACCCTTATTTTAAACAGTGAACCCTTCGTTCTAGATTCTCCAACAGAGAACATATCCTCTCCGCATTTATCTTGTCTTGCACAATATTCTATTGTTTAAAATTAATGAAGAATATGCTGTCAACAATTTTTAATCTTTCAGCTTCAACCCCAGTTTCATGTGCATGTCCGCTATTGTTTCTGTAAAATGTCTGAAAAGATTAAATTAAATGAGTGCTCTTTTACATGGTCTTGTGTGGCAGATGAAAACTCCCTAATCTTACTAGACATTCATTCTGTGTAGGGAGGAACTGCAGATATTGGTTTAAAGCAGAGACAGTCAAAAAAAGCTGGAGCAACTCAGCGGGTTAGGCAGCATTGCTGGAGAAAAGGAATAGGTAACATTTGGGCGAGACCCTTCTTCAGACTGAGAGTCAGAGGAAAGGGGAATGAGAGATATAGATGGTACTTAGGACAAATGAATGAAAGTTATGCAGAAAGCAATGATAATCAAGGAAACGTGGGGCCCACATTGGTCCATTATTGGCTGTGGGATAGGTGATAACGAATTAATACTGACAGTGGAACTCAACAGAATGATAATGAAACTAGTATGATGACTTGGGTGGGGGAGGGATGGAGAAAGAGGTGATGCAACCGTTACTTGAAGATAGAGACATCTAAACTCCTACCACTGGGTTGTAAACTGCCCAAGCAAAATAGGAGGCGTTCAGTTGTTTGATGGTATAACTGTTGCCAAAGTTAGGGCCATTACAGACCCTGTAAAACCTTTTTTAACAAGTTAGGTGAGGGAAGTCTCCCTTTGCCATTGTTTGACCATTAAATATACACACTTGGGGCTTTCATGCCAACAGATGAGCAGACGTTCCAGACAATTGGATACCTTAAAACTTCAACTTGGTTTTAATTCACATTTTAAACAACACCATAATACATTGAAAGAGCAAGTTATAACAGCGTCCTGATTCGTTTCAAGAGAAATGGGCCTGGTGAATCAGAGTGGAGCACAGGAACTGGGCACTGGGTTAGTCAGAAGGGAGAAGAGATTCAAGAGTGTCTTGACTGTCATATGTCATATTTATTGTCATATGTCAAAGAAACATATCAGAAATTCTTACTTGCAGCAGCACAACAGAATATGTGTGGCATATATTACCTGGTGAGCTAGATGGCAAACCATCGGCATTTCCACATTGTTGGATAATGGATTTTCTACAAGTTTTACTGCAGCTGGGAATGTTATCGTTGAGCACAATGAACAATTTACACTCGGTGGTCTTTGGAATAAACGTTAACATTTTTCTTCAATCCTTTTTTCAAGTGAAAATTTCCTGTTTCATTCAATTTTATCTCTCATTCATGCAACGCAGTTTCTACTGAGAACTGGAAGACTGTATCAAGGAAAGCCATTCCTTGTTTGCCTTTCACCTTGTCTTTGCCCATCTTAATTTCATCAATTCTCCTTTGCACCCAACCAGTCAAATAGGATGTTATGTGTCCACTTGTTTTCCCAGCCATCGATCATGCTCACCATTCAACCACCATCTACTTATTTATTATCAACTCTCCACAGTCAAATCTTGGTTTGTACAGCTATCCATTCAACAAAGGTTGACACAAGGTAAACTCATGGGGTCAGGCAACATCTCTGGAGAAAAGGAATTGGTGACATTTCAGGTCAAGACCTTTTTTCAGACTGAGGAATAGGTGACATTTCAGGTCGAGACCCTTCTTCTGACTGAAGAAGGGTCTCCACCCGAAACGTCACTTATTTATTTACTCCAGAGATGCTGCATGACCCACTGAGTTATTCCAGCTCTTTGTGTCCATCTTCGGCGTAAACTAGCATCTGCAGTTCCTTCCCACACATCCTGTCCATTCAACAATTTTATTTCCTTGGCTCCTTTATATTTATTCTCCCATTGGTTGTTTAGGCAGCCAGCAATTAGGATATACAACCAGCTAGAAACGCAATTATGCTAGTTTATCGTGAATATGTTTCAGTTTAGTTTATTATCACGTGTACCGAGGTACTGTGAAAAGCTTTTGTTGCGTGCTAATATATACCTCAAGACATCCAATCATCTAGACCCTTGAGTATACATTTTTTTTAACATTACTTCAAGATTTCAAGAGAGTTTATTGTCATATGTCCCTGATAGGGCAATAACATTCTTGCTTTGCTTCAGCACAACAGAACATAGTAGGCATGACTACAGAACAGATCAGTGTGTCCATATACCATTATATAAATTATATTACTTCAGACAATCCACCCATTCAACCATGCATCAAACAATCCAATCTAATATCCAAATAGATAGCCAACTAGCTATCCAACCAGATATCTTCAAAGATATGCAAGGTTATTCATCAAGATGGATAGCGAGCCATATTTCTGTTCAATAATCTAGACACTGATTAATCCAGTGAACAATGCTACCATTCAGCTGGGAATTCATTTATCCCACCAACTGTCAAGTAAATCATTCAACCAATTAATCCACAAACAATCTATTCTTCCACTTAGCTTGTCATAAATCAATTTATGCACGTCCAATTCAGCTGCCAGCTATATTTGGGTCATTCAGTTACACTGTGACTAATTAGTTGTACTGGTAAACCTAGTTTATCTAATCTGTATCTATTGAGTCCTTCCCCACCTGTCTGAAATATCCAGTGCATACACCTGACAGGCCAATCTATTTACCATCCATCTATGTGTCTGTCCACTTGGCAACAATCCCCTCAATCTGCCAGCAAATTAGGCATAAAGCGAAATACTGAGCCAGCCACCTGTTTGTTTATCTAGCTTTTTGTCCTTTAGCACATTGGCTTATTCATTATTTCTAAACACACAACTGTCCATCCAGTTCTTGAACTAGTTAGTATCTTTCTGTGGATTTAGTCAATTGGCCACAGGTGGTCACCCATTCCTTCTCTCCAGAGATGCTGCCTCTCCTACCTTTGCGGCTATATGTGGTGTCAGCTTGTTGTCATGCTTCTGACTATATCCCAATAGTCTGTTCATCCATTTATCAATGCATTTTATACACTTCATCTCTCCATTACCCCATTGAGCCTTTCATATTTCCGTCCTACAATGTGTGAAATATGCCCATTCGTAAGACTAGCCAGTCAATCAATGATCCAGTCGTCCATTCTTCTCTTTATTTATTCCACCTAGACATTGAAACATTAAAAAATAGGTGCAGGAGTAGGCCATTCGAGCCAGCACTGTCATTCAATATGATCATGGCTGATCATCTAATATCGGTACCCCATTTCTGCTTTTCCCCCATATCCCTTGATTCCTTTAGCGCTAAGAGCTAAATCTAACTCACTCTTGAAAACATCCAGTGAATTGGCCTCCACTGCCTTCTGTGGCAGAGAATTCCACAGACTCTCTGGATGATAACTTTTTTCCTTATCCTAGTCCGAAATGGGCCATCCCTTAATCGTAAACTGTGACCCCTGGTTCTGTGTTCCCCCAACATCAGGAACATTTTTCCTGCATCTAGCCCAGGGGTGGGGAACCTGCGGCCTTAAGGCCGCATGCAGCTATCTAGGTCATTAAGTGCGGCCTTTTGAATGAATCCAAATTTTGTAGAACAAATCCTTTTAATTTTATTAATACCAAAGAGTAAAAATAGATTCAACGAAATAATCCTCTCCGCACGAAAAATGCTTTCTTGCTTTTCAACCACTTATTGCTGCAAATCTACATTCTCCAACCTAACCCAAATCAAGACGCCCTTAAGGTCACAAATGACGGATACCCATCTAGAAAATCATCTGAAATTGCGTACCTCCATGTTGCAACCAAATATTCAAATGCTTTCCCACAAAACACAGTCACAACAGTCATTAAAAGGTTAGTTAACTTTAGAATGAACAATTTTTTTTCATTTTCTTGAAGTTAGACCTAGTAGTTTGATTTTTACAAAATAAGGTACATTTTGAAGTATATCTAATTGAAGTTTCTTGGATGCAGCCTTATTACAACTAACAATGCGGCATTCCAACATGACAAGGTTCCCCATCCCTGATCTAGCCTGTCCAATCCTTTAAGAAGTTTCTACGTTTCGATAAGAGCCCAGTCGACCCATACTTTCATCATATGTCATTCCTGCCATCCCGGGAGTAACCTGGTAACCCTACGTTGCACTCCTCAATAGCAATAATGTCCTTCTTCAAATTAGGAGACCAAAATTACACACAATACTCCAAGTGTGGTCTCACCGGGGCCCTGTACAACAGCAGTAAGACCTCCTTGCTCCTAAACTCAAATCCTCTCGGATTGAAGGCCAGCCGAGACTGATGTAGAAGCACACCTAGGTCTTGTTGCAACTCCCCTTTTCCTAATCTGACACCATTCAGATAATAATCTGCCTTCCTGTTCTTGCCACCGAAGTTTTCCAACTGTTGATCAACTACTCTCTCTGTCCCCATTATTTGCCCAATCATCTGCTCCCTGAACAATACACACAGATGTTTATCCAGCTGATCAATCACCCACGGTAGACACAAAATGCTGGAGTAACTAGAAGGCCGGCCAACGTCTTTGGAGAAAAGGAATCGGTGACGTTTCGGGTCGAGATTCTTCTTCAGACAGAATCAGTCACCCCACCAGTCAAGTCATTGAACTATACAGCATTCAAACAGGCTTTTTGGCCCAACCTGTCCATGCTGATCAAGTTGGCATTCTGGGCTAGTCCTATTGGCCTATATCCCTCTAAATCCACCCTATCCACACACAGTATCTGACACGTGTAACCAGGACTGACTGAAGAGTGATGAGTTGTCGGGGCAAAATCTACCCTCTGGTCATGCTGTTAAAATCACAGCACACTCTTTCATGCTTCCATGGACAATCCCAGCTGTGTCAAAAAGAGGAAGTGCAAAATATATAGAAATCTACAGCACAAAAAGAAGTTTCCTTAGGCCTCTGCCTGCTGATAGAACAACTCTTTTTTTACTGCCTTGTCATTGATGGTAGGAAAGATCTACTGTAATAAGAGCTTCTGCCCTCTTCACTCATTTGATTGTTGAACTACAAACCCAATTTAGTGGCTGAAAAAGATTCCTCCACTAATCCTTAAATCTGTGGTCCAATTATTGACCTCTACTGAGGGAATTGGGTTTTGCCTATGCCCATTATCATGGCCTCTCAAAAACGTTCCTTGGTCTCCATTGTTCCAAAAGAAAACAACCCCACCCATCTTCATAAAA
The DNA here is from genome assembly GCA_963514005.1 of Raja brachyura. The sequence goes on from OY740788.1 coordinate 15,876,394, forward strand.
TTGCCCAATCATAGCAATGAACTTTACATTCGGCCCCAGAAAGAAAGGAGATGGAATTGTGTGTTTGAGATATAGGTTTCTTGTTGGTGTGGTGAGGATGTGGTGGTATTGGAGTGAGCTGGGGGTGTGGTGTGGTAATAGGGTAAAGGTGGGCATGGGAGTAGATGCGGTTGGGTGGAGGGGAGGTTGTGGAGATGGGTTTGGTTGGGGTGTGGTGGAGATATGCTGGGGTAAGGGGTTGTTGGGCATGCGGGTAGGATAAAGATGTAGTAGGATGAGTGAATGTACTGAAAATGTTGGGGATGATGGGTGTGATGGGGCAGGGACCCTTATGGGCAGGAGTGGGAGCAGTGATATTGAGGTAAGTTGTTGATTAAGCCATTATTTATTATGTGCACTCAGTAACATGAACAGAATGCAATTCCGTGAATGATATGCCAATTAGATACCCTTTAATTATAAGCACTGAATCAGCCACACAGCACCTGCTTCCTCACTGCTGTTTTACATCAGAAAGATATGTTCTGCCTATCAGTATAATACCATCAAAACTTTCCATTTGATCAGCACTGGGCTGATCATAGAGTGAGGTGGGAAGCAAGTGCCAGCTGTGACTCCAGAGGTAACATTCTTGCCTCCATCAGAAGTTTGCAGACGGATTCTGCTCCTCCATTCACTCCCACCAACGGTTCATTGTGGCTGCAGTGTATGTGTTCCACAAAATGATCATCTACTACTCACTCAAGCTACTCAAACCGCAGACTCTACCACCGAGAAGGACAAGGCAAGGGGACACCACTACCTGCTGCTTCCCCTGCAGGCCATACACCATCCAAATGTGGAAATATATCGCTGGTCCTTTCTCTTCACTGGGTTTAAATCCTGGAACTCCCTCCCCAACAGCGCTGTGGAACCACTTTCACCAGGACTGCAGTCTTCAAGAAGACTGAGGGGCATCAATAAAGTGAAAAGCCGCAGTCCTTTCTCTTAGGTGGTGGCATCTAAAACTAGAGGGCATAGCTTTAAGATGAGAGGAGAAAGATTTAAAAGCAATCTGAGTGGCGGGTTTTTGGCTCAGATGACAATGCATACATGGGATGATCTGCCAGAGGAAGTGGTAGCAGCGTGTACAATTTCAACACTTAAAAGACAAGCGGACGGGAACTTGCAAAGGAATGTTTTGCAAAGGTTTGGGGCTGACACTGGCAGGTGGGAGTAGCTTGGTTGAGCATGGATGGTTTGGGACAAATAGCCTGTTTCCATGCTGTACAGCTCAGTGACTCTAGGAAGGTGGGTAGGCATTATCTACTCTCGGGCATTTAGGCATGAACAATACATTTTAGTTTAGTTTAGATATACAGCATGATAACTGGCCCACAAAGTCCGTGCTGACCAGCGATCACCTACCTATACACTAGCTCTATTCCTACACATTAGGGACAATTAGACAGAACAATTAAACACAATTAACCTACAAACCTGGGATGTGGGAGGAAACCGGAGCATCTGGAGAAAATCCATGCGATCACAGGGAGACTGTATAAACTTCGTACAGACAGCACCAGTAGTCAGGATCAATCCCTGATCTCTGGCACTGTAAGGCAGCAACCCTACCGCTGTGTCACTGTGCCACCCTCAGTGCTGGTCTTGTGAATAACATTTAGATATCAATAAGTAGAATATGAACACAAAACTCTTGGCTGCCACTGAGGGAGTGCACTACTGCCAGAGATGACTTTCAGAAGATACAGTAAACCAGGGCCTTCCTACATTCATAGGCAGACTTTAAAAATGAAGAAAAGTATTTCTCCCCTGGGCTCTGGCCAATAACTGTACCTTAACAAAGTGCTGAAGACATTGCTGGTTGTAAAATCCTGCACAAAGTGAATATAAGAACCACATTTCTCCAAAACACTTCATTGACCATAAAATATTTTGATCATTTTCACTTGCAGTTATCTCTTTCAGATAACTCAGCGAACGGTTATCTGAAATCTCCATGCTGAACGGCTGGTGTGGACTCTTATATATTGGCGAGACCAAACGTAGACTGGGCGATCGTTTCGGTGAACACCTTTGCTCAATCCGCCTGGGCCTACCTGATTTCCTGGTTGCCAAACACTTTAATTCCCCATCTCTTTCCCATATTGACCTTTCTGTCCTGGGCCTCCTCCATTGACTGAGTGAGGCCAAACGCAATTTCGAGGAACTGCACCTCATATTTTGCCTGGGCAGCTTAATTTTGTTTTTTCTAACTTCAAATAACCCTTCTCTCTCCATCCCTCCCCCACCCAAGTCTAATTTCAAAGTCTCCTTGTTGAGTTTCCTTGTCTGTAAATCATTTTCACCTAGCCCACAGCTAATGGCCTGTTTTCTTCATCATCGTTAAGGGCCTGTCCCACTTACGTGTCCTTGGCATGCAAATTACGCAACCTCGTGGTCGCGTTGAGCCGCGGTGGTCCCACGAGATTTCATGCGTATGCACAGCTGCCTGGAGCGCGTGACGACATTTGAAGATGGACACAAAATGCCGGAGTAACTCAGCGGGACCGGCAGCACCTCCAGAGAGAAGGAATAGATGATGTTTCGTGTTGAGACACTTCTTCAGTCCGAAAGAAGGGTCTTGACCCGAAAAGTCATTCATTGCTTCTCTCCAGAGATGCTGCCAGTCCAGCTGAGTTACTCCAGCATTTTGTGTCTATCTTTAATTTTCCTGGCCCCGCTCTGGGAGTAGGAGTGGGGGCGGATCCGGACCGCAATGACCGTGAGCCCCAGGCCGAGCTTGGCGATCGTTTGCCTGCTTCTGCTGCTGTTGCAGGTGAGACGTTGTGTCGCGCTAGGTTCTTGGGCCTGTCCCACTTTGGCCGTCAGTTCCACGATAGGCCGTTGGCGCACAAAGATTTTGTTCACTACAAAGATTTCGGAGACCCGCACGATGTCGCGCACAACTACACACCCCTCCGCGATTCTCAGTGGGACCGGCCCCGTGCGGCCATACAATGCCCGTACGCCTCAGCGCGACCACAAGGTCGGTAATGCCTGTGCCAAGGACACGTAAATGAGACAGGCCCTTTACTTTTTTGCGTATCTTTCATCTACATCTCTCTATATCACAATTTATATCTCTCGTTTCCTTTTCCCCGGACTTTCAGTCTGAAAAAGGGTCTCCACCTGAAACGTTACCTATTTCTTTTCTCCAGAGATGCTGTCTGACCTGATGAGTTATTCTAGCTTTTTCTGTCTAACTTTGATTCAATTTGCAGATTGATATTGTTCCTTTTACAAGGTCTCAGGTGCCACCACCACCTGATCACAAGGAAGTATATTGCGAGAGGTGCAGAAGGCTGAGATCCCAACGAATGCAGATCCCAAAGATCGAGAGACTGACTTCATCACCAAGTCTTTAATTAGCACTCTCATTGAGGAAGACATTCCTGGGAACACAATATTGTTAAATAAACATGTACAGTAAAACTCCGATAATGCTGCACTCTCGTGGCTTCAGTCATGCTGGGCTAGCTTTTCTGGACTTTTGAATGTTGCTTTCTTCAGTGCCCAAGAGACTGCAGAGAGTGATGGACTCAGCCTGGTCCAGCATAAGCACTGCAGTCCCACCATCAAAAGCATCTACATGAGGCACTGCCTGAAGAAGGTGGCACCTAATATCAAGGACTCCCATGCATGCTGTGCCCTCTTCCCACTGCTACCATAAGGCAGGAAGAACAAAGGACTGAAGTTCCACACCATCAGGTTCAGGGATAGCTATATTCCTACAACTATCAGGAACTAACTCACACAGCCGTAATCTATGGCAGCAACAAAACATTACAAATGACCTCTTGCACAACTAAGAACTTATTTGTTTATTTTTGCAGTCTTTTCATGTCTTGTAGAATCTATGTGTAATTTATGTATAATTTATTTGTGTGTGCTGTCTGAGTCTATGTGTCTGTGATGCTGCTGCAAGCACGTTTTTCATTATACCTGCACCTCACTGTACCTATGAATGTGACAATAAACTTGATTTGATATCACTTTTATTTTACATGTTACACAGCAGCATTATAAATTTGCCTGTGAATTCAGTAAGTTTAAAGGGAGTGGGAAATATACAAACATTCTAGATCCTCAAGATCGACACAAAATGCTGGATTAACTCAGCGGGACAGGCAGCATCTCTGGATAGACGGAATGGGTGAAATTTCGGGTTGAGTCTGAAGAAGGGTCTCGACGAAACGTCACCCATCCCTTCTATCCAGAGATGCTGCCTGTCCTGCTGCGTTACTACTGTGTCTATCTTCGGTTTAAATCAGCATCTGCAATTCCTTCCTTAGGCTCATCCTCTTGACCAAACATATTCTGGGCTCCATCCCTAGCTCAGGACAGACACGTAGCCCATGGTCCAGATCCACCCCGGGTCACACTTCCCAATCACATTCCACACCCTCTGCTCACATTCCATACCAAACAATGAGACAGATGCCAGACCATCAGAACCTCCCATTCCCGATTAGCAGAGTTTTACAGTAAATAATTGGCGGGACAGAAATGCAGTTGGTTGTGCGAGACTCCGATACAGTTGGAACCTGTGCTAGTTTTTCGGTTCAGAAGCTTTATCTGCACACCTTCATATTGAACTGCCAAAACAATGCCCATGATGTCAGTCACGAGTCATAACCAGCAGGCCTGACCCCGTCAGGAAGTCAAAGGCTCATGTCCTAGTCTCAAGACTGCAGCGCAGACTGTAACTCTAGTGCAGTACCATGGGAGTACTGCTTTGTTGGCAGAAGCAGCCTTTCAGATGAGCTGTTCATATCAGGATGAGGATAGGCACAAAAGGCTGGAGTAACTCAGTGGGTCAGGCAGCATCTCTGGAGAAAAGGAATAGGCAACGATTCGGGTCGGAACCCTTCTTCAGACTGATAGACAGAGAATGGCAGAACAAAACAGGGCCGGCAACAGATGACAGGGCGGCATGGTGGTGTAGCGGTAAAGTTGCTGCCTTATGGTGCCAGAGACTGGAGTTTGATCCTGACTGTGGGTGCTGTCTGTACGGAGTTTGGACGTTCTGCCCGTTACTGCGTGGGTTTTCCCCGGGTGCTCTGGTTTCCTCCCACATGCCACAAACGTACAGGTTTGTAGGCTAATTGGCTTCGGTAAAGATTGTAAATTGTCCCTAGTGCATAGGATAGTGCTGGTGTACGGGTTTCGCTGGTCGGGGAAGACTCGTTGGGCCAAAGGACCCATTTCCGTGCTGTATCTCTAAACTAAACGAGACTAAACTAAACCTCGTGGAGTCCACAATGGCCCATTATTGGCTGGAGAAGATATGCTAATGACAGGGATACGTGGATGGAAACACTGGAACTAGTAGGATGACTAGGGTGTTGGAGAAAGGGGGGGGGGGGCGTTGGTAAAGAATACAGGAGTTACTTGAAATGAGAAAAATCAACATTCATACCACTGAATTGTAAGCTGCCCAAGCAAAATATGAGGTGCTGTTTCTCCAATTTGCATGTGGCCTCAGGCGAATCAGGACCCTTGCGTGACTTCTTAGATGAATGTGAAAAATCACATGGCATTTTTCACCATGGACATGGAATGTAATCTCAGGCGATTTGGCCAAAGTACTTCCCTTAAGCAATATTGCTAAAACTACTTACAGGTATCCTGGAGTTACAAATGCCCAAGTTATGGATATCCCTGCATTCGAACGTGCTGTCATAATATTATTAAATTATAAAGTCCAACGTACATATACACATCTGTTCCTCTCTCTCTCTCTATGCCCTCCTAGTACTTGCTCTTTCCTATCAGTCTTATGTGCTATTGATTCATTACAATATTGTGGAGTTATGGTTACCACATGTAATGATTTTTGTGTATTTTCCAACATGGATAAAATCGACCAGTCGAGATGAGCCCACTCATTACTCAGGGAACTCAGGGAAGTCAGAATTTACTTATAGTGTTGGTGGGACCTTACTGTTCGGAACTCATTTTCTATGTTTCCAACATTGCAACTGTGATTCTTCAATGGACATAGATCTCTCTGGGTTGGTGCTAAATAAATGCAGTTAATTCAACTGGAATGCTGGAGTATGCAGGAAAACCTAATAGAAGTATGTAAGAGGCAGAGATAGGATAGACAGAACCTTTATCCCAGGATGGAGAATTCAACTACTAGTGGGCAAATCTTTAAGGTAAGAGTGGGTAAAGTTTAAAGTGTACGGATTAATTTATATCGGGGGTGGTGAGTGCCTGGAACATGCTGCCAGGATTGGGGGTGGAGGATGATACGATAGTAGCATTTAAGAGACTTTGAGATAGCAATATGGATGTGCAGGGAATGGAGGGATATAGATTATGTGCAGGCAGATAAGAATTGGTCTTGGCAACATGTTTGTCACATATTGTGAGCCAATAGGCCTGTTCTTGTACTGTTCTGTTCTCTGTTCTATCTATTTCTCAACGCCCACATTTTGTGGGGCTCTGGGTTTATCCTGACCAACTAACTGATTGGATACGCTTCAAACCTACCGAATTTGTCTTGTCTCAATATGGTTTATATTCTCAGCAGCATCAACTTCCCCAGTGTTATCCTTTCCTGATATGCAGAAGGACTAATTGTGCTGTCCATCCTGAGGCTTCAGCCACCTGTTGGGACATTGTAGGCGCACTATCTCCCCAAGTGTGAGTGAGCTACAGGTGAGTCTGGGGCGGATGGGGCTGCCTTGTTCTATTGACTAATTGGTTTTGGGGTGAAAATGGATGGGGGCGGTGCTGGTACATTGGCACGGTTCCTAAAGCTTCTGCCTCACAGCTCCAGCTACCCATGTTCATTTCTGACCTCTGCTGCTATTTGTGCGGAGTTTGCATGCTCTTCCTGGGTTTCCTCTGGGTATTCTGTTTTCCTCCCACATTCCAAAGGTTAAGGATGGTTAGGTTACTTGACCATTGGGACATATCCCTACTGTCAATAGATGGTTGAATCTAGTGGAGTTAATGGGCATATGTACCAGGGAGAATTAATGGGGGATAGACACAGAATGCTGGAGTAACTCAGCGGGACAGACAGTCTCGCTGGAGAGAAGGAATGGGTGACATTTTGTGTTGAGACCCTTCTTCAGACTGATGTCAGGGGAGTGGGACGTACATAGATAAGGAAGTGTATCGATAAGGAAGTGTCAATTGGGAAAACAAGACAAAGGGAATGGAGATCAAGGAAAATGTAGATTAGATCATTGTTAGTTAGGAGAAGGTATCTAGAGATAAAATCTAGTAGGAGACAGTAAGACTGGTCTGAGAAGTGTAGGGGATGGAGAAAGAGAGAAAGTAAACGTTACTTGAAGTTAGATAAATCAATGTTCATACTGCTGGGGTGTAAGCTGCCCAAGCAAAATATGAGGTGCTGTTCCTCCAATTTGCGCTGGGCCTCACTCTGACAATGGAGGAGGCCTAGGACAGGAAGGTCAGTGTAGGAATGGGAGGGGGAGTTAAAGTGTTTTAAACTAGCATCTGCAGTTCCTTCCTACAGAATTAATGGGGGGGTGGGGGGGGGGGGGGGGGATTGGGTTGCTTTGTGAGCTAGCACGGACTCGTGGGCCAAATGGCCTTCCTCTAATTGTAACTATATGGGAGCTGCAGGCCAGGTGCGACAACAACTCAATAGCCAGCATATTACTTCCATTCGCACACCAGACATGTCACAACCTGATTTGAAGTTGAGGCAGGTGTGTGGATATGAATGTTGCCCTCAAGGTTACCAGCATCTGATTTCCTAGTGGTTCAGGTGGCCTAGGGAACATCCTCAGATTAGATCTCACAGCTGCACTGGGGCCGGGCTAATATTTGCTCACATTGTGTCAATGAGCCAGCTGATGAGTACTCTGCACATAAACAGCGAGTGCTGTGTGTAGGGAGGAACTGCAGGAGCTGGTTTACACCAAAGATAGACACAAAATGGTGGAGTAACTCAGCAGGTCAGGCAGCACCTCTGGAGAAAAGGAATAGGTGAAGTTTCGGGTCGAGACCCTTCTTCAGACTGAGAGTCAGAGGAGAGGGATATAGAGATATGAAGAGGTACAAAGAACAAACATTTGTGAAAAGATCCTTAATGCCCCGGCTATCGTTTATCAAACCAAGAGCAGATAATGGGGTTGTTTGCAGTTCTTCATACCTCAATTTTACCTCTCCCCTAACTCTCAGTCTGAAGATGGGTCTCAACCAGAAACGTCACCCGTTCCTTTTCTCCAGAGTGTTGTTGTGTGCTGTGGTAGCAGAGATCTATGTCCATCTCTGACCCTGCAGATCCAACATGCAATTCCTCACCAGACCGTACTGGGATATTTTGCACTGACACAAGTGACTCAACTGCACAATCCCGTACATCTCTGGTTGAGTACAGGGTCTGCAGGATCAGAACTCCTTGCTACTAAACGAATGGAAGGGGCCAGGCAGCCAATAGCAACTGTGCTTGCACCTTCACATCCATGCTACAAGACTCACCCTGCACTCCTTCCTCAACCTCTCTCTATTTACATCTTTCGGGCCGTGTGTAGCTGTGCTCGGAAGAGGTGGGGATAGTGATGCAGGTGCTTGTTCGGGGACACTGCACGATAGGAGACTGTTCTTCCATTCCTGAGTAAGCAGACAAAAAAAAGTGTCAAATAACTCCTCCCTATTGAACAACCGCCCTCTCCCGCCCCTCCCCCAGCCCCACCTCCATTTATGCTCTAAAGCTCGGGTTTGTCAGCAGATGCTATGGTGGCACCCGTATTTCTGCATTCCCTATACTGTGATATCAAAGGAGTGCCACACTGCCGGAGATACGTCCTTCAGATGGTACCTCAAACTGTGGCTCTACCTGCCCTCACGAATGGACTTTGGTTGTTTTCCACCACTATTTGTGAAAGGAGCAGTGGGGTTTCCTTGGTGTCCTTTATCCTTGAACCTTCCAACCAAGAGCAGATAATGGGGCCGTTTATTCCCTGGCAGATTGTGGGAGCTTTCTATGCAAAATAGCCACTGCGCTTCTTGACTCTCAAAGTGACCACAGACGAAAGTAAGTCTCAATTCTCCGAGTTACGAAAAGTGCTGTGTTAGAAACGTCAAATACTTTCTTCGTCTTGATGCCATTTTAAAAACTATTGCTATGTGGAAAGGTTTTGAGAAGAGGTTGGCAATTCTGAATCGATCGTGCATCCAAGGTGTTCCCAGTCACACAGTGATCCCTGGGGCTGTTTCTATTATGACAACCTGAATTTGGGTCACCTTCTGTTACCACAAATTAAACTTTCTTTTCCTCATTCCTGATTAACGGCTTCACCTTGAATATGAGAAAAGGTGCTGCCTTAGCTTGACTCATTTTGACTGGCGCTTGTTGGGTTTAGCTGTTTACTTGCCTCACCTTCACACATATCTTCAAATCAAATCTCATCATTCCCACCCCACCGTGTTCCATCCCTTCTACCCTGCCTATAATATTCCTTTCCTACCCCTGTAACCCCTGTTCACCCTAGGTAAATTTAAAAAAAAACAGTTCTGTCTCTAATATTAATTTTCCAAGTACATATTTACTGCATTTCATATTGATATGTGATTTTTTTTTCATGATTTACTAATGAGATCTGGTCAGTTTTGAAATTGTGAGAGATAATCAGATACAAAATCAGAGGGATGACAAAACGTTTACCTCCTCCCAACTGACGCATGGGAGGCCTTTACCACAGCTTTTCCAATTGTACAGCAGCCATTAACTCCCACAACAGGACCATCAGAGGAAAAGGTCTTTCGACCCAAAGCAGCAGGGAAAACCCATGTGCTAAATGGGAGAGCATGATAACTCCACACAGACGGCATCTGTGGACAGGATCAAACACTGGATATGTGAAGCAGTAACACTACCTACTGTGCCTCCATGCTTGAATGTGTACACCACCAGACTCAGGAACAGCTTCTTCTCCTTAGTTATCTGCATTCTGAATTCCTTCCATAAGCTAGGATAGTGTCCTATTCACTTCTACCCCATTGCAGACATTGGATTTTGTCTATATAACTATGTACTACAATGCTATATTCTACACTCTATATCTTCCACTTTGTAGTTGTACTTGAGTTTAGCTAGATTGTATTTATGAATAGTATCATCTGATTTGTTTTGCATGCATGCCAAACAACACTTTTCAATGTACCTCAGTACACAAGTCAATATAAACCTAAACTTAAACTTTGCCTACATGTAGAATCTCTTGAAATTAGTGAATTAATCTCCCTTATATTTTTGTGAGCAACGCCAGAAAAATACCACAAAGGCTTTGTAGGTCGTACTGATTTTTGAATTTTGTTTAGATAGCAGAGAATGTTGGAGAAAAGGCAAAAGGCAGTTTCACTAAGCAGGGTGGTCATAGGCCAAGACATTGTGTGATTAAAACCTCCAGCAATCTCTCCACCCAGACTCTGCAACCCTCATCAGGCTTTGGATAAAATAAGGAAAGATAAACTGTTCCATCTGCCAGCAAGGTCAATATCAGCTGGACACAATTGGCAGAAGAATGTAAATGAAAATAGTTTTTGTAGTTTGGAATGAAGTGCCCCAAAGGAAATATGAAATTTAAATAAGTGAAAAAAACCTGAATTATGGGATCAACTCAGGGCAGTGCACACTTTTTCCCCGACTACAACAGAACTTGATGATGTATCTTCGAATCATAGATTTCAATTGTATGGAAACGGGCCCTTCAGCCCAATTTGGCCATTCCGACCAAGTTAATTTACTTGAGCTAATCCCATTTGCCTGCGTTGGCTCATATCCCTCTGTCTTTCCTATCCATGTATCTGTCCAAGTGTATTTTAAATACTGTAACTGTATCTGCCTTGACAACTTTCTCTTGTAACTCACTGACTGCCTTTCACAGCTGTGCGGACGCACCCTGTATTTTTGTGAGAGTCATTGGGTGCCGTGAGGATTTTTTGCTCCTGGGTCACTGAGGTGTTGGAAGACTTTTCCAGTCTTACAGTGCTGATAAAATTGTAAGTCATAGTTGAGCAAGAGAGTGTGTCATGTGAGAGAAGGATGCTGCAGCCTCTGAGTTTGACCCACATGACTACCTTTCCCTTTTCCCTGCCCCATTATGTGCAAGAATGTTTACATAACGTGTGGTTGACCTGCTCCATTTCCGTGGGTTATGTTGAAGCAGGGAAGAAGGTCTGTAGATGTATTTTCTATAAGGAGAAAGCACAACCTGAGTCTCACACCTGCTTTAATCTCCGGCCTTTGTCCCAATCACCTGCCTATCAACACCCCCCCCCCCACTTCTTCACCTGTGTCCATCTATTACCTTACATGCTTTGTCCTGCCTCTCTTTTTCAGGTTTCTAACCCCCCCCATAATCAGTGTGAAGAAGGGTCCCGATTCAAATTGTCACCGATATATGTTCTCCAGAGATGCTGCTTGACCCGCTGAGTTACTCCAGCACTTTGTGCCCTTTTGGCACAACCCGATGTCAGAGCTATTTTTGGCCCATACTTTGCATCAGTAGCTGGCCCTGCATCATTACAAGTTATTACAGCAATCTTACATTTGAAACACTTTAAAATATCAGTGGTATCAATATTTCAATGGTGAGTTACAGCCTGGATGCAAGCTGCTCTGGTGTTAGAAACATAGAAACATAGAAAGTAGGTGCAGGAGTAGGCCATTCGGCCCTTCGAGTCTGCACCCGCCATTCAATGTGATCATGGCCGATCATCCAAATCAGTATCCCTTACCTGCCTTCTCTCCATACCCCCCGATCCCTTTAGCCACAAGGGCCACATCTAACTCCCTCTTAAATATAGCCAATGAACTGGCCTCAACTACCTTACAATTTAAGCCTCCTGTCTTACATCTGCTCCTGAGTGTGAGTATATTTTGTAAGTGCCATGGGCATCTTTGTTGAAAGGGTATGCCCATGCTGGACAAATTTAGCTAATACTTTAATCCACGGCGCTGCAATAATCCCAATTCGTGTCAGGAATCAGATATAAAAAAAGATACAAAATACCAGAGTAACTAAGCGGGTCAGGCAGCAACCCTGAAGAACATGGATAGGTGACATTTTGGTTCCTATCCATGTTCTCCAGCGATGCTGCCTGACCTGTTGAGTTACTCCAACATTTTGTGTCTTTCCTTGGTAAACCAGCTTCTGCAGTTCCTTGTTTCTACAGAAATCGGATATTTGTACCTTACCTTCCAAAGGTTAACTGAAAAAACAACCAGTAAGATGAGGTTCAACAAGAAACAGTAAATAACTTTTCTCTGCAAAATGTGAACACACAAATCAGCAATAATGTCATGCCAGTAATGTACAAATTCTCATCCAAATCACCTTGTTTGGCTGAATCAAAATTACTACTCCATGTTTCCCCATCTGATTTTGCTTGGAATCTGGTGACAATTTACTCTTGCCTGTTGATTGTTCTCTTTGACTGTTGATACTCCTGAGTCTATCTTATCTTAATTAATAACTGTTTGTGTGGCTGTGTAGACCACATGGCCAGACAAATAATACCAGAGACCTCCCAACACAGCCGGTGTAAAGAGAATACCAGAGAGTTCCCATCACAAAGGCTGTGATGGAAATCAGTGCAACAGGTTGAAAATTTGCTGATTGTGAATACAAACATATATCTTCCAACCGAACAAGTAGCAGTGGCCTGTGTGAAAACCTGCACCTCAGTCCTTGTGTTGGGGCAGATCAGGTTCACTGTGATGTCTTCTCCTGCATGAGCTGAATATTACTGTACCAGACTCACACTGAGAACTTGGGAATATTTTATGGAAGTGGCCATGGATGAGTGTAATGGGGAAAAAAACGGATTAGTTTAAAGCATCAATATTAGGTGCTTTTTTGAAAATATAATGGTGGTGGAGAATTGAAGGAGATTTGAAAACAAGATCTAACCAGTAGAGTGAAAGGTGCATGAAACAGGAACAAATAAATTAGTATGTGTAGGAAGTGCAGATGTGTGTTTAAACCAAAGATAGACACAAAATGCTGGAGTAACTCAGCGGGACAGACAAATACATTAGTGGTGTTTTATGACAGCGAGGGTACAGATACTGGGAGCTCTGAGGAACATTAAGAGATCAGGATTGATGATTGATGATATCACGATTTGGCTTGGGTACTTCTCTGCCCAGGACAAGAAGGCTCTGCAGAGAGTAGTGCGTTTGGCCAAACACACTATGGGAACTTTACTCACCCCTCTGCAGGACCTATACATCAGAAGGTGCAACTCCAGAACCAATAAGATCATGGGAAACCCCTTCCACCCCTGCAACGGACTGTTCCAGCTGCTACAGTCAGGCAAACGCCTCCATTGCCATGCTGTGAGAACGGAGAGGTTGAGAAGGAGGCCATTAGGACTGTAAACTCCTACCTCACCAGGGACTAACTTTACTGGACCATTCTACTGTTTTTTCACAATTGCTGTTTTTTTCCCTTTTTCCTTCCTCCCATAATATGTAATATGTAAAATAATACATGATTCTGTTCCATTCTGTTTGTAGTTAGTTTGTTTGTTTATTTTTTGCACAAAGTTCGCGAGTACTGCCACTTTTCATTTCACTGCACATCTCGTATGTGTATGTGACGAATAAACTTGACTTGACTTGATGGGGAAAGTTGAGGTGTGTGAAGGGGTGTGAACAGATTGCCCGAGTCTTCAGTTGACCTGATGTCAACGACACATTGGTGAACCAGCAGCGGGATTTGGGACAGCTGATAGAGAGACACGAGTTGGAAGCCCACATAGCAACTGGGAGACTCAAATTCAAGTAATATTTTTATTTAATCTAGAATTTAAAACTAAAAGCCACTCTCGGGAGCAGTGACTCTCTGATTTACCAGTGTCCTTCAGGGAAGGAAGCAACGTGCTTGACTATGAACCCCCTCATCTCAGGGGCATTTACGTAAGGAGAATAAATGCTGACTTGGCCAGTAACACTCTTGACTCTCCCTTAAGGTCCATTTTATCAAGTAATAAATATATATTTTAAATAATGTGTTTTGGTACAGGATGATAGTGCTATTATAGCTGAAGCTTTCTGTCCCTTGTTCCTGGTATGAAATCTGATCTGCTAGGAGCGTTTACCAAGATATTATGCACAACATTTAATTAGGAAAATCCTGGAAAAAAATACATTTAATTCTCTATGGAAGACAAAAGTGCTGTAGAATCTCAGCGGGTGAGGCAGCATCTATGAAGCGAAGGAATAGGTGACGTTTTGGGTCGAGACCCTTCTTCAGTTTGATTCTCTACAAGTAATTCTGATGCAGGCAGAGAGTTGCAGTACTCGGACCATTTCCACTGGTACAGCAGGTTCTCTTTTTTAAAAACGGCAACCTGGCAGGAATAGGAAGAACTTTCTTTCACTGGTTAGAGAGCTAATGAGAAGGGGTTGGGGGTCATTAATTTAAAACAGAAATCTGGAGAAGGAGGAGGGAAGAGGAGAAAGTTCTTCACATGCAGGCCTATGTTTTGCCCCAAGGGATGGTCACAACAGTGATCCTTAGCCAGACAAGTGACATGTTGTCCACTGCATTCCAGACACAACTCACACCATGGTCAGTGGATACTGAGCAATGTCTGCTTCAGGGATGGTGAGACCAGCAAGGTGTAAGCTGCCCGACAGCTGCAGGAACCATGAACCAGGAGATGTGCTTCCTACAGCATTTGTCCGAATAGACTATACCGTTACAATTGTTTAAATATTTAATTTTGGGATGTGGGCAACACCAGCTGCATCCAGTGGGCCACGAGCCACATGCCAGCCTGGTAAGATCCCATCGCTGAAGATGAATGAATCAATTTGAGTGCCAATTGCCCAGTTTAACACAATGGAGCTACAGATCCCAGTATCTTGTCTTCTGCATCTCTGTACTGTCCCCCACAACAGAGGCATGCATGACTGAGTGAGAGGAATGATGATACATTAAAACACAAGGCTCTCTCAGTGCAAGGCTGGAACTCCTTACCTCGCGTTGCTGGCGGTAGTTTTCTTCCTCTTAAACATGTCAAGCAGGCTGTTGGACCTGCAAGCCACCTTCCCGTCACCCACGTGCATACGCACCACGTCCGAGGTGGTGAACGCACTGCGGACATTGCGCTCAGGCTTGGCGATGATGATGTAGATCTTCGGCGTGAACATGCAGCCCAGGGCCACCGTCACGCTTAGACTGACCGAGAAGCTGGTTGTGATGATCTTATAGTTGCTGCCAAAGTAGATGGGGATGAAAGCCAGCCAAATGATACAGGTTGTGTACATGGTGAAGGCTATGTACTTGGCTTCATTGAAGTTGGCGGGGACATTCCTCGTCTTGAAGGCGTAGTAGGTGCAGCTCATGATGAGCAGCCCGTTGTACCCGAGGGGAGCCACCATGCCCAGGTTGCTCGTGTTGCATATGAGGAAGACCTCGTTGATGCTGGGGTAGGAAAGGACAGGGTTAGGGGGCTCCAGAATCAACAGCGTGACCACAATGGTCAGTTGAACGCTGATCAGTATGGAAGCAATAACCAGCTGGGCCCAGGCGCTCATGAACCTGGGCTTTTTCGTGCAGATCTTCTTCTTACTTCCGGCCAGGATCCTGGCGATGCGGTTGGTTTTGGTCACCAAGGCGGAGTAACACATGGCGGCAGAGAGTCCCACCAGGACCCTCTGGAAATAGCAGGAAGCCAGAGTCGGCATGGCCAACAGTGTGAACGGGCAGATGTAGCCCAGGAAGATGCCGGCCAGGATGATGTAGCAGAGCTCCCGGCTGGAGGACTTAACCACCGGTGTGTCCCTGTACAGCATGAAGATGAGAGTGACAAACATGGTGGCAAGGATCCCAAGGCAGGAGAAGATCACGGCGATAGCAGACTCCACATCGCTCCAGTGCAGATGCTTCACAGCAAGCCTTTGACAAGCTGTGCAACAATAGAAAGAAATAAACAGTCAAAATAATATTTTAAAACTATTTAATATTTAAAATCGGATCTCCCAGTTGCAAACCATTTTCCCTTCCCTTCCTATTCCCATACTGACCTTTCCGTCCTGGACCTCTTCCGTTACCACATTCTAACTGGAGGGATAGCACCTCATATTCCACATGGATAGCTTATAACCCAACAGTATGATCATTGAATTCTCCATTTTTAGGTAAACTAACAACCTCCCCCTTTCTCTTCCTCTCCCCCCCCCCACCATGTGCCCCTCCTAGACTTGCACATATTTCTCCTCTCCCTTCCAACTACATTCTTTTCTCTGGCTTCACAATTCACTACTCTTCAGTCCTTTTGTCTCACATCGTTATTTCATCTCTGGTCTTTGTCCAACCATTTCCCTATCAAAACTCCCCCTGGCCTGTGTACACCTGTTACCTGCCATGCTTTCCTCTCCTCTCTTCCAGCATTCTTCCCCCTCTCCATTGCTGAAAGTTGTGAACGCAGCCCAGACCATCACGCAAACCAACCTTCCTGCCGTTGACTCCATCTACACTTCATGCTGCTACAGAAAGGCCATCAGCATAATCAAGTATGGGTCTCACCCTGGTCTCTCCCTCTTCTCTTTTCCCCTCCCCCAACAGGCACGAGGTACACACATTTGAAAATACATACCTCCAGATTCAGGGATTGTTTCTTCCCAGCAGTTATAGGGCAACCAAACCATCCTATCACCACCCAGAGAGCAGTCCTAACCTACAATCATTTGAGACCATCAAACTATCTTTAATTGGATTTTACTGGGCTTTATCTTGCACTAAACGTTATTCCATTTATCCTGTATCTGTACACTGTGGACAGCTTGATTCTAATCATGTATAGTATTTTTGGTGACCGTGTGGCATGCAACAAAAAAGTTTATTGCTGTATGCTGGTACACGTGACAATAATAAACTAAACAAACTACTTAACAAACTATAATCAGTCTGAAGAAGGATCCCAACCCAAAACGTCACCCATCCATGTTCTCCAGAGATACTGCCTGACCTGTTGAGTTACACCAACCCTCTGTGTCTTTATTTTACAAATTGTTTATCTCTTTAAGTGACTTGCTGCCAAATTTTAGTTGAAATGTTCCTGTTAAGAATTTTGGTGCTAAAATGTTAAGCTGTTTTTATTTTACTTTTTGTGCACAGTTTCAACACCTTATAGCATCTCAGGTTGAGGTATTTTATTCTTGTTCAATGGCTGGGAAAATTGACCCATTTTTAAAACATCTAAAAGCCCATCAATCTAGAAGAACACGAAGACTCTCAGAATGAATTTGGGAAATGAAGCCAACAGCCGCTCTCATGGACTACTCCTCTATAATAAGATACGTGGCATGAAGGATTATCAAACTTCATGATCCTGTTTCTGGATCACTGGATGACAAGTGAGAAAATCCCGATTTGCCAACTACATTCAAATGCATAGTGATCAAAACACAAAGTGCTGGAGGAATTCAGTGGGTCAAGCAGCATCTGTGGAGGGAATGGACAGACGACTTTATTCGAAAGTTGAGAAAATATATTTTCATTGCCTTGGCTATTAATAATGGGACATGGGACATCCCACAGCCCCCTGAGATGTTCCATTGCAGGGGTGCTGCCCATATCTCAGGCCAGTTCCCTGAACATGTTGTTACCTGTGAGGTCATGGTTCGGCCACCAGCCCAGATCACAGGCTCTGCACGTGAACTCATCATGCATGTATTCATTCTCCTTGCATGTTGTGCATATCCAGCAGCAACTCACCTCCCCCTTCCGAATAACCTAGCCAAGGCGGAAAGAAAGAGAGAGAACATCTTGGTAGAACATGAGGAAATGTTAGGAATCACCTAGCAGTACATGGAGAGAGGAGAGAGCGTGACCACTGACAGAGTGAAATGACTTTTTTACTCTAGGTTCCCATTGAATAAAAGGGAAACAAAATTCCAATTGGAAGCGGTAGCTGTTCCCAGCAAGTTGGCCAACCATCAGAGTGGCCTGTGGCCCAACATTGGTTGAACTCACCTTAATCTGTCCTATGGTGCATGGTTCACTACAGACAGAACGCACCATCTTGGTCATGTTCATCTGAAGCTTGTTGTCGTCTATGTCCAGCAACCCTTCGTACCAAGTACCTATGTTCACGTAGCCGTACAGACCATGCTCTGTAATTTGAAGATTCATAATATCATACCTGGCAATTTAAAGAAGAAGTTTAAATGGGACCGGTACTCTCTGGTGTGGATTTCTGTAGTGACCCCATTGTGGGTAAGGACTTCACTCAATGAGAGTGCGGATCCTGAAGATAGGCAGAGACCACGTCTCTAACTCACACTCCCTTTCAGGAAGACTTCCCATTGGGTGCACAAGGATGTTGAATAGAATAAACGTACACAGTAACGCTCCTGTAATCTGGTGCCCATGGGAACTCAAATTTCCAGACTAATGGAAGTTATTCCAATTAAAAGCCAAACATTTTCACTTTTTGCTCAGTGGTATTATACATTTTCCCAGCAAACTTCTAGACCCCAACACTGACTCTTGTAGTCTTGATTAACTCTGCAAGAGTTCCCTGGAGAGCACTCGCAGAACAGTATCGCAGCTCACCCATAGAAACATAGAAACATAGAAAATAGGTGCAGGAGTAGGCAATTCGTCCTTCGAGCCTGCACCGCCATTCAATATGATCATGGCTGATCATCCAACACAATATCCCGTTCCTGCCTTCTCTCCATACCCCTTAATCCCCTTAGCCACAAGGATCACATCTAACTCCCTCTTAAATATAGCCAATGAATTGGCCTCAACTACCTTCTGTGGCAGAGAATTCCAGAGATTCACCACTCTCTGTGTGAAAAATGTTTTTCTCATCTCGGTCCTAAAAGACTTCCCCCTTATCCTTAAACTGTGACCCCTTGTTCTGGACTTCCCCAACATAGGGAACAATCTTCCTGCATCTAGCCTGTCCAACCCCTTAAGAATTTTGTAAGTTTCTATAAGATCCACCCTCAATCTTCTAAATTGTAGCGAGTACAAGCCGAGTCTATCCAGTCTTTCTTCATATGAAAGTCCTGACATCCCAGGAATCAGTCTGGTGAACTTTCTCTGTACTCCCTCTATGGCAAGAATGTATTTCCTCAGATTAGGAGGCCAATACTGTACGCAATACTCCAGGTGTGGTCTCACCAAGACCCTGTACAACTGCAGTAGAACCTCCCTGCTCCTATACTCAAATCCTTTCGCTATGAATGCCAACATACCATTCGCTTTCTTCACTGCCTGCTGCACCTGCATGCCTACTTTCAATGACTGGTGTACCATGACACCCAGGTCTCGTTGCATCTCCCCTTTTCCTAATCGGCCACCATTCAGATAATAGTCTACTTTCCTGTTTTTGCCACCAAAGTGGATAACCTCACATTTATCCACATTATACTGCATCTGCCATGCATTTGCCCACTCACCCAACCTATCCAAGTCACCTTGCATCCTCCTAGCATCCTCCTCACATCCTCATCAACTGCTACTGTGTGTCACCACCCATTAATGAGTGATCTGCCCCTGCATCAATCACCAACATGACTGGAAGACCAGTTCCCTTCGTTGTGACCATGTGTTTACCAGTGCTTGGGTTTGTGCCCCTGTCAGTGAGCGTCACACTAATTCCTGGTGTGTCTAATGGGCTTTCAACATCCTGATAGTGGAGGACCCCTCTGTGGCCGCTTTCCACTGACCATTCTGGCCTTTTTTGTCTTTTAAGGTCAATGGGACCCAAGGATCTCCCATGAAAGGAACCTCACAGATCACGAAAGGAACATTTCCACATGTTCCGTCTCCAAGACAATGGGAAAATCTGCTTGTTTTCCTTGAGCTCCCCAATTGATCCATTACCTCTCCTGCTTGCAATTATCACTGGTCTACTTATGGAAGCTCATTCTCTATTTTCCTCCCATCTTCCTACTCACTCGAGGGAACATCCAAGAATGGGATAATATGGGTTTTTTGTTGTTGAGACAATTTGAGGTGGAGCTTTTAGCGGAACATACCTTACTGAAGGAGGTAACTTTCAACTGAACTGCAGTGAAACTGCAGTGAAATCAGTGATGATCAATGTATTCAGGTCAAATCATGTGGCATATATAGTATTTAAAGATAACGTTACACTTACTCATTTTACATACACACCTCTTTAATCGAACCTCAATTGAATTGGGTTTTTAGTGGATGAATAGGTTAAGATGGAACTTAAGTGATATCAAAGCAAAATTGCATGTCACTTAGATACTGCGACTGAACAAGCTACATGTAGGAAAAAGAAACAAAACATAAAATGCCGAACCCACTCAGTATCTCAGCTGCAGGGAGATCAACCCTGGCACAGGATCTGGTTTGTCTCTCCCCCACCTCCCCAAACCCAGCTCAATGACCAGTCTGAAGAAGGGTCTCGACCCGAAACGTCGCCTATCTCCTTCGTTCCTTAGATGCTGCTGCACCCGCTGAGTTTCTCCAGCTTTTTGTGTAACCCAGCTCAATGACTGCTGAACTCATCCATGCCTTTGTTGGATCCAGATTAAACTAGTCCATTGTTTACTTAGGCAGCTTTTGTCCTTGAATGCTCATTAACCTTCACTCATCTTGAGCCCCATGCGCACATTACATCTGTGTCTGGTGACCAATGTTGGATTGTCATTTGGTACTGCCTCATTTTGAAGTTCAAATTCAGTTTTTTCCCCTGCTCTGAACCCCTCCAAGAATTTTCTGTTCCTTGATCTCTAGTCTTTTATGCACCCTCATTTTATTGCCATATCACAGGAGACTGTGCCTTCAGGATCTGCCCAACCCCTTAGAACAACTATTTATTTCTCTATAATGCTCCACTTGGCTTCATCAGACTCTTTAAAGCCTCTCTCTTTGATCAAGTGTTTAGCTTTTGATCAATGGTCCTTATGTTTCCTAGTGCAGCTCAGTGTAAAACGTGGTGTCGGTCAGCATTCCTGGGTGGTATATAAATGCAAATCATCATTGTGCGTTTCCAGCAATATCTGTTTCTGCTTGCGATTTCACAAAGACACAATGAATGTGTGAGAGAAACTCTTTTCTGGGTGATAATTGGATCAGAGATGTGAGAGGATACCAGATAAAATGTGTGGCTACATCTGGAATGAAACCTAACTGATAATTAGTGCGGATGTTCAGTTCCCATAAAGAAAAAAAACGGAACAAAGCTCCAAAAAACTCGAGGTATTTGTTTTGCTCATGAATTAATGCAGCCATGTCTCGCCATCGTCTAAAATATTTACCATGAGACAAAATTAATGACGTGTTTCTTCTACAAGAATGGGTGCTGCTTGACCCTTTGAAGGGCAGGTCTGACTGTTCAATATTCCTGAATAGGAAGGAACTACAGATGCTGGTATACACCCAGATGATAGACTCAAAATGCTGGAGTAATACAGGGGGTCACGCAACATCTCTGGAGAAAAAGAATAGGTGGCGTTTCGGATCGAGATCCTTTAAAGGCTCTATCTTTGATGAAGTGTTTAGCTTTAGGTCACTACTCACCCATCCTCCCTCTGAACAAGGGTCCTGATCCGAAACGGCATCCATTCCTTTTCCACAGAGATGCTACCTGACCCGCTGAGTAACTGCAACATTTTGTTTCTATGCTCAATATTCCTGACGTCTGAGGAAGCTGTGAGCTGTTGTGATTAGTTTGCATTGCACCTTATCAGCAGTTTCTTTTAATGATGGTTGCATTGTACCATTGACACCTCTAAAAGTTTAAATGTCATTATTTCTGGCAAAGTGATACATCGAAGAGAGACACAAAAACCTGGAGTAACTCAACGGGACAAGCAGCATCTCTGGAGAGAAGGAATGGGTGACGTTTCGGGTCGAGACCCTTCTTCAGACTAAAGTATCGAAGTCTATGTTTATTAATCGTGATTTCCAATTTGTTTTTTGTCGGCAGAAAAAGTACTCCTTATCAGTATGTATGGCAATAATCCTGGGTGGGTGGCTGGCTGTCTGTCAGGTTGAAACAAGGGCAATGGCCAATTGAAAAGGATGATGTCCTGTTGTTTAAGCTCAATTTATCATATTCTCCCTCCCAGTCTGGCATCTCAACAATGTTAATTACTTCCAAGTGCCTTTGAACAATGTTTTTCACTGGTAGGGAGCTTTTGCATTTTTCAGCTTGAAATTGTGCCGTCTGGTGCATACTGTAACTAGTCTTTTAACTCATACTTGAATGCAACATTTATGCTTCAAATTGGATTAGGTATGAATAAAGTTAGGCTAAATTACATTCCTAATTACTTTCCACAGTAGATCCAGGCTCTGAACAACAGGTGCAGCACATGAATGACCTTACTATATTCATGTATGGAAATCAGATTATAATTAATGCTGTAATGCATATATATATATAGAGAGAAACAAAAACATAGAAACAAGGCAAGAGGAGTCAGACTTCCACCACTGTTTAACACAAATAAATCAATCAACCTTCCCGTTTGACTGCAGAAACAAGGCAAAAATAATGCCACATATTGGCAGGACTGTCATATGCTGAGAGATGGAGCAGTTGGGCTTGTACACTCTGGAGTTTAGAAGGATTAGAAGGGATCACATTTAAACAAATAAGATTGTTAAGGGTTTGGACACTCTAGAGGCAGGAAACATGTTCCCGATGTTGGGGGAGTCCAGAACCAGGGGCCACAGTTTAAGAATAAGGAGTAAGCCATTTAGAACGGAGACGAGGAAACACTTCTTCTCACAGAGAGTGGTGAGCCTGTGGATTCCTCTGCCTCAGAGGGCGGTGGAGGCAGGTTCTCTGGATGCTTTCAAGAGAGAGCTAGATAGGGTTCTTAAAAATAGCAGAGTCAGGGGATATGGGGAGAAGGCAGGAACGGGGTACTGATTATGGATGATCAGCCATGATCACATTGAATGGCGGTGCTGGCTTGAAGGGCCGAATGGCCTACTCCTGTACCTTTTGTCTATGTATCTACGTTTCTAAGTACAAGTAGAATGTAAGAAGGACGATGCTAACCTTGCTTACAGTTCTTGCAGTGCTTCTACCCACAGACATTGTATTGGGTAGTAAAATGATAGGGAATACTATACCCTGTATGGTGATCCAGACAAGTTGGTATGCTGCTGTCTCCAAATGGGAAAACTAACTGTGCCAGCAAGTGTCACAGTTGAATCATCCCCGTGTAGAGTGCACGTTTTGAGATGTTGGTGCATGGCCTGGAGCAGTGGTAAACGAGCGAAGGCGCAATGGGGCACGTGTTTGTGGGCAATGTGTCTTGCTTAGTTTAGTTGAGAGAAACAGTACAGAGCCGAAACAGGTCCTTTGGCCCACCGAGTCCACGCTGACCGGTGATTACCGTACACTAACACTATCCTACACAAAGAATAAGGACAATTTACAATTTTACCGAAGCCAATTAACCTACAAATCTGCACGTCTTTGGAATGTGGGAGGAAACCGGAGCACCCAGAGAAAACCCATGCAGGTCATGGGGAGAACATACAAACTCTGTACTCCCATAGTCAGGAGCAAACCCGGGTCTCTGGCGCTGTAAGGCAGCAACTTTATCGTGGTTGACAGTGACAGTGAGGTGGTGCACTGAGACTGGTAGTGCAGTTATGGCATTTAAAGATTCATTCACTAACCTCATTCTTGTGAGACAGCATCAAGACCAAGGCATTTATTCCTTGTTTTAAACTCCACAGCTATTGCCCCATACTTGTTTAGTTCTTTTAAGTTTAGAGATAAAACACGGAAACAGGCCTTTGTGCCCATTGGCTCCAAGCCGACCAGCGATCCCCGCACATTAACACTATCCTACACTCACTAAGGACAGTTTTTTTTAACATTTACCAAGCCAATTAACCTACAAACCTGTATGTGGGAGGAAACCGAAGATCTCGGAGAAAACCCACACAAGTCATGGGGAGAACGTACAAACCCCGTACAGACAGCACCCGTAATCGGGATCAAACCCGGGTCTCCGGTGCTGCATTCGCTGTAAGGCAGCAACTTTACCGCTAAGCCAAAGTGACTGCCACCATGACTTGTGTTTGGGTGTGTGAAAGGGCAATAAAAATCCATGGATATTATTCTTCTTTTATCTTCTCTACATTTGGCACGTTCAATGTAGCATTGGAAGTGCATATTTCACTGCATTGTGACCTTGTGCTTCACTAAGGCATTGTTTAATGAACAAACGTGAGTGGTGTTGACACATTGTTAGAGAATATATTGAATTCATGGCACAATGTACGTAGTGAAAGCCTTGTAACAATTGTGTTTACTGTCAATATGTTTTGAGTAAAGTATATATTTGAAATATGATAAGCCAATGAACAGTGATGTTGCCCTGGATACGTGCTGAAATCACTGCAATGAACAGCCAGCAACAATTTTCAGTACTGCCGACAGTGAGTCAGACAGAAGATAGACATAAAATGTTGGAGTAACTCAGCGGGACAGACAGCATCTCTGGAAATGTTTCGTGTTGAGACCCTTCTTCAGACTGAGTCAGGGGAGAGGGAAACTAGAGATACGGAAGGATACAAATAGAATGTAAGATGCAAAAAGGGCAGATTGAAGCAGATGATGATCAAAGTCAGACAGAGATGGTTTAATTATGCATTGTGTAAATCTCATGCTCAATTCTTGAGTTTCATAGATCTAAAGTTCTTTATTCCTCCCAGCTCATGCAGAACAAACTGTAGAGCTGTACAGCACAGGAACAGGCCCTTAGGCCCACAATATCTTTGCTGAACATTATGCCAGGTTAAAATAATCTCTTTTGCCTGTCTGTGATCCATTTCCCTCCATTCCCTTCATATCCACATGTCTATCTAAAGCCCTGAAATTGCCACTATTGTATATATTCCTCCACAAACACCCCTAGCAGGGCATTCCATGAACCCACAACTCTCTGTGTAAAAAACTTGATGCACGCATGTCATTTAAACAATGCCCATCTCACATTAAAGCTATGCCTTCTCGTCTTTGACATATCCACCCTGGGTAAAAGATTCTTACTGCCTGTCCTATCTATGCCTCTCATAATTTTATATACTTATATAAGTATGTATCAAGACTCCCCCCCCCCAGCCTCCAAAGTGCCAGAGAGAGCAATCCAAGTTTATCCAAGCTCCCCCTAAAGCTAATACCCTTCAGGCAGCCTCTAATAGTCTTTAATTATTTGTGCATGGGATCTAAAACGAACACTTTATTATGTTATGATTATATGATTCAGTTTGGAGAAGCAGTAGTTTGGGTGGATGATGGGAGATTGGTCAGGGCGTGACTGAATTAGTTTAATCTGAAGGGATCTTCAAGCATGGATGATTCTCCAGTAGCAGATGGGCAGAAGGAGTGACACACATAGATAATGTTACAGAGGTCAAAGCAGGCGTAATGATGATAGAGCAAAAGTGGGACCATGAGCTTAGCTCTTTCAGATAAGTGAGATTGTAGCCATTCTGGGCCAGCCTGACACAGCAGGCATGGAGGGAAATGAACTGGGAGCGGGGTTCGAGTTTAGTTTATTTATTTTATTTTAGAGATACTGTGTGTAAACTAGCCCCGTGTCTCACTACATCTGCTCTGACTAAACAATCACCCATACACTAGGTCTAACCTACATACCAAGGGTAATTTACAGAAACCAATTAACCTACAAATTTGCACGTCTTTGGAATGTGGGCGGAATCACCCATGCGGTCACAGGGAGAATGTGCAAAGGGAACGTGCATAATCCTTTAGGTTTAGGTTTATTATTGTCTCATGTACCGAGGGACGGTAAAATATTTGTTTTGCATTCTATCCAATCGGATCAGATACTATACATAAATATAATCAAGTCAAACTCAAGTACAAAATGTAGAGCAAAGGGAAAGATACAGAGTGCAGAATATTGTTCTGAGCATTATAGTGCACTAGTTCCACAATGTCCAATGTCCACAATGGGGTAGAAGTGAAAGCAACGCCACCCTAGCTTATGGAAGGACCATTCAAAAGTCTGATAACAGAAAGAAGACGTTGTTCCTGAGTCTGGCCGTGTGCGTTTTCAAGCTTCTGTATCTTCTGCCAGGCAGGAACGGGGAGAAGAAGGAATCACAGGGTTGGGACAAGTCTTTGATTATGTTGGCTGCTTTTCTGAGGCATTGTGTAGTGTAGATGGAGTCAAAGGACCAAAGTCAAAATGTTTACCTTTGGAACATCATGATGAGTCCAAGTTCAGGTGAATGCACAATGTACAGTGATTAGGAGTGACAGCTCAGAGTTTAAAAAAAGTAGCACAAGTTAAAAGAGGATGAAAGACAGTTTAAAAAAAAGGAAGTAACCATTAGGTATGTGGCCAGCAGTGAATCTAGATTTGGCTGATGGCATTTCTAAATACTGCATTAAAATCACCAATGGACACTACATCGAGGGTATGATTTCAAAATTAATATTTGCATGAATATGTACATTTTATTGTGTGTCTTTTTGGTTACACAGTAAGGTGAAAAGCCAAGAATGCAAATATATTGAACATTGTGCACTGTACCTCTTGGGATTATAAATATTATCAAATTAATTTGTTTACCTGCCTGTGTGATTTTGTGCAATGTCTGTGACCGGAGGCAATTTCTATCAGACGATGATGATGACATGATTGAGATAACCCCCACACCCCCTCAAATGTTAAACACTCCAGCTGATATGTTGGATATAACATCCAGCCACAACTATTAAATCCTAAGTAAATCACCGCCAGCAACATATTTGAAATAAACTATGCTCCAAAATACTGTACTTTCCAAATAAATATTGAAAAGTAAATGTTTCCAACCTTACAGTCATGAATAATATATTAGGCGAAAAAAATTGCATATGTATCCCAAAACGATCACCTGTAAAAATCCATTTCAATTAAATGTTCCAAATAGTACATTTTTTAAAAAAGGCCAAATTTGGCGCATATAAAACTCCCAAGTAAAGTGATCGCTTTGAAACGGCGAAAGGGAAGAGGAGGTAAATATGTGCAGGTGTGAGGCGGTAGAAATTGCGAAGCCGTGATTTACTTGCACTCCTTACAGTGTTCTGTCCTGTGTTCAGTTTTGATAATGAGGTCACTTCTGCACTGGAGAAATTTAATGCAGATTCAGTGATCACTTCACAGATCGCCTGCATTCACTCCACAAGACTTCTGCTGATTGCCACTTTAATTTCCCATCCCATTTTCACTCTGATCTCTGACTGTGGCCTCCTGCATTGTTGCAATGAGGTCCAATGTAAGTAAGTAAGTAAGTTTATTGGCCAAGTATTCACATACAAGGAATTTGCCTTGGTGCTCCGCCCACAAAGAACATCATGACATACAGTGACAGTTACGAATGATTCAGAAAACACTAAACATTTATAATAATAAAACATTAATGATAAAACACCATTGATCAAGCATGTGAACCAACAACATACCAGATCAAAGGTAGGCCACTGATTAGTAGCAACTACTCGTGGATAAAAACTGTTTTTATGTATGGCTGTGGCAGCTTTGACAGTCCGGAGTCGCCTTCCAGAGGAAAGTGATTCAAAGAGGTTGTGGTCAGGGTGAGAGGGGTCAGAGATCATCTTGCCCGCTCGCTTCCTGGCAATGCAAGCTTGAGGAACAACACTTCATCTTCCATCTGGGCACATTGCGATCTTCTGGACACCATATTGAATTATCCAGCTTTAGGTAATTTACTCTTTCTGTCTTTATCAGAACGGGTTATTTCTGGCAATCGTCCATCTTTGATTGTGGTTCAGTGTTATTCACTTCATTACTGTAGTCTGGCTTGTTGGGCATGCCCCACAACCCTGCTATCAGCAACAAATAACAAAGACAGAGCATAATCCAATTTATTTGGTCTCACCCAGTCAGAGATATGTCCTTTGTTCCACCCATCTCTCCCCCACTTTTTCTGTGACTGAAATCTAACGTTTTCTCTCTTTCCCATTTTTGATGAAGAATCCAGATTTGAAATGTCAATTGTTTCTCTTTCTGCAGATACCGCCTGGCCTTCTGAGCGTTTTCAGTATTTTCTCTCTTTATCTCTGTTTTACAGCATCTGAAGTTTTTTGGGGAGTTTTGTTAAGGAAGGATATTGTCAATTAGTAACTGCAAAAGAGATTTGTTGAAGAACAAGCAGAGGGCTTCCCCTCTCCCCTCAGGTAAGTGTTACAGAAGTATGAAAATGTATACCTCTAGATTCAGGGACAGGTTCTTCCCAGCTGTTATCAAGCAACCTAACCATTCTATCAACAAATAGAGAGCGGTTTTGAGCTACTATCTACCTCATTGGAGACCCTCGGACTATCTCTAATGGTCTTACTGGACTTTATCTTGCACTAAACACTATTCCCTTTATCATGTATCTGTGCATTGCGGATTGCTGGATTGTAATCATGCACTGTCTTTCCGCTGACTGGTTAGCATGTAACAAATGCGTTTCACAGTACCTCGGTTATCATGACAATAAATGAAGCTAAACTAAACTAGTGCATGGCAAATGTACTAAGTGAGCACTTTTCATCTTTATCAAAGGATAGGTGCTGCCAAAGACATTGTAGCTGAGATTTTGGATGGGCTGGAACATTATAGAAGGGAGGTTTTAGAAAGGTTAGCAATACTTATTGTAAATGAATGACTAGGTCCTCAGCTGCACATCAGCATCTCAGAGCAACTCCAGCAACCCATGTTACATCCTCGCTGTGTATGTGGAGGTTGCAGTGACCACGTGGGTTTTCACCTGGATTACCTGGTTTTCGCTGACGATCACAAAAATGTGCCAGTTGTAGGTGAATTAGCTACTGTAAATTATCCCTGGTGAAGGTGGATGACAGGAGAATTGGGGCAATGAGTAGTTGCTAGTCATCAAGATAAAATAGGTCACAGGGAAATACGTGAGGAAATGGAAATGTGGAACTGACGGTATTTCTCTGAGAGCTGGCTTGGATGTAAATGGATGAATAGCTTCCTTCTATGTTGTACAAAAGTATGAAAACATGGGAAGTATGAGATTACTGTGGGCAGTAAGTATCAAATGGGTACAGACATTACAGATGAAATTTAATGTAGAGGTGCAAAAATTATAAAGTTGGTAGGTTGAGTGGAGATAATGAGGAGCCTGGAGGATGAAAGATAGAGTAACAGGAGCAGAGAGGCCAGGATTGCCTGTTCTCAAATCATGGAAGATGGCAAGGCAGGTTGAGAAAGGAATTTTGTTCTTGGAGTGGCGTAAATTGAGACAGACACAAAATGCTGGAGTAACTTAGGCAGCATCTCTGAATAAAAGGAATGGGTGACGTTTTGGGTCGAGACCTTCTTCGGACTGATAGTCAGGGGAGAGGTAGACAAGGAAGTGTAAGGTGTGTGAACGAGACTTCAAAGGGACTGAGGATCAAGGAAATGGTAGAATAGATCATTGTTAGCTAGGAGAAGTTGACAACAAAGCATACGGAGATAACCCTTCCAGGACAAGGGGTCACAGCTTAAGGATAAGGGGGAAATCCTTTAGGACCGAGATGAGAAGGAATTTTTTCACACAGAGAGTGGTGGGTCTCTGGAATTCTCTGCCACAGAGGGTAGTTGAGGCCAGTTCATTGGATATATTTAAGAGGGAGTTAGATGTGGCCCTTGTGGCTAAGGGGATCAGAGGGTATGGAGAGAAGGCAGGTACGGGATACTGAGTTGGATGATCAGCCATGATCATATTGAATGGCGGTGCAGGCTCGAAGGGCCGAATGGCCTATTCCTGCACCTAATTTCTATGTTTCTATGTTTCTAACATTTAAGCAAGGGGACAGTCAGACTGGTCGTAGAACTAGGAACAGGGAGAGATGGAGAGAGAGGGAAAGCAAGGTTTGCTTGAAGTTAGAGAAGTTCATACTGCTGGGGTGTAAACTCCCAAGTGAAATATGAGGTGCTGTTCCTCCAATTGTAAATTGAGAAGGTGATTTGAAAGTAGTCATCAAAATCATGTACAGTCAACAAAGCGTAAATAGAAAAACAGTTCCCGATGATGCAAATGTCAACAATCAAGCACATAGATTTGAAGTGAATGTCGAAAGAACTGGGAGAAACATGAGAAAAGTATTTTTCACAGAGCAAGTAGTCAAGATCTAAGATTCAGTGTCTCAAAGGCAAGTGAAAACACGTTCAATCAGCTCTTTCAACAAAGGACCTGGATGGATACTTGAGAGCGAATAAGTGCAGGACCGAGGAGAAAGAGCTGGGGTTGGAACCAATTAGATTGGGCTGAATGGCCTCCATTTATGTTTTAACGAGTCCCAATGAATAGTCCCAATTAATACATTTCAACAGACTCCTTTAAGTACACACCCCCTAAATGTGCCAAATAAACCCAAAAATAAACCTCTCAAATAATACTTTCTAAAGTAAACACCCATAAATTATGCATTTCAAATAAAGAGTTCAAGAAATTCATGACGATTAAACAACCCATTAAAACAAGACTAAATGCACAAACCCAAAATTACACACATAATAAACAACTCAAATAATGTATTCCAAGTAAACAAAATCAAGTAACCTTACTGAAAGCTGATTCTTACCTTGCTGGAGAATCTCCATTTTCATCAAACCATACTTCCTCACCAGAAACTCCAATGAAGGAAGTCTTTATTATAAAATGGAGTAATTTGCTACCGTCAACGGGCTGCATTGCATCACATAGTCCCGTGTGACCTGGACAGAGAGCTTTGTGCATGTCATGCAATCCATGAGCCATGGCATAAATCGCATTAACGATGAAACCCATCTTGGTGTCTTGTACGTAATTTTCTGCTAGACTTTCATTCCCTGAGGAGGAGAAACAGGCTTTCAGCTATGACAAACTTCAGAATTGTATTCAGTGAATGCTATTTTTATTAACACACCCATAAGAATAAATGGGAAGACAAGGTAAATTAGAAGTGAGTGATTTGGGGATGCCAAGCTTGTCATTGGTAATGGTGTTGATGGATTCCATCTGGGTTGTTCTGCTATGGGTGAGATGATGATTGATAGTTATTTCTTCACAATGCATCGTTGCATGTTTCGTCACAAACTAATTTGTTCCATTAGTACCCGTGTACTCCTTTCGATGGAGATAAGAGATTGACATTGAACAGAGCAGAGTGAATAATTGACCAAGAAAATGTTGGATGGAATAGCATGCACAGTATATCCGATTTGCATCATATTGGTACAAGATTTAGTTTCCTGCATTCACCTCTGGGAAACTATCTTGGTTGGGAAAGGAAGGGGAATCAATCTCATTTACTTCTGTCCTTGATCTCATCAAAGTGTTTTATAGACTGCTTTTGGGAAGATAATAAAAAAATCATGTGAAAGCATTTGCGATATTATAACATCTAATGCATTAAATCGCCCCTTTATTACTATTGTGCCGAAGTCATAATACAATATTGCCTGGATATTCGTCTGTGTGATGAACAATTGATTATAGGCAATGCAGGTTCCACTATGGGTGCAGTGGCGGACTGACCAGGGTGTCACTTGCCCGATGGGAAGTGGGCCCCTGATGAAGTGGGCCCCCTATATCAAGCGGGCCCCTGATGAAGTGGGCCCCCTTTGTCTCCTGGCAACTAATATTTTTAGACTCAGTCCGCCACTGTATGGGTGGCATGGTGATGCAGCTAGTATAGCTACCATCTTGCAGCTCTAGAGACCTGACATCAATCCTGACCTCGGGTACAGCATGCGTGTACTTTAGACATTCGACCTGTGAACATGTTGATTTTCTCCAGCTACTCTGGTTTCATCCCTCGTCTCAGGAACATGCAGCATGAAATTGTCCACTGCAAGTTACTTCTGATGTGTACGTGAATGATGGAGGGGGAGGGGTTATGAGAATCTGGAGACAAGAACAAACATGGGATTAATTTAGTGCAAATAGGTAGTTGATGGGTGTCACAGATTTGGTGAGCCAAGAGCCTATTTTCAAGTGTAGGAAGGAACTGCAGATTCAGGTTTACACTGACGATAGACAGAAAATGCTGGAGTATCTCAGTGGGTCAGGCAGCATCTCTGGGGAAAAGGAATAGGTGACGTTTCAGGTCGAGACATTTTCTTCAGACTGAGTGTCAGGGGAGAGGGAAACTAGAAAAGTTACAAAGTACAAATGAATGAAAGGTTTAAGAAAGAACTGCAGATGCTGTAAAAACCAGCGGGTGAGGCAGCATCTATGGAGAGAAGGAATAGGCGACGTTTCGGGTCGAGACTCTTCTTCAGACTGAAGAAGGTATTGCTTTGATTTGCTCTTTTCATACCTTTCATTCATTTGTTTTTGTATATTTTCTTACCTCTCCCTCTTCCCTGACTCTCAGTCTGCAGAAGGATCTCGACCCAAATAGTCACCTATTCCTTTTCCCTAGAGATGCTACCTGGCCTGCTGAGTTACTCCAGCATTTGTGTCTATCTTCAGCCCATTTTCTGGTTGTATCTATCTATATCTCCATGACTCAGAACTGTGGGGCTACTGTATTAAAAACCCACGATTTTTCTAAATGGCATTTGGTCTTGCTCTACCAATTTAATGTACATTCAGATTTCAGTACAGGAGTAAAGAGGTTTTTCTGCAATTGTATAGGGCTCTGGTGAGACCACATCGGGAGTATTGTGTACAGTACTGGTCTCCTAATTTGAGGATGGACATCCTTGTAATTAAGGCAGTGCAGCGTAGGTTCACGAGATTGATCCCTGGGATGGCGGGACTGTCATATGAGGAAAGATTGAAAAGACTAGGCTTGTATTCACTGGAGTTTAGAAGGATGAGGGGGATCTTATAGAAACATATACAATTATAAAAGGACTGAACAAGCTAGATGCAGGAAAAATGTTCCCAATGTTGGATGAGTCCAGCACCAGGGGTCTTAGAATAAAGGGGAGGCCATTTAAGACTGAGGTGAGAAAAAACTTTTTTACCCAGAGAGTTGTGAATTTATGGAATTCCTTGCCACAGAGGGCAGTGGAGGCCAAATCACTGGATGGATTTAAGATAGAGCTCTAGGTGCTAGTGGAGTCAAGGGATATGGGTCGAAGGCAGCCACGGGTTATTGATAGCGGACGATCAGCCATGATCACAATGATTGGCGGTGCTGGCTCGAAGGGCTGAATGGCCTCCTCCTGCACCTATTTTCTATGTTTCTATGTTTCTATGTTTCAGATTCGAGCGTACTGCTGTTTTAATTAACTTTTCATTCTCAAACCAGTGTCCATAAATATAAGGTAGACACTGATAAATATAGTAACATAAAGAATGCATGAGAACCCAACAATGTCGAGAATGGTTACAATATGGATCTTTCTACCACAAAGCATGACTGAGCCAGTAAGGGGAAGTTTGATGAAAAGAGCATTCTGGATGCAAAAAAGGTGAGACAAGATAGGATGGGGTTGAAATTTGTGTGCAAGGTCAGCATTGGTATTGACCATTTAAGTCAGAACAGCTTGTACATTGCAGCTCTGCACATTACACATACTCAGATTATTAAAATTCCCGAATAGCTTGTTTATAAATGGATGTCAAATCGTTCCACAGTTTTGAGGCAGATACAGATATTGTTACATAGAGAACCGATGACAAAGAAAGTAAATCACTTCCACAGCTGGTTAGTTCTGTGATTCATTATGTTGTGATTTCTGACTGACAGTAATGTTCCCTTTCTCTTGGTGCTGGCTTTCCCCACTGCAATATCTTCATAACTGTACCTTTTTTCAGTTGGCATAATGGAAGCAAGGAATTAGGAGAATTGACCCCTGATTGCCCATGGTAATGATCGAACAGCATGGGTTTGTGTCACTGTTTCGTCAGAAGTGTGTCGCATTAAGATATCAGAAGGTAAACCTTCAGAGAGCTTCCATTTCACTACCCCATCAATTCATGGCTGACAAGCATTTTAACCCAAACTTGTCCACTTTTAGATAGACACAAAAAGCTGGAGTAACTCAGCGGGTCAGACAGCAACTCTGGAGAAAAGGAATAGGTGACGTTTCGGGTTGAGACCCTTCTTCAGAGCTGCCCACTTTTAATTCTGTAACTCTTAAATGCGCAGTACGGACCTATTTATAGCAGTCCTGAAGAGTCTCAGCTGATCTGTAGCATTTTGAGATTCAGAACCCTATGCCACAAACAACCCACTGGCATGGACACACAATAGACTGCATATGCTGGAATCTAAAGCAAAAAAACAAATTTCTGGAGGAACTTGAGAGGGGTGTGGCATCGAACAGCACTCACGGAGGCAACGAAATGCAGGATACTGACCCAAAATGGCTCCTGAGGGTCCTGACCCAAGATGTCAACCATCTCTTTTACCCTATGGATGCTGCTGAGTCGCTGCAGCAGTGTGTTTTTTTGTCCCATTCACTGGCATGATTTTATTTGGTTAAAAGGACTGGGAAGTTTGGATTCTGAATGTACTCCACGACGCAAACGTGCTTCCTGTTTTCCCTTTGGAATATCTTTCCTCTCATGTTAAGATAATTCCTTCTTGCTCCGCACTACTCCACTACTGTAATACTTTGTGTCCTCTCTAAGAAATCCCTTTAACTTTTAATCACCTTCCAACAGTGAAGGAATAAAAAGTGAATCAGTGCAAGAGATCTTCATAAATTGCTCCTTTAAGCTCAGCTTTTTCATTGTGCTCTCCAGCAAGTTTATTCTGTGTAGCCAATTATATTTGGTCTAATTTCATACATATATATGCGTCCTTTGCACTGGGTCCAGGTTGGAATGTTTATTTAAAAATGGCAAAATATTCACTGAGTGCATTTTAAAAAGAGTAATGCATCTAGTACACCCACAATCCTCTTGGGAGTCTGAATCTTGGGAGTCTATCTACTGCAAAGACTTGCTTTTAGAATGCACAATATCAAGCCTACTGTGAGTCTGTCTCGAGGTGAAGAAAATGCCACTTTTCATGTTCCGTGCTTGAGTAGTTAGTATTTTGTATTCCATTCTGGCAGACTTCAGAATAATCCAGTAACAGTCTATGCGCAAAGCGCCACCTTATTTGTCAACATAACAGTACTTCAAAAAGTAACATCACCTTGTATTTATATAGCAATTCCTGCAGGGAAAAAACAGCCTGCAGATGCTTCATAAAGGTGTGAATTTTCTACTTGTAAAACACTTGGGGACATGTTGCAGGCCTAAATAAATAACGGGTTGCTCTTCACTTCACATCTATGTTGTTCATTCCACATAGCACTTCAATCTTGATTCACATTTCAGTCAGCAGTTTGTATTTTTCTCAAGAATAAATGAAGGCTTGTTCTTCACTTCACATCTATGATGTTTATTCCACTCAACACCAGTCTTGATTCAGTTCATTCAGCGGTTTGGGTTTTGCTCAGGAGTCCATTCAGTGATTTATGTGAATTAGTCGTCTGAAATTAAAGCTCTGCATCTCAGGACAATTCCTGTCATTTCTCCCTGAGTTCTTCCACCCATCAACATCCCTCTTTTATCAGGGTGTCCAAACTTGCATCTAACATTGCAAACATAACTAATGGCTTATTATTAGCACCCTGAATTCTATTAGATAGTTTATTTACTTGCTAACAGCAGTGAGCTCATCATCCAGTTTTGGCTTAAGGTTGGTAATCATACCCAGCACCAGTTCCTTTTCAGTCTTTGCAAATGTTTTTCATGTAGTTTTGATTATGATTTTGTTCAGTTCTTAAGGGCCTGTTTCCCAGCTGTATAAATTTATGAATCTCTGACAAGTACGCTTTGCCTGATGTATGTTAGTGTTGATCTGATTTGACATCTTTAGTTTGGGACCATTAATTAGACCTTCTGCAATGTATAAGGTGTTGGGTTTAGTAAATAATACAACTGGTACAACAGCCACTCATCTTGTGAGATGAAACTAAGCTATGTTTGTTGAATTTGCTCATGACCACACAACAGCAATGAAACACCAGTGAAGAGAGGCGCCCACTTGATAACCCCAATGATATACTTGCATATATACGATTAGTTTTTTTAAGAGCTAGTTAACATGTAGATATGTTAGCAAAACTTGGTATATCTATATAACTAAAAGTTTCATCTTGACCACTTCCAGTCTGAGCTGTATATAGATTTTAGAAAAAACGCTACCGTGTATCGCTGAAAAAAACGTTATGAGTGTTTAAAAAATCTTGAGATCAGCTGACTGGTCCTCTCACATGTCAATCACCACAACGAAGGTAACACCCCTTCCGGGGGTGGGACAGGATGCCTAGACGTGAGTCAGTCACTCTGGAAGATCGCGAGGGAGAGTCAACGACTGTGATTCAAACTGTGAATATACTGAACTGTGAGTCTGCAATGTACTTGCAATAAATGATTTGTTAGCCCTTAGTTACAATGCAATAAGTTGTTTGGCCTGCTGCCCCTGCCTGTACTTGAAACTGCAATGCAAAATTGGAAATGAAGTGACAATGCCATGAGTTGTTTGGCATGCTGCCCCTGCCTGTGCTTGAAACTGCAATGCAAAATTGGAAATGAAGTGACAATGCCATGAATTGTTTGGCCTGCTGACCCTGTCTGTGCTTGAAACTGCAATCAAAATTGGAAATGAAGTGACAATGCCATGAATTGTTTGGCCTGCTGACCCTGCCCGTGCTCCAAATTGCAATGCAAAATTGGAAATGAAGTGACAATGCCATGAGTTGTTTGGCCTGCTGCCCATGGCTGTGCTTGAAACTGCAATGCAAAATTGGAAATGAAGTTACAATGCCCTGAGTTGTTTGGCCTGCTGCACCTGCCCGTGCTTGAAACTGCATTGCAAAATTGGAAATGAAGTGACAATGCCATGAGTTGTTAGGCCTGCTGCACCTGCCCGTACTTGAAACTATAATGCAAAATTGGAAATGAAGTGACAATGCCACGAGTTGTTTGGCCTGCTGCCCCTGCCCGTGCTTGAAACTGCATTGCAAAATTGGAAATGAAGTGACAATGCCATGGGTTGTTTGGCCTGCTGCCCCTGCCCATGCTTGAAACTGCAATGCAAAATTGGAATTGACATGACAATGCAATGAGTTGTTTGGCCTGCCCTGAGGTTGAAATGGATTGACTTGACTTGAAATGAATTTACTTCATTTGAAATGGATTGACTTGACTTGACTTGACTTGAAGTGAATTGACTTGACATGAAGTGGATTGACTTGACTTGAAGTGGATTAACTTGACTTGACGAAATGGATTGACGACTTGACTTGAAATGGATTGACTTGACTTGACTTGACTTGAAATGGATTGTTGGCCCTGCACTCACTGTGCTTGACTTGACTTGACCCACAACACCCATGCTAGCACTCCAGAACGTGTGAGTGTGTTCCCCCCCCCCCCCCCCCCCCCCCACTAGCCACCAATATTGGAATTGCATTGGGGTCCAGCCCTCCCGTGTGAACCTGGGACCCAACAGGTCCCACTTAGTCTGGTTAGTTAGATAGTTGGATAATACTTTGGCTTTGGGCTTGCTTTTCTTAGTTGAGCACTGGAGTTGAGAATTGAGAACTGTTGAGCAGTTGAGAATGGAGAACTGTTTTTACCATTAGATGAGCCATGATTATATTAGTTGGTTTGACACAAAATTCTGGAATAAATCAGCCGGTCAGGCAACATCTTTGGAGAAAAGGAATAGGTGATGTTTTGTGTCAAATTTCTCCTTCGGACTCTCTGCTACGATCTAACCCCTACTCCAGCATTTTGTGTCTATCTTAGATGGTTTGGCAGCTTCAGAGGCAATGCGGCAATTCTTACTTCTATTATGTATGTTCGTGTGTGAAGATTCAGTTTTTCAGGTGGACATTTGGACTGCAGAATACTTACTTTTGGTGTTAAGCCTTTTTTCTGCCATTTAACTAACACTGTTCCCCTATGAGCAGTTCTCAACACATCATAATACCGTCTCGTGGTAAGAAAGGAAATTGTATTCTATTTTACTACCTGATTCTGCTGTTTGGTTGGAGATTTTACATGTGTGTTTATGCATATATATATTAGTGAAAGTTTGAACAGGAACCCAACCACTCGAAACCTCTTTTTAGAGAGAAAATGCCAGTCTGTGCCCAAAATAGAAATTCTATCTCACAATGGTTGATATTTGGGCGTATTTGTAAGGTTACAGTCAGATAACTGTTTGTTATTGAAGAATGTAAAATAGAATTAAGGAACACTATTCCCACTATAGACAATAGACAATAGGTGCAGGAGTAGGCCATTCGGCCCTTCAAGCCAGTACCGCCATTCAATGTGACCATGGCTGATCATCCCCAATCAGTACCCCGTTCCTGCCTTCTCCCCATATCCCTGACTCCGCTATCTTTAAGAGCCCTATCTAGCTCGCTCTTGAAAGTATCCAGAGAACCGGCCTCCACCGACCTCTGAGACTCACAGACTCACAACTCTTTGTGAGAAAAAATGTTTCCTCATCTCCATTCTAAATGGCTTACCACTTATCCTTAAACTGTGAATTCCCCCAACATCGGGAACATGTTTCCTGCCTCTAGCGTGTCCAAACACTTAATAATATTAATAATCTTATATGTTTCAATAAGATTCCCTCTCATCCTTCTAAACTCTAGAGTATACAAGCCCAGCCGCCCCATTCTCTCAGCATATGTCAGTCCCGCCATCCTGGGAATTAACCTTGTAAATCTACGCTGCACTCCCTCAAATCCATGTGCGGTCTCACTAGGGCCCTGTACAACTGCAGAAGGACCTCTTTGTTCCTATACTCAACTCCTCTTGATATAAAGGCCAACATGCCATTCACTTTCTTCACTGCATGCTATATCTGCATGCTTACTTTCATTGACTGATGAACAAGGACCCCCAGATCCCGTTGTACTTCCGCTTTTCCCAACTTGACACCATTTAGATAGTAATCTGCCTTCCTGTTTTTGCTAACAAAGTGGATAACCTCACATTTATCCACATTAAACTGCATCTGCCATGCATCTGCCCACTCACCCAACCTGTCCAAGTCACCCTGCATTCTCATAGCATCCTCCTCAAAGTTCACACTGCCACCCAGCTTTGTGTCATCTGCAAATTTGCTAACATTACTTTGAATTCCTTCATCTAATTCATTGATGCATATTGTAAATAGGTGCGGTCCCAGCACCGAGCCTTGCAGTACCCCACTAGTTACTGCCTGCTATTCTGAAAGGGACCCGTTAATCCCTACTCTTTGTTTACTGTCTGCCAACCAATTTTCTATCCATGTCAGCATTCTACCCCCAATATCATGTGCCCTAATTTTGCCCACTAATCTCCTATGTGGGACCTTATCAAATGCTTTCTGAAAGTCCAGGTACACTACATGCACTGGCTGTCCCCTGTCCATCTTCCTAGTTACATCCTCAAAAAATTCCAGAAGATTAGTTAAACATGATTTCCCCTTCGTTAATCCATGCTGACTCGGGTCCTGTGAATGCTAGACAAATGTGCCACTATTTCATCTTTTATAATTGACTCCAGCATCTTCCCCACCACTGATGTCAGGCTAACTGGTCTATTATTCCCTGTTTTCTCTCTCCTGGCTTTCTTAAAAAGTAGGATAACATTAGCTACCCTCAAATCCACAGAAACTGATCCTGAATCGATAGAACTTTGGAAAATTATCAACAATGCTTCCACAATTTCTAGAGCCACTTCCTTAAGTACCCTGGGATGCAGACCATCAGGCCCTGGGGATTTATCAGCCTTCAGTCCCATCAGTCTACCCAACACCATTTCCTGCCTTGTGTGGATTTCTTTCAGTTCCCCTGTCACCCCAGATCCTCTGGCCACTAGTATATCAGGAAGATTGTTTGTGTACTCCTTAGTGAAGAGGGATCTAAAGTACCTGTTCAACTCATCTGCCATTTCCTTGTTCCCCATAATACATTCACTTTTTTCAGTCTTCAAGGGTCCAACTTTGGTCTTAACTAATTTTTTCCTCTTCACATACCTAAAGAAGCTTTTACTAAGAATCTTCACATACCTAAAGAAGCTAGCTTACATTCATACCTCATCTTTTCTCCCCATATTGCCTTTTTAGTTATCTTCTGTTGCTCTTTAAACATTACCCAATCCTCTTGCTTCCCGCTCATCTTTGCTATGTTGTACTTCTTCTCTTTTATT
Source organism: Raja brachyura (assembly GCA_963514005.1). The sequence continues at coordinate 15,916,590 of OY740788.1, forward strand.
TTTATACTGTCCCTGACGTCCCTTGTCAGCCACGGTCGCCCCTTACTCCCCTTGGATTCTTTCTTCCTCTTTGGAATGAACTGATCCTGCACCTTCTGTATTATTCCTGGAAATACTTGCCAATGTTGTTTCACTGTCATCCCTGCTAGGGTATCTTTCCAGTCAACTTTGGCAACTTTTCACTCATGGCTCCATAGTCCCCTTTATTCCACTGTAACACTGACACCTCCGATTTACCCTTCTCCCTCTCCAATTGTAGATTAAACTTGACCGTATTATGGTCACTATCTCCTAATGGCTCCTTAACCTCAAGTTCATTTATCAAATCCAGTTCATTACATAACAATAAATCCAGAATTGCCTTCTGTGGGTCTCATTAGCTTTATATGTGATTTTGATTGGAAACTAGACAACCTTCATGTACAAGTTACTTTGGAAATTGACAAGTAGAAAAAAAATGGTGCTTTGAATTTAATTTAATTTAATTTAGAGATACAGAATAGAAATAGGCTTTTTGGCCCATCGAGTCCACGCCGACCATCGACGACCCGATCACATGAGTTCTCGTTATCCCACTTTCTCATCCACTCCCTACTCACTAGGGGCTACTTTACAGAGGCCAATTAACCTCCTATCCCAGAGGTCTTTGAGATTTGGGAGGAAACCGCAGCACTTGGAGGAAACCCACACGGTCACAGGGAGAACATGCAAACTCCACAAAGGCGGCTCCCAAGGTCAGGATTGAATCCGGGTCTCTGGCACTATGAGGCAGTAACTCTCCCAGCTGAGCCTCTGTGCCGCTCAGCATAGGGGGACAAAAACACAGCATAGGGGACCAGAAATCGTGTTTCTATGTGACCTTCCCACAGTAATCAAACACCATTATTTCCTAAGAATGCAGCTACTAATTTAACTGTGTGTAGCAATGTACTGATGAACTTATGAATGCAGCCACCATAATTCTGGAATTTTTCCACCACAGTCATCCCCTCCATACCTCTCTCCAATTTGGTTGAAGATACAAATATTTGAAAGCACACACACCAGATTCAGGAACAGTTTCTTCCTCTCTGCTATCAGACTACTCAATGGTCTTCCCATAAGCTAAGATAAGTAGTCCTAATCTTTACATTCACATCATTGCATACATTGAACTTTTTCTCTGTAACTATAACGCTACAATGCTGTATAATTGTAATCTGCGCTGTGGTATTTATCTCTTTGTACTACCTGTTATACTTAGTTCTGACTTGATTGTACTCATGTATAGTATGACTTGATTTGACTGGATAGCACGCAAAGCAAAATTTTCAATATATCGCGATACAAGTGACATTAATAAACCAATACCAATATTAAATGGGACCAGCTTGGATGGGTATCTTGGTCATCATGGACAAGTTGGGCCGAGGGGCACGTTTGCATGCTATCTGATTATGACTATTGAAAAGACTTTTAATTTTGAAAATCATGCAGGAAAAATAACTTTGTTATTGTATTTAAATCACTCTAGTCCCTAACCCCCTTACCTTCATTGACGCAATTGTCTCTACAACACGATTTTCTATAACACAAGCTTTTTTTAGGAACACAACTATCACGTATACCATGTGGTGCTGTGAGGCAGGAGGGAGCACTTCACATACCTGTACAGAGTCTTTTGAAGGCTAGGTTCTCCTGAGCGTGCCCCTCCAAACGGCACTGGAAGCGGTGTTGCCAGAATTCGGGGAACCATGGGTTGCGGGTATTGGTGTCAAGTTTCAGCTTCAGGAAATAGTCGTCAAACCAGGTGACTTCAGCGGACTGCAGTTTAATGGTGATTCCTCCCACCGCCTCTTGTTCATAGGACTCAATCACCTCCTCGCGGTCCGCCCATCCATCACTGCAATGAGAAAAGCGAGTCAAGAGAGTTTATTGTCATGTGTCCCAGATAGGACAATGACATTCTTGCTTGCTGCAGCACAACAGAATATGTAAACATAATACAGAACAGGAGATAAAAGTTCAGTGTGTCGATATACCATAGACCATATATGTATATACACAATAAATAAACAAATAAAGTACTGTTATGGTTCAGAGTCTGTTTGATGTCATGTTTAATAGCCTGATGGCTGTGGGGAAGAAGCTGTTCCTGAACCTGGATATTCCAGATTTCAAGCTTCTGTACCTTCTTCCCGACGGCAATGGAGAGATGAGTGTATGGCCAGGATGGTGTGGGTCTTTGATGATGTTGGCAGCCTTTTTGAGGCAATGACTGCGATAGATCCCTTCGATGGTGGGGAGGTCAGAGCCGTTGATGGACTGGGCAGTGGTCACAACTTTCTGCATTCTCTTCCGCTCCTGGACGTTCAAGTTGCCGAACCAAGGCACGATGCAACCATTCAGTATGCTCTCTACTGTGCAACTTTAGATGTTAGAGAGAGTCGTTCTTAAAATACCGACTCTCTGTGATCTTCTCAGGAAGTAGAGGCGCTGATGTGCCTGTTGGCGCTGAGGCCAGTTCATTGGCTATACTCAAGAGGGAATTGGATGTGGCTCTTGTGGCTAAAGGGATCAGGGGGTATGGAGAGAAGGCAGGTACGGGATACTGAGTTGGATGATCAGCCATGATCATATTGAATGGCGGTGCAGGCTCGAAGGGCCGAATGGCCTACTCCTGCACCTATTTTTCTATGTTTCTTTATAATTGCACCAGTGTGCTGGGACCAGGAAAGATCTTCGGAAATATGCACGCCCAGGAATTGAAGTTCTTGACCCTTTCTTCCATCGTCCCGTTGATATAAACAGGATTGTGGGTCCCTATCCTACCCCATCCAAAGTCCACAATCAGTTCATGGTTTTGCTGGTGTTGAGAGCCAGGTTGTAGTGCTGCACCATTTGGCCAATCGGTCGATCTCACTTCTATACTCATCACCATCAGTGATTCGTCCCACAACAGTGGTGGCATCGGCGAACTTAATGATGGAGTTCACACTATGTCCGGCTACGCAGTCATGAGTATAGATTGAGTACAGCAGGGGGCTGAGCACGCAGCCTTGAGGTGCTCCCATGCTGATTGCTATCGAGGATGACACATTTCCACCAATACGGACAGACTGTGGTCTGTGGATGAGGAAGTCGAAGATCCAATTGCAGATGGATGCGCAGAGACCCAGATCTGAGAGCTTGGTAACCAGCTTGGAGGGGGTGATGGTATTAAACAACAAGCTGTCGTCTATGAATAACAGCCTGACATATGCGATTTTGTTGTACAAGTGGTCCAGAGCAGAGTGGAGAGCCAGTGAGATCGCATCCACCGTTGACTGCAGTGGGTTGAGGTTCTTGTCGAGGTTCTTGTCGAGGTAGGTGCTGATATGTGCCATAATCAACCTCTCAAAGCACTTCATCACCACAGGCGTTAGTGCCACTGGTCGATAGTCATTGAGGCATGTCACCTTACTCTTCTTGGGCACCAGTATTATTGATGCCCTTTTAAAGCAGGTGGGAACCTCAGACCTCAGGAGTGAGAGGTTCAAAATGTCCGTAAAAACTCCAGCCAGTTGGTCCGCACAGGTTTTTAGAACATGACCAGGTATACCATCAGGTCCAGGCGCTTTCCGAGGGTTCATTCCCCTGAAGGATCTTCTGAGGTCGGCCTCTGTGACTGTGACTGAAATACCATCACGGCGCATGTGGGCTTAGGAAGGCAAATCAGTATTCTCCCTATCAAAGCGCGCATAGAATGCATTGAGCTCATCAAAGGGTGATGCTTTGCTGACATTTGGGCTGCCTCCTGATTTCGCCTTGTAGGAGGTGATGCCATTCAAGCCCCATCACAGTTGCCGAACATCCGTCTCATCCTACAGCTTGGAGCAGAAGTCCCTTTTGGCCTTTTTGATGGCCTTACCAAGGTCGTATCTGGACTTCTTGTAGACCTCTGTATCTCCAGACCTGAATGCCTGGGATCTGGTCTTCAGAGAATGCAGATCTCATGGTTCATCCAAGGCTTCTGGTTAGGAAACACTCGGAATGATTTTGTTTGGATGCAGTCCTCCACACATTTCTTTATGAAATCTGTAATGACTGTGGCGTGTTCATTCAGGTCCATTGCCAAGTCCCTGAACTTTGCCCAGTCGACATGACTCCAAACACTCCTGGAGTTGTTCCTCTGCCCCACCCCCCGACCAGCTCTGTACTGTCCTCACCTCTGGGGGTGCGCTCTTTAATTGCTGCCTGCAGGCAGGAAGAAGCAGCACCGCAGTATGGTTGGATTTACTGAAGTGAGGGCAAGGGATAGAGCGATAGGCGTCCTTGATGGTCGTGTAACAGTGGTCGAGGGTGTTTGGTTCTCTGGTGTTGCAGGAGACATGTTGGTGGAAGTTAGGGAGCAATTTCTTAAGGTTGGCTTAGTTGAAGTCTCTGGCAATGGTGGTAAATGCATCGGGGCAAGCCGTCTGGTGCTTGTTGACCATGGCGTGCAGCTCCCCCAGTGCCAGATGGACATCTGCCTGGGGTGGGTTGTAGACTGTGGTCAGGATGATGGAGATGAATTCCCTCGGTAGGTAGAAGGGATGGCACTTCACCGCCAGACGTTCGAGGTGCGGAGAGCAGGAGAGCAGGAGGTGTGGAGAGTTGACCATGAGGCAGACGCCTCCTCTCCCTTTCCCAGATGCCAGTGTACGGGTCCATGCGATGGATAGAGAAACCTTCAGGCTGGACTGCTGAGTCTGGGGAGCTGGGGGTGAGCCATGTCTCTGTGAAACAGAACACAAAGCATTCCCTCAGCTCCCTTTGGTAAAGCAGCCTTGCCCTTAAGTCCTCCACTTTATTTTCAAGGGACTGTATATTGGCCAGTAGGATGGTATGGAGAGGGGGGTCGAAGCTGAAGTCTTGCCCGTCTGCCATGTTTCCGGACACAATGGAGGCCACTCCGTTGTTTCCAGGTACTGTGCTTACTGTACCTACTGTTTCTGTGAGCCTGCACTGGAACGGGGATTCCCTCACAGTCAGCAGCTCCAGCTCCGTTGCTCCTGGGAGATCCTGCTTGTCTGCTCCGGAGGTCTCCCCGGTGTTTCCAGGTACAGTACCTGTGATCCTCAGTCTGGTCGGGTGTTCTCCAGCGATCGAGGGATCGTTTACAGTCGGGATGCATCTGCAGCTGCGGAAGATCGCGATATCGCTAGTGCCTTCGTGTACCTGCAGCCTGTCCATTACGGTGCTGATTTCTGCCGTTTCTCTGATCAGATGAGTTGAGTGAAACGATAATTAAATCTCTGCTGTTGAGCTGCTGGCAAAATGTCGCCACAGGCAGGCGCCATGTTAATTCTTAAAGCAAGGCACAACGTGTGGGGTCAAAACTGGCATCGGCCAAAAGCCAGGCTCTAATATATCCAATGGGAACTTTAGGCAGAAACTGCTGCGAGCTGGGAGCATCTAAACTACCGGAAAATAACAATGGGAGATAAACTCAGGGGAATAATGGAAATGATCTAATCACAGAATTTGCTGAAGGGAGGAAGGAAAGTAGTTCATGGGGAAATTATACACGAGCAGTGATCAGATAGGAGGAAAGGCCTGTTTTCATGCAGTACATTTTGCTTAATTCCCTTTTCAGTTTAGCAGAACTTGGAATGTTTAATTACTAATACTAATCTTCTAATTTCGGGAAGAAAAATGGGGCAGACAACTGTGAAAACTTCCACTGATACCCGTTAGCTAATGCAGTGGAACATCTTTTGCAGCAGTAGCGTCGACTGAAAATGGACATACAGTAACAAAGAGGATTTAGGGCAGGCCATGAAACAGGTTTAATGAATGTCTCACAGGAGCAGAGTTAGGAAGATTTATGAAGTGAATATCAGAGTGAACAGCCCATTTGACCAAGGCATGGCCGTCAATGTGGATCAAAGGAAGGCATGTGACCCAGCTGACAGTAAACTTGCTACACTTTGGCCTTGATAGCTTCAAAGGCAGAGTGTAATTAGTTAAGGAAGGTGGAGATCTCCATGCCCATGAGTTAAATGTCTGTCCAGGTGGTAACCTTCAATTCAGTTGGCTGGGATTAAAATGTGAAACCTTCCTCCTGGAAGTCTGTGGTCTGAGACTACTGTACAATTCGAGACAGGAATGGATCAAGGATCAAGTCAAGGATCACGATTCAAAGGTGGATAAACAGACAAAGTACAACATGGTGGAAGATGCTTGGAGGGATGCATTGCTACTTCCCCTTCCCATGGTTCAGTTTGGGAACTGGAACTCACCATCGCTGATGCACAAGCCCAGGCCAGATTCAGAACCTCATGTCCTGGTGTCGAGACAACAATCTTTCTCTCATTATCAGCAAGAGAAAGGAGATACTGATCGACTTCAGGAAGCGAAGGGGTACATATACCTCAGTTTGCATTGACTGTGCTGAAGTAGAGATGGTTGAAAACTTCAAATTACTTGGAATGATTATCATCAACAACTTCTCCTGGACCACCCATATTGAAGCATCGACCAAGAAAGCACACCAACGCCTCTACTTCCAAAGAAGGCTTAGGAAGTTCGGCAAGCCCCCAACAAATCTCACCAACTTCTACAGACGCACCATAGAAAGGATTTTATTGAGATACATCACAGCCTGAATTGAGAACAGCTCCATCGAAGACCACAAGAAATTTCAGCGTATTGTGGATGCAGCACAGACCATCACACAAACCAACCTCCCTTCCATTGACTCCATTTATACCTCACGCTGCCTTGACAAGGCCAGCAGCATAATCAAGGACGAGTCACACATCTTCTCCTAGAGTTGTGAGAATGCACACTTCTAGATTCAGGGACAGTTAATTCCCAGCTATTATCAGGCAACTGAACAATCCTACCGTAACCAAAGAGCAGTGCTGAACTAACTATCTATCTCATTGAGGACCCTCGGACTATCTTTGATCGGACTTTACTGGCTTTACCTTGCACTAAAAATTATTTTTGCATAGCTCACGCATGCGCAAGTTGCCACATTTTTTTCCCATTTACAAAAGGAAAAAGTCCAACGTCCGGTCCATGTGATTGATGTACTGGTACGTCCCCAATCCAGGTAAGCTCAGGCTCTTGCAGGGGCTCCTCCGTTGCTTTTGCCCGGGATGTGGGAAGTGGTGGCGCTTGTAGTAGCAGCGGTTCACCTGCAGTCTGTCTGTTTTTCTTTCTTTGTTGTTTTCTTGTCTTGTTTTAGCGTGTTAATTTGAGTTATCATGTAGTGTATGTGTGTGGGAGGGGTGGGAGAAACGTTTTGCTCTCTTCCTTTGGGGGGGGAGGCAACTTTTCTTGTCGTATCCCCCGTCTCCGTCTCCGTCTGCACTGAGGCCTAATGGCGGAGCTGGCAGCCTCCAACTGCGACCGACCTCAAGGCTCTGGAGGCAGAGCCAGCCAGGACTTACCAGTGCAGGGCTGGCCGACTTCGAGGCTGCGGCAGGTTCAGGCATTCCGGCGTTCCGGCGGCCCGGCTCGGAGCTGTGGTGGCTTTCCGGTGGCGGTGGCGGCGGCAGTGACTTCGGAGGTTCAGCCGCGAGCCCAGTGGATGACATCGTCGGGAGCTCGCAGGTCACAGGTTGGTGACCTGTTTTTCCGGAGCTCCCGCGGCAACAGCTGCGTTCGCTGGACTGGAGGGCGGCAGCTTCGGCAGCTTCGACCGCCCCGGGCCGCGGAGTTGAACCGGCCCGTTCACGGAGTGCGGTTCAGCTGCGGGACTTATTTACATCACCCGGTGGGGTCACAACATCGGAGGCCTGGGTCGCCGATGAACAGCGCAGAGGAACAGGAAGAACAAGAAGGGAAGAGACAAAGACTTAAGATTTTTGCCTTCCATCACAGTGAGGAGGTGTCTGGTGAACTCGCTGTGGTGGATGTAAATATGTGTTTACTGTGTGTTTTGTTCTTTACTATATGTATGACTGCAGGCAACGAAATTTCCTAAACCAACGTCCCTCTCTTCACTAGACTGCCTTTGTGTTCCAGGAGCGCCATCTGCAGTTGCCCTTGAAGGTGCTTGAGGCAATACACCAGTCTCTCTCCTACTGACCCACTCCCCTCGTCCATAAAGGGTTCTTAAGGGGTTGGACAGGCTAGATGCAGGAAGATTGTTCCCGATGTTGGGGAGGTCCAGGACAAGGGGTCACAGCTTAAGGATAAGGGGGAAATCCTTTAGGACCGAGATGAGAAGGAATTTTTTCACACAGAGAGTGGTGGGTCTCTGGAACTCTCTGCCACAGAGGGTAGTTGAGGCCAGTTCATTGGATATATTTAAGAGGGAGTTAGATGTGGCCCTTGTGGCTAAGGGGATTAGAGGGTATGGAGAGAAGGCAGGTACGGGATACTGAGTTGGATGATCAGCCATGATCATATTGAATGGCGGTGCAGGCTCGAAGGGCCGAATGGCCTATTCCTGCACCTAATTTCTATGTTTCCATCATTGCCAGCAGCCCCTTGCCCCCATGTATTTGGCGTCAAGGGAGAAAAGCCTCATAGAAGATTGGAAGGCTGTGATGGATTGATTGAAAGAAAGAATTGAGCTTATGGAATTCCCTTCTGAACTAGATGTCTCTGAGCATCAAACAACCTGTCAAATACTTTTGAAGTACTGTTGTGATGTAGGAAATGTGGGAGGCAAATGTGTGCACCTCAAGCTTCCATCATCAGCAACATGATAATGACTAGCTAATCTGCGCTTTAATAATAACATGAATGTTGGAAACACTCTGGAGGTCAGGCAGCATCTGTTGAGAAACTGGGTTAATGGTTCAGGTCAAAGGCCTATATGCATGTGCTTTTCAAACTCTTCTTCGACTAATAGTTTAGTTTAGTTTAGAGATACAGTGCAGAAACATGCCCTTTGGCACACCGAATCTGCACCGACCAGCAATCCATGCACATTAACACTATCCTACACTCGGGCCAATTTTCACATTCATACCAAGCCAATTAACCTACAAACCTGTTCGTTTTTGCAGTTTGGGAGGAAACCAAAGTTCTCGGAGTAAACCAACGCAGTCACAGGGAAAGCTGACAAACTCCGAACAGACAAGCAACCTTAGCCAGGATCGAACCCGGGTTCCTGCCGATGTAAGCGCTGTAAGGCAGCAACTCTACCACCGCGCCACTAGTGTTGCCCAAGTACATTTGTTTATTGTGCAATCCCTTATATCTGAACTGTGCTTCATGCAAGTGTCCTTTCTCTTTCTTAATCTCTAGTGCGCATTGTTTCTGATTGAGAGGTCGTTTGCAGTTAAAAGTCAACCACATTGAAGTGGTTCTACAGATACACGTGAGCCGGATTGAGTAAAGATGAAAGAGTACTTTCTTTGAAGGACATTATTTATAAGCACAAATTTTGTTGACAATCTGATGGTTTCCCTGCCGCGGTTACTGCGACAAGCCTTTCTGCTGACTCTGATTTATTCCACAACTGCTGAGGTGGGAGTAAAACATGTGTCCCCAGATTTCATCATCCATCAGTGAAGAAAAGGTTACTGTCATGGTATTGGGGTACAATTCGAGCATTTTATCTTTTTAAGGATATAAGAAACAAGCGGAAACAAGACATTTGGCCCTTCATGCCCTACCCTAACGTATTCAGAACCAGGCTCTTTTTCCAGTTCCATTCCCCCGTCCCCCACCCCACCCCACCCCAACCGCCCCCCCCCCCCGCCCCCCCCTTTCCCTAATCAGTCTTTCTTTCCATCTGTTTCTGGATCTGGTAAGCCAAATCTTCCCAATCAAACTTGAATGAGGAGGTTATTGCCTCTGGATGGTATAATCTGAGGAAATTTTATGGTAATGTAAGGAGAATTAAATAGGATAGATATAAATGAGTGGTTGATGGTCAGCTTAAACTCAGTGGGCCAAAGAGCCTGTTCCATACTCAGTAAATCTTGATTCTGGAGACGCTGGCGTTGTCATCTCAGATTACACAGCAATGTGCAGGAAGGAGGGTCAGGGGAAAATTCAATCATTGGCCTGCATGGAGTGGAATTCGCCACTTCATCAAATTCTAGGCCACTCTACCCAGGTAAAAAATTGAGTGTGGAATTCCAAACTCCATACAGCCCATTCAGTTTTATGGAACTACTAGACCAAGTGGAGACCCATTGGGTCTGCTCCCACATACACCCGTAGCCTACCCGTAGCCCCCATGGGAGGCGTGGTCCTCCAACTCAACCCATTGGCGAAGGTAAGATTAAAGCACTCCTCAGCAAAGATCATAGCTCATGAGCCTACCCCAGCACTGGAGTTGAAAAAAAAATCCAATCCCCAATTGCAATACCAATTGACCCTCCCCCTCCTGTCCTGCCAGGAGCTATGATGGCAACATTGTTGCAAATGTCGGGTGCACTTGCTGGGAGATGCCATTGAGATTAAAAGTTCAAAGTGTTCCTGCCAGTATTCCTGTCTTGCATATTTGTACCAAAGTGTGTTGGAAGCTGTGAGAAGCTGTCGAGAAATAAAGAATGCAATTTTCAGATAAGTAGATTTTGGACTCGACGGGAGAAATGTCCACCGGAATATGTAAAATGTTATTGTCACCGCGAAGGGGAGGAGGAGGAGGGGGAGAGAGGAGGGAGAGAGGGGGGAGAGAGAGGGGAAGAGAGGGGGGAAGAGAGGGGGAGCAGGGAGGAAAGGTGGGGGAGGAGGGTAAGGGAGGGAGAGGGTGGGTGGAAGAGAGGCCGGGGAGCGGGGTGGGATGGAAGAGAGGCTGGGGGGAGAGAGGCCGGGGGAAGAGAGGCCGGGGGAAGAGAGGCCTGGGGAAGAGAGGCTGGGGGAAGATAGGCCGTGGAGGAAGAGAGGCCAGTGGGCAGAGTGAGGCGGGGGGAGAGGGGGAGTGGAGTGGGGAGAATGGAGGGGGAGAGAGAGGAGGAGGGGGGGAGAGGAGGGGGGGAGGGGGGAGAGGAGGGGGAGGGGAGTGGGGGGGAGAGGAGAGGGGGGCAGAGGGGGGGAGAGGAGGGGGGAGAGGAGTGGGGCGGAGAGGGGAGAGGGGAGGGGGGATTGGAGAGGGGGGATTGGAGGGGGGAGTGGGGTAAGAGGAGGTGGGGGGAAAGGAGGAGGGGGGAGAGGAGGGGAAGGGGGAGAGGAGGAAGAGGTGGGGAGGACGTCACTCACAGCGCGCAGATGCTGAGACGGCATCGCGCAGACCCATTGTGATGTCAGCAGCCAGATCCAGCCATTTTTTTTTCTTTTTTTTCAGATTTTTTAACATTGTGATTAATTACTCGAGAAATAATGCATAAATATTTCAGATAAGGCGATTTTGGGTTCCACGATAAATCTCGATAAAAACGGAATATGTAACAATGTTACCGTTAGCGTGTAGTTTTTTCGAGAAGATGTGATCACACACACACACACACACACACACACACACACACACACACACACACACACACACACACACACACACACACACACACACACACACACACACACACACACACACACACACACACACACGATCAGAGTTTTAATAGTTATATCGATTTGTTTTACACAAAACTGCCGCTGAATCCTTGGGAATAAAATGGGTCATGGCTGCGAAAAATTATATCCAGAATTGGAAGGAATGGAATGACCTAAATAGCAAAAGCTGCATGAGGTGATCGGTGCAACAGTATTTTCAAATCCTTATGATGTCAGATCAGTCAAGAATTAAATGGAACAGCGTGCAACTTCACTGTAAGTGTTTAATTAATGATAGGTTCACTGCTTTCACTTGTATGGTTCCGGAGACTTGCTAGAACGATTCTAGGAGCATAATGGTTAGAATAGGTTGCTTCATATGAGGCATATTCCCTTTAGTTTTGGAGATTTGGGAACAAGTTAATCTCGCGTTTGAATGCTTCGATGCAGGGAATGTGTACCTTCTGGAGTGGGAATCCATGAAAAGAGGGAACAGGATGAGAGCAAGACCACAGAGGAATCAAGTCAGGAGGTATCAGAGAGACAATGTTTAATAAAATCGCGATCGAGCAAACTCAGGCTCATCTCGACAAGAAAATACAAACAGCAGGAACCTTATATTGACATTTCGTAGAATATGTTTGGACCAAATGTTTGGAGTGTCATGCACTGTCCAGGTTTCCATGTTATAAAACTACCATGTTGTAGGTACTGGAGAGTACATGAAAAAAGGTTAACAGGGATATTATCAGATTTGAGAGGATATGGTTACAAATGAAGGGTGAGCAGGTCAGGGCTCTGGAGAGGGAAAGCGGACAGCTCTCAGTACTATGGTCTCTGTGATTAGGATTAGGAAAGGGCTTGACAACATAGACAGAAAGAAATGGGGATAAATTGGATAGCACTGGATGATAGTCTTGGAGATAGAGTCGAGAGATAGATGTCTTATGTGCATAGGAGGCTGCCAAATATTAAAATGCCACCTATGCAACTCAGACCAGCTTCAGACACTGGTCAATGCAGTGCAAGTCGAACAACATTCACATATTGCCTTGCTCCCTCGCACTCTATCGCAAATCTCACAGCCACATTTCTCAGCTTGCACAGCCTTGCTGACTATTCAACCATAACCGGTCATCTGGTACACACTTGCCCAACATCCACCAGCACATTTTCCTTTCTCTTGCAAGATAAAGATGACAGATAATCACTAGCAGGATCTGTGAAGTGAGAGAGGACAGGCACCAATTACTCACATAAAGAATATGTCCTGTCCAAACGGGACACCTAACTGTGACCAAGGGCTCCTCACAGTGATGTGGCTAAGACCAGTGATGAACTACTCTTCAGAACTCCCTCCTCCCTCATTCAGCAGTCTCTGCTCTCCCAATTATTGACAGTGTAAGCATGCAATGTTTTACTCTCCTTGCTCCTTTCCACCTCGCCTATAACCCCATCACAATCCTTCCTTGTATTTTTCTCCAGGCAATGGTGGGTGGACGATAAGACAATTAGAAGAAAAATACATACTGCAATCAAATTAACATGGCCATCCAGCAGCTCAGCCACAGATCCTGCAGGTAACTTCGAAGTTAGCACAGAGGTTAGCACAGAGGTGGGATCAATGCATGGTTGGTCACTGAACATCAGTGGTCTGGAGCATGGGCAGATGCAAAGGAGAGTGTAGGAGAGACAGGTGTGTGGTCCAACATTGAACCTCAGGGAGAGAAATGTGCTTTGGTTGCAACATCTCTGAACTTTAATAACACAACCTACAATGTGATGAGAATGTAGTAAAACAGGCACTGCACCTTGGGAGCCCCTAACCCTGGCATTCATTCTGCCTGCTGCATGCCTCCATGAGAGAATGAGATACATACTGTTCTCTGGGAATAGAGAAACCTATCCCTCGCCTTATGTAACTGATGGCCATCTGGGATTTGTTCGTAGTTTCTACAGCGTCCGCCCAGAAGGATCCCAAACATGCAGCTGTGACTTTAATGCTCTCTGGCAAGAGGTTCTCCAATAATTCTGTGGAGAACATTGTGACAGGACCGTGTGATATACTGTATGCCAATGAAGACCACCTAGTCAATCACACGCAGAGGTCGAGAGGATTAATGCACTCAGAAGACCCTGCATAGATAAGGCATCTTGCGGAGTACACTTCTTTCCCAACTCATGCTCCCTCCACCAGCAGTTTATCCGACTCCGATTGGCCTTTGTCCTTTGTCCATTACCTTTATCCCACTTCTTTGTCCAATGCCTCTGTCCTGGTGAGGAATAATAAATGCCTGGGAGCAACTTTGACATCAAGTCAATTCATTTTTTGGAAGAACTCTCAAAGTCGATTTGCAAACTCATACAAATCCTGCAATTAGCATGCCCGAGCAATAGCCAACAGGAATTGATCAGCAACCAAATCTGTATAAGGCGTCCTTCCTGCTATTCCGGTGTGTGAGTTGAACACCTGACGATAGTTGCAATGCTGAGTTCCAAAGTCCCATCAATGTTGTGTTGTGCACAGTCTGACCATGCACTTTAACTACATTGCCCACTTCTGTAACTGTTAGTTCTGCGTGTGCCACTGTTCATACAATGATGGTACTCAGGACCTTGCATTCTAATTCAAACCTATTTTGCATCATAATGCCAGAGAGACGGTTGCTGCAGTACCGATTTTGCAACCAAAGTTCCTCCTTGAAGAAGGACTGCAACATGGAGTCCATTGCTATAAGAAAATAATAATTAAATATCATGTGGCGTTCAAACATCTTTAAATATAATGTGGTGTTCAAACATCAAAGAGTGGAAAGATCTTTGAACAAGGAGTAACTGTGTTAAATGGAATAGATTCATTTAAGGAGCAGTTAAATAACCATGTCCTAACTATGTCCCGTTCACAGCAAACACACTTTAATATTCTAGCTTGTTAATTCCTATCTTATGTTCATTCACTTTATTATCTCACCTTTTTGAATCATTTCTCACTTATTCTTTAACAACGATATAGTTATTCTCTTTCAAGGGAGATTCAGATATATTTTTCCAAAAATTGATAAAGCTTTTTGCTCAGAATTCAATTTGCTGGAAAATATAATTGCCCTTATTTTTAATATCAAGATGATAATGCAATACTACTGTAGAAGAGGAAACTTCTGAGCACCCAATCATTATGTTGCAGGATATTTTTAACCACTCCACCGTTATCCTTGTTCAATTGGCAGTTCAACCTTAACTGCGATTTTAGTGAGATGGCTAACTGTGGGCATTAATCACCAGTTAATGATGTTGAATAATTTTTGGGTAAGAGTACTTTTCTAACGTGAAGATTTATAATGGCACAAAATGTCTCCAAACCTGGAAGGAATCATTTTAAATTGCTGAGCCACATTCCAGAACACAACAAATTATGGTTGAAGTTTTTACATTAAAATTATTATTGTTTTGTTTTTTTTGGTAAATGATATGTAGAAATTTGCAAATCGTTAATTTGCTGCATATTTTCGCTTTCTGTCTATTTTCTTTTTTAATCCAAATCTTACTTTCTTCTTCTCACTCAGAGAGATACACAACAAAAACAGCCTTTCAGCCCATTACGTTTACGCTAACCAACAACCATCCATTTACTTTAATCCCATTTCTCCTCACACTTTTTATAATCTCCCGCCCGATTCTACAATCTAGTACACAATTTACAATGTTCAATTAACATACCAACTCACACCTGATCTTTCAAATTTCACCTCAGCCGTTATGAGGGGGTGGGGGGGATGGGGTTGGGGGAAGGGGAGAACAAAGGGGAACCTGGCGCAGATACCTTGGGTATTCAAGCAAAGAACTTCACTGTAACTTGTCAAATATGACTATAAAGTATTCATTCATTCATTTAGAAGATAGACAAGTCGAGTTTAAGCTACAAGCAAAAGCTTACATGCAGCAAGACAGGCATGTGGACTCAGACAACACAGAACAAAGAATCTACATAAAATGTACAAGACTCTAAAGAAAGATTAAAAAAACAAGACATTAGTGCAAAAACACAATTAAAAATGTCCATGGGAGTATAAGGTCCATTGCCAAGGTACAACTGGTGTTGTGCAGTTCAGTTCAAGAATTTGATGACTGTGGAAAGTAGCAGTTCCTAAATAAATGTGGTGTTGGTCCTCAGGCTTCTGTACCTCCTGCCTAATGGTAACATCAAGAACAGGGCTTTGCCCTGACGGTGAAGATCATTAATGATTGATGCCGCCTTCTTGAGGCAGCACCTCATGTCGATACTTTCAATGGTGGAAAGTGCTGTGTCCATGATGGACTGGACTGAGTCCACTTTGCTCCGCATGCCTCTTGCATTTCTATGCATTGGAATTGCCTTACCAGCCCATGATGCTACCAGTCAGAATACTTTCTGCAATGCATCTGTGGAAGTTTATGAGAGTCTTTGGTGATATGGTGAGGTTCGTTAAACATCTAAGAAAATGGAGGAGCTGGTGCATCTTAGTTTAGTTTAGAGATGCAGCACATTATTCCTCTTCACCAAACCATGCAATGTCCTTGCTGTGTGGTTAGCAGATTCTACTAACTCATATGGGAGATTTAAACAAGTTTACACTCTAAGGTGAGGGATAATCTAAACAATGCGACGCACTGCAACATAGTCATTGAGTCATACAGCACGGAAACAGGCCCTTCGGCCCAACTTGCCCATGCCGACCGCGGTACCCCATCTAAGCTAGTCCCACCCGGCTACATTTGGTTCATACCCTCCAATCCTTTCCCATCCACGCACCTGTCTAAATGTATTTTAAATGCTGTTCTAGTATCTGCCTCAATTACCTGCTCTCGCATTGTTCCATATACCCACCACCCTCTGTCAGAAGAAATTGTCCTTCAGGTTCCTATTAAATCTTTTCCCTCTCACCTTAAATCTATATCTTCTGGTTCTTGATTCCCCTACTTTGGGTAAAAGACTCTGTGCACCTACCCTATCTATTCTCCTTACCACCTTATAAACCTCTATAAGATCACCCCTCAATCTCCTGCGCTCCAAGGAATAAAGTTCTAGCCTGCCCAATCTCTCCATATTACTCAGGGCCTCAAGTCCAGGTAACATCCATGTAAATCTTCTCTGTACTCTTTCCAGATTAACAATGTCCTTCTTATAACAGGGGCGGCCAAAGCTGAACATAATACTCTAAGTGCTGCCTCACCAATGTTTTGTATAACTGTAGCATAACATCACAACTTCTATACTCAATGCCCCGACTGATTAAGGCCGTTGCAATAAAAACATTCTTGTTTACCCTGTCTACCTATGAAGCCATTTTCAGGGAACATATTCTACCTCCACCCCTTTTAAAACAGTTGCAATTAAATTTTACATTCTAATTAGGCAATGAGTCTTTTGAACTCACTTCCCCAGATGATGACTTTGAATAATTTTAATTGGAAGGTTGATAGAGTTTTTATTTAAAAATGGGAATACATGGTTACTGGGATTGACAGGAGAGTGAAGGTACAATTATGTCAGCCGCGACCTTATTGAACGGCAGAGCAGGATTGAAGGTCTGATTGCTCCAGCCCCTAATTAATTTGCAAGCATGTTCCACAAACCTTGGACAAGACTGTTGCAATGTTTATCACTGTGCATTTTTCTTGTACTCCTGCAGATTTTGTTGCACTTTTTTTGCCCTACTTAAAATGTAGCTGAAGCCTTGGGTATAAAATGGGTCAGGTTTTGTGAGGAAACATTTATATAACCAAAATCATATGGAATAGTTAATGAGCAAGAGCAAACTAAATAGCTCCGTGCAAGATAGTTTGCAGGTACGGCAGATGAAAGGAGAGGTAAATGGAATAGCAATGCACTGTGCAAACCTTGTGAGCGTTTGATCTTCTCACTGTATTGTTTTTCAGTTAGTCCAGTGAGACTAGGGCTAAAAGCGTTAAATCATAAGATCAATTTGCACAAATTGGCTTGCATTGTCTTCTGAGTCAGTTTTACCAGCATAATTTTCAATAAAATATCTGTTTCACTAATTCACCATAAGTGTCTTCCTTCATTGAAATACGATCAGGGATAATTAGTGCTTGCTGACCAATACCTGCAATTTAATAATTCAACTTTAAATCGAAGCAAATTAATATCCAAAGGATTCTATAATTGGCTCGTCCTTGAAAATGGACTTGGATATTGTGATGTGGGACTATCCTGCTTCCATTGCTTCAGAAGGGGTAACATTGCGCTGTTGGCTCATTGCCACTGTTGCAAAATATACTGCTGCCAGCTATGCCATTGAATGGTTCCTCAGCAGGGAACCAACATTATTAGCTGTAATGTGGTATGTACAGCCAGCCTGCATCTCACAAAGGGGAGGTGATGCTTTGCAGCTGTAACCCTAATGGAAGTCAATGTGGAACTCATTCCCACATGGAACAAAGACATGAAGCAAGCAGATGCCAGGATAGTCTGACGCTGTTTAGGACTTGGTGAAGTGATTTGCAGTCAGGTGGGACTGGGGACAGGGGAGCGATGAAGTGAGTCAAGAGGAAGGTAACGGGGATGGAGCTCGAACAAAAGTCCCAACAGGCAAGGGAACCAGATAATCATAGTAGTCAATGGCAGGAGCCAAGCCCTGGGGGAGTTGTGTGCATTGTTGTAGAATTTTCAAGGACTTCACAGCGAAGTCAACTGTATGCATCGTCAAATGCCACAATCCATCAACTGCATTGCAGCCTCACACCGTGATCTTTGGAATATGTATCACTCACCATCAGCACCTGGAATTAGAGAATGCTGAACATTTATTGGTTTACTTCACCCTCACAAACTTAGCACTCCTGTTAAACCTCGCAAACACCTCCAAATTCACACCAAATTGGTGGTTAATGAACAGTCGCAGTCCACAACTCAGAAACATTCCTTGACCCTTTCCTCCCCCTCGTAGGACAGGGTGGTGAAGGACCTGAGACAGAAGGCGCTCATTAGTGAGGGACAGGTTTGGCTATTTGTCTTCAGCCCCAGAGAAGAGACAATGCTATCTTCAAATGGTCCATTGTAGAGCCAGTGGCAAACTGCAGGACTAAAGTAATAGATGAAATTTAAAGTTCCACTCGGGCAGCTGGAGAAATGAATATCAATGTAATAAGGCTGGCATAAAAGCTAGGATCAGTAATGGTGTCTGTGAAATAACTGGATTGCCAGCTGATACATTAGTATTCTGCAGAGAAGGAGATTGGCCAATCTAACTAGTCTGGCCTTTTTTTCGATCGTAAAAACCAGCACCAAAATGATGAACTCTTTCCCAGTGCAAACTAATCAGTTATCTCAGACTGGTACAGCAAACAATAATCGTAAGATTAAATGAGAGCTTACCAGTTTGAAGTTTGATCTTTATTTTATGAGGAGTTACGATGAGGGATTACGTGAAGACCCCGCCAGCACGCATGCGCGACATTCTTCAAAGCAGTGGTGTGAAATCACAGACAGCAACGTAGACTAATATAGTAAGATAAGAGAGAACTTTCATACCAGTTGATCTTTATAATAGAGGGTTTGGGAGCGGAGGGCACGTAATCCCTCATCGTAACTCCTCATAAAATAAAGATCAAACTTCAAACTGGTAAGTTCTCATTTAATCTTACTATTTTACTTCGGAGTCACGTGAGTGAAGATTTCAAAGCTCTGTGATTTCATGCCCTGGAACACCGCATGCTCACACACTGCTGTGCTGGGATAAGAGGATGAACGTATTTCAGACATGACACTGGCTGAAAAACAAAATAGGTATTTATTCATACCAAAACAAAATATATATCCCATATAGGGTAATTATTTAGCAGAACTCAAAATTCTTCCTGCAAAAGAGTCAGGAGAGGCCACGGGTTTGTTATAAAAGCGTTGAAACGTTTTCTCATTGCTCCAACCCGCTGTGGCCAGGATGTGGTCCATGGGTACTTACATCATCCTAGCCGCCGAAGTGGATGCTGCCCTGGTGGAGTGAGATTTAAAAATATTAGTGTCCACCCCTGCCGCATCCAGTACCACCCTTAACCATCTAGATATGGTTTGCACCGTGACTTAGTGGTGGGGCTTTTTGTGGCTTATAAGCAAAGCTTTCTCCGTGCCCCTGAGAGGCTTGGTGACTGAAATGTAACGTGATATCAAAGTGACGATGCAGAGTCGAGTATCTGCTGGATAGGCTAGAAACTCTAATGTATGTCCAGACGATCCGGTTCGATCTTGTTTTAACAGCCCCTGCATATGAAAAGTGATTTTGCCATTGGAGATAGTCATGGCATCCAGATTTAACTTGTGCAGGGACTGGACCCGTAGTGCCGTGACAAGTGCCATAATCATTACCATTTTGTAGGTGAGTTTGTCCAAGGTGAGCCCCGAGTTTGGTGTCCATCCTCGCAACATAGACAATACTATGCTGATATCCCACGTGTGGTTGTATCTGGGCCTGGGGGGATTGGAATTAAATATTCCTCTCATTAGCTTAGACACTAATGGATGTGATCCAATGCCCAGATGATCACTCCCCTTGCCCAGGTAGGTTGATAGGGCACTCCTGGCACAATTAATGGCACTGTAGCTTAATCCTTCATCGTAGTGAAGGGTAGCCAGGAATTCCAGAACTTCCGTGATGGTAGCCGATTCGTAGGTTGTGTTTGTTGTAGAGCAGAACACTTCCCACTTCCTGATGTAGGTCAGGTACTGTTTCCTAGTGGACTCCCTGCATGACGCTGAGATGGTATCTATTGTTCTGTTGGTGAGTCCGTATCCCAGAAGTGGCCGTTTCAGAATCTGCAAATCAACAGGTCCATGCGGTCATGACATGGATGGTGTTCCCCAGTGACGGGATGTATTAATAGGCTAGGTCGTTTGTTGACCCGAATACAAGGTTCTGTGGCCATCTTCTGTACCGCTGGGAACCATGATTGGGTAGGCCAGTCGGGCACAACCAAAATACCCGATGCGGAGTCTTGTCTGATTTTTTTGCAAGACCCGACTGATGAGGCAGAAGGGGGGAAATGCATAACAGAACAAATCCCCCCAATGTAGCGTGAAAGCGTCCATTGCTACTGCCCCTGGGTCTGGTTCCCAAGCAACATATGTTGGCAGTTGGTGATTTAATCTGGATGCAAAAAGGTCGATATCTGGCGTCCCATAACGTTCTACAATATCTGTGAACACTTTCCGATCCAACATCCATTCTATGTTGTCGTTGAATTTGCGTGACCTGGTGTCTGCCACTGTGTTTAGCTTACCTGGAAGGTAAGTGGCTGAAATCCAAATTTCCCTTTTCAGACACCAGTGCCAGATATTATTAGCCAATTCATCACATGATATCGACTTTATTCCACCCATATGATTAATATAAGCCACCACTGTGGTGTTGTCAATTTGTAATCTAACATGTACTTGGTGCATGTCTGAGCAGTATGCCCTAAGGCCATGAAATGCTCCCAGCATTTCTGAATAATTAATCCCCAATGTTTCGAATAGGGTTAGCTCTTGTGCACTCCATCTGCCTCCACAACTAGTGGTGGTATTAGTTGCTCCCCAACCTTTGGCACTGGCATCAGTTTGTAAGATGACCGAGGGATTTATGATAGTGATGGGTTTGGAACAGAATTGAGCATTTTCCATCCACCAATTTAATTCAATTCTTGCCTTTCCTGGTAACTTCATAGGCCTGTCGAAATGGCCTGCATGACTTTTGAGAGCTATAATTTTAGCTCTTTGTAGGTTTTGATAATGTAGTGGTCCGAATTGTGCTGCGGGAAAAGCAGCCACTATCTTCCCAATTACCCTGGCCACCTGCCGTATGGATGGATCCCTGATGCCAGTAAGGCTCCTGCAAGCTTCTATCAAGTCCACCACCTTGTTCGGTGGTAAGGTGATAGACATTTGCACCGAGTCAATGGTGAACCCCAGGTAATCCATGGTAGTAGAGGGTTCCAACTTTGATTTATCTGGATGTATGATGAACCCCAGCTTCTGAAAGATGTTTTGTGGCTAGAACTGCCAATGTAGCCATTTCCAAATTCTCCCCGACAATGAGGATATCATCAAGGTAGGCCATAACAGTATGGTTTTGTTTCCTTAAATAGGCCAAAGCTGGTTTCAATATTTTGGTGAACAGCCT